>JARQOC010000003.1:14026680-15234180 GCA_033576535.1 Allobates femoralis
TCTCCCGCCTCCCATCCCCAGTCTCCCGCCTCCCGTCCCCAGTCTCCCGCCTCCTGTTTCCAGTCTCCCGCCTCCTCCAGTCTCCCAGTCCCCGCCTCCTGTCCCCAGTCTCCCGTCCCCAGTCTCCCGTCACCGCCCCCAGCCGCCTCCTGTAAACTGCCTCCCGTCCCCCGCCTCCCGTCCCCAGTCTCTCCTTGATGTTACCAGTTTCCTCCTTGATGTTATTCTCCTCCTCAATGTTTCTCGCCTTCACGTCCGTGATGTTACTCAGATTTTGTATGTTATTCTCCTCCTTGATCTCCTCAATGCTACTCTTCTCCACTTCCTTGATGGTACTCTCCTCAATGTTACTCAGATATTTTTTGTTATTCTCCTCCTTGATGTTATTCTCCTCCTCCTTAATGTTTCTCGCATCCACATCCATGATGTTACTCAGATTTTGTATGTTATTCTCCTCCTTGATATTACTCTCCTCAATGCTACTCTTCTCCATTTCCTTGATGGTACTCTCCTCAATGTTACTCGCCTCCAATTCCATGATGTTACTCAGATATTTTTTGTTATTCTCCTCCTTGATGTTATTCTCCTCCTCCCCAATGTTTCTTGCATCCACATCCATGATATTACTCAGATTTTGTATGTCATTCTCCTCCTTGATGTTACTCGCCACCACCTCCTCCTTCTCCTCCACGTCCATGACGTTACTCTCCACCTCCTCCTTCTCCATGATGTTATTCTCCACCTCTTTCTCCTCTAAGATGTTACTTTCTGCCACCACCATCTCCTCATGGTCTTCCTCCTCCCTATAAGTAGATGAGACAGTGAGGGTTCAGATCAAACTAATGTCTGTGCTCTACATATGTATAAATGCTGAACATCAGTCATTAATGAAGAAGGGATCCATAAACATGTGTAATTTACCAAACTTGTCCTCAACTTGTACCCGCACATCAAAGCCTGAACCTATAACTAAACCCCCTCACAATACTAATGCCTCATCCACATCACCTGTCGTCCAATCTTTAGTCCAAACTCACTACCTCTCTTCATTCATTAGTTTCCTAATATATAGCAGTCACTGAGGAGCTGAAGGTTTTCAGGATAAAATTATATTAACCTGCAGATTAACCCAATATCTGCAGGTTAATAGCATTTCTTTACCTGACAGGGTCGCGTTAATGGGGAACACATTTGTATCAATCCTATTTTGTTACTCTATAGTAGATCTACCACCCCCAGCCTCATCCTGTCCAATGCGCCCCATCTGCTGGAGATGTTTCTGCAGGTAGAAAGAATGATTGCTAGTTATATCATAGGAACAATCAGGGGCGCACCTATTATGATGCGACCTGAGTCGGTTGCCTCAGGTGGTGCCACCTGCTGGTGAACAGAGGGCAGCATCCATGGAGGGTCCCTCAAAATGCCACTCCCGCTTCTATAGTTTGACTCGGGGGCCCCAATTAGAACTTCTGCTATGGAACCTCATGATTTCTATGTTTGCCCCTGGTGCAGGATACATTGTCCCTCTGCTGCAGGATTGATTGGCCATAACTTACACACCAGGTCCAGTGCCGCCCCTCGGTACATACATCCAGCCATGTTTCTCCCGAGCGGTGATTGGTTGGTAGCGCTTATCCGCCTTCCCGCTCCCACATCTCTTGCTCAACCAATTGGACGGCCCCTGATATTAGCGCCGGAAAGAGCCATGTGCGGCGCTTGTGATTGGCTAAGTGTTTCAGGAGGAGGCGTGGTCTGTTGGGGGAGAAGCGCCATTTTATCAACTTAGTGCAGTGGCGGCTTGTCGATGCTCAGACTGCAGGTCGTTGCATGTGCTGCGTGGACAGTGCTGCACGGGGGACATGTCTGACTAGTCAGTGCCAGGCAACCGCTACATTGCAGCTGCCCAGAGTTTTGTAGACGTGTGCCAGAGATAATAGGTGCTGCCTCCTGTGTGTATGCTATAAGGATGCAGGACTGTGTCTGCCTACAGGACCACGCTCTGCCGCCATCATTGTGTGTCTGTATGGTTGTGCAAAGCCTGCCCTTGCCATTAATAATCCTGGTTCTGGATTCTTCCATGTAGTTCTTGTATGTGCGTGCGATGGCGCTGACATCACTGTGTTCTCAATTTTACAGGATTGCTATAAATCTGTATGAACCAGATGTATTTGTACCGATTGTAAAAATTTACTATTGAGGGTGGGGGGCGCCATTCTTCAGTTGGCCTCAGGCAGCAGGGAGGCTTGGTTCACCCCTGGGAACAATATACATTAATAGTATAAATAGACTTACCCGACTCCATGAGGATGGTGGGCCCCAAATCTCCAATACAGAAACAAAAGCGCAGGCATCATTTTCTAAAAAGGAGAAAAGATAGAAGAGAATGAATGACCCCATAGGAGGTGAACACAACAAATGCTGCACAGTCAGATATAGTGTTAATAGATTATTGTGATCAATTAACAAAGTGCAAAGTGAATGAATAAAAGTAAAATATAAACCCCATCAATATCTGGTGACAGCTGTTTGCACTTAAACTCACACTAAGTGTGTGAAGAAACTCGACAGGGGGCAGAGGCACAACGATTGCGGTTGCAAAGAGCCCAACAGCATCAGGCCCATGCTGGAGAGGGGCCTCCGACACCAGCAACTATCTGTGCTGGATATGCGTTCAAGGATGTATATTCAACTAAAATAAATTGTGGTGCAGAGACTCACTGGCTCCCTGCACTGCAATACATGCTGCCGGCCAAACTGAGGCAAGTCACTGGCGGTGCATTGCAGTAAGGAGGCATAGAAGAGAATGTCGCTCGTCGAAGGAGGAGAGGGGGAGAGTAGAATTGTTTATTTGTTTTTATATTGTTGGAGAACAGCAGGGACATTATTACTGGAAGAAGCCTATACCAAGATGGGGGACATATATTACTGGAAGGGGCCGAGAAAAGAGGGAGATTATACCAGGAAGAGCCAAAGATGGGGACATTATACCAGGAAGGGGCCAAGCATGGGGACATTATGCCAGGATGGGGACATTATATTACTGGAATGGGTCCCGGATAGGGGCATTATATCAGGATTAGGAACATATTTTACTGGAAGAGGCCCAGGATGGGGGACATTATACAAGGATGGGAGACATATGATGGATAAGTATCTGCCTGTATTTCTTATATCTGAGAAATGTATACTGTACATCCTCTGACAATAATAATCTGGACTTAACCTAAACTAATGGTTTCCCAAATTGTTTAGGATTTTCTTATGTTACCGTATATACTCGAGTATAAGCCGAGGCCCCTAATTTTACCCTCCAAAACTAGGGAAACTTATTGAGCGGATTTAAAATTCCCACTTCCTTGTGATGACGGCCAGCAGTGTAGAAACGCCCACACGTCCCCAATTAATGCAAATCTTTAATAGCATTATTTTTCTATAGGTCAAATTAACTTTTGGGGACCCCTAGGCTCTAAGGCCCAGGTGCAATTGCATCCCCTGCACCTGTTAGTTACACCCCTGAACCTGAGATCACTCATGACCCGAGGGTACAGTGGCTTGTTGGATCCTACTATAAGTACACTATAAGGCCCTGTGCCCACATTGCTTTATTTTATCTTGCAGATTTGGTGCAGATAGTCCTCCATACAAAATAAAAGGACCCACATATCCCCTCATACAAAATAATAGGACCCACATAGTCCTCCATATAAAATAATGGGACCACATAGCCCCACATAAAAAATAATGGGACCCACATAGTCCTCCATACAAAATAAGGGGACCACATAGCCCTCCAAACAAAATAAGGGGACCACATAGCCCTCCATACAAAATAAGGGGACCACATAGCCCTCTATACAAAATAAGGGGACCACATAGCCCTCCATACAAAATAAGGGGACCACATAGCCCTCCATACAAAATAAGGGGACCACATAGCCCTCCATACAAAATAATGGGACCATATAGTCTTTATATATAGTATCATTGGCCCTACATTAAAAAATATATAATATTCATAAATATTGTAAGAAGCTGATGATGAGCAAGAAAGTCAGAAATCAATGAAATCTGGTGGTGAATGGGGAAATCCTCGTCCTATGTAGAATGTGGCAGACATTGATCCTCTGACAATAATCATCTGGACATTACCTAAACTGAGGGTTTCCCCATTTGTTTTATGTTTTAACCCTTGTCTGGTACCATGAAACCCTCCATGTGTAATCTGTATGGAGCCACACTGGCCCCTCCATGTGTAATCTGTATGGGGCCACATTGGCCCCTCCATGTGTAATCTCTATGGGGCCCCTCCATGTGTAATCTGTATGGAGCCACACTGGCCCCTCCATGTGTAATCTGTATGGAGTCACACTGGCCCCTCCATGTGTAATCTGTATGGGGCCCCTCCATGTGTAATCTGTATGGGGCCCCTCCATGTGTAATCTGTATGGGGCCACACTGGCCCCTCCATGTGTAATCTGTATGGAGCCACACTGGCCCCTCCATGTGTAATCTGTATGGAGCCACACTGGCCCCTCCATGTGTAATCTGTATGGAGCCACACTGGCCCCTCCATGTGTAATCTGTATGGAGCCACACTGGCCCCTCCATGTGTAATCTGTATGGAGCCACACTGGCCCCTCCATGTGTAATCTGTATGGGGCCACACTGGCCCCTCCATGTGTAATCTGTATGGAGTCACACTGGCCCCTCCATGTGTAATCTGTATGGGGCCACACTGGCCCCTCCATGTGTAATCTGTATGGGGCCACACTGGCCCCTCCATGTGTAATCTGTATGGGGCCCCTCCATGTGTAATCTGTATGGAGCCACACTGGCCCCTCCATGTGTAATCTGTATGGGGCCACACTGGCACCTCCATGTGTAATCTGTATGGGGCCACACTGGCCCCTCCATGTGTAATCTGTATGGAGCCACACTGGCCCCTCCATGTGTAATCTGTATGGGGCCACACTGGCCCCTCCATGTGTAATCTGTATGGGGCCACATTGGCCCCTGGTACAATCAAGGGTTAAATGAATTTATAACAAAATAAATGATAAAAACCTGAAAGAATAAAGGTGAAGACAAGCCCTGACCTCACTCTCCAGAGACTGCAGAACAATCAGCTGCCTGTGGCCTCTGCTCCTGATATAGTGCGCGTGACATCATAGTACACAATAGGATGTGCAATATTCCATGACGTCATCAGGCTGCAACAACCAATCAGATTCCAGCTTTTAGGATTTGAAATGAAAGCTGGTCTCTGATAGGTTGCCATAGGCAACAGCTCTCGTGATGCTAAAAGAAAGCGGGAATCTGATTGGTCGCTATGGGCAACCACGCTAATACTGAGAAAAACATGTAAAACCCGCACGCAGTGATAATGAGCGGCGATGTGGAGATCAGGAGAGCGGGTTATACCGGGAGAAAAGACAACATTATAAGTCCTTATAGTTGTTAATTTACATAGCCACGCCCCCAAACGGCAGGTCAGGAGCGACGTGATGACGTCATACGTCCCCGTATCTGGGTCAATCGCAGGACGCCGCCATCACCCGGGAGAGCGGCCGCACTGCATGATGGGAGCTGTAGTTCTACAGGAGCTCCAGAATGGCTGAGTCACATGTGCAGGGTGGTGATCTCTGTACAGGTCTGCTCCAATGTCTGCACACAGTCATATAACAGGGAAAGATGGACGAGGTCACCTCACACTGCACACACCACCTGAGACACCGTATACAAGAACCAGAGATGTGTACAGGCAACGATGCTGAAGTTGGTTTCTTATTCGTTCAGTTTCTTATTCGGGCTGAAGTTGGTTTCTTATTCAGCAGTTTCTTATTCGGCTATTTTTTATTTTCTGCTTTTTTCTGCTTTTTCAATAAAAATTAACCATTCTAAGTATATAATAATATGCAGTCATGTGCCCTTTTATGAATACAGTTAAAAACAGATAAAAAAAAATAGAAGGCTGGCATAAAAATGGGCATCAAAGTGGGCACTGAGGTCTGGTATGGAAAGGGTTAAATGGCTTTGTGGTACTAATCTGACACCTGATTTACATACTTTGTGATGCCCCACATCAAGTTCATGTCAATCCAGCCTGGCACAAATTGGTTCTGGGCATCAAAACTGGCATCAAAGTGGGCAGAGAACCAATTTTCACACATGTGAATAAGTAACAGCTATTTTTAAGGGGTTAAATGCCTTTGTGCCACTGATCTGACACCTGATTTACATACCTACTGATGCCCCACATGAAATCCATGTCTCTCCAGCCTGGCACAAATGGGTTCTGGGCATCAAAACTGGCATCAAAGTGGGTAAATTGCCCATTTTCACTGATTTGAATAAGTAACAGCTATTTTTTAAGGGGTTTTAAATGGCTTATGTGTGGGCCACATTCATTTGACACCTGATTTAAATAACCTACTGTGCCCCACATGAAAATCCATGCCCAATCTCCAGCCTGGCACAAAAGGGTTCTGGGTATCAGAACTGGCATCAAAGTGGGCAAATCACCCATTTTCACAGATTTGAATAAGTAACAGCTATTTTTAAGGGGTTAAATGCCTTTGTGCCACTCATCTGACACCTGATTTACATACCTACTAGATGCCCCACATGAAATCCATGCCAATCCAGCCTGGCACAAAAGGGTTCTGGGTATCAGAACTGGCATCAAAGTGGGCAAATCACCCATTTTCACAGATTTGAATAAGTAACAGCTATTTTTAAGGGGTTAAATGCCTTTGTGCCACTCATCTGACACCTGATTTACATACCCACTGATGCCCCACATGAAATCCATGTCTCTCCAGCCTGGACAAATGGGTTCTGGGCATCAAAACTGGCATCAAAGTGGGCAAATCACCATTTTCACATATTTGAATAAGTAACAGCTATTTTTAAGGGGTTAAATGCCTTTGTGCCACTCATCTGACACCTGATTTACATACCTACTGATGCCCCACATGAAATCCATGTCTCTCCAGCCTGGTACAAAGGGTTCTGGGCATCAAAACTGGCATCAAAGTGGGCAAATTGCCCATTTTCACAGATTTGAATAAGTAACAGCTATTTTTAAGGGGTTAAATGCCTTTGTGCCACTCATCTGACACCTGATTTACATACCACTGATGCCCCACATGAAATCCATGTCAATCCAGCCTGGCACAAATGGGTTCTGGCATCAAAACTGGCATCAAAGTGGGCAAATTACCATTTTCACTGATTTGAATAAGTAACAGCTATTTTTAAGGGGTTAAATGCCTTTGTGCCACTCATCTGACACCTGATTTACATACTACTGATGCCCACACATGAAATCCATGTGTCTCCAGCCTGGCACAAATGGGTTCTGTGGCATCAAAACTGGCATCAAAGTGGGCAAATTGACCATTTTCACAGATTTGAATAAGTAACAGCTATTTTTAAGGGGTTAAATGCCTTTGTGCCACTTATCTAACACTGATTTACATACTCACTGATGACCCACATGAAATCCATGTCTCTCCAGCCTGGCACAAATGGGTTCTGGGCATCAAAACTGGCATCAAAGTGGGCAAATTGCCCATTTTCACAGATTTGAATAAGTAACAGCTATTTTTAAGGGGTTAAATGCTTTGTGCCACTCATCTAACACTTGATTTACATACCTACTGATGCCCCACATGAAATCCATGTCTCTCCAGCCTGGCACACAAATGGGTTCTGGGCATCAAAACTGGCATCAAAGTGGGCAAATCACCATTTTCACTGATTGAATAAGTAACAGCTATTTTTAAGGGGTTAAATGGCTTTGTGCCACTCATCTGACACCTGATTTACATACCTACTGATGCCCCACATGAAATCCATGTCTTCCAGCCTGGCACAAAAGGGTTCTGGGCATCAAAACTGGCATCAAAGTGGGCAGAGAACCAATTTTCACACATGTGAATAAGTAACAGCAATTTTTAAAGGGTTAAATGCTTTGTGCCACTCATCTGACACCTGATTTACATACCTACTGATGCCCCACATGAAATCCATGTCAATCCAGCCTGGCACAAAAGGGTTCTGGGCATCAAAACTGGCATCAAAGTGGGCAGAGAACCAATTTTCACACATGTGAATAAGTAACAGCAATTTTTAAGAGGTTAAATGCCTTTGTGCCACTCATCTAACACCTGTTTACATACCTACTGATGCCCCACATGAAATCCATGTGTCTCCAGCCTGGCACAAAAGGGTTCTGGGCATCAAAACTGGCATCAAAGTGGGCAAATCACCAATTTTCACAGATTTGAATAAGTAACAGCTATTTTTAAGGGGTTAAATGGCTTTGTGCCACTCATCTGACACCTGATTTACATACTACTGATGCCCACATGAAATCCATGTGTCTCCAGCCTGGCACAAATGGGTTCTGGGCATCAAAACTGGCATCAAAGTGGGCAAATTGCACATTTTCACAGATTTGAATAAGTAACAGCTATTTTTAAGGGGTTTAAATGCCTTTGTGCCACTCATCTAACACTGATTTACATACTCACTGATGACCCACATGAAATCCATGTCAATCCAGCCTGGCACAAATGGTTCTGGGCATCAAAACTGGCATCAAAGTGGGCAAATTGCACCCTTTTCACAGATTTGAATAAGTAACAGCTATTTTTAAGGGGTTAAATGCCTTTGTGCCACTCATCTAACACTTGATTTACATACCCACTGATACCCCGCATGAAATCCATGTCCTCCAGCCTGGCACAAATGGGTTCTGGGCATCAAAACTGGCATCAAAGTGGGCAAATTGCCCATTTTCACAGATTTGAATAAGTAACAGCTATTTTTAAGGGGTTAAATGCTTTGTGCCACTCATCTAACACTGATTTACATACCTACTGATGCCCACATGAAATCCATGTCCAATCCAGCCTGGCACAAAAGGGTTCTGGGCATCAAAACTGGCATCAAAGTGGGCAAATTGCCCATTTTCACAGATTTGAATAAGTAACAGCTATTTTTAAGGGGTTAAATGGCTTTGTGCCACTCATCTGACACCTGATTTACATACCACTGATGCCCCACATGAAATCCATGTCTCTCCAGCCTGGCACAAATGGGTTCTGGGCATCAAAACTGGCATCAAAGTGGGCAAATCACCATTTTCACTGATTGAATAAGTAACAGCATATTTTTAAGGGGTTAAATGGCTTTGTGCCACTCATCTGACACCTGATTTACATACCTACTGATGCCCCACATGAAATCCATGTCTCATCCAGCCTGGCACAAAAGGGTTCTGGGCATCAAAACTGGCATCAAAGTGGGCAGAGAACAAATTTTCACACATGTGAATAAGTAACAGCAATTTTTAAGGGTTAAATGGCTTTGTGCCACTCATCTGACACCTGATTTACATACCTACTGATGCCCCACATGAAATCCATGGTCAATCCAGCCTGGCACAAAAGGGTTCTGGGCATCAAAACTGGCATCAAAGTGGGCAGAGAACCAATTTTCACACATGTGAATAAGTAACAGCAATTTTTAAGGGTTAAATGCCTTTGTGCCACTCATCTAACACCTGGATTTACATACCTACTGATGCCCCACATGAAATCCATGTGTCTCCAGCCTGGCACAAAAGGGTTCTGGGCATCAAAACTGGCATCAAAGTGGGCAAATCACCAATTTTCACAGATTTGAATAAGTAACAGCTATTTTTAAGGGGTTAAATGGCTTTGTGCCACTCATCTGACACCTGATTTACATACCTACTGATGCCCCACATGAAATCCATGTGTCTCCAGCCTGGCACAAATGGGTTCTGGGCATCAAAACTGGCATCAAAGTGGGCAAATTGCCCATTTTCACAGATTTGAATAAGTAACAGCTATTTTTAAGGGGTTAAATGCCTTTGTGCCACTCATCTGACACCTGATTTACATACCTACTGATGCCCCACATGAAATCCATGTCTCTCCAGCCTGGCAAAATGGGTTCTGGGCATCAAAACTGGCATCAAAGTGGGCAAATTGCCATTTCTCACAGATTTGAATAAGTAACAGCTATTTTTAAGGGGTTAAATGCCTTTGTGCCACTCATCTAACACCTGGTTTACATACCTACTGATGCCCCACATGAAATCCATGTCTCTCCAGCCTGGCACAAAAGGGTTCTGGGCATCAAAACTGGCATCAAAGTGGGCAAATTGACCATTTTCACAGATTTGAATAAGTAACAGCTATTTTTAAGGGGTTAAATGCCTTTGTGCCACTCATCTGACACCTGATTTTCATACCTACTGATGCCCCACATGAAATCCATGTCAATCCAGCCTGGCACAAAAGGGTTCTGGGCATCAAAACTGGCATCCAACTGGGCAAATTGCCCATTTTCACAGATTTGAATAAGTAACAGCAATTTTTAAGGGGTTAAATGGCTTTGTGCCATGCATCTAACACCTGATTTACATACCTACTGATGCCCCACATGATATCCATGCCAATCCAGCCTGGCACAAAAGGGTTCTGGGCATCAAAACTGGCATCAAAGTGGGCAAATTGCACATTTTCACAGATTTGAATAAGTAACAGCTATTTTTAAGGGGTTAAATGCCTTTGTGCCACTCATCTGACACCTGATTTACATACCTACTGATGCCCCACATGAAATCCATGTCCCTCCAACCTGGCACAAATAGGTTCTGGGCATCAGAACTGGCATCAAAGTGGGCAAATCACCCATTTTCACAGATTTGAATAAGTAACAGCTATTTTTAAAAGGTTAAATGCCTTT
This sequence comes from Allobates femoralis, assembly GCA_033576535.1. Taxonomy (NCBI): domain Eukaryota; kingdom Metazoa; phylum Chordata; class Amphibia; order Anura; family Aromobatidae; genus Allobates; species Allobates femoralis. The sequence goes on from JARQOC010000003.1 coordinate 14,037,466, forward strand.
GTGCCAGTCATCTAACACCTGATTTACATACCCACCGATGTCCCACATGAAATCCAAATCAATCCAGCCTGGCACAAATGGGTTATGGGCATCAGAACTGGCACCAAAGTGGGCAAATCACTCATTTTCACAGATTTGAATAAGTAACAGCTATTTTTAAGGGGTTAAATGGCTTTGTGCCACTCATCTGACACCTGATTTACATACCCACTGATGCCCCACATGATATCCATGCCAATCCAGCCTGGCACAAAAGGGTTCTGGGCATCAAAACTGGCATCAAAGTGGGCAAATTGACCATTTTCACAGATTTGAATAAGTAACAGCTATTTTTAAGGGGTTAAATGCCTTTGTGCCACTCATCTGACACCTGATTTACATACCCACAGATGCCCCACATGATATCCATGCCAATCCAGCCTGGCACAAAAGGGTTCTGGGCATCAAAACTGGCATCAAAGTGGGCAACTTTCACATTTTCACAGATTTGAATAAGTAACAGCTATTTTTAAGGGGTTAAATGCCTTTGTGCCACTCATCTGACACCTGATTTACATACCACTGATGCCCCACATGAAATCCATGTCTCTCCAGCCTGGCACAAAAGGGTTCTGGGCATCAAAACTGGCATCAAAGTGGGCAAATTGCCCATTTTCACAGATTTGAATAAGTAACAGCTATTTTTAAGGGGTTAAATGCCTTTGTGCCATGCATCTAACACCTGATTTACATACCTACTGATGCCCCACATGATATCCATGCCAATCCAGCCTGGCACAAAAGGGTTCTGGGCATCAAAACTGGCATCAAAGTGGGCAAATTGCACATTTTCACAGATTTGAATAAGTAACAGCTATTTTTAAGGGGTTAAATGCCTTTGTGCCACTCATCTGACACCTGATTTACATACCTACTGATGCCCCACATGAAATCCATGTCCCTCCAACCTGGCACAAATAGGTTCTGGGCATCAGAACTGGCATCAAAGTGGGCAAATCACCCATTTTCACAGATTTGAATAAGTAACAGCTATTTTTAAAAGGTTAAATGCCTTTGTGCCAGTCATCTAACACCTGATTTACATACCCACCGATGTCCCACATGAAATCCAAATCAATCCAGCCTGGCACAAATGGGTTATGGGCATCAGAACTGGCACCAAAGTGGGCAAATCACTCATTTTCACAGATTTGAATAAGTAACAGCTATTTTTAAGGGGTTTAAATGGCTTTGTGCCACTCATCTGACACCTGATTTACATACCCACTGATGCCCCACATGATATCCATGCCAATCCAGCCTGGCACAAAAGGGTTCTGGGCATCAAAACTGGCATCAAAGTGGGCAAATTGACCATTTTCACAGATTTGAATAAGTAACAGCTATTTTTAAGGGGTTAAATGCCTTTGTGCCACTCATCTGACACCTGATTTACATACCCACAGATGCCCCACATGATATCCATGCCAATCCAGCCTGGCACAAAAGGGTTCTGGGCATCAAAACTGGCATCAAAGTGGGCAACTTTCACATTTTCACAGATTTGAATAAGTAACAGCATTTTTAAGGGGTTAATGCTTTGTGCATCATCTACACCTGATTTACATACATGATGCCCCACATGAATCCATGTCTTCCAGCCTGGCACAAATGGGTTCTGGGCATCAAAACTGGCATCAAAGTGGGCAAATTCACATTTTCACGATTTGAATAAGTAACAGCTATTTTTAAGGGGTTAAATGCTTTGTGCCACTCATCTGACACCTGATTTACATACCTACTGATGCCCCACATGAAATCCATGTCCTCCAGCCTGGCACAAAAGGGTTCTGGGCATCAAAACTGGCATCAAAGTGGGCAATGACCATTTTCACAGATTTGAATAATAACAGCATTTTAAGGGTTAAATGGCTTTGTGCCATCATCTAACACCTGATTTACATACCACTGATGCCCACATGAAATCCATGTCAATCCAGCCTGGCACAAAGGGTTTGGGCATCAAACTGGCATCAAAGTGGGCAAAACCATTTTCACAATTGAATAAGTAACAGCATTTTTAAGGGTTAAATGCTTTGTGCCACTCATCTACACCTGGTTTACATACCTACTGATGCCCCCAATGAAATCCATGTTCTCCAGCTGGCACAAAGGGTTCTGGGCATCAAAACTGGCATCAAAGTGGGCAAATCACAATTTTCACAGATTTGAATAAGTAACAGCTATTTTTAAGGGGTTAAATGGCTTTGTGCCACTCATCTGACACTGATTTACATACCTACTGATGCCCCACATGAAATCCATGTATCCAGCTGGCACAAATGGGTTCTGGGCATCAAAACTGGCATCAAAGTGGGCAAATTGCCCATTTTCACAGATTGAATAAGTAACAGCTATTTTTTAGGGTTAAATGCTTTGTGCCACTCATCTGACACCTGATTTACATACCTACTGATGCCCCACATGAAATCCATGTCTTCCAGCCTGGCACAAAGGGTTTCTGGGCATCAAAACTGGCATCAAAGTGGGCAAATTGCCCATTTTCACAGATTTGAATAAGTAACAGCTATTTTTAGGGGTTAAATGCCTTTGTGCCACTCATCTAACACCTGTTTACATACCTACTGATGCCCCACATGAAATCCATGTCTCTCCAGCCTGGCACAAAGGTTCTGGGCATCAAACTGGCATCAAAGTGGGCAAATTGCCATTTTCACAGATTTGAATAAGTAACAGCTATTTTAAGGGGTTAAATGCTTTGTGCACTATCTAACACTGATTTACATACCTACTGATGCCCCACATGAATCCATGCTCCAGCCTGGCACAAATGGTTCTGGGCATCAAAACTGGCATCAAAGTGGGCAATTGCACATTTTCACAGATTTGAATAAGTAACAGCTATTTTTAAGGGGTTAAATGCTTTGTGCCACTCATCTGACACCTGATTTACATACCTACTGATGCCCCACATGAAATCCATGTCTCCAGCCTGGCACAAATGGTTCTGGGCATCAAAACTGGCATCAAATGGGCAAATGCCCTTTTCACTGATTTGAATAAGTAACAGCTTTTTTAAGGTTAAATGCCTTTGTGCCACTCATCTACACCTGATTTACATACCACTGATGCCCCACATGAATCCATGTCCTCCAGCCTGGCACCACTCATCTAACACTTGATTTACATACCTACTGATGCCCACATGAAATCCATGTCAATCCAGCCTGGCACAAAAGGGTTCTGGGCATCAAAACTGGCATCAAAGTGGGCAAATTGCCCATTTTCACAGATTTGAATAGTAACAGCTATTTTTAAGGGGTTAAATGCCTTTGTGCCACTCATCTGACACCTGATTTACATACCTACTGATGCCCTACATAAAATCCATGTCAATCCAGCCTGGCACAAAAGGGTTCTGGGCATCAAAACTGGCATCAAAGTGGGCAAATTGCCCATTTTCACAGATTTGAATAAGTAACAGCTATTTTTAAGGGGTTAAATGGCTTTGTGCCACTCATCTGACACCTGATTTACATACCACTGATGCCCCACATGATATCCATGTCTCTCCAGCCTGGCACAAATGGGTTCTGGGCATCAAAACTGGCATCAAATGGGCAAATCACCCATTTTCACAGATTTGAATAAGTAACAGCTATTTTTAAGGGGTTAAATGGCTTTGTGCCACTCATCTGACACCTGATTTACATACCTACTGATGCCCCACATGAAATCCATGTCTTCCAGCCTGGCACAAAAGGGTTCTGGGCATCAAAACTGGCATCAAAGTGGGCAAGAACAAATTTTCACAATTGTAATAAGTAACAGCAATTTTTAAGGGGTTAAATGGCTTTGTGCCACTCATCTGACACCTGATTTACATACCTACTGATGCCCCACATGAAATCCATGTCAATCCACCTGGCACAAAAGGTTCTGGGCATCAAGAACTGGCATCAAAGTGGGCAGAAACCAATTTTCACACATTTGAATAAGTAACAGCAATTTTTAAGAGGTTAAATGCCTTTGTGCCACTCATCTAACACCTGTTTACATACCACTGATGCCCCACATGAAATCCATGTGTCTCAGCCTGGCACAAAAGGGTTTGGGCATCAAACATGGCATCAAAGTGGGCAAATCACCAATTTTCACAGATTTGAATAAGTAACAGCTATTTTTAAGGGGTTAAATGGCTTTGTGCCACTCATCTGACACCTGATTTACATACCTACTGATGCCCCACATGAAATCCATGTGTCATCCAGCCTGGCACAAATGGGTTCTGGGCATCAAAACTGGCATCAAAGTGGGCAAATTGCCCATTTTCACAGATTTGAATAAGTAACAGCTATTTTTAAGGGGTTAAATGCCTTTGTGCCACTCATCTGACACCTGATTTACATACCTACTGATGCCCCACATGAAATCCATGTCTCTCCAGCCTGGCACAAATGGGTTCTGGGCATCAAAACTGGCATCAAAGTGGGCAAATTTGCCCATTTCTCACAGATTTGAATAAGTAACAGCTATTTTTAAGGGGTTAAATGCCTTTGTGCCACTCATCTAACACCTGTTTACATACCTACTGATGCCCCACATGAAATCCATGTCTCTCCAGCCTGGCACAAAAGGGTTCTGGGCATCAAAACTGGCATCAAAGTGGGCAAATTGACCCATTTTCACAGATTTGAATAAGTAACAGCTATTTTTAAGGGGTTAAATGCCTTTGTGCCACTGATCTAACACCTTGATTTACATACCCACTGATGCCCCACATGAATCCATGCCAATCCAGCCTGGCACAAATGGCTTCTGGGCATCAAAACTGGCATCAAAGTGGGCAAATTGCACATTTTCACAGATTTGAATAAGTAACAGCTATTTTTAAGGGGTTAAATGCCTTTGTGCCACTCATCTGACACCTGATTTACATACCTACTGATGCCCTACATAAAATCCATGTCAATCCAGCCTGGCACAAATGGGTTCTGGGCATCAAAACTGGCATCAAAGTGGGCAAATTGCCCATTTTCACTGATTTGAATAAGTAACAGCTTTTTTTAAGGGGTTAAATGCCTTTGTGCCACTCATCTGACACCTGATTTACATACCCACTGATGCCCCACATGAAATCCATGTCTCTCCAGCCTGGCACAAAAGGGTTCTGGGCATCAAAACTGGCATCAAAGTGGGCAAATCGCCCATTTTCACAGATTTGAATAAGTAACAGCTATTTTTAAGGGGTTAAATGCCTTTGTGCCACTCATCTGACACCTGATTTTCATACCTACTGATGCCCCACATGAAATCCATGTCAATCCAGCCTGGCACAAAAGGGTTCTGGGCATCAAAACTGGCATCCAACTGGGCAAATTGCCCATTTTCACAGATTTGAATAAGTAACAGCAATTTTTAAGGGGTTAAATGGCTTTGTGCCATGCATCTAACACCTGATTTACATACCTACTGATGCCCCACATGATATCCATGCCAATCCAGCCTGGCACAAAAGGGTTCTGGGCATCAAAACTGGCATCAAAGTGGGCAAATTTTCACATTTTCACAGATTTGAATAAGTAACAGCTATTTTTTAAGGGGTTAAATGCCTTTGTGCCACTCATCTGACACCTGATTTACATACCTACTGATGCCCCACATGAAATCCATGTCCCTCCAACCTGGCACAAATAGGTTCTGGGCATCAGAACTGGCATCAAAGTGGGCAAATCACCCATTTTCACAGATTTGAATAAGTAACAGCTATTTTTAAAAGGTTAAATGCCTTTGTGCCAGTCATCTAACACCTGATTTACATACCCACCGATGTCCCACATGAAATCCAAATCAATCCAGCCTGGCACAAATGGGTTATGGGCATCAGAACTGGCACCAAAGTGGGCAAATCACTCATTTTCACAGATTTGAATAAGTAACAGCTATTTTTAAGGGTTAAATGGCTTTGTGCCACTCATCTGACACCTGATTTACATACCCACTGATGCCCCACATGATATCCATGCCAATCCAGCCTGGCACAAAAGGGTTCTGGGCATCAAAACTGGCATCAAAGTGGGCAAATTGACCATTTTCACAGATTTGAATAAGTAACAGCTATTTTTAAGGGGTTTAAATGCCTTTGTGCCACTCATCTGACACCTGATTTACATACCCACAGATGCCCCCACATGATATCCATGCCAATCCAGCCTGGCACAAAGGGTTCTGGGCATCAAAACTGGCATCAAAGTGGGCAACTTTCACATTTTCACAGATTTGAATAAGTAACAGCTATTTTTAAGGGGTTAAATGCCTTTGTGCCACTCATCTGACACCTGATTTACATACCCACTGATGCCCCACATGAAATCCATGTCTCTCCAGCCTGGCACAAAAGGGTTCTGGGCATCAAAACTGGCATCAAAGTGGGCAAATTGCCCATTTTCACAGATTTGAATAAGTAACAGCTATTTTTAAGGGGTTAAATGCCTTTGTGCCACTCATCTAACACTTGATTTACATACCTACTGATGCCCCACATGAAATCCATGTCAATCCAGCCTGGCACAAAAGGGTTCTGGGCATCAAAACTGGCATCAAAGTGGGCAAATTGCCCATTTTCACAGATTTGAATAAGTAACAGCTATTTTTAAGGGGTTAAATGCCTTTGTGCCACTCATCTGGCACCTGATTTACATACCTACTGATGCCCCACATGAAATCCATGTCAATCCAGCCTGGCACAAAAGGGTTCTGGGCATCAAAACTGGCATCCAAGTGGGCAAATTGCCCATTTTCACAGATTTGAATAAGTAACAGCTATTTTTAAGGGGTTAAATGGCTTTGTGCCATGCATCTAACACCTGATTTACATACCTACTGATGCCCCACATGATATCCATGCCAATCCAGCCTGGCACAAAAGGGTTCTGGGCATCAAAACTGGCATCAAAGTGGGCAAATTGCCCATTTTCACAGATTTGAATAAGTAACAGCTATTTTTAAGGGGTTAAATGCCTTTGTGCCACTCATCTAACACCTGATTTACATACCTACTGATGCCCCACATGAAATCCATGTCAATCCAGCCTGGCACAAATAGGTTCTGGGCATCAGAACTGGCATCAAAGTGGGCAAATCACCCATTTTCACAGATTTGAATAAGTAACAGCTATTTTTAAAGGGTTAAATGCCTTTGTGCCAGTCATCTAACACCTGATTTACATACCCACCGATGTCCCACATGAAATCCAAATCAATCCAGCCTGGCACAAATGGGTTATGGGCATCAGAACTGGCACCAAAGTGGGCAAATCACTCATTTTCACAGATTTGAATAAGTAACAGCTATTTTTAAGGGGTTAAATGGCTTTGTGCCACTCATCTGACACCTGATTTTCATACCTACTGATGCCCCATATGATATCCATGTCTCTCCAGCCTGGCACAAAAGGGTTCTGTGCATCAAAACTGGCATCAAAGTGGGCAAATTGACCATTTTCACAGATTTGAATAAGTAACAGCTATTTTTAAGGGGTTAAATGCCTTTGTGCCACTCATCTGACACCTGATTTACATACCTACTGATGCCCCACATGAAATCCATGTCAATCCAGCCTGGCACAAAAGGGTTCTGGGCATCAAAACTGGCATCAAAGTGGGCAGAGAACCAATTTTCACACATGTGAATAAGTAACAGCTATTTTTAAGGGGTTAAATGCCTTTGTGCCACTCATCTGACACCTGATTTACATACCCACTGATGCCCCACATGAAATCCATGTGTCTCCAGCCTGGTATCGATTGCAGGGACCAGTTTGGATCCAATGCTGTCCGATTCATATCGGACAGCTTCGGATTTAAAAAAATCGTAGTGTGAAATTTTTCTGTGTATATTCTTAGATAGATAGATAGAAAGATAGATAAGAATATAGATAGGAAAATAGATAAAAATAAAGATAGATAAATAGAGAAAATGTTTTTTTCGGACCGGAAATAGCCGAGCCCCGTGGCCGAAAATAGAACCAGAAGGCCGGCCATATATTTCGCGAGACACCGCTAATGTATGTCTATGGGAAGTGAGGCGCTCTTCTGATTGGTCGCCGTCAGCACACAGCGACCAATCAGAAGAGCGCCTCACTTCCCATAGACATACATAGCGGTGTGTCGGCGATTTTATGGCCGGGCCCCTGGTTCTATTTTCGGGCAGGGGACTCGGCTCTGGTCGGTAGTTCGACGGGGCCGGAAACTCGCAATGAGCGCTTCGTGGCGATAGGTAGCGTATCAGCAACGACTCGCAATGATTGCGAGTCGTTGGTAAGGCGCGAGCAATGTCTGCGAAGCGCTGATTGCGAGTTTGCGGCCCCGTGGAACGACGGATCAGAGCCGAGTCCCCTGGCCGAAAATTGAACCAGGGTCCCGGCCATAAAATCGGCGACACACCGCTATGTATGTCTATGGGAAGTGAGGCGGTATTCTGATTGGTTGCCATCAGCACACAGCGACCAATCAGAAGAGCGCCTCACTTCCCATAGACTTAGAATGGGCGATTTTTGAGTTTCGAATTTACCGCAAAAAGTGAGGCGCGATTCTGATTGGTCGCCGTCAGCACACAGCGACCAATCAGGAGAGCGCCTCACTTCCCATAGACATACATAGCAGTGTGTCAGCGATTTTATGGCCGGGCCCCTGGTTCTATTTTCGGGCAGGGGACTCGGCTCTGGTCGGTAGTTCGACGGGGCCGGAAACTCGCAATGAGCGCTTCGTGGCGATAGGTAGCGTATCAGCAACGACTCGCAATGATTGCGAGTCGTTGGTAAGGCGCGAGCAATGTCTGCGAAGCGCTGATTGCGAGTTTGCGGCCCCGTGGAACGACGGATCAGAGCCGAGTCCCCTGGCCGAAAATTGAACCAGGGTCCCGGCCATAAAATCGGCGACACATCGCTATGTATGTCTATGGGAAGTGAGGCGGTATTCTGATTGGTTGCCATCAGCACACAGCGACCAATCAGAAGAGCGCCTCACTTCCCATAGACTTAGAATGGGCGATTTTTGAGTTTCGAATTTACCGCAAAAAGTGAGGCGCGATTCTGATTGGTCGCCGTCAGTACACAGCGACCAATCAGAAGAGCGCCTCACTGCTCATAGACATAGAATTGAAGATTTTTCGTCCATTCTATCGGAATGAGAAGTGAAGAGGACGTCGGAGCCGGCGATGGCGGAAAGAAGAGAGAAGACCCCCGGGACTGGACGAAGAGGACGCCTGGCCGGACGGAGGACTCCTGGAGCGGACGGACGATGAGATGAAGAAGAAGACATGTAAGTGATCGACGGCGGCGGTGGGTTAGGGGACGGCGGGGGCTTAGGGTGTAGCGCCGTAGGGGGTAGCGACAGCGGCGGGCGACAGTGGCGAGAGCTTAGGAGGCGGCGGGGCTTATGGGCTTAGGATGCGGCGGGCCTTAGGGAGTAGCGACAGCGGCGGGGGGTTAGGAGGCGGTGGGGCTTAGGGGCTATCGGCGGGGGCTTAGGATGCGGCGGGGCTTAGCGGGGCTTAGGGGGTAGGGGCTTAGGAGGCGGCGGGGCTTAGAGGGTAGGGGCTTAGGGGCGGCGGGGGTTAGGGGTGGGGACGGCGGGGGCTTAGGGTGTAGCGCCTTAGGGGGTAGCGAGACAGCGGCGGGGGGTTAGGAGGCGGCAGGGTTTAGGGGGTATCGGTGGGGGCTTAGGATGCGGCGGGGCTTAGGGGGTAGGGGCTTAGGAGGCGGCGGGGCTTAGAGGGTAGGGGCTTAGGGGCGGCGGGGGTTAGGGGGTGGGGACGGCGGGGGCTTAGGGTGTAGCGCCTTAGGGGGTAGCGAGACAGCGGCGGGGGGTTAGGAGGCGGCGGGGCTTAGGGGGTATCGGCGGGGGCTTAGGATGCGGCGGGGCTTAGCGGGGCTTAGGGGGTAGGGGCTTAGGAGGCGGCGGGGCTTAGAGGGTAGGGGCTTAGGGGCGGCGGGGGTTAGGGCTTAGGATGTGGCGGGGCTTAGCGGGTAGGGGCTTAGGAGGCAGCGGGGCTTAGAGGGTAGGGGCGGCGGGGGTTAGGGGGTGGGGGTAGCGACAGGAGCGGTAGCTTATGGGCGGACAGGCGTATGGGCATGGGGCTGTAGTATACCATAGCGGTGTACACTACAGCCCCATGCTGTGGCTTTGTTTGCGGGGCAACGACTCGCAATGCCCGCCTTGCGGGCATTGCTTCGCGAGTCGGCAACGACTCGCAATACCCGCTCTGCGGGCATTGCTTCGCGAGTCGCGTGGCCGCGGCCACGGACAGAGTCCTGGAGAAAGTTCCGAGCTACGTGAACAAAGCCACAGGAAGTAGCGCCGGTCTGACGGAAGTCAGCTACGGCAATTATATAATAGATATAGCAGCGCTATGGTATATGGTGGTACATTACAGCACATGTATAGCAGCACTATAGAATATGGTGGTACATTACATTACATGTATAGCTGCGCTATGGTTTATGGCGTTGCATTACATTACATGCATAGCAGCGCTATGGTATATGGCGGTACATTACAGTACATGTATAGCAGCGCTATGGTATATGGCGGTACATGGATGCAGGATGTGTGGCGCCCCGCAACGAGTGCGTCACAGGAGTGCATTGCATCCCAGACTGCAGCTGCAATTTTCTCTGACTAAGCAATGACATGGTTAACGTCAGAGCTCCATACCCTACATGCACATCAGAATAGATGGCCAATAAGGTCCTGGTTGGCGGAGTGTAGGAGTAGTGTGTGTTAGAGGAGAAGTTAGTCTGCAGAATGTAGGAGAAGGAGGAAGGAGAAGAGGTGGCGGGGAGGAACGTAGGAGAGGGTGCCCTGCACAGTTACGTGCAGCCCCTAGGCCACCACCGGTTGGGCGCCATTACCCCGTTGCTTCCACGGGTCAAAATACACCCGTGCCCATCTACAACCGGATCACTGGTTCCGAAGCTGGTAGTCGTTTATCACTGCTATGCAAACCAGGAGTGGAGGGACCGCTCTACAGGAGTAATCCACCGCCGCCACAAACAGACCCGTCTTGCCAGCGGAGTACCCAACAAAAGGACCCAGGTTAGCCCTCACACCGGAACGTACACACCGGCAGGGAAATTTAAGTAACCCCTTGTACCCGACCTTGGCACTCAAAGGCGACATCGGCAACTCACTTAGAACAAGCTTAGAATGGAGGAACACCGCGGAGCTCTGAGAAACACTGGTCATTGCTAAGTCAACACAGTCCGTTACCCGTTACCTGTATGCCATGTATCATCTGCTGGATACAGTAAAATACCCATTGCACAGACTATCAGTGTCCGTGCCTTTTCCAAGACTGTTCATCTCCACATGCAGAGAGTAACTGAGCTGCCTCACAACATCTTGTGCAGCTCCTGGCTCCGGGGACTCCCGCTCATCCTGTGGGGAGCGTCCCATCTTGCTGCATCCCATCCCCCGGAGGCCCAAGCAGCGCCGGTGAACTCACCGGAATTCTCACAGGTGGCATCACGACAAGATTTAACCCCTTATCTGTTCAGCCAACGTTTTTGATGTGGACCACCGGGCCCACACAGCCTTGGGTGCGGTACCGTGACAGGGAGCAGCGACAGCCTGAGACGTGCGCACCACGGCTACGGTGAGTCAGATAGATGCGGGGGGGCAGGATGGAGCCGGTGGGGCAGGATGGTGGCGGGGGGATCAGGATGGTGGTGGTGGGGCAGGATGTAGTCGGCGGGGCAGGATGGTGGCGGGGGGGCAGGATGGATACGGGGGGGCAGGATGGAGGCGCTCCTCCTTCACCCCTCCGCTGCTCCTGCCCCTCCTCTGCTCCCCGCCGCCCCCCCCCCCCACACCCACATGGTGATAATAAAAATAAAATAATCCCTCAGTGATGATACTTAGGTTGGTTTCACACTCCGATTTTTTTAAATCCGAAGCTGTCCGATATAAATCGGACAGCATTGGATCCAAACTGGTCCCTGCATTCGGATGCCAGGCTGGAGACACATGGATTTCATGTGGGGCATCAGTAGGTATGTAAACCAGGTGTTAGATGAGTGGCACAAAGGCATTTAACCTCTTAAAAATTGCTGTTACTTATTCACATGTGTGAAAATTGGTTCTCTGCCCACTTTGATGCCAGTTTTGATGCCCAGAACCCATTTGTGCCAGGCTGGAGAGACATGGATTTCATGTGGGGCATCAGTGGGTATGTAAATCAGGTGTCAGATGAGTGGCACAAAGCCATTTAACCCCTTAAAAATAGCTGTTACTTATTCAAATCTGTGTAAATGTGCAATTTGCCCACTTTGATGCCAGTTTTGATGCCCAGAACCCTTTTGTGCCAGGCTGGATTGAACATGGATTTCATGTGGGTCATCAGTGAGTATGTAAATCAGGTCTTAGATCAGTGGCACAAAGCCATTTAACCCCTTAAAAATAGCTGTTACTTATTCAAATCAGTGAAAATGGGCAATTTGCCCACTTTGATGCCAGTTTTGATGCCCAGAACCCATTTGTGCCAGGCTGGAGACACATGGATTTCATGTGGGGCATCAGTAGGTATGTAAATCAGGTGTTAGATGAGTGGCACAAAGGCATTTAACCCCTTAAAAATAGCTGTTACTTATTCAAATCAGTGAAAATGGGCAATTTGCCCACTTTGATGCCAGTTTTGATGCCCAGAACCCATTTGTGCCAGGCTGGAGACACATGGATTTCATGTGGGGCATCAGTAGGTATGTAAATCAGGTGTTAGATGAGTGGCACAAAGGCATTTAACCCCTTAAAAATAGCTGTTACTTATTCAAATCTGTGAAAATGTGCAATTTGCCCACTTTGATGCCAGTTTTGATGCCCAGAACCCTTTTGTGCCAGGCTGGATTGACATGGAATTCATGTGGGTCATCAGTGGGTATGTAAATCAGGTGTTAGATGAGTGGCACAAAGGCATTTAACCCCTTAAAAATAGCTGTTACTTATTCAAATCTGTGAAAATGTGCAATTTGCCCACTTTGATGCCAGTTTTGATGCCCAGAACCCATTTGTGCCAGGCTGGAGAGACATGGATTTCATGTGGGGCATCAGTAGGTATGTAAATCAGGTGTTAGATGAGTGGCACAAATGCATTTAACCCCTTAAAAATAGCTGTTACTTATTCAAATCTGTGAAAATGTGCAATTTGCCCACTTTGATGCCAGTTTTGATGCCCAGAACCCATTTGTGCCAGGCTGGATTGGCATGGATTTCATGTGGGGCATCAGTAGGTATGTAAATCAGGTGTTAGATGAGTGGCACAAAGGCATTTAACCCCTTAAAAATAGCTGTTACTTATTCACATGTGTGAAAATTGGTGATTTGCCCACTTTGATGCCAGTTTTGATGCCCAGAACCCATTTGTGCCAGGCTGGATTGACATGGATTTCATGTGGGGCATCAGTAGGTATGTAAATCAGTGTGCCAGATGAGTGGCACAAAGGCATTTAAACCCCTTAAAAATAGCTGTTACTTATTCAAATCTGTGAAAATGGGCAATTTGCCCACTTTGATGCCAGTTTTGATGCCCAGAACCCTTTTGTGCCAGGCTGGATTGACATGGATTTCATGTGGGGCATCAGTGGGTATGTAAATCAGGTGTTAGATGAGTGGCACAAAGGCATTTAACCCCTTAAAAATAGCTGTTACTTATTCAAATCTGTGAAAATGTGCAATTTGCCCACTTTGATGCCAGTTTTGATGCCCAGAACCCTTTTGTGCCAGGCTGGATTGACATGGATTTCATGTGGGTCATCAGTAGTATGTAAATCAGGTGTTAGATAGTGGCACAAAGGCATTTAACCCCTTAAAAATAGCTGTTACTTATTCAAATCTGTGAAAATGTGCAATTTGCCCACTTTGATGCCAGTTTTTGATGCCCAGAACCCATTTGTGCCAGGCTGGAGAACATGGATTTCATGTGGGGCATCAGTAGGTATGTAAATCAGGTGTCAGATGAGTGCACAAAGCCATTAACCCCTTAAAAATAGCTGTTACTTATTCAATCTGTGAAAATTGTGATTTGCCCACTTTGATGCCAGTTTTGATGCCCAGAACCCATTTGTGCCAGGCTGGATTGACATGGATTTCATGTGGGGCATCAGTAGGTATGTAAATCAGGTGTTAGATGAGTGGCACAAAGCATTTAACCCCTTAAAAATAGCTGTTACTTATTCACATTGTGAAAATTGGTTCTTGCCCACTTTGATGCCAGTTTTGATGCCCAGAACCCTTTGTGCCAGGCTGGAGGACATGGATTTCATGTGGGGCATCAGTAGGTATGTAAATCAGGTGTTAGATCAGTGGCACAAAGGCATTTAACCCCTTAAAAATAGCTGTTACTTATTCAAATCTGTGAAAATGGGTGATTTGCCCACTTTGATGCCAGTTTTGATGCCCAGAACCCATTTGTGCCAGGCTGAGAGACATGGATTTCATGTGGGGCATCAGTGGTATGTAAATCAGGTGTCAGATGAGTGGCACAAAGGCATTTAACACCCCTTAAAAATAGCTGTTACTTATTCAAATCTGTGAAAATGTGTAAATTGCCCATTTGATGCCAGTTTGGATGCCCAGAACCCTTTTGTGCCAGGCTGGAGAGACATGGATTTCATGTGGGGCATCAGTAGGTATGTAAATCAGGTGTTAGATCAGTGGCACAAAGGCATTTAACCCTTAAAAATAGCTGTTACTTATTCAAATCTGTGAAAATTGGTGATTTGCCCACTTTATGCCAGTTTTGATGCCCAGAACCCATTTGTGCCAGGCTGGATTGGCATGGATTTCATGTGGGGCATCAGTAGGTATGTAAATCAGGTGCCAGATGAGTGGCACAAAGGCATTTAACCCTTAAAAATAGCTGTTTACTTATTCAAATCTGTGAAAATGGGTGTATTTGCCCACTTTGATGCCAGTTTTGATGCCCAGAACCCATTTGTGCCAGGCTGGAGAGACATGGATTTCATGTGGGGCATCAGTGGGTATGTAAATCAGGTGTCAGATGAGTGGCACAAAGGCATTTAACCCCTTAAAAATAGCTGTTACTTATTCAAATCTGTGAAAATGGGCAATTTGCCCACTTTGATGCCAGTTTTGATGCCCAGAACCCTTTGTGCCAGGCTGGATTGACATGGATTTCATGTGGGTCATCAGTGAGTATGTAAATCAGGTGTTAGATATGTGGCACAAAGGCATTTAACCCTTAAAAATAGCTGTTACTTATTCAAATCTGTGAAAATGTGGCAATTTGCCCACTTTGATGCCAGTTTTGATGCCCCAGAACCCATTTGTGCCAGGCTGGAGAACATGGATTTCATGTGGGGCATCAGTAGGTATGTAAATCAGGTGTTCAGATAGTGGCACAAAGGCATTTAACCCCTTAAAAATAGCTGTTACTTATTCAAATCTGTGAAAATTGGTGATTTGCCCACTTTGATGCCAGTTTTGATGCCCAGAACCCATTTGTGCCAGGCTGGATTGACATGGATTTCATGTGGGGCATCAGTAGGTATGTAAATCAGGTGTTAGATGAGTGGCACAAAGGCATTTAACCCCTTAAAAATTGCTGTTACTTATTCACATGTGTGAAAATTTGTTCTCTGCCCACTTTGATGCCAGTTTTGATGCCCAGAACCCTTTTGTGCCAGGCTGGAGAGACATGGATTTCATGTGGGTCATCAGTGAGTATGTAAATCAGGTGTTAGATCAGTGGCACAAAGGCATTTAACCCCTTAAAAATAGCTGTTACTTATTCAAATCTGTGAAAATGGGTGATTTGCCCACTTTGATGCCAGTTTTGAGCCCAGAACCCATTTGTGCCAGGCTGGAGAGACATGGATTTCATGTGGGGCATCAGTGGGTATGTAAATCAGGTGTCAGATGAGTGGCACAAAGGCATTTAAACCCCTTAAAAATAGCTGTTACTTATTCAAATCTGTGAAAATGTGAAATATGCCCATTTTGATGCCAGTTTGGATGCCCAGAACCCTTTTGTGCCAGGCTGGAGAGACATGGATTTCATGTGGGGCATCAGTAGGTATGTAAATCAGGTGTCAGATCAGTGGCACAAAGGCATTTAACCCCTTAAAAATTGCTGTTACTTATTCACATGTGTGAAAATTGGTTCTCTGCCCACTTTGATGCCAGTTTTGATGCCCAGAACCAATTTGTGCCAGGCTGGATTGACATGGATTTCATGTGGGTCATCAGTGAGTATGTAAATCAGGTGTTAGATGAGTGGCACAAAGGCATTTAACCCCTTAAAAATAGCTGTTACTTATTCACATGTGTGAAAATTTGTTCTCTGCCCACTTTGATGCCAGTTTTGATGCCCAGAACCCTTTTGTGCCAGGCTGGAGAGACATGGATTTCATGTGGGTCATCAGTAGGTATGTAAATCAGGTGTTAGATCAGTGGCACAAAGGCATTTAACCCCTTAAAAATAGCTGTTACTTATTCAAATCTGTGAAAATGGGTGATTTGCCCACTTTGATGCCAGTTTTGATGCCCAGAACCCATTTGTGCCAGGCTGGAGAGACATGGATTTCATGTGGGGCATCAGTGGGTATGTAAATCAGGTGTTAGATGAGTGGCACAAAGCCATTTAACCCCTTAAAAATAGCTGTTACTTATTCAAATCTGTGAAAATGTGAAATATGCCCATTTTGATGCCAGTTTGGATGCCCAGAACCCTTTTGTGCCAGGCTGGAGACACATGGATTTCATGTGGGGCATCAGTAGGTATGTAAATCAGGTGTCAGATCAGTGGCACAAAGGCATTTAACCCCTTAAAAATTGCTGTTACTTATTCACATGTGTGAAAATTGGTTCTCTGCCCACTTTGATGCCAGTTTTGATGCCCAGAACCAATTTGTGCCAGGCTGGATTGACATGAACTTGATGTGTGGCATCACAAAGTATGTAAATCAGGTGTCAGATTAGTGGCACAAAGCCATTTAATCCTTTCTATACCAGACCTCAGTGCCCACTTTGATGCCCATTTTGATGCCAGCCTTCTATTTTTTTTATCTGTTTTTAACTGTATTCATAAAAGGGCACATGACTGCATATTATTATATACTTAGAATGGTTAATTTTTATTGAAAAAGCTGAAAAAAGCAGAAAATAAAAAATAGCCGAATAAGAAACTGCTGAATAAGAAACCAACTTCAGCCCGAATAAGAAACTGAACGAATAAGAAACCAACTTCAGCATCGTGTACAGGCAGTATATACTCCAGAGCTGCACTCACTGTGTACATACATTACATTACTGATCCTGAGTCACCTCCTGTATATAACTCCAGAGCTGCACTCACTATTCTGCTGGTGCAGTCACTGTGTACATACATTACATTACTGATCCTGAGTTACCTCCTGTATTATACTCTAGAGCTGCACTCACTATTCTGCTGGTGTAGTCACTGTGTACATACATTACATTACTGATCCTGAGTCACCTCCTGTATTATACTCCAGAGCTGCACTCACTATTCTGCTGGTGCAGTCACTGTGTACATACATTACATTACTGATCCTGAGTTACCTCCTGTATTATAGTCCAGAGCTGCACTCACTATTCTGCTGGTGCAGTCACTGTGTACATACATTACATTACTGATCCTGAGTCACCTCCTGTATTATACTCCAGAGCTGCACTCACTATTCTGCTGGTGCAGTCACTGTGTCACATTACATTACTGATCCTGAGTTACCTCCTGTATTATCCTCCAGAGCAGCACTCACTATTCTGCTGGTGCAGTCACTGTGTCACATTACATTACTGATCCTGAGTGACCTCCTGTATTATACTCCAGAGCTGCACTCACTATTCTGCTGGTGCAGTCACTGTGTACATACATTACATTACTGACCCTGAGTTACCTCCTGTATTATACTCCAGAGCTGCACTCACTATTCTGCTGGTGCAGTCACTGTGTACATACATTACATTACTGATCCTGAGTTACCTCCTGTATTATACTCCAGAGCTGCACTCACTATTCTGCTGGTGCAGTCACTGTGTACATACATTACACTACTGATCCTGAGTTACCTCCTGTATTATACTCCACAGCTGCACTCACTATTCTGCTGGTGCAGTCACTGTGGACATACATTACATTACTGATCCTGAGTTACCTCCTGTATTATACTCCAGAGCAGCACTCACTATTCTGCTGGTGCAGTCACTGTGTACATACATTACATTACTGATCCTGAGTCACCTCCTGTATTATACTCCAGAGCTGCACTCACTATTCTGCTGGTGAAGTCACTGTGTACATACATTACATTACTGATCCTCAGTTACCTCCTGTATTATACTCCAGAGCTGCACTCACTATTCTGCTGGTGCAGTCACTGTGTACATACATTACACTACTGATCCTGAGTTACCTCCTGTATTATACTCCACAGCTGCACTCACTATTCTGCTGGTGCAGTCACTGTGGACATACATTACATTACTGATCCTGAGTTACCTCCTGTATTATACTCCAGAGCAGCACTCACTATTCTGCTGGTGCAGTCACTGTGTACATACATTACATTACTGATCCTGAGTCACCTCCTGTATTATACTCCAGAGCTGCACTCACTATTCTGCTGGTGAAGTCACTGTGTCACATTACATTACTGATCCTGAGTTACCTCCTGTATTATCCTCCAGAGCAGCACTCACTATTCTGCTGGTGCAGTCACTGTGTCACATTACATTACTGATCCTGAGTGACCTCCTGTATTATACTCCAGAGCTGCACTCACTATTCTGCTGGTGCAGTCACTGTGTACATACATTACATTACTGATCCTGAGTTACCTCCTGTATTTTACTCCAGAGCTGCACTCACTATTCTGCTGGTGCAGTCACTGTGTACATACATTACATTACTGATCCTGAGTTACCTCCTGTATTATACTCCAGAGCTGCACTCACTATTCTGCTGGAGCAGTCACTGTGTACATACATTACATTACTGATCCTCAGTTACCTCCTGTATTATACTCCAGAGCTGCACTCACTATTCTGCTGGTGCAGTAACTGTGTACATACATTACATTACTGATCCTGAGTTACCTCCTGTATTATACCCCAGAGCTGCACTCACTATTCTGCTGGTGCAGTCACTGTGTATATACATTACATTACTGATCCTGAGTCACCTCCTGTATTATACTCCAGAGCTGCACTCACTATTCTGCTGGTGCAGTCACTGTGTACATACATTACATTACTGATCCTCAGTTACCTCCTGTATTATACTCCAGAGCTGCACTCACTATTCTGCTGGAGCAGTCACTGTGTACATACATTACATTACTGATCCTGAGTTACCTCCTGTATTATACTCCAGAGCTGCACTCACTATTCTGCTGGTGCAGTCACTGTGTACATACATTACATTACTGATCCTGACTTACCTCCTGTATTATACTCCAGAGCTGCACTCACTATTCTGCTGGTGCAGTCACTGTGTACATACATTACATTACTGATCCTGACTTACCTCCTGTATTATCCTCCAGAGCTGCACTCACTATTCTGCTGGTGCAGTCACTGTGTACATACATTACATTACTGATCCTGAGTTACCTCCTGTATTATACCCCAGAGCTGCACTCACTATTCTGCTGGTGCAGTCACTGTGTACATACATTACATTACTGATCCTGAGTCACCTCCTGTATTATACTCCAGAGCTGCTGACTCACCGTGGCCGTGGACTCCGGTTTAGACAGGCTGTAGCTCCTTCCTCCTTGTCACGGGTGGACCGCGCCTGCCGGTAGTGGGGCCCAGTTGAGTGCAGATCAAAAGAGTTGAAGACGTCTTGTAGGAACAGATTAAAGGGGTTAATTTATTCGTGACGCCACCTATGAGTAGTTCGGTAAGTCCTACCGACGCTGCGGAACCTCCGGGGGATGGATAGCAGCAAGATGTTACGCTCCCCACAGGCTGAGCTGTGATCCCCGGAGGCTGGAGCTGCTCAAGATGTTGTGCGGCAGCTGCGGTTACCTTGTGTGCAGACGGATACAATCATAAGGAAGCACGGACACAGAAAGTCTCTGCAACGGGTCTTTACTGTAACCAGCAGGCAGTACATGGTATACAGCTTACGGGTAGTGGACCGGGTGGACTCAGCAGTGATGGTGTCCCTCAGAGATCCGCAGTGTTCCTCCATTCTAACTAAGTGGTTGCCAGTGTCGCCCAGGAATACCAGATCGGGTACGGGGAGGCTGCTTCAATCCCTATCCAAGATATACGTTGTGGATGTTTTGGGGAGCCTTGGGTCCCTCGGTGGGTACACCGCTGGTTAGACGACTGGAAGTTGGCTGGTGGTGGGGTGCTCCTGTGAAGCTGCTCCTCCACGCTTCTGGTTCGCGTAGCAGAGGTGAACTGCTGCCAGCTTCGGTACCAGTGAACCGGCTGTGAGTTGTGGGCACGGGGGTATTTTGGAACCCATGATTGGTAATGCCTGATCCCGGTTGTTGAGGCCTCAGGTGCTAACACCCGACCGGTGACGGCCCAGGGGCTGAACGAGGTGCAGAGCCCCCGCTCCTACGTCCTACTCCTTCAAGTTCAAGGTCTGTTCTCTCTCTCCTTAGTCTAAGTGACTGTACTTCCTACACACTACCCTAGCACTCCGCCCACCAGGACCATGATTGGCCCTCTAATCTAAATGAGGCATGCTGAGTATGGATCTCTAAGTTAACCAAATGACTGCTGGGTCGGAGAATATTGCGGCTGCATTTATGGCTGCAATACCCTCTTGTGACGCACTCGTTGCGGGGCGCCACACTCCCCCTTGGTTTAATACGCTTGTCCCCAAGCGTCACACTACTCGCATTACAGAGGATTTTGCATTTTTATAACAGACATAAAATTCACACTTTTAGTAACGAAAACAGGTAATATTCGCTGAGGTGTTGTAAGCAAAATAACAGACAAACGCTGCGGATCACATTGGAATCCATTCTCTCAACGCCCGGGCTCTGAGAGAATGGAGCTGCTTCGGGTCCCCTGTCTCCCCTCTTGACAGCCGGGCTCATCAGGCAATGCCTTCTAGGGGCATTTTCATGTGACCGCATGCAGACCCATCACTGTTGCGTCCACATGAAAATGTCTGCGTTCGGCACTGCAGATGCGTATGCAGTCCATACGCTGCGGTGCCGAACGCCAGTGTGAAGGCGCCCTTACTATGGAGCAGCGTTAGCTCTAAGCACCCAACGTTAACGCTGTCCGTTACAGCAGGCTTGCCTCTGCACTTACTGGATCCAGCAAACGTAAGTGTCCTGCTAAGTGTGACCCTAACCTTAGGCTGGTTTCACATTTGCGTTTGTGACGCTTGCATAGGCAGGTGTCACAGTGTGTGCGCAAACGCATGCATCCTGCATCCCTATGTTTAACATGTGGATGCAAGGTATCTGCGTTTGGCTGTGGAAAAATGTGTTTGCGATAGCTTGCTTTTTTCTGGCTGCCTTGGAAAAGCATCATGGTGCATTTTTTCTGCCTTGAGGATGATTGATGTATACACAAGCGTCCTCAAGCGCAGAAATCATACATAGGGCTGTATGGAGACGCACTGCCATCCAGATGGCAACACAGCCATATGCACGGCATGTCTCTCTCTCCTTCCCGACCGCTACAATGGTGTCTTATGGTAGGGCAGTCAGTCTAACAGTCAGTCAGTCAGTATGGACTTTTTACTCATTTTTCACTCACTACGCAGCTGGAGAATACAAGCAGCATATGCCATCGCATGTATGCGTTCACAAGTGTGTTCAAATGCAAGAGTCATGAATGCCAATGTGAAACCGGCCTTAGGGTACCTTTACACGCTGCCACTGCGTGGTAGCAACTGTCTGGCAATGGGGATTTTTGTGCCTGTTGCGTTGAAATTGCTACGATGTGGCGGCGTGTAATTTGGGAAAGTGATCGGGTTTCTCGCAGTTGCTTCGGGTACCTGTTTCCGAGCCGTGCTCAAAAATCCAAAGCAACACAAAGGCACAATTGCCATGGTAGTGGCGTGTAAACGGGGGGCAGGGATGGAATCAGCGTCGCCTAGTGATTTCCCTGGGGCATGCCACAGCGTGCTGGATACCGCGCCCCATCAGCGATGATTGGTGGGGGCTACTGTGTAACCGTTGGCTGTCCCTTCACAGTGCGCCATATTTGAAGAGCTGTCCATTCACACTCCACAATTGCAATTGCGTCATGTATTAGCCAGCCTTCCTGCGCAGGCTGCCCAATCATGACGCTATTGCGTTGTCCAATCAGCGTGTTAGCGTCACGGAATACACAACTCTGTCACGCCTATGTACTTGCGGCGCGAAAGATGTACGCCCATATTCCTTTGAGGGTAGCGGCGTGTGAAGCAGCGACGGCATTCAACAGGAAGTTATCCGCAGGATCTGTGGGCACTTCTGGGGAACCACGATACTTTGGGTTGACAATGCAATGGCGTTGTGTACATGCGGTTTTGGCGATCGGTAGCAACTGTTAAAAACATGCACGTGCGGTTGATACCGGTTGCTAGGGATAGTGGCGGCGTGTGAAAGTACCCTTAATATGGTATAATGGTGTGCACACCGCGTAGGTGGTGAGTGGAGGTGCCAACTAACAGGATTTCTTCAATCCCAGTAAATACAAATATGGATACAAAGTTGCACACTCCTTTAGATGTTTTTGATGCAAGGTTTATTATGAACAGTTAATGGCCACAGATGTCAACGCGTTTCGGCTTTAACCAAAGCCTTGATCACGACAATTGGCTATGAAACAAAACAAATAAAAGTGTATAAATATTTACAAACATATGGTGTCACCTGTGCTGTAGAGAGCACAGGAAAAAGGCAATTTACATATTTACATAGGTCAACGATACTGTTGAGGACAGCAAGAATGTATTACTGTCCCAGAGGATGTTATTAGTACATAGAAGGTAATAGGGGAGCTGAGCAGTTAGTTTAGGGAGTGCCAAAGAGTTGGTCAGTAGCGATTGGAGGAAGGTATAGATAGGTTAGAGAGGAATTAAATATAAATAGGTGTATATAGATATACTTAATTAGACATATTTAGTTAGAGAGATAGGGTCGTAGTATGAAAAAGTATCCGAGTTACCAGGTGTGGGTCATGGAATGTTCTAGGATAAGATTGGAAAGAGGCGTCTTTCCTTGGTGGCGAACGCTCGATTAAGGTGGTTTGCTTTATTTCAATAATTCCCAAATGGGGATAGGCGTTTTTCAGCACGGTCCTATGGAAAGCAATATCATAGCTGTCACTATTATGGCAAGAAGATCAACCAGAGCTAAATAAAGTACCATGTAGCGTTAGTCCCTCCAAGCTGACAAATTATTAGTATTATGTGACTATAGAGTTTGATTATATCTCCTAGCCTGAAAAGATATATGTGTCAAATAGGTTGTATAATATATGTGCAGAGCTAATCGTTGTCAAAACAAAAGTTCCTTCTGCTTTTTACCCAAAGTGCATGTTGGGCATTAATGGACAGAGTGCCTGTCATTATATAGTTAAATACCTTTGTTTACATCCATGGTAGCCAAAAGGCTACCAGGAGGGATTGAGTTTAGTTGGTGAATTTTTGATAGAAAGTCATTCGTGTCTAGTACAAAGGAATCCATTTTTCTCGCTAATGGTGTAAGGATTTTCTCTAAATACACAGATAATGGAGCTAGTATGGAATCAGTTGAGGCTACAATTGGTCGCCCCGGTGGATTGGTGAAATTTTTATGAATTTTTGGCAGGATATACATGACTGGAGTGATGGGGTTGGAATTAGTTAGAAAAGTCTTTGTTTTGGCATCTATGGTACCCATATGGAGATGCTTGGTCAGTGTGGAATCTATTTTCCTCTGAATTGAATATAGTGGGTCTGTGTTTATTCTATTGTAAGTGGTGGTGTCGCTCAACTGTCTCTCAATCTCCATTTTGTAGTCTCTTTTGTTCATGATTACTATAGAATTACCCTTGTCGGCTGGTTTTATAGTAATTGCTTTATTGTGCTGTAGGGCAGTAAGGGCTTGGGTTTCCTCAGATGTTATATTATTTTTGGTTTTGAATAATCCTAGTTGATGGTCGTGAATATGGGAATCAACATCTCTCTGTATTAGGGAGATTAGTGTCTCAGTTGCATGGTTGGTCTTGGGCGGCATGAATGAACTCTTATTTCTCAGACCCAAGGATGTTATGTTCATTGGGTCGTTGGTGGCTCTTTGTATGTTCAGGATTGGTCTGTTTTCTAATAACCCGAAATGAGTTTTTAGTCTAATCGTTCTGTAAAAATTCTGTAGATCTTTCTGTAGGGTGAATGAGTCCCATCTAGGTGTTGGACAAAAAGATAGGCCTTTATTTAGTACCCTATACTCGGTGGGGGAGAGGGTATAGTCTGATATGTTAACTATAAGGTTGGGACCCTTACCTGTGCTCGCGATCTCGTGTGTGGTCGTCCTCCTCCTCCTTGACCTCCGCGTGGGTTTACTCTTTTTGGGCGTGCGGGTAAAAAAGGGGCACCCCCTCTGTTGCCCGTACTGGAGTCGCTTCCGGATCCTGAGGAAGGTGGCTGGCCTGGATAGGGTTGCCATGGTCTTGGGGCGTAGGTGATGGGTTCGTTCCATAGATATACACGATTTTGTTCGTAATCCTCGACGTCCCTCTGGAATTTTTGTCGTTTTCTATCTTGAAGAATTTTCTTGAAGTTATTGATAGTATCGTTAACCCTGTTCTTCAGGTCAGCTAGGTCATTCGATGTGAAGGATCCTATTAGTTGGGCTTCAATTACAGCCACCTTCTCCTTAGATTCGGTAATAGCAACCTGTAGATGTTCAATCGTTAAAGCAATCAAATCATAGGAGCATTTATTTAGGATCTGTTGGAACTTTTTGCAGTAGTCCTCTTTGTCGGAGAAGATCGTGGGTCTGATATTACTCCTCAATCCCCTTGGAATCTTTTTCTGGCGGTAGTATTCCGCTAGGGTTCTAGAATGCAGATCAAGTGAGACGAACCTCCTTCGTTCCTTCTCAAACTCCTTGGCTCTCAGATCCTTACTGGGTACTTTTAGAAACTCGGTGGATGCCGTGACCTGGGCCACGATCTCATCTCATACAGTATCGTCGTAGACGAATGATTCACTGGACATTTAGAGAAAGCGGGGTGCAACAACCAAGAGATAAGTACAGTCAATATGGTATAATGGTGTGCACACCGCGTAGGTGGTGAGTGGAGGTGCCAACTAACAGGATTTCTTCAATCCCAGTAAATACAAATATGGATACAAAGTTGCACACTCCTTTAGATGTTTTTGATGCAAGGGTTATTATGAACAGTTAATGGCCACAGATGTCAACGCGTTTCGGCTTTAACCAAAGCCTTGATCACGACAATTGGCTATGAAACAAAACAAATAAAAGTGTATAAATATTTACAAACATATGGTGTCACCTGTGCTGTAGAGAGCACAGGAAAAAGGCAATTTACATATTTACATAGGTCAATGATACTGTTGAGGACAGCAAGAATGTATTACTGTCCCAGAGGATGTTATTAGTACATAGAAGGTAATAGGGGAGCTGAGCAGTTAGTTTAGGGAGTGCCAAAGAGTTGGTCAGTAGCGATTGGAGGAAGGTATAGATAGGTTAGAGAGGAATTAAATATAAATAGGTGTATATAGATATACTTAATTAGACATATTTAGTTAGAGAGATAGGGTCGTAGTATGAAAAAGTATCCGAGTTACCAGGTGTGGGTCATGGAATGTTCTAGGATAAGATTGGAAAGAGGCGTCTTTCCTTGGTGGCGAACGCTCGATTAAGGTGGTTTGCTTTATTTCAATAATTCCCAAATGGGGATAGGCGTTTTTCAGCACGGTCCTATGGAAAGCAATATCATAGCTGTCACTATTATGGCAAGAAGATCAACCAGAGCTAAATAAAGTACCATGTAGCGTTAGTCCCTCCAAGCTGACAAATCATTAGTATTATGTGATTATATAGTTTGATTATATCTCCTAGCCTGAAAAGATATATGTGTCAAATAGGTTGTATAATATATGTGCAGAGCTAATCGTTGTCAAAACAAAAGTTCCTTCTGCTTTTTACCCAAAGTGCATGTTGGGCATTAATGGACAGAGTGCCTGTCATTATAGAGTTAAATACCTTCTTTCAGTGATAGGTCCACCCCCGTCAGAGTCCTGGTAGGAATGAGCACAGTGTGTTATCGGTTGCTGCTATTTATAGCAGAAAACAGGAAGTGGGGAATCCGCACATGCTCAGTAGCGTGTCTCGGACAAAGTGTGGCAGAAGTGCCATGTTAGGTATATGCTAACCAGTGACTGCTTGTAGTTGAGAGTGCAATGCATCATGGGAGGGAAGGGGAGGAGCCGTTCTCAGTCTGTCAGCTTCAGTGTAAACAATGCTGCTAGTAGTAATTATAGCAGGAGATCGGTGTGAAGGGGGGCTGATTGTAAGCATGAATGAAGGGTGTGTTATGGAGTATTCCACAGGAGGTATATTATACAAGAAGACAAGATCAATATTAGATGTATTAGGAAGAATGTAAAAGGCCCAAAGGGTGAAGACATTGAGAGGAACAGAAGACATATACTTTATCAATATTATGACGTCATGCTTAGTATCTTATAGTAGATATATTGTTCTCATGTATTATATCTCAGAGTAATGGCATACATATTGGTTATGATCCAATAAAAATGGATCTAGATGATAAGATTTATTATTTCACTTCAGGAAAAACAGGAGAGAAGTGAGTTAGTACAATGGAAACTGTGATGGAGACAACCCTTGTTAAAAACAAGGTCAGCTGGACCACTGCTTCATTGTTATGTTGAAGGCAACAATGTGTATATAGTGCCTAAAACTTTTAAGGCATCACTCCAGTCATGTATATCCTGCCAAAAATTCATAAAAATTTCACCAATCCACCGGGGCGACCAATTGTAGCCTCAACTGATTCCATACTAGCTCCATTATCTGTGTATTTAGAGAAAATCCTTACACCATTAGCGAGAAAAATGGATTCCTTTGTACTAGACACGAATGACTTTCTATCAAAAATTCACCAACTAAACTCAATCCCTCCTGGTAGCCTTTTGGCTACCATGGATGTAAACAGCCTCTATACCTCGATCGATCATGACAAGGGTATGGAGGCCACCCAGAGAGCCCTTGAAACTACAAGTACCCTTACTCCAAATTCCATCGAACTTTGCCTAGACCTATTGAATTGGTCCTGAGGGAAAACTATTTCTTGTATGGTGACGACTTCTATGTCCAGAAACGGGGGACCCTATGGGCTCAAATGTCGCACCGGCGTATGCAAATCTATACATGCATGATTTTGAAACCCAGTACATATACCCAAATTCTCTCTTCCAGAACCACGCCTTGATATGGCTAAGATATATCGATGATATATTTTGTATCTGGCATGGTAATCAAACTTCACTTGACTCATTTTTTACTGAAATTAACACAATAAGACAGGAACTCTCTTTCACTATGACATCCAGCGACACCGAAGTGAGTTTCCTTGATACTAAAATTTTCAAAAAAAGTAACAACACATTAGGCTCTGACCTCTACCAAAAACCTACTGATAAGAACGGCCTCCTACTCTATAGTAGTTGTCACCCCTCTC
Source organism: Allobates femoralis (assembly GCA_033576535.1). NCBI lineage: Eukaryota > Metazoa > Chordata > Amphibia > Anura > Aromobatidae > Allobates > Allobates femoralis. Next base: position 14,065,192 of record JARQOC010000003.1, read on the forward strand.
ACCACCAAAAATAGTCTGCCTAGATCTCAATTTCAACGGGTGGCCCGTATTGTATCAGTGAAGGAGACCCTACCGGTTAGACTTGAGGAGATGAACAAGAAATTCTTTGAACGCCAATACCCCAAGAAACTCCTTATGGAGGAAACTGACAGAATACTAAATCCACCAGAAACCTCTATCTCCATCAACAAACCGGAAAGAATCCCCTTTGTACATGGACACCACCCATCAATGCCAGTTGTATATAACATAATTAAACAAACATTGGCCTCTTCTTCAAAGAGCATATCCCAACATGGAAGTATTCAGTACCCCACCACTCATGTGTAAACGACGTCCACCAAACCTCAAGGATAAAATAGTGAGAGCCGATATTGGGAGCTTGAAAACATTACCAAAACAAACATTCCTAGATACACCAAGGAGGGGAACCTTTCCATGTTTGAACTGTCCATCATGTTCCAATATAATCCGGGGTGAACACTTCACACACCCCCACACAGGCAAAACATATCCCATAAAAGGTTTTTACACTTGTAACTCCAACTTCGTTGTATATATAATCAAATGTCCCTGTGGCCTCCTCTATGTAGGTGAGACTACCCAACATATCAAGGAAAGAATAGCTAGCCACAAGTCTACCATTAGATGTGAAAGGAATTGCTTACCCATACCACACCACTTCCATGAGGCTAATCACTCTATATCACAACTACGGTACCAGATCATCGAACAAGTAGAGAGACCCAGACGAGGTGGTGATCATGTCAAATTACTGAAGAGCAGGGAAAGTTTTTGGATCTACACACTGAAAACACTACATCCTCATGGGCTCAATAGAGAAATGGATTGGTTCTGTTAAAATAACCCACTAATGATCTTTCCTTTTTTTCTTCCACTTACTTTAGATATACTGAGAGATAAGGGTCGCCAAACCCTCTCACCTTCCCTTCCCCTAGTCGTTGCACTGGAATGGTAAGATCCCAACTAGAGCCTGTACCGTATAGATATTAGTCTTGCTCCTAATGACCTAGATATCTGTTGCTGAGGGTTGGGACCCCCTGTGTCTCTTAACCTTTTTTCCCCCAATATAGGTTATAAATGAAGAATGTGACCGAAGAAATTTGTGCCTTAAAAGTTTTAGGCACTATATACACATTGTTGCCTTCAACATAACAATGAAGCAGTGGTCCAGCTGACCTTGTTTTTAACAAGGGTTGTCTCTATCACAGTTTCCATTGTACTAACTCACTTCTCTCCTGTTTTTCCTGAAGTGAAATAATAAATCTTATCATCTAGATCCATTTTTATTGGATCATAACCAATATGTATGCCATTACTCTGAGATATAATACATGAGAACAATATATCTACTATAAGATACTAAGCATGACGTCATAATATTGATAAAGTATATGTCTTCTGTTCCTCTCAATGTCTTCACCCTTTGGGCCTTTTACATTCTTCCTAATACATCTAATATTATCTTGTCTTCTTGTATAATATACCTCCTGTGGAATACTCCATAACACACCCTTCATTCATGCTTACAATCAGCCCCCCTTCACACCGATCTCCTGCTATAATTACTACTAGCAGCATTGTTTACACTGAAGCTGACAGACTGAGAACGGCTCCTCCCCTTCCCTCCCATGATGCATTGCACTCTCAACTACAAGCAGTCACTGGTTAGCATATACCTAACATGGCACTTCTGCCACACTTTGTCCGAGACACGCTACTGAGCATGTGCGGATTCCCCACTTCCTGTTTTCTGCTATAAATAGCAGCAACCGATAACACACTGTGCTCATTCCTACCAGGACTCTGACGGGGGCGGACCTATCACTGAAAGAAGGTATTTAACTCTATAATGACAGGCACTCTGTCCATTAATGCCCAACATGCACTTTGGGTAAAAAGCAGAAGGAACTTTTGTTTTGACAACGATTAGCTCTGCACATATATTATACAACCTATTTGACACATATATCTTTTCAGGCTAGGAGATATAATCAAACTCTATAATCACATAATACTAATGATTTGTCAGCTTGGAGGGACTAACGCTACATGGTACTTTATTTAGCTCTGGTTGATCTTCTTGCCATAATAGTGACAGCTATGATATTGCTTTCCATAGGACCGTGCTGAAAAACGCCTATCCCCATTTGGGAATTATTGAAATAAAGCAAACCACCTTAATCGAGCGTTCGCCACCAAGGAAAGACGCCTCTTTCCAATCTTATCCTAGAACATTCCATGACCCACACCTGGTAACTCGGATACTTTTTCATACTACGACCCTATCTCTCTAACTAAATATGTCTAATTAAGTATATCTATATACACCTATTTATATTTAATTCCTCTCTAACCTATCTATACCTTCCTCCAATCGCTACTGACCAACTCTTTGGCACTCCCTAAACTAACTGCTCAGCTCCCCTATTACCTTCTATGTACTAATAACATCCTCTGGGACAGTAATACATTCTTGCTGTCCTCAACAGTATCGTTGACCTATGTAAATATGTAAATTGCCTTTTTCCTGTGCTCTCTACAGCACAGGTGACACCATATGTTTGTAAATATTTATACACTTTTATTTGTTTTGTTTCATAGCCAATTGTCGTGATCAAGGCTTTGGTTAAAGCCGAAACGCGTTGACATCTGTGGCCATTAACTGTTCATAATAAACCTTGCATCAAAAACATCTAAAGGAGTGTGCAACTTTGTATCCATATTTGAAAGTACCCTTAGACATTATAGGAGCAATGAGAGGTGGTGACTGCAATTCCATCCACTGTCAGAGGGAGTCTGAGTTGTGTCACATCACAATCCAGTGCTCGGAAGAAGGCTGGAATTAAGGAAGCATTACAGCGCCAAATCAGATGACCGGCAGAACCAGCACCGCTCAGAGGAATAATGAAAGTTTGTCAAAGAAACCACCACCTTTTCCACAGAGATCCGTTCATAGCAGTTTTACCTTGGGTTACCTATCATAGAGACTGCACCCTTAAAAATCTACTAGACCCATGCAGAAGGAGATAACAGTCTTCACGAGCCTCAAACACAAACAACTATCTTAAGGAAATAGGATAAAAAATCCAGGAATATCGCCAGATCATGCATTGGGGAAATAAAGCAATCCATGGTACTTCTCTCATTTAGGAAAAAAAGTCATTTTATTGGATATAAATTGGTAAAAACAAGTCTATAAAAATGGAAACATGGAATGAATATGATGGTATCATGTAGTCGGTAACCATAGCTGATAGTACAATGCATTTCGGCATCACCACCTTCATCAAGTACATAGAGATTCTCCTTGATCAATTAACCCCTTCATGACCCGAGAAGTTTTCGTTTTTCATTTCCGTTTTTTGCCCCCCTGCTTCCAAGAGCCATAACTTTTTTATTTTTCCATCCATATAGACATATGACGGCTTGTTTTTTTGCAGGACGAGTTGTACTTTCATATGCAATCATTCATTTTACCATATAGTGACAGGGAAATTGCAAAAAAATTCTAAATGCAGTGAAATTGCAAAAAAAGTGCAATGACACGTTTGGTTTTTTGGGTATTTTAGTCGCCATGTTCACTATATGGTAAAACCGGCATGATGCGGTGATGCCTCGGGTCGGTACGAGTTCGTAGACACCCAGCATGTATACCTTTACTGGTATCTAGGTGGTCCAAAAAAAGTTTGAAAAAAAAAAAAAAAACGGACTTTTTGCGCCATGTTCTGCGCTCCGTAGCGTTCTCATTTCTCGGGATCAGGGGCTGTGTGATGGCTTATTGTTTGCGTCTTGAGCTAATGTTTCCAATGATATCATGTTTGGGAGGATCCACAGTTTTGATCGCCTGTTATTGCATTTTATAGCAATAATGCGGCGACCAAAAAAACGGAATTTTGGCGTTTGGACCATTTTTTCCGTTACGGAGTTCACGCCTCACATTATCGGATTTAATAGTAAAATAGATCAGGCGATTAAGAACGCGGCGATACCAAACGTGTGTTTTTTTTAATTTTTTTAATACTTTTATTGTGATTGGGGGAAAAGGAGAGTGATTTGAACTTTTATATATTTTTCTTTTTTTACAGATTTTAAAAACTTTATTTTTTCATTCATTCTTATTTTTACACGCCTCTTTAAGAGGAACCCTGCTGCACAGTCCGATGCTGCAGCTCATCTGTATCTCCCAGAATCGCGGACCTGTTGTGGTTGGCAGCGCCTGCCAACCACAACATGGAACTGCGCTCTGACAGCATCCAGGGTCTAGCCAGGACCCCGGGCTGTCATGTGAGCACCGGAGATATTATCGCGGGATCTCCGGAGCAGGCGGAGAACAGCTTGTTCTCCGCCGCAGCCGCCTTGGATCCCGCTGTCAGTGATTGACAGCGGGATTCAAGGGGTTAACAGCGCCGATCGGATCCCGGATCCGATCGGCGCTGTTACCCTGACATCTCAGCTGATGAGATCAGCTGAGATGTCGAGGCTTTGATGTGAGCGCCGCGCCGGAGCTCATATCAAAGCCCCCCTACCGGCTCATGACGTCCTCCTACGTCATAGGTCGGGAAGGGGTTAAATAAGGAGAATCTGTATGTTCCTGATGAAGGTGGTGATGCCGAAACGCATTGTACTATCAACTATGGTTACTGATTACATGATACCATCATATACATTCAATTTTTACATGTGTATAGACTTGTTTTTACCAATTTATATCCAATAAAATGACTTTTTTTCCTAAATGTGAGAAGTACCATGGATTTCTTTATTTTCCCAATTGCATGCTGCGGTCCCCAGCGTGGTGCATATAGAGTAGAGAGGAGGAAGGGTTAAAAATTGCGCTGTCATATTCCACTAGACATCAAAGGGTGAATATAATATTGATTTAATAATTATCACATTTCAGGCCTCTCTGGGCCCTTCCTCAGGACTAATCAATATCATATTGCTGTGTTTCGGGCATTTAAAGGGACACTGTCACCAGGTTTTGGCCATTTTATTTGACAGCAGCATAATGTAGACACAGAGACCCTAATTTGAGTGATATATCACTTACTGGGCTGCTCAGTGTAGTTTTCATAAAGTCACTTTTTTATCAGCTGGACATTATAGGACAAATCAAGTAGTCCGGCATAGTCATTTACTGCTAAATCTAAAGCAGAGAAAACAGTAATTTTATCAAAATGACAGCAAGCAGCTCAGTAAGTGACACATCGCTGGAATCTACATTATGCTGCTGTCAGATGGAACGGCAAAATCCTGGTGACAGAGTCCCTTTAAGGGAGCTTCGACACACACTGACTAATAAATCAATATTATATTCACTGTTTGATGTCTCGTGGAATACGGCAGCACATTTTTTAAACCTTCATCCTCCCTACTTTTTCTGAGATAGTGGCATTTGGGTTTTCATTAATCATCAATATTAACAGAAGTAAACACTTGAAATAGATCCCTCTGTCTGTAATGACTCTACACAGGGGAGGACTTACCGCGGTGCAGCTGGTTCAGCTGCATCAGGGCCCCGACCGGCTAGGGGGCCCCTCAAGCCTGCAGGGGGCCTCCAACCGACCCCCGTGACCCTGTGTCAAAGGAGAGGAGGTTAACTGGGGGAGGCTTCCTTGGCTGATCTCGCCCCCCCTCTCCTCTGCCACCCCGGCTCCCAGGACTACATTGGGCAGGTCAGCGCAGGTAGGAGAACCGCATCACCCCCCCCCCCCCCACCGACATCCACTGGCACCTACAACCCCCCCCCCCCTTGCTCCTCAGCAACATCCTCTAGCACCTCCTTCCCCCGCTCCTCACCAGCAGGCTGCTGCACCAGGGCCCTCCGGGGTCAAGGTCCGCCACTGACTCTACATAATATATGGCTTTCACTTTCTGGATGGAATTACTGACAATAAAGTAACTTTTTGATGATCCTCTAATTCAGAGATCCCCGAATCCAGCCCTCAAGGGCCGCCAACAGTGCTGGTTTTCAGGATTTCCTTAGTATTGCCAGGGCTTGGAATCATTACCTGTGCAGATGATCACATTAGCACCTGTGCAATACTAAGGAAATCCTGAAAATCTGCACTGTTGGCGGCCCTCGAGGCCTAGAGTTGGGGACCTCTACTCTAATTCATTGAGATGCTCCTGTACATAGCGCTGGATATTTCATTCTTTCCTTCCTAGGGTTTAGGTTGGAATCCCAGACTTAACTATCTCATGGAGGGAGCTTTGAATGTCTCCAGCCCTTGTGACTATACTGTAGCAGTTATCCATATTAGATTCTTCACCTCTAAGACCACTGATAGGATTTTGGAGACCATGCACCATCATACATGTCAAAGCAGCCATACTATCTATCTATACAATGTCTACACAGTATATAGGACGAGCTATACAAAAACAACACATCACGGACAGCTTATATCCTTTTAATATAAAGAATATATTTACAAAACATGGCTTTTCTCGACATTTCTCAATTACAATGATAGGACAATTTTTAGGAAAATCACTCCAACACCCATCATTGAAGTTACTACTTACCATTGATTTGATGTTCTTAGGAAAATAAATGCATTGAAAGTAAAGTACAGATCCTATATCCACAGGATTGTGATGATAACGAGGCAGTCCAAGCTGATTATATCAATTAATAGTATTCATTTTCTCCTTTGAACAAATCATCATAGAGCTTTTCTCAGCCAACAAAAATAGAACAATACATCAAAGTTATCCCATCAGAGGTGGCGATCACTAATGACATCTAGCGGGAAGAGAGGAATGTTGCACTTCAATATAATATAACTCGGCATTCTCCACACTCCGGATACTGTGCTGGGAAATAAGATTCCTTTCCATTAACTTTTTCAATTTTTTTCATGTTAACCCACCAAACTGAATGTATTTTATTGGGATTTTCTGTGATTTATGAACACGAAGCAGTAAATATGTGTGATGTGTAAAGGAATACATTCCTGGTTTTCTGATTATTTTAAAAATATAAAAATGATAATTATGATATGCATTAGAGTTCACCCCCCTGAGTCAGTACTTTGTAGGACCACCATTCTCTGCCTTGTATTAGTATTCACCCCCTGAGTCAGCACTTTGTAGGACCACCTTTCTCTGTCTTGCATTAATATTCACCCCCCTTTGGGCAGTCTCTGTCCCTCCTATTTGCTGTCTCTCCCCTGTGCCTGTCTCCAACCTGTGCACTGTGTCCCACCAGTCTGCTGTGTCTCTCTCCTGCTCCTGTCTCCCCCCCTGTGCCCTGTCTGTCCCCACTGCACCTGTCTCCTGCCTGTGTGCTGTGTCCCCGTGACAGATGACAGACACACACATGCAGCACATGGATGACAGACACACACTGCACTCGGATGAGAGACACACATACAGTACACAGATGAGAGACACACATACAGTACACAGATGACAGAGACACATACAGCAAACGGATGACAGAGACACAGCACACGGATGACAGAGACACAGCACACGGATGACAGAGACACAGCACACGGATGACAGAGACACAGCACACGGATGACAGAGACACAGCACACAGATGACAGAGACACAGCACACAGATGACAGAGACACAGCACACAGATGATAGAGACACAGATGACAGAGACATAGCACACAGATGACAGAGACACAGCACACAGATGACAGAGACACAGCACACGGATGACAGAGACACAGCACACGGATGACAGAGACACAGCACACGGATGACAGAGACACAGCAAACGGATGACAGAGACACAGCAAACGGATAACAGAGACACAGCACACGGATGACAGAGACACAGCACACAGACGATAGAGACACACAGCACACGGATGACAGAGACACACAGCACACGGACGACAGACACAGCACACGGATGACAGAGACACACAGCACACGGATGACAGAGACAGCACACAGAAGACAGAGGCAGCACACGGACGTCAGAGACAGCACACGGACGACAGAGACAGCCCACGGACGACAGAGACAGCACACGGACGACAGAGACAGCACACGGATGACAGAGACAGACACGGATAACAGAGACACAGCACACGGATGACAGAGACACAGCACACGGATGACAGAGACACAGCACACGAACGACAGAGACACAGCACACGAACGACAGAGACACACAGCACACGGACGACAGAGACAGCACACGGACGACAGAGACACAGCACACAGATGACAGAGACACACAGCACACAGATGACAGAGATACACAGCACACAGATGACACAGCACACAGATGACAGAGACACAGCACACAGATGACACAGAGACACACAGCACACAGATGACAGAGACACAGCACACAGATGACAGACACACACACAGCACACGGATGACAGACACACACATACAGCACACGGATGACAGACACACACAGCACATGACACACACATCACACTCATACATGATATCTGTATCACACACACATATATATACTCACTCTCTTCTTCATAATCATCGTGTACCCAGTGAGGGAGGCCTGTAGTGAGAATCAGCAGATGATGTCTGTACACACATTCTGGAGGCTCCTGTCAGCCACCTTCTCTCCCCCTCCCCTAGTCCCGACTGCTGAGCTGGTGGTGACATTATAGGAGGAGGAGGGGTGCTCCTGTGGTTGCTCACTTCACTTCCCTCTCCTCATGCTTTCTGCAAGCTCTTGTCGTCCCCCCACTTGGCTCCGCCCACCCAATTGATGCTCTGCAGGATAGATGAGGCGGAAGAGGAGACCAGAGGAGCAGCTGAGGAGGTGCCTTTCTGTTCAACAAGCAGGTGCTCAGTGACGTGCACTTCCTGGTCGGGAAGGGAGTGGCCAGCTAGTAGATCCCCGCACACAGGTACTCATCAGTGGGGGGAGCGATCACGCAGCTCAGGGGGGCCTCTGGCCAAGAAGGGGGGCAGGCCTCCTTGCTCCCAATAGCCACGCCCCCCACCAGCATGGCCGGGCCCCTCCTGCCCCAGTCTAATGGCCACACCCCCTGCAGTCAGGCCCCGGGCCCCTCACTGCAGTACGGGCTGTAACCCCCTAGTGGCGACCCTGCCCCTGAGTCAGCACTTTGTAGGACCACATTTCTCTGTTTTGTATTAGTATTCACCCCCTGAGTCAGCACTTTGTAGGACCACCTTTCTCTGTCTTGCATTAGTATTCACCCCCTGAGTCAGCACTTTGTAGGACCACCTTTCTCTGTCTTGTATTAGTATTCACCCCCTGAGTCAGCACTTTGTAGGACCACCATTCTCTGTCTTGTATTAGTATTCACCCCCTGAGTCAGCACTTTGTAGGACCACCTTTCTCTGTCTTGCATTAGTATTCACCCCGAGTCAGCACTTTGTAGGACCACCTTTCTCTGTCTTGCATTAGTATTCACCCACATAGTCAGTACTTTTTAGGACCACCTTTCTCTTTCTTGCATTAGTATTCAGCCCCCTGAGTCAGCACTTTGTATGTCCAAATAATATCAATTGAACATCAAATTATAGAAATGAACACTCTTCCTTTACAGCAACAAAATTATACATAAAAGGGTAAATTTAAAAACACACTACACACAATTTACACACTAATTTGGGTAGCCTCGGCCAGTTGCTTAGTAAGTAAATAAAAATAATATGTTTTTCATAAAAGATCCAATGGTAATAACACATTAAAATTATCTGAGTTCAAAGCAACAACTTCTGCTTCAAAAATATTACTGTCTTACTGAAAAAACTGCAGAAATACCGATATATTTGTTCTATACCCTTAATTTTTGCGCTCTTGGATCCATCTACATGACTCTCCCTGTGGGGACCGTGGGGTACTTGGAGCCGGGCCGGTGGACGCTGCTGGGATGTCATGGTGGAGTGACTCGGTCCGTGGCCCTGGAGTAGTCAGTCAGTAGGGTGAATTTTAAGGGAACTCTTCTTTGGGGACTGGTGACGAGGGAAGGAGGCTTCGGGGACAAGGGTAGCAGACTTGGGGATACTTGTTTCACATGACGCCACCCGCGGGCTGCGGCTATTAAGAGCTGCCGCTGTTACACAGTTCAACTGGGGTTTGATGATAAGGCAGCCTGATGGAAATTTCCTCCATGGATAGGGCAAACCCCCAGGGCAGCAGATGTTACCTTGGAGGTGGAGTATGGGATCCAGCTAACTCCCAGGTAATGTGGTGACACTAGACCAGTACCCCCGTCTACTGTCCTTTCACTGTCAACTCTTCTTCTACGCTTGCTTCTCCCTGCTTCTCACACGCAGTGCCCTAAGCCAGTGAATGCAGGTCTTCATTGGGTTACTACGTGGTCTGTCCCTTGACCCTATGTGACGACCTTTTCAGCGGATGTGTGCATTTTCGGCTGCGACACTTGGAGATACCACAGCCTCCGAGCCTGGTTGTTCTCCACTAGTCTAGGGCCCGGTATCCCTACTCTGTGGCCTGGTCCCTCCACACGATCACAGTCGCTGTGGATGCAGGTGTCCCCAGGTGGATTGCTCACTACTAGGTCCCCTGGGACCCCTTCTACCTTCTGGAGCGCGCTCGTTCTTCCGCTCTCCCACTCCAGATGTCACCTCGCTTTCTGACAGACACTCTGGCCTTCGCAGACTGCCACTGCTCACGCCAACCTCCTCCAACCAACTGTCTTCTAGATATTTCCACCATCCTTTTATATTGCCTGTCATGTGTCCCACATCACTAACGTGCGTTCTCCTTGACTTCACTCCTTCCCAGGTGCTCCTCTAAACTCTACTCTCCACCAATCCCCACTACCCTGGTTCCTCCTCTCCAGAGAGGATCAGGGACTGTGCTCTCCCTTAGGAGCAATCTCACCCTGACCCTGACCTGGAGTGGTGTGTGGTGGTCTGGGTGTCTGGATATTGGTCTGTGTTCCCTCCTTACCCGAGAGTGGGGTACTACACTGCTGGGTGGGGAGCAGTACCTCTGTGGCAAATGGATCCGCAGGGGCGCCACATACAAATATAAGATCCAGGAGTCCATAAATTAAGGGTATAAAAAATATTTATAATATTTTCTGCTGTTTTTTTCCTCTCTTTTTAATATCCTTACCATACTTTTATTCCCTCTATAAATGTGCCTTTTGTGCCCCCAGAACGAAAGAATAAATACAGATAGCAAACAGAAAGAAGTTGGAATAGAAACAGAACAAAATGCAACTGAACACACTGTAAATAACCTAACTAGAATTGGACAGCTGAGAATTGACAGCTTAACTGAAAATGTTCATGCTTTCATGATAGCCTGGTAGCCATTTTGAAGTCGGCCATTTTGGATCCAACTTTATTTAGGTGTATCCATTTTAAGGGCCCACCCTGAACTATGCATACAAAGTATAAAAGACACACTCTTATATATATATATATATATATATATATATATATATATTGTGAGGCAGCACCCGGGGAACCCGCTTGCAAAACGACAACAACACGTGTTTATAAGTTTAACCAATGTCTACCCGTTTATTTTTCACATATAGTAACAGAACCCGGGTAGCATGTTTGACACATAGCACATTGCTTATGAACACTTTACATAAATACACCATACATTTACATATAACATTATATAACACTTATATTGCACATAACATCTTATAGTAACCCGGGACCTGTAACCATCTCTGTCCCCATTGGAGCTCTACTAACAGCTCCCGTGGTGGCTACGGCCTCCGGCCTACTCACACTATACATACGTTACAGTACGACGATGACCCCTCCGGGTTCATAACAGGGATTGAGCAACCTGAGTACCGGGTATGTCATGTATCCCCAAGGGGCTCTTTCCTGGACGCATCTCCGCCTACGTCCCGGTCAGAGTCCACCTGGTTCAACCATGGTGTCCCCACTCTAGGAGCTCTTTTTAACCCCTGCTTCTGACCTTCGTTACATACGCCTCAACGGGCCCTGTGGGTCCCAATGGCGGTACCTGCCGCCTGGCTTTAGTCCCCCAGCATGATGATATACATTCACCCGTAGTCAGGATTCCTGCCTGACCGGGACCTTACATACCGTATGTGATCCATCATTCAAACGTCCATGGATCACACACCTGCTCACAGCCCATCATAACACATCCATGGACTGTGGCCCCTCCTTGACCATAACAGGGACCTGGTCAACCGTAGAATCTGGGCTAACCATGCGTCACCATAGCCCGTACTGTGGTGAGTAGGCCATCAGTCGCCACCAAACCTCCATCTCATGGCAGGTCTCCAGGTCCACGACTGTACCCTGCGTCTGAGTAGCACCCTAATGGATCAGCCATGGTTCCCTTCTAGGAGCCTTCGTGACCCCTGTCTCTGGCCACAGGCACACCCACACCATTAGAGGTCGTGGTTGAGGGACGGGTACCCTCTGCAAGCAGCAGGGCAAGCCTCCCTCTCGTCCCACAGGGACGGAACGCCTCCAACATCATCCATAATAGCTGGGTCACTCTCTCCCCACATCATTATACATGGGTCTTACATATAGGCCATCATCTCTCATTCAGGGCCATTACCTAAGCCCTCATACACATAGTTAAACACATTCTGATTCATCAGGTCCTTTAACCGAGCACTCTGACTCGGACCCAAAGGCGGTCTATGCCCGCCTGGCACACTACATACGATTGCCTCCAAAGGCTACATACATTCGCCTCCCGAAGGGCTACATTCATTCCGGTTCATCAGGACCTTTAACTGACTCCTCTGAGTCGGTCCCAAGGGCGGTCTATACTCGCCTAGCATGATTTACACACACGGTGCACAGTTCCCACAATCATTCAGGAACTGCTTTTCTTACCGGGCACGGATCCGGGTCTCGATACCTGTGTCACAGGTTCCACCAGGCATCCCCACAGGCTCCTTCCCGGACGTGAGGTGAACCACGTCCGGTCTAGCGTCCACGGGTCAACCACGGCTTCCCCCTCCAGGCGCTGTCACAACCACGGACCTCGGCACCGGCATGGAGCTAGCATGCTCCCGTGTCCACACACAGAGCCTTGGACTGCTCTGCACTCAGGCTGCTCTCAGCCCACATGCTCTCAGGCTGGCAATCTCTGGATGAATCTCAGCAGGATCTCAGCTTCCAGAATCAATCTCAATCTGAAACAATCTCAAACTCAGCTGGCTGCCTCTTATCGTGCCAGCCACTCCCACATGGACACACCCCCCTTAGCTGCCGGTAATCAGCCTTTCACACAGCTCAGGTTAACTCCCTGTGTTCCGGGTTGTCAGCACTCAGCCCTTACATTCCTTAGGGCTTCCTCGATCTCATCCCACTCTCACTGCCGCTCATTAGGCTCATGAAACACTGTGTCTCACAGTTGGTTCACACAGCATTATCAGTCAAACCGGCCAGTGTGCACAGGATCATACCTCGATCCTGCATGTGACGCGCCCCGGCCATGAGGATCATGCCGGTGGTGCCTCACAATATATATATATATATACACACATTAACAGTGATGTCTTCAGCAGGGCAAAGACTTCATTGGGGCACTGGACACCCCTCTATATACCTCACTTTTTTAACCAGTGCAGTCCTTGGAAGACATCGTGCATACAATTGCACAAAAAACAGGTAAAACAATGTAAAATGTTTTTGTCCTTCTTTCTTTGGGTCATCCTGACCTCGGTCTCACTGGGTTGAGACCCTGGCATTATAAAGTCCATTTTTGTTTTTAAATGGCCGAAAGGTCAACAGAAGCAAATAGTCCACAGAGGCTCACATAGACATTGTAGTCAATTCTTTGGTTGGGCAGTAGCACAACACAGTGAGCATCAGAATATGAGTGAGTCCTTACCCTGGCCACACTCCTTGAATGTTTGCAACATACAACAGTCCATAACACTGTGTCAGACACTGGTTGGAGGGATTAGCAGTAGTGAGGGGTAGGGAGGAGTGAAATTAGGAGATCTCCGAAACTACTGAGACAGAGTCGAGCAGTGGATGAGTGTGGGCCTGCTAACAGCCTTCGGGATGTCCAAGAAACGAGCTGTGGATGAGGTACCATTACCTCAGGCTGTCAAGACTTTATGCATGGCAGTAATCTGGAGGCTGCTGAGCTGCAAACTTAGTAGCCACACTGAGGAACTAACTGAGGCACAGTAACTGTCAAAGTGATAGAGAATTGGTGTGGGTCTGGGTCTCCACAAATCCAGATTGCCTGTATACCTGCTAGTAGCCACGAGGAAGGAAGAGGAATATGGCAACGCGGATAGCACCTAGAACCTCAGCCTAAGGAGAAAGACCACTACATGCAGCGCTGGTCACTCATGACCAGAAAAAAATCACCGAAGTAGGACAAAAAACTCAGAAAAAAATCACCAAAAAGAAGCCATGTCAAACATCCATTGCACTTAGCAGGAGGCTGCTAGCTCCACTGAGAGGCAACACAGGTGTCTGAATACCATTGCTCAATCTCCTTCAACTTAAGCAATGGGGGTGGTTGTGGCACCTGAATCTAGACATGCTTCAGCGGGGTGACTGGTGGTTACCATAGGGCATCAGTCACACTGGTGCATGTGACACAAAGTGTCGTACTGCAGCCTATTAGTCATGCCCATGCTGTTAGATCAGGCAGGCTGCTCCGCTCCATACACATTGGATCACAAATGACAGACGCCCCCCAGAGGGCACAGCCACAAACTGCAAAAAGATAAAAAGGTGCAACAAAACACTATAAAGATGTGAGGTGTTAGTGGATATTGTGGCCAAAATACATAAGCACGTAACCCACGTCAAGGGCCCCGACGCTTAAGTAGCTACTTTTTGGTGAGCTTTTTCTGAGTTTTTTGTCCTATTTCGGTGATTTTTTCTGAATGTTTGGTGATTCTTCACTAAACAAACATGGCTAGGGGACATATGGTTAGGACTCGTAAGCATGGGGGCCCTTGACATGGGTTATGAGCTTACACACCTCCTCCCATAGACTGTGTAGTCAGTGTATCCTTCCCCAATGACAATGTAATGCCCACTGCTGCAAGAGGCTGTGTTGAAAGGTGGGCTCTGCCTTGAGGGGAGGTGGAGCGGGGAGCAGTGTGAGGAGGAGGACGCAGCCATATTTCAAGATTCCACATGGAGAGTGGAGCTGCTGGAGGATGAGAGAGCTGCAGAGTCCGCGATGTCCATACCAAATGAGGAAGAGAGAGCTGCGCTCCAAGACGCCTGGAGCCTGCCGATGATGGTAGCCCGCATCAGCTATCTGCTGGGATGAATGCAGGTGCGGCATGCACACATGAGGGACTGCTGCAGCTAGATGCCGTGGTCGGGTTTCCAGCCCCTGTAATTGGCCCTGCTGAGCTCCCTATGGAAATATCCTTTGCTGCTGGTCCTGAGGCACAGCTCCTCCCAGCACCTAAGACTGAAAATAACACCCAGCCCAGGGACAGTGGAATCAGCATGGAGGGACCTGAGTCTGAGGAGCTACCTGCTGAACCTGCCGGTGAGAGTGAATTCCTAACAACCACAACTTCAGATCTAACTTAGAAAGACAGCATTGGATACAGCAGTAGCATTCTTACTACCGGAAGACCCTGTACTTGCAGCTGAACCTCCAGAGACTGACCCGGCAGTCACGGACCTCTTGGAATCAGTGAGACAGCTACTAGAAAAGGTAGCTTCACCAACAACATTTGTTGTGGTCTGTTCTGCCGTTGTCTGACCCTCACTAATGCCCCCGTTACAAACCCCTAACTAGACTGCTCCTGGTGCCGCTGGTCGATGATGGTTGAAATGGGCCCAAAGTCAGTACAATGTCTGGGGACGCCTTCTCTGCCCATGGGGAGTGGTCGTTATCTCCTTAACATCCCTATGGTGCCGTGCCTGACCAAGCAGCAATCACTGAGGTCGAACGGGGCCCTGAGGATTGGGATGCGGACAGAGCCCTGTCCTGGAGGAGCCACCTCCTGCCATCTTGGAGGAGATGGCACATGAACCACTAGCAGGAACCAAAAGCTGACAAACTGGCTGAGACTGTAATTGAGGAGGCCGCAGCTCCTAAGATTCCCCATGAACCTGAAACCGTACCTGGCCAGGTCCAAGCAGTGAGCCCCCTGATAGAAGCCACTGGTCCGAGCCTACCACTGTTCTCACCTCTGGATCAAGTAGTGCTGCCCTACCCCAGGAGGGATGAAGAGGTGGAGGCGCAGGCTGCGAGAGGCTGCAGTAGGTTCTCTACCCGGAATCAGTCAGTAGCCAATACCTGTGAAGCAGTGGGTACGAATCCCATTATCATGCGTATTGGCATTGCTGTTAACTTTAACAGAAAGCATGGATATGAGTTTATATCGGAAAAGATGGTACAGGACATATACGTGAACCGTCGGGATGTCCGTCCCGAGCTTGGAACCAGGTGACAAAAAAATCCCTGCCTTGGAGACTTAGTTGAGTACAATATGGTTTGGGAAATTCTAGTTGGATTGCGGTACAAGTGAATCGCATCCCTGCAGGAGAATTAGACATCTATCCCACCTGTTGTAAGGACAGTCCCGTAGTTGGACAATCAGCTGACACCGGTTATGCGCCCAGCCGAGAACTCCGTAATCCTGTTGTTCGGTCCCTCATCCCCACAACAGTGGGGCGTACACTAATCATTCCAACTAGCCCTGCCCGGGTCACCTTTGTCCCAGGAGGAAGGAGGAAGGGGAACTGTTCTTGTGAATGTGATGCCGACCCCGGCTAGGGCACCACAAACTGTGACCCAGCCAAACTGTACCATTAATGTTGGTTGTTCTCAAGCTCCTGTGCAATCCCCAAACTCTAATAGCTCATCAAACACAGAGGAGTACTAGGGTGCCTGCCGTGCCCTTATCATACAGCTTCATGTTCTTTACGGATGTTATATGTTAGCTAGACATAGAGTAAACATTTGCACTACATTATGATAAGGAAAACCATACTCTTATGTAGAATTAAGCATAGATTAAGTAAAATAAGACAGGCCTGTAATAAGTATAGCTTTAGTATAAGATAAGGTCAAATAGAAGTAGATTAAGGTTCTTAAAGAAGGTGTAACTTGTTTTAAATTGTTCGCTGGAGAGTCTTATATATTATATATCTGCATTTAAGGCAATGCACAATGTCCTGGCATCCTTGCTCTGTACTTCAGAAGAACAAGTTGACAGATAGCTAAACTCTTTCTCATCAATGCATTGACTTGGACACAGGGGTCCTGTACAACTTTTATTGATAGGACCAGTGTAAAACTATAAAAAACAAATGAAAATACTCAGTACAACGTACAGCATATCTGAGATACATAGCATTACACTTGATACAGGACTTGCAGTGTAATTGCACAACATCACGAATACACAATAGCCATAATGGCAGAAAACAACTTGATAATAAACATGTAGAACAGAGCAGCTACATTATACAATTTAGTGAGCCCTAGAAAGGGTATCATGGGGATCATAATAACTCACCGATTGTGCTATGGAGAGGGAAACAAACAAATGAGCTGAAATTCAGAGAGAAGGATCAGCATGCCAGGATGTCAGCGTCCATAATGCTATAATGGCTTCTGAAGAAGAAGGGGCGAGGCTAGTGTAAGGGCTAATGGGAAACTACAGTAACCTTGATGAGCAAAAATTAAATTGTACACTAAAATAATGTAGTAAGAGAACACTGTCAACAGATAGCGCTGTTGGATAAGTTATCACTGAACAGTAATTGGAACTAAATATATGCATTTCTAAAAAGGCATGCCAGAGAATGCTGCAAAAGTGCTAATTTATACCCCAGGACAGTGACCAAAAAACATTACCTACTGTTTACCTTGTTGCACCTGTTGTGCCTTTTTCTGCTGTTTTTTATTGAAAGCAACAAGGTGCAATTCCAAAGACTGGTACCACTGAACTGGTTAATTGCACTTTGATGCCAAGATGGGACCCGCTCGAGCTACTCAAGAACTGCTAACACTTGAACTCTAGTGTGAGACCAGTCATTGCACTACTTACTACTGCCAAAAATGAAGGAGCCAAGGCTAAGGCCATGCAAATGATGTTTCAACTTTTTAAAACAGCCCATGCAGAAAAGAACCGATAAAATGGTCTGTGTTCCCTGCACTGCACCCGGGGACAAGTTTGTCGAAGTGGTTTGGGGCTGTAATCCATTCCAAAGTGTTAATATTTGCAACGTTTAAGAAAAATGTGCCTTCCTGCCGGAATGAATGTTATAAAAATGTTATTATAAAAAGTGTTATTTATATTTTTTGCAATTGCAGTAAAAAAAAATCTTATCTGATACCCCTGTATCTTTTTGTTTCATCTCGGGACGTACTGCGTTTAACCAGGGGATAATGTGTTGCCCCTGCAGTCTGGTTGCCGCAATGGTAGTAAACTCCATCGATACTAATACCACATCTGAGGAGAATTCAGGTGTTTTATATTATGGACGTCTATTCTGTGATACACACACTTCCCAAACTCTGATCAGTGGGCTGGGCACAAATAGCCTGTTTAAGGTTGTGACAGACACTGGTAGGAGGAGGGCTTAGCAGTGATGAGGGGCAAGAAGGGGTGGTATTAGGAGAACTCAAAAACTAGTAAGATAGAGTCGAGCAGTGGATGAGTGTGGGCCTGCTAACAGCCTTCAGGCTGTAGACGAGGTACCAGGTTGTCAGGACTTCATGCCTGGCAGTAAACTGGAGGCTGTTGGCTGCAATCTTAGTAGCCACACTGTGGGACTACCTGAGTCACAGTGACTGTCAAAGGGTATTGGTCCAGACCCGGTGTGGGTCCAGGGTCTCCACAAGTCAGGGTGGCCTGCCTGCCTGCTAGTAGCCACAAGGAAGGAAGGGCACATGGGTAAGCAGATAGTACCTAAAACCTCAACCTAAGGAGAATGTCAGCTGGAAGGCCATATATCTATCCATCATAGCGGTGCTTAGTTCTTTTAAGACTGACCAGATCGCATGGCCCAGTGAACCAGTATTAACCTGCCATTTCTCCAAAATGTAGTCTGACTGCCTCCTTTATATAAGAGAATGTAATTGCATAAATGCTTTTTTTTCACCTATATCATTACACTATAAGCTCAGACAGGGATGGTTACAATAGTATTACGAAGCTGCAGGTACAAACAGTAGTAGCTGGCGGGGCATAAACTAGCTGACTATTTTTCCTATCTGTTAGGTTCCCTTTAAGGTGAAGGGGTGTCACATGCTGATTTACACTGACTCTCTGTAGTCTATGTTGGATGCTGCTGTAATTGAATGCGTGTGAATTTCTTCAGGAAATGCATGAGTTATTGTCAGTTTTACTGTTAGCTTTGCTCAGCTGCTGTATAATGTGAAGCTTAGGTGTGACTCATCTGGAATCTCCTCCCCTGGCCATTAAATAGCGTTCACTTTCCTCTATCAGATGCCATTGATAGAGTTAGACTCTTCTTGGTCACTGAGCTGTGGAGACGCATGTGCTGTTGTGCTGAAGTCTTTTCTGGAGTTTCCTTTCCTTGGGAGTAGCAGTGATTCCTATTCCGTGGGTGGAGGTAGGAGCTGTCAGCCTAGGGCTTTTCTTGAGCTTAGGAAAAGGGTGGCAAATCGGACCTCTTAACTTGACAGGTAGCTCCGAGAGCAGGATGAGCCAGGGACCTCCAGTATAAGGGTCATATTAGCTCCCCCTGAATCCCTTCACCTATCTCAACATCTAGTTTCCTGATTCCCTTTCCCCCTAAGCATGACAAGAGGTTTCAGAGCACAGAACGTATAATTAGTGATGCTGAAAACTGTGAGGATCTCGGTGAGCAGCGGAGGTTAACACTTAGTTAAGTATTGTTTGGTTTGATTTTTCTATATTCCACATTATCTACATCTGCAGACTCCAAGGCAGACGATGCAGTTACGGAGATTTGCAGAGAATTTTAAGTTTAACCTTCCAGTAAAACATTTCAGATTTAGATTTTATATCTCCTCGAATTAAGTCGACTCTATTTAGCAAAGTAGCTGTGTCTGCTGATCCTTGAGGATCAAACTCTAATATTGTTCTTCACAACTTTTACCTTGTAATAAACCAAACAACCACACCTGAAAAAGAAATTAATTATTCCTGTAAACCATCTTTCAGTTCTACCATCGCATCATACCTTTTAACTAGAGCCCAATTAAGTTTCAATGAGCCTGAACCAAATTAAAAGTTGACACCCAGTACAGCTTGAAGCTTAACAGCTCTATGGTCAGAAAAGAAGCAAAAATCCTTGGAATGTCTTCAACATGAGCAAAATGTCAATGCGAGATCGCTGTGAGTCACTGGGGCGGCTCCAACTATAATTACCAAAGCCAGCCCCGGCGGAGCCCACAGCATCTCACAAAGATGTCTATAAGACCACCTTTATGAACATGTTACAGAAGAGTGATTGTTTTCATTAATATGGCCTTTAACTCTTCACCCAGCATTTCTGCCTTAGTCGTGCCAAGCTGAGTATGCAGATCCTGGAAAAGCTTCAATGTCTGGAAGTTCCAAAAAATACAAAGGGACATTAAAAAAGAAACCCTATCTGTATGAAAAGCACCGTTAATGAAATACATAAATTCCAAATTATATTCCTTACAAAAAAAAACTTTTTACAGCTGGTGAAGCTAATCCAATCCTATTTCGGAAAGTTTGAAGGCAATACATTGAAATAAGAATAACATTTTAAGACTAAAATGAAAGATTTTTGCTTCATATCATAAAGGAGTAGTTGTTTTTCCTAATCACACGTTAAATAAGTTTAAAATAATTTCTGTAGAACAATATCAATGCCAATTTGCACATAAAGCCTACTAGTGCCTACCGCTCCACCCAATCTAGGGCCGTCCCCTTAATGACATGGGCTGGTGGCCGCAGCTACTGCAGTGATACAGCGGGACTGTGTGCAAGGCAGCATGCGGAATGTGTTAGAATCCCCCCCTCCCGCTCCTCACCTGGCCGGATCCGACAACACCCTACCACATTTCCCCCGCTCCTCACCCGTTGACAGCAGCCCCTACCCCCCCACCCCTCACATCAGGGCTGAAGGATCTGGCTGCCACCCGGGACAAGCTCCACCAGCCAGGCCCTGGACCTCTCCATTATGTTCCTAAAATGTTAACAATTGGAGGATTTTTTAGAGCATGTCATAATTCCTCTACAAATTCCTCATTTCAACAGGAATAGAAAATGAACAAAATCTTAAATATTTTAGGGAAAAAAAAATTATAAAGAGTGGAGGGGGAGCGCGCATAGGGTTGTAACGTTCAAACAAACGTCCCGATGCCCCCAATCGGTTAGACGCACCAGTGACAGTTGTGTGAGTCGCAACAAACTGGGAACACTAGTAACATAACTGGCCACTGCTGGTGCCCTGCTGGAATAATAATGAATATCCAAGGAAAGGATGGAGCCGGGCTTCTCACACCGCCTACGCGGTTAGAATTGTGAAGTTTAGCCTGATCAAGAAGATGAAAACAGATTTAGGGCAAAATGAATAATTAGAAATATCAAGATGTTGATTAGCTGTTTTTTTACTAAAATTTCAATTTTAATTACCTGGCTATCCAATTAAAGGATGGAGCCATGTTCCTCATACCGCGCAGCCAATAAAACACCGTCTACAAAGGATTGGTCACAAATCTTCCTTATTTAGAATACGTGTATCGTGGCATAAAATGGCCACATGAAAAAATATCTTAGGCTGCGTTCACAGGTTGAGGTTGCATTGCATTTTGTTTCACCCAACAAGGCAATATCACAATCGATTTAGGAATCTTGAACTTTCCACACTGATCATTGGGGAAAGTTCAAGTCTCCTAATTCGATTATAATATTGCCTTGTTGGGCGATATGCCACGTAAGATTTGTTTTGCAATTTTCCCTCAGTGCACTGATATCCTTTCTGTAAAGGAAAACATCTGTTTAGACACATGGCCTGGCCCAGAAGGGAAGGAGTGTCATTTGATATTTGGAGCAAAAAAATGGCTGGAATCGAAAGAGGATGCCATGGAAAGTTTGCAGAGCCCTTGATGTGCCTAAACAGTGGAAACAACCCACAAGTGACCCTGTTTGGAAAACTAAACAACCCAAGGAATTTATCTAGATGAATGGTGAGCACCTTAAAGGGAACCTGTCACCCCAAATAACCTTTCTAACCTATTAATACCTGTCCCTGCAGCCTTACAATACTTTCTAGCACATCCCTGTCTGACATTTTTTACTAATCTATGAGTACAATAAAGAAGTTAGCAAACTTACAAAATTCCTGTCAGAGGGGCGTTCCTCCAAGTGATTTTGACCGGTAGGCGGGTCCCCTGTGCCGCGCTACCCCTGCCTCACCGCTCCAATACGCCCTAATGGGCGTCATTATACAATGCAGAGCTCGGGCACGATTTCAATATCGCGCCCGCAACGTCACCGCTGCGTCACTTCCGGTCGCAGGTCTCTCACAGGCAGACTTCGCGCATGCACAGATTGCATGCTGAAGTCTGCCTGTGTGCGACCGGAAGTGACGCGACGATCCCGGCGTCACATGACCGCGTCGCAGCGTTGACGTTGAGGGCGCGAGAATCTAATCGTGCCCGCGCTATGCATTTTGTAATGACGCCCATTAGGGTGTATTAGAGCAGTGAGGCAGGGGTAGCGTGGCACATGGGATCCTCCTACCCATCTGGAGGAACGCCCCTCTGACAGGAATTTCGTAAGTTTGCTAACTACATTATTGTTCTCGTAGATTAATAAAAAAGGTCAGACAGGGATGTGTTAGAATGTATTGTAAGGCTGCAGGGACAGGTATTAATAGGTTAGAAAGGTGATTTGGGGTGACAGGTAACCATGAAAAGAATAAATGTGGCTTTAACCCCAATTTTTTTTTTATAATGGTAACAAGAAGAAGTGTACCATAAAATTTGTTTTGAAATTTCCTCTCAGTGCACTGATATGTGATGAAAACTATTATTTTTTGTTTTTGTTTTATTGCACCTAGTTCAGTTGGAGGTAAAACTATAATATTCCTATGAGCATATACGCTTCTTTGAAAGCCTCCCATTATTTTATTAGCCTTGGCAACAACGGCCTGACACTGTCCACTAAACATGACTTTACTCTCCACCCATACACCCAATTTTTTTTACGTGACAATTTTGTCCAGTGCTTTACAATTAAGCACATAATTATACATTTTATTTCCTCTGCCCAAGTGCATGACTTTACATTTATCCCCATTGAAGCTCATTTGAAATTTATTGGCCCAAGCTTCTAGTTTACATAAATCCTCCTGTAATATAAAATTGTCCTCCTCTGTATTGATTACCCTACAGAGTTTAGTGTCATCTGCAAATATTGAGATTCTACTCTTTATGCTCCCTACAAGGTCATTAATAAACATGTTTAAAAGTAGCGAGCCCAATACTGACCCCAGTGGCACCCTAATGTTAACTTTGACCCAGTCCGAGTGTGTTACATTAATAACCACTTTTTGTTTCTGATCACTGAACCAGTCCTTAACCCAGCTTCACATATTTTCTCCTATTTCCATTATATTTTATGTATCAACCATTATAGGTGCCACTGTATCAAAAGCTTTTGAAAAGTCAACATACACAATGCCCACTGCATTCCCCTGGAACTTACCTCTTCATAGAAACTGATCAGATTAGTTTGACAGGACCAATCCCTCGTAAACCAATGTTGATATTGGGTCATGAGGTTATTCTTCTTGAGATAGTCCAGTATAGCATCTTTTAGGAAACCCTGAAATATTTTACCCACAGAAGATGTTACACTTACCAGCCTATAATTTCCAAGTTCATTTTTGGTCCCCTTTTTGAATATTGGCACCACATTTGCTATGCGCCAGTCCTGTGGTACAGACCCTGTTGTTATTTGATAATAAAAATAAATGCTCAAACTTTGTTTTATTCACCATTTTACCACAAATCTCCAGTACAACTTACAATAAACTCCTAAACTACAATTTATCCCGCAAAAAAAGCCCTTAAATGGATTTATGAAAAAAAAGCTGAAATTATAGCTCTCGTAAAAATGAGAGGACAAAGGAAACGAAATGAAAGCCAAAATATGACAATAGCCATAGTAGGAGGGTGTTACAGGGATATGTCCTCAGGCTTTTTGCCACCTAAGCTCAGATCAACATAAGATAGTGGCAGAGGCACTGATTTTAGCCATGTATCACTTTTTTTTGCAAACATTCTCTGGCTTCAACTCAAGTCATGACACCTGCATGAATAAATGCTCTGTAGGAAGATCGATCATGTGTAGCCTAGATAGGTCCACCTAGGTCTTCTCCAAGCCAAAATAGATCCACCATAGTCTTCTCCGCCGTTATTTTGATAGTATCAAGCCATTGGGTTGCTGGTTTTCATCTTCGCCTTTGTCCTTCTATTCTTTTAACCATGATGGCCTTTTCCAGTAATTTCTCTCTTCATATGATGTATAGACAAGTTGCAGCTTGGTGGTCTTTGCTTCAAGCGACATGTCTGGCTTGATTTGTTCAAAAACTAATTTGTTTTTTCTTCTTGCTATCCATGGTATTGACAACATCATTTTCCAGCAACACTTTTCCAAGGGATTGACTTTTTTGCTTAGTGTTGTCTTGATAAATTCACTGCTTTATTATTGGAAGAGTATCACTAGAGTGCTAAGAAACCTTCATTAGGTGGTCATACATATTCATGAGCTCTGTAGAACCTCATTCCCACCATTAGATTTCTGGATACAATACACATGGGTAGAAGGCTGCCACTCAATAGTGTAAGAGGAGATACACAGAGTTTAACATGCTGATTGAGTGTTTTAAAATAGTATCAAACAGCTTGGGAAGTGACACATCTCTGGTATCAGAGTCTGTATATTATGTTTTTCGCAGATGGGGTAACAAAAACCTGTTGCCAGAATATCTTTGAAAATGATCTCTAAAGCCACTAAGGGGCCAAGGACTACCTTGTCCACCTAAAAAACTAATGGAGTTGTCTATTAATATGAGATATTGAACAGCAAAGGGCCCATATATTGTTCCTGCACAGCTATCCTTGTCACAGGGTGGTATACCAATTGAGCTATGTAGCATGATAGATATGATTGGCAAAAGGCGGTCAGGAGAGCTAGTCTGAGCCTTAGATTGGGGGGTCCCTGGCTCACCCTGTTCCCAGAATTACCTCTGAAGATGAGGATGTCTGGGTCGCAACCTGTGCCCTTGCTCCTGATGTCCTCTAAGCTAAAACACCCTCACCTCCCCCATGGAATGGGAAGCACATCAACTCTCATAAAGGAAGGAAAACTGCAGGCAAAAACAGCAGGAAGTCTTCAGCAAACAATGCACTACCATCCTCACAGCTCACGGTCTTTGCAAAGACTAAACCTCTATCAGCGACATCTTCTGGTGGAAGAGGAAACTATTTAAAGTCAGGGGTGTGGACATAACCAGACACTCCCTCTCACTTGAAGAGCACAAAAGACCATAGACAGCAGCAGCTTCTGACATTAACTCCAAAGTTATCAACAGGAATTAAACATATTAAATCACTGCAGAGCTGTTCAAGAAGACTGCAAAACAGTCTACACATGACAGTCCTCTTCTGTTTGTGTCATAAGCTGATGTATTGTTATATTTTATTCTATGTCCTGATTAGAAATAAGTAGAGATGAGGAAACAGCAGAGTGTACAGATTTGGTTTGGTTCAGCACCTGCAAAGATGTCTGCCAAATTCGCTGAATCCCCCGAACACCATTAACATCAATGGTAGGCAACATCAATCACATAGAAAAGACCTTTAAAGGTGTTGAAAAGCTGCCAAACACAGCTCAATAACACATGCACAGACATACACACACAGATCAATCTTACCAGTCTCCCGCTGCTTGCTTCTGGCCCGGGTCCACTTTCAGTCTCCCACTCCCTTGCTCACTTACTTCTGGGGCCATCCATTAAGCTTCCTGCATATTCACTTCACTGACTGGCAACAGCCAGTCACAAACTCTCATGCTCTGTGTGAGTATCTATGATTGGCTTTTGCAATCAGACTGCATTTCCACAATCTGGAAGGTGTCTGTGCTTTGCTGCCATACACATTAGTGTATGGCACCAAACTGCCATCATAGTGTGTAAAATACATAATTAATGGAAAAAAATGCATAGGGCTCTGATGTATTTTGCAGTCTAGCACAGATAAAGCAGACAGTTGCGAATTGCCACTCTTGGCTGGCAAAAAAAAAAATGCAGAGGGGTCTGACCTATTTTAGTTGCCTGCCAGGAAAAACTAGGCAGCTGGGGGCTGGTATTCTGAGGGGGGTGAGGGTCCATTATTATTGGACCCCCCACACTACAGAATAACAGGCTGAAAATTGGTGCATTCATAAGAAGTGCCAAATCCTGGCGATTTACCCGGCTCCTCAAGTTGCCGTGTAGTGATGGCAAATTGGGTAATAAGAAGTTAATGCCAGCTTGGTATTGCGAGCTGGCATTAAGCCCGAAATCCTTAATGTCAGGCCAATGTTTGACCAGGCCATTAAAAATTTCAAGTAAATAGTAAAGAACACACAACACAGGTATAAAACATATTATTAGTAATTAAAATGAATGCACTTATGTGGACTCCATCTTTTTTAACCCCTCATACCCATCCTTGATACCCTGCAAAAATTTCTTGATTGGAGCCTGCAGTGAAGAACACAGTGTACTGTCATTACAGCTTTCACACACTGAATGAATGACCCACCAGCTCTAGTCAGGTAGGCGATAACTCCTGAGGTCACCCGAGGACAGGTCAGCTAACCATGGTACTTACTATGGTTAGTGGCCACCATGGTTAGCTGAACAGTGACCTCAGGTGACTTCAGCGAGTCACCACTTATCAGACCGGAGTTGGCGGTGAGTGACCTGGGCAGTCAGCTGATGAGATTCCCGTTGCAATCGCATCACCTAAACAGATCAGGTCAGTTGATCTGATCACCTGACTTGATTACTATGTTATTCAAACTGCCTAGTCTTACCTTGGCTGGCAAATAAAAATAGGGCATGGCCCTACACATTTTTTTTGCAAGCCAAGGTAGAAATAGGCAACTAAGGGTGGCAGCTCACAGCTGTCCACTTTATCTGGGCTGAGACTGAAAAATACATCGGAGCCCTATGCATTTTTTTCCATTATTTGTTAATTTATAAATTTATAATGTATTAATTAATGTATTAATTTATTAATACATAAAAAAAAATAATACACTGTGATGCCAGGTTGGTTGCCATAAACTAATGTGTATGGCAACCGAGCACAGACACCTTCCAGATTTTGGAAATGGAGTCTGATTGAAGAGCAAATTACAGATGCTCTCACATAGTATGAGCGCCTGTGATGGGCCATTGCCAGTCAGTGAAGTAAACATGCAGAAAGCTTAATGGACATCGTCAGAAGTAAGGGAGCAAGAGAGCATGAGACTATGAGTGGCCCCGGAAGCAAGCAAGTAGCGGGAGACTGGTAAGATCGATCTCTGTGTATGTCTGCGCGTGTATAGGATAACAGAGAACAGAAGCATTATTTATTACTAATGCTTCTGTCCTAATTAAGCTACACACATTCGAACAATTACCGAACAAATCCAACATTTTTAACTTTTCAGCAAAACGTTAGGGTTTGAGGGGCCAGGCGAACATTGCCAAATTTGGTCCGGATTTGAAATTGGCGAACATGTTCGAGCAAAGTTCACTCATCTCTAGAAATGAGCGGACCTTAGCTTCAAAGTTCAGTGTTCAAGCCACCAAACCACATAAGCAAGCATCACTGTGCTTGGGTACACTCGGTGTTTGGCCCCGTGCTAGCCGCTTGCGGTGTTTGAATGACTCACACTGGGGATATAATCATCCTTGTAGGACAAAACAAATTAAGAAACTCCTCCCTTCCACGGAAGTGCTTTGCTTATGGCTGCTGTATGGTGGCAGAGAGCAAAACTGCCCAATCAGTGACTTAAAATGAGGTTCAGGTAAAGTTCAGGTTCTGAAGAGATCTTTATCTAAAGTAAAGCTGAACCTGCAGAACCTGAACTTCAACAGGTCCACTCATCTTTAGTATTGATAAAATGCATGGCCAACAGTAGGTTTCCTCCTCATTAAGAGCAGATCATTATTGGTTTCTTAATCCAGATCATAGCATTTAATTTATCTTTAGTTGGCTGGGAATCAAAACAAGTTTATAAACTCTAGGAAACCTGCACAACTTACCTGTGGAATTTTTTTTGGTCATTTTTCTAATAAATTATTTCTTTTCATTTCTGCTTTTGTCAGTATGTTCCACAGTTTAGGTAAGAATATACAGATCATGATCCCATTACCTGAAGCCAATATGGCAAAAACTTCTACAGTGACCATATTTTTTCCCTTACTGCTTACATAGGCCGGGATGGCACAAACCCACACACTGCAGAACACCAGCATGCTGAAGGTGATGTACTTGGCCTCATTGTAGATATCAGGTAATTTCCTCACCA
Organism: Allobates femoralis; assembly: GCA_033576535.1. NCBI lineage: Eukaryota > Metazoa > Chordata > Amphibia > Anura > Aromobatidae > Allobates > Allobates femoralis. Next base: position 14,093,662 of record JARQOC010000003.1, read on the forward strand.
TGAAAGCCAGAATTAGACTCACAGCTGCCAGAAATCCCATATAACCCAACATGAAATAAAAGGCCAGTCTAGATCCCTCATTACACTGAATGATGATCTTTCCTGGAGTGGAGTCCATGTCTATCTCCTGAAATGGGGGAGAAAGGGACAACCAGAGTATTCCATTCAGGACCTGAAGAGATGATAAGATCATCACTATAGAGTTAGGAAGTTTAACACCGAGCCATTTTCTCCAGGAGCTGCCAGGAGTGGTGGCTTTGAAGGCGATACAAACCATGATGGTCTTGGCCAAGATCGATGACAACACAACCGTGAAGATGACTCCAAAGGAGATGTGCCGGAGCTTACAGGTTGTGTCCACCGGTTTACCAATGAAGAGGAAGATACAAAGCAAACTGAGCTTGAGAGACACAAGGATAATGAAGCTGAGGTTACGATTATTAGCCCTGACTACCGGAGTATTCCAAAAAAACGTAAATATTCCAATTATTATTAGAATTATAGAAGAAGATAATACAAATAAGAATAAGAAGACAAAAACGACTACATCAGTGTCATAGGAGAGAAACTCGACCACTTTAGGGACGCACTTGTCTCTTGTCTCATTTGGCCATTCTGTGTAGAAACACTTTTCACAGTTTTCAGCGTCTGAAAAAAAAGAAATAAAAATATTAGAAAACTAAAATATAAATAATAATTTCTTTTGGAGAATATTTATTGGGATTGTCAGCGAAGTTCACCTTATAAATCACAAGGCTTAAGCTACTGTTTTGTTTTTTTTATTTTATTTTACTGCTAAAGTGATGCTACTATTGTAAGTTCCCTGCACTAAGTTTTATACTTAACGAGTCCCCGGCATGCTTTTTTGGCAGCACTCTCCACCCATAGCCTGAATCCAACAGTGGTCAGAGGTCCATGCAACCTGCCCGAAATCAGCCAGGTATTTGTACACACACATTAGCTCTCTAAGCCATTTGTTATTAATGGAATGTTAATTCTCCTCATTCAAAGCCTTCTTAGTGTTTATGCACATTTATATAGTAATGTTTGTTACTCCATCTACTGTACTCTTACCCTAAAGCTACAGCAGTATATAAGGAGACATTGATTATGGAACTATTTATGCTCTTAGAGTACTAATTCATTCAAGGTTCTATCTAATCTACTATTGGTCTCCACCAACCTAATAGCATCAAAATGGAAAAGTGAGAACATCCCCAATTTACAGGAAGTTACAGATAAACCTATACTACATAAGACACTAGAACACAATCATGCTATGAAGGTCAACACTCAGACGAAATACTACAACAAATGGGACCCATGGCCAGAATTTGAACCTCAACAATCTGAACAGCCCCAATGACGTTAAGAATTTACTAAGAATACCCATTGAATATATATCCACATATAAACTCAGGCTTGAGGGTCTAGGCACTAACATCGCCTCAGGACTAATATCTTAGAGGTAATGCTTGATTTCCTTTTCTATCTCCAACACGGTTGAATTGCTTGCATGAGGGTACTGTTACACGGCACGACGTTGAAACGATGTCATCTACGATCTCGGGGGCGCGCGGTCTTTTCTGACATCATTGCAACATCGCTGGTGAGATCTCACATGTCTAGATATCGTGGACAACTCACCAACGATGTTGTGAGCAGGTATCGTTCGCACAACCCGGCGAATAATCGCTGCTCATTGCAGTGAATTTGTGAAGTTGTACACGACATCGTTATCGCGGTGTCACACACAACGATGCAACAAGTTGGCTGGTTGCAGATTGTCAGGTTTTAGAACATGTTCATTAACCTGTCATCTCCAACTTGACTAATTATCGTTTTTGAATTGTTTGGTTACCCGCAATGATGCATTAACGATGTCGTTTCAGCATCGTTAAACACTTCACTTTTGAGCGACGTTGAATGTCGTGCCATGTAACGGTACCCTAAGTCATGTCAGGAACATGTTAAGTTATATGTTTATATGATGTGCCCAGTGCAAGGGGTACTCAGACACCGGGACAGATGATTTCTTGGAAAGGAGATCACGGGTGGTCGGGTTCCCGGTTCCGTGCCCTGGTTATCATTTGTTAGATGGTGGGGAGGGAATATTTACAAGGGAACGTGATGCCACCTGTGTGATCCACTGTGCACAGTTAATAAAGTCTTTTAGGCGCACTCCACCTGGTTCCACCAGGCTGGTTCTATCCTGTTCGTAGACGCCAGAAAATGATGCACCCAGGGCAGGGGGTACTCGGACACCGGGACTGATGGTTTCTTGGAAAGGAGATCAGGGGTGGTCGGGTTCCCGGTTCTGTGCCCTGGTTATCATTTGTTATATTTACAAGGGAACGTGACGCCACCTGTGGATCCCGGTAATATAGGTATCGGCGCTGCAAGCCGGCCGCTGAGGTGATGGCGGGTGCAGCAGAGAGTGTTCCAGCTCCCCAGAGAAGGAGCTTTTACCTCAGGGCAGCGGTGATGGATGATGGTGGGGGAGAAGAAGGGGATGAGAGGAGTAATTGTTGAAGATGTTCTTACCCCTCTGGTGAGGTGCTGATATTGATGCTGCAGCCCACCGGGCACCAGCGAGAATAACAACAGAGTCCAAGTCAAGTTTAACTCCAATTTACTGGGTACCGGCAGCTGTTAAATCGGGACACGGTACATTTCGGTTTACCGGGTGGATGTTGCAGCTCAGGGTCCCCCTTATGGAGTCTCTAGATGTTCTTTCTCTGTCTTTCAGGGTCTAATTTACGCTTCTCTTCCTCTATCACCTTCACAGAACTCTCCCGCCAGTCCTACAGTCTGTCACTAGCCGATCAGGTTGGTCCCTTACCGGTACGGACGGGAGCAGCAGGAGCGCACATTTTCTCCCGCCACCGGAATTCAGTCCGCAACCACTAGTGTCCTCAACCGGTTTCAGTCCTGAGGGGTGAGATGTCCTTGTGGTGCTAACGGCAACCTGGTTACTATGGGCCCGCAGCTCGTTGGTCTGCGGACAGAGGTGAACTCCTGACCACCTCGGCTTCCTGTGTTGCCGATGTTTCCCCCAACGTGACCAGCCGGCTCCAATTAGTCCTTGTCCGTTGCCTTCTGTTCTGGGCCCCCCTAGAGACGTCAACCATTCCTTTAGTTATTACATTTAACTCTTTAATATTCATAGGACAGTTTGCTCATCCCGGCAATAGCCGGGATCAGCAAACTATGCAGTTGCCGGATGGCTCAGGATTACACATCCTGAGCCATCCGGTTACTGCAGTGCGGTACAGAGAACCGCTCTGAAAACTGCAGCCTGCATGATTTTTAACGCAGGCTGCAGTGCCGGAGACGGACACCGGATGGCTTGTGAAGCCATCCGGTGTTTTGCATTGGCTCCTATGAGGAGCGTTTCCTGGTCCGGTTTTGAGCTTTCTGAAAGCTCAAAACCGGATCAGGATTCTTTTTAAAAAAACGGAGATGTGACCCTGGCCATATATAAGATTATCTCAGCACAGGGGATGTGGTATGATCAGACCATGTCCATGTACGGTCAGACACATCCATTACGCAGTACATAACAGGGATACATATATAAGATTATCTCAGCACAGGGGATGTGATATGATCGGACCATGTTCCTGTATGGTCAGACACATCCAATACACAGTACATAGCAGGGACACGTATATAAGATTATCTCAGCACAGGAGATGTGGTATGATTAGACTATGTCCCTATATAGTTAGACACATTCATTACGCAGTACATAACAGGGACACATATATAAGATTATCTCAGCACAGGAGATGTGGTATGATCAGACCATGTCCCTGTACAGTCAGACACATCCATTACACAGTACATAGCAGGGACACATATATAAGATTATCTCAGCACAGGAGATGTGGTATGATCAGACCATGTCCCTATACAGTTAGACACATCCATTACGCAGTACATAACAGGGACACATATATAAGATTATCTCAGCACAGGAGATGTGGTATGATCAGACCATGTCCCTATATGGTCAGACACATCCATTACACAATACACAGCAGGGACACATATATGATTATCTCAGCACAGGAGATGTGGTATGATCAGACCATGTCCCTGTACGGTCAGACACATCCATTACATCGTACATAACAGGCACACATATATAAGATTATCTCAGCACAGGAGATGTGGTATGATCAGACTATGTCCCTATATGGTTAGACACATCCATTACACAGTACATAGCAGGGACACATATATAAGACTAGATGGTGGTCCAATTCTAACGCATCGGGTATTCTAGAATATATATGTGGTTGACATACTGTGACTGACAGAACTTGTTCAGTCAACATGAGTGAACTACATATATATATATAGCAGCGCTATGGTATATGGTGGCACATTACAGCACATGTATAGCAGCACTATAGTATATGGTGGTACATTACATTACATTACATGTATAGCGGCGCTATGGTTTATAGCGGTACATTACATTACATGTATAGCAGCGCTATGGTGTATGGCGGTACATTACAGCACATGTATAGCAGCACTAGAGTATATGGCAGTACATTACAGTACATGTATAGCAGCGCTATGGTATATGGTGGTACATTACAGTACATGTATAGCAGCACTATGGTATATGGCGATACTCCACTCCACGCGGCCCCCCACTCCTCCTGGCCCCCGCTCCTCCACAGTAAAAATAAAAATAAAAAAAAATCCTCAGTGAGGATACTCACGTGTCCGCCGGCTCGCTCCACCTCTGTCTTCTTGGTCCTACAGGCCTTAAGAACATGGCGTTGCCTGGGAAACCGATCAGCTGAGGGGGGGCAGGATTGTGTCGGGGGGGGTAGGATGGAGCGGGGGGGGCAGGATGGAGCCAGAGGGGGTAGGATGGAGCCGGGGGGGCAGGATGGAGTGAGCGGGGCAGGATGGAGGAGGGGGGAGGCAGGATGGAGGCGGGGAGCAAGAACAGCAGGGGCAGGATGGAGCGAGCAGGGCAGGATGGAGCAAGCGGGGCAGGATGGAGCGAGCGGGGCAGGATGGTGGGGGGGCGGGGCAGGATGGTGGGGGGGGAGGGCAGGATAGAGCCGGCGGGGCAGGATGGAGCCGGCGGGGCAAGATGGAGCTGGAGGGGCAGGATGGGGGGCAGGATAGTGGCGAGTGGGGCAGGATGGTGGCGGGGGGGCAGGATGGCACGAGCGGGGCAGGATGGTGGCAAGCGGGGCAGGATGAAGCAAGCGGGGCAGGATGGAGCAAGCGGGGAAGGATGGATGTGGGGGGGGGCAGGATGGTGGGGGGGGGCAGGATGTTGGCGGGGGGGCAGGATGAAGCCGGCAGGGCAGGATGGTGGCGGGGGGGGACAGGATGGTGGTGGGGGTGCAGGATGGAACTGGTGGGGCAGGATGTAGCCGGCGGGGTAGGATGGTGGTGGGGGGGCAGGATGTTGGCGGGGGGGCAGGATGAAGTCGTCAGGGCAGGATGGTGGTGGGGGGGGGCAGGATGGTGGTGGGGGTGCAGGATGGAGCTGGTGGGGCAGGATGGAGCCAGCAGGGCAGGATGGATGCAGGGGGGCAGGATGGATGTGGCGGGGCAGGATGGAGGCGGCGGATCAGGATGGTGGCGGGGGGATCAGGATGGTGGTGGGGGGGAAGGATGGAGCCAGAGGGGCAGGATGGAGTGAGCGGGGCAGGATGGAGCTGGCAGGGCAGGATGGAGCAAGTGGGGCAGCATTGAGTAGGTGGGGCAGTATGGAGCTGATGGGGTAGGATGGTGGCTAGCGGGGCAGGATGGAGCCAGCAGGGCAGGATGGGGCCGGCGGGGCAGGTTGGTGGTGGGGGTGCAGGATGGAGCCGGCGGGGCAGGATAGATTCGGGGGGGGCAGGATGGAGCAAGCGGGGCAGGATGGAGCGAGTGGGGCAGGATGGAGCGAGTGGGGCAGGATGGAGCTGGCGGGGCAGGATGGAGTGAGCAGGGCAGGATGGAGCCGGCGGGGCAGGATAGAGCCGGCGGGGCAGGATGGTGGCGAGCGGGTCAGGATGGAGCGAGCGGGGCAGGATGGAGCCGGCGGGGCAGTATGGAGCTGACAGAGTAGGATGGTGGCGAGGGGGGCAGGATGGAGTCGGCGGGGCAAGATGGGGCCGGCGGGGCAGGATGGTGGTGGCGGGGCAGGATGGAGCGAGTGGGGCAGGATGGAGCGGGTGGGGCAGTATGGAGCTGATGGGGCAGGATGGTGGGGGGGGACAGGATGGTGGTGGGGGGCAGGATGGTGGCGGGGGGGCAGGTTGGTGGTGGGGGTGCAGAATGGAGCCAGCAAGGCAGGATAGATGCGGGGGAGCAGGATGGAGCCAGTGGGGCAGGATGGTGGTGGGGGGATCAGGAGGATGGTTGTGGGGGGGGCAGGATGGAGCCGGCGGGGCAGGATGGCAGCGAGCTGGACAGGATGGAGCGAGCGGGGCAGGATGGAGCGAGTGGGGCAGGATGGAGCGAGCGGGGCAGGATGAAGCGAGCGGGGCAGGATGGAGCCGGCGGGGCAGGATGGAGTAAGCAGGGCAGGATGAAGCCGGTGGGGCAGGATGGAGCGAGCGGGGCAGTATGGTGGTGAGTGGGGCAGGATGGAGCAGGCAGGGCAGGATGGTGGCGAGTGGGGCAGGATGGAGCAGGCGGGGCAGGATGGTGGCGAGCGGGGCAGGATGGAGCCGGCGGGGCAGAATGGAGCCGGCGGAGCAGGATGGAGCCGGCAGGACAGGATGGTGCTGGCGGGGCATGATGGTGGCGGGGGGGGCAGGATGGAGCCGGCGGGGCAGGATGGTGGCGGGGGGCAGAATGGAGCCGGCTTGAGGAACTGTCGTTGCCTAGGAAACCGATTAGCTATCGGTCCTATCCTGGGAGCTACAAGACAGAGCTGTCCTGGGAGCTACAAGACAGTGGTGGAGCGAGCCGGCGGAGGGTAAGTATCCTCACTGAGGGTTTATTTTTTTATTATCACCGTGGAGGAGCGGGGGGGCCATAGGAGCGGAGGGGCAGAGGGAGGGGGGCCGTGGAGAGCAGAGGAGGGGCAGGAGCAGCGGAGGGGGGCAGGAGTAGCGGAGGGTGGCAGGACTAGCGGAGGGGGGCAGGAAGAGCGGGGGGGGCCGCAGGGAGCCCAGGCAGGAGGGAAGGGGGGCTGTGAGGAGAAGTCGTGTATCCCGGCTAGACGGGCTGCAAATTGGCGCGGAATTCAAACTTTGAATTCTCGCTCCTATTTGCATGGTCTGCGCTCATTGGCACTTTCCTCCGACGGGCACCAATGAGCAGCCTCTGTCTGGCGCGCAATTTCTATGACCGACAGACGCCTTAGACAATTATATAGTTGATTATCTCAGCACAGGAGATGTGGTATGATCAGACCATGTCCCTGTGCGGTCAGACACAACCATTACACAGTACATAGCAGGGACACATATATAAGATTATCTCAGCACATCAACATTTTTTTAAACAGTTCCTATTATGGAAATTATTATTATTCCAAGATCTATTGATTAAAATCCACTTTATTCATGGGTAAAACTCCTTTAAATTTCAGACTAGTACTATGAAAATGAAGTCCAAAAGCTGTGAAGAAAATATTGAAATAGACTTGATTGCTGTGTAGGAGCTGCACAGAGAAGATGACGTCTGGGGAGAAGTTAAACATTTTTTTAAACCCTGAGTTTATTATTTTCAAATTAAAGGGAATATGGTGAAATGTGAATTAATCGATATATTGAGAAACATGTCATTCTTTGTATTCATTATTACACATCTATGTGTCATTAATTCCATTAGGATATTTTAAATTTGAATTTAAAGCTGTGCTTAAATTTAGGGTTTTGATGTGGGAAATGGTCAATGTAAGGTCATCATTTTGATACATTTTTCACATTTTGTTTCCAGTCTCGCTGCTTCTATTACCAGAGTTATTGGAGATTTCTCCATTGGAGCACGAGATACAGTCATAGCAACAAATGTGTTGCCCTTCTATCACCGCTTTTCTTGATCCTGGCAAACACTCTTCTGAGCACCGGCTGTATGGCATCTGTAGGAAGGAAAATAATAGAAATTCAGATCAGGACTCCAGGGCACAAGAAAATGTTACCGTATTTGCATTTTGATGAGAAAAATAAGTATTTGATCCCCTACCAACTATTAAGAGTTCTGGCTCCTACAGAGCAGTTAGAGGCTCCTAATCAACGCGTTCCCTGCATTAAAGACAGCTGTCTTACATTGTCACCTGTATAAAGACTCCTGTCCACACACTCTTTGAATCAGTCCGACTCTAACCTCTACAACATGGGAAGACCAAAGAGCTTTCTAAGGATGTCAGGGAAAAGATCCTAGACCTGCACAAGGCTGGAATGGGCTACAAAACCATAAGAAAGACAAAGCTGGGGGAGAAGGAGACAACTGTTGGAGCAATAGTAAGAAAATAGAAGAAGTACAAAATGAGTGTAAATTCTCATCGATCTGGGGCTCCATGCAAAATCTCACCTTGTGGGGTGTCCGGGATCATGAGGAAAGTGAGATAGAAGCCTAAAACTACACAGGGGGAACTTGTTAATGATCTCACGGTAGCTGGGACTGCTGTCACCAAGAAAACCTTTGGTAACACATTACGCTATAATGGATTAAAATCCTGCGGTGCCCGCAAAGTCCCACTGCTCAAGAAGACACATGTGCCACCTGTCTGAAGATTACCAATGAAGAACTTGGTGATTATGAGAGTGATTGGGAGAAGTTGCTGTGGTCAGATGAGACAAAAAATGACCTCTTTGGCATTAACTCAACTCGCCGAGTTTGGAAGAAGAGACATGCTGCCTATGACCCAAGGAACACCATCCCCACAGTCAAGCAAGGTGGTGAAAATATAGGGCACAGGACTACTTCACCGCATCAATGGGACAATGGATGGAGCTATGTACTGTAACATCCTGAGTGACAACCTCCTTCCCTCCGCCAGGACATTAAAAATGGATCGTGGCTGAGTCTTCCAGTAAGACAATGACTCAAAATATACAGCCAAGGCAGCAAAGGAGTGGCTCAAAGAGAAGCTCATAAGGTCATAGAGTGGCCTAGCCAGTCTCCAGATCTTCATCCCATAGAAAACGTATGGAGGAGCTAAAACGCCGAGTTGCCAAGCGACAGCCTCAAAATCTTAATGACTTAGAGATGATCTGTATAGGGGATTGGACCAAAATTCCTCCTGACATGTGCAAACCTCATCATCAACTTCAAAAAATTCTGACGGCTGTGCTGCCAACAAGAGTTCTGCCACCAAGTATCAAGTCTTGATTGCCAGAGGGATCAAATACTTATGTATATTTGCAAATTGCAAATAACTTTATATAATTTAGAAAATGTGATTTTCTCGATTTTAATATTGATATTCTATCTCTCACTATTAAAATTAATCTACCCTTAAAATTATACACAGTTAGTGGGCAATTTTACAAAATTAGCAAGGGATCAAATAATTATTTCCTTCACTGTATATATATATATATATATATATATATAATCTAAAAAGATACCATGGGGTGACCTCTGTTTTAGATTACCAGCCAAGTCTATTTTGTTAGCTGTTGTCAGCTGTCTCTGGGTGTCGGGTTTATCCAGCTGGCAATGATAACTAGGAGGGTAACCCACGTCATTTTTTTACATTTTATTTTTGCTAAATCAAAGGCACTAAAAGGTGCAAGCTTACAAAATGGTGGGGGGTGGGACTTAAGTGCTGTCCATTTTTGATGCTTTTGATAATCTAGAGCAGCTGAACACTGTTGGGGAACCCTGTACCTAAACTTTAAAGAACTGTTGCTGAGTGCTGCTCTAAAATCTTTTTCTTTATGATTCATCTATCTAGCTATCCTAGTTTTTTTAGAGTATGTAAAAGATTACGTAAAAAACTCATTGTTTATGTGGTCTGTGTGTGGTCCATGTACTGCACATTTGCCTTACACTCAATGACTTGTATTGGCGATATACGCAGCCATTCACGTCCAGGACATAGTGTCTTTGGAGGGCCCTCTACCCTCCTGGACCAGTATGACTTGACTGTTCACATATATTGTAGTTTTCCTCGTCTATCCCTTCCTTATGTAAAGCGCCATGAAATCTAATGGCACTCTATAAATAAATAATAATAATAATAATAATAACAATAATAATAATATAAATAAAATACCCTAAAAGTGAGAAATTTAGTGTGAAAAAAATGTTCAATATGACGACCTATTGTTATCAAGTTCTGTGAAGTTTTTGTGGGTCCAACATGCTCACTATACCCATAGATAAAATACTTGAAGGGTCTAGTTTCCAAAATGAGGTAATTTCTTTGTGTTTCTGTTCTGTATAGGCATGCTAGTGGCCCTGCAAATCCTACGTAGTGCCCACAATTTATTTCAGCTTTTCCAAAATTCAAATATTCCTCCTTCCACTCCAAGTCCTCCAATTTGTCCAAAGAAACGTTTCTGACCATATGTGCAGTCACCGCACTCAAAAGAAAGAGGTGTTAGGCTATAGCCCAGCCTGCTGTAACGCACACCGTTAACGTCGGGTGCTGTGTGGAAACGCTGCTCCGTGGTAACCCGATGTTTGCCGTGGATGCAGCCACTCGGAAACTCCAGGAACTGCGCTTTACCAGAGTACACAGGAAAACATTGCTGACAACTAGTGATGAGTGATCATTAAAATGCTCGGGTGCTCGACGGAGCACCGAGCCCAATGTAAGTCAATTAGTGACAGGCTCCGCCCACAGACTTCCGGATATAAAACGAGTGTTTCTGGGAAAGGGCGGGGGGGGGGGCTTTTTCAAATTGTTGCAGCATACAACACCTTGCTGTGCCCCCCAGAGGGATCCTAACAATCAAACTGCTCTCTGTGAGGTGCCAGCTCACTGTGTGCACTGAAGGGAGCTGTGTATTTGTGTCAGATCGATAATTATTAGCGAAGAGTCGAGCATCTCGGCAGTACTCGGTGCTCGCCGAGCATCCCGAGTATCGCAATACTCGTGCGAATAACGAGTAGCACCAAGCATGCTCGCTCATCACTACTGACAACATTTTCCTGTGCGCCCTGCAAAAGTGCACTGCCTGGAGCTTCCTGTGTGGCTGCACCCATGGTAAACATTGGGTTACCATGGAGCAGCATTTCCACACAGCACTTGACGCTAACGGTGTGCATTACAGCAGGCTGGACCCTGCTGTGACTGCATACTCTAAACGTAAGGGTACTGTTAAGTGTGGCCCTAGCCTAACAAAATGTGGGATGCACCTTTTGGTTTTACCTTTTATAAAAGTAAAAATAGGGTACTAAAGCAACATTTTTATGCAGTATTATCTATATTGTCATCAAATTCTTTGAAGTACCAATGGGTTCAAAACTCTCACTGTACCCCTGGATAAAATCATTTAGGGGTCTAGTTTCCAACATGGAAGCAACTAAAAAAGGAAAGAAAGCGCAATAGGGTTTTATCTCTCAAACCCTTTTGTCTTGAAGACAGATGTAGCTGCTCACCTGTATCAGTTGTGTAACACACAACCAGTATAAGCGTATGATATGGCTGCTGCAAGATCCACAGTCCTGTGTAGACAGTGGCAACCGAAGACAAATCCAAGGGTTACAGTGCTTATGTGATCCGCACTGCCATACAATGAAAGGAGCATAAGTGTCTGTCAAGTAATGGTGGCTTTATTCGACGCTATCAGAGCCGAATGGAGTTACTTCTAGGGGGTTTCTGCTGTGTATGTACTGCAGGGGACCTTGAAATGCAACATAAGTGCCCGCAATCTATTTCAGCCAAATTTGTGTGCCAAATTTCAGGCAGCGCTCCTTCCATTCCAAGGCCTGCCGTTTGTTCAAACAACACTCAGATATTGGGAAGATGGTGTATCACGGTCCGAGCTGCTGCCCCAATGGAGTCACAAGGAATGTAAGGTTCCAAGAAGTCACGAGGAATGCAAGGTTCCAAAGGTAACAATCTCCTTTATTCCACCAACGCGTTTCGGCGCCTCTCCTGGCACCTTCATCAGGGTTTTTGTATTTATACAGTTTGTTCAAACAAAGGTTTCTGACCACATGTGGGGGAGCAGCGGGTTCATATGAACATAGTTTTAGGGTCCTGTTTGCCTTGTTCTTTCTTTTGAAAGTGAATAAATGAGACTAAAGCAACATATTTAGGTAAAATGTAAATGTATTTATTTTTTCATTCCACTTTGCAGTCATTGCTGTAAGCCATCTGAGGTGTTATTTAATCACTTGAATGTGGTTTAGAGCAGTCTGAGAGGGTGCAGTTTTTGGAATGATGTCATGTTTGGGTATTTTATCTCACATACGCCCCTCAAAGTCACTTCAAATATGATGTGGTCCCTAAAAAAATGGTTTTGTAAATTCTGATGTAAGACTGAAAAATTGTGCAATGTGCATAAAAGTTGAGCCTTCTGACTAATATATTTTATTAAAATTGTTATAATATTTTATTAATACTCTATTTCCAAAATTGTGCTGATGTAAAGTAGGCATGTGGGATATGGTATTTATAAGGGTGAATGCAAATGATCAGTATACACAAAGTTTTGGATGCAGCGTCTTGCCGCTGCATCCAAAATGCTGCGTAGTACAGTATAAGCATAGGGGATGGGATTTCAAGAAATACCACCCTTACTATGCTTAACCCAGCCGCAGCGATCTTTTAGCTGCGGTGCGGGTTGCCGGCATTCCGCTCCTCAACTGCAGAGTCGGAAGTGGCTCCCATCGGGTGACTGCAGGGAGAAGCCGCCCCGCACCCGCAGCACATGGTGAGTACGGGGCGGCTGCGGTCTCCCTGCTGCCACCCACGGCTTCACTCACGTCCGGAGGAACTGCGTCTAACTACGCAGCCCCTTGGAGCCAGGGTCTGAGGAAAAGGAGACAAAGCAGAGAGGAACACACCTGGGAGACTGAGTCCCCTGAGACTCACCCCAGAGAAGCGCAAAGACCGGTTACCAGATCGGAAATTGTGCCTGACACCAGCAGCACAGAAAACACTGGATTAGTGAAGATTATATATCTTCACTGTACCACAGCGAAGCAACACGGCAGGGTCAGAAACACAAAGATAAGACTCAAGTTGCCTAGCAAGTTTGGTACCCGTGAGGGGAGACAGGGCAGGCAGCCTAGCTAAAGCGGCAGCAGGGCCGCACACACAGCGCAGGAGTAGGAAGCCAAGGACCCAGCCAGGGTGGGAGCAACCCCGCCTCGGTACAGACTCCGTGGACAATAGTTACTGAATACCATCTACAGTAAAGACTTGGAAAACTACAAAACCGTGAGTCTGTGTGATCCTTACGCTCGAGCCCTACTCTCCCTCACAAACTGTTATCATCTCTACCACTACCCCTACCCTGCATCATCCATAGACTTTAACTACCACTGCCCCGGGAAACCAGGCTCTGCCTGTGGAGAGCTGTTACATCACTGGCTGCCAAACATCATCCCCGGTGGTTCTGCAGCAGCGGTGGTCACTCTGACCACATACCACGGGTGGCGTCATGACTATTTCCCCTGTAAATAACCCCCAAACCCATTACTTGTGGGCCTGGGACACGGTCCGGACTAAGACCACCGTGATTCCCCGTGATACCCCGGTCTGGCACCGAGTACTCCGTCCCATTGGTCTCCACACATCACACCGGGCAGACGCTCCCACTGTAGCCTGTGTGCAGAAAAAAAAAATGCAAAAAACTGATGAATGATATTGTGACGTATTGGTGGATATTTTGGTCACAATATGTAAGCTTATAATCCCTGTCAAGCATCCTCGGAGTGCAATGGATATCAGATTTTTGGTAAGCTTTTTTAAGCTTTTTTGATTGAATTATTAATATTAGTAGTAGTTGTTGCAGTAACAGTAGTAGTAATAGTCGTTATATTATATTACTGGCAATTTATAAATATATATTTTGATAATGAGTTAAGCTATTTAATATTTTGGCTATTTACCTTATCATTCATCCAAATTATATCTAAAATTGAAACATTCAGTTGTCGTTCAGGAGGACGGGATCCATCAAATGATCCAACTGTTGCTGTGAATCCTTCTAGTATATTTTCTTCTGCAGTTTTATGATGTTTAGTTATGAAATTAAGAATCTCTAATGTCTCAGGTATTTCCCCTTTATATTAAAACATACTCTTTCTTTCTTCTGATCATTGATGCATGATATCTTCATGTAATGTCTCAGCTGCAACAGAAATACAATAATTATTTACTTACTAGATGTGGGGCCAATGCTATCGCATCGGGAGGGCGGAGGCATCAGGATGGGGGCCCTGTGTGCTGTCTTTTCCCTCTTGTGTGCTGTCTCTTTTCCTCATTGTGCGCAGTATCTGTGACCCCTTGTACACTCTCTGTGCCCCCTTATGCACTCTACCTTTCCCCCTTTGTGTGTGCTGTCTGTTTTCCCTCCTCCTTGTGGCTGTTTTCCGCCCCTTGTGTATGCTGTGTCAGTCTCTCTTCCCACCTTGTGTATGCTGTGTCAGTCTCTTTCCCACCTTGTGTATGCTGTGACAGTCTCTTTCCCCCCTTGTGTGTTTTGTCTGTCTTTTTTCCCCCTTTGTGCGTGCATTCCTCTACCCTCACTGCTCCATCCTCCATCCCCACCTGCTTCCTGCTCCACCCTAACTGGTCAGTCCTCCACCCTCACTGCTCCATTCTCCACCCTCACTGCTCCATCCTACATTCCCTCACTGCTCCATACTCCACCCTCATTGCTCCATCGTCTGTCCCCACTGCTCATGCTCCATCCCCTCTCATCCTCCACTATCACTGCTCCATCTCCATCCTCACCTGCTTTGTCCTCCACCCTCACTGCTCCGTCCTCCACTCTCACTGCTCCATCCTCCATCCCCACCTCCTTCATGCTCCATCCTGCATCCCTACCTGCTCTGTCCTCTTTTCTCTCACTGCTCTGTCCTCCTTCCCCACCTGCTCCATCCTCCATCCTCACTGCTCCATCCCCCACCTCACTGCTCCATCCCCACCCTCATGCTCTGTCCTTCATCCCCTCTCTGTTCCGTGCTCCACCCTCCTTGCTTCGTCCTCCATCCCCACCTGCTTCGTACACCACCATCACTGCTCCATCATCCATCCCCACCTGCTCCATCCTTCATCCCCTCACTGCTCCATCATCCTTCCCCTTCTGTTCTGTCCTCAACCCTCACTGGTCCGTGCTCCTCTCTCACTGCTCTGTCCTCCATCCCCACCTGATAAGTCCTCCTTTCCCACCTGCTCGGCCCTTCTCCATTGCCACTCCATTCCTACCCCGGCCCCGTGTTACCGTTGCGGGCTGAACGCTGAGGATCTCCATAGAGTGGGTCATGTGACATGGCAGGCACATGTTCACATCACCTTGCATGTCACATAGGCCTTATCACATGATCTGCTCCACGGAGATCCTCAGTGTTCAGGCCGCAACGGTAACACAGGGCCGGGGAAGGAACGGAGCGGTAATGGGGAAGGACGGAGCATTAAGGAAGAGCGGACGGTCACAGCGCTAGTATCCGCCATATTGGAATACCCATCACTTGCGTGTTCCAATATGGCGGTCAACGTACTTCCGGCTGGCACAGTGACTTATGAGATTCGAGGATGGAAGTGGATGACAGATAGGACAGCGTGATTATATAGTAGATATTTTGCACACATTCTATAAAGTAAACATAAAATCTATACAGTGCTGTATGTATATATTACTATTATTATTCTGGTTAAAAAGTCACTAGTCTGCTTTACTTCAAGACCAGAAGTTCTAAAGTAATGCACAGAAGGAACCAAAAAAGGAAAAGGAGAAGATTGAAGGATTGGATGAAAAGGGAATGTGTCATCAACAGAAATTGTTTTAATTATAAAAAAACATTTTTTAATTGTATAAAAAGTGAAAAAATCTTGATTTTTATCCTCTTTTTAACATGATGAGGAATCAGCTCCTGACATACAGTATGTCATGAAAAATTAGTTACTGCTAGTTAACATTATAAGAGCTGAGTTTGCTCTGTAGTTTTCGTTTTGCTCCATCAAGTTCAGCTATCAAGTGCACATAAGAAATACTCCAGAAATTGAATCCCATTGTCACGATG
Organism: Allobates femoralis; assembly: GCA_033576535.1. Classification (NCBI taxonomy): domain Eukaryota; kingdom Metazoa; phylum Chordata; class Amphibia; order Anura; family Aromobatidae; genus Allobates; species Allobates femoralis. The sequence continues at coordinate 14,109,793 of JARQOC010000003.1, forward strand.
GTCTTTTGTGCCTCAGAACTCGTGACAGGTTTTTGACTGAGTTTCATTTGCTTGGTGAGACTCTTCATATTTAAAGTATTTTCCTTTCCTTTAGTACATCTAGGGTTAATTTCAGTTTTGGTCCAGCAGTTCTCCTTTTACTTTTGGTGGGTGACCACATCCTTAACCTGTATGTAGTCCGACGTTCCATCAGAGGGTGCTGGTGATAAAGAAACCGCACTCTCTTACATGCCACAGAGGAGGTAAATTGGTACTAGAACTTCCTTGTTATTTTGTTGTCTTGCTGGTGAAGGCTGCAGTCGCAGTGTCTGACTGTAGTTGAGAAACTGGAGTTATATCCTTTCATGTTTTCTTCCCCTAAGTGTTGATTAGTGCAGTGGCGGGCCGCGGGTCTCACCATCCAGCCCCCTACTAAGGGCTAAGTTAAGGGTTAGCAAGTCACTAGGTATCCTGCTTGCCAATGGGGTGAAAGAAACTATAAAGATGATATGGAGATCAAGGTACCCCCACTAGGTGAATGTGGGATGTGTCCATTCCCAGCTCCTTACCATCAGGGCTCTTTGTTGTTATTGTGTCCCCAGTTTTTCCTTGTTTTCCCTTGTTTTTGGCGGTGCACATCAGAGGTTTCCCTGGCATCTGGAGAGAACCTCAAAAGGTACCGTCACACCTGGCGACGTCGGCGGTGATTTTTTAGGCGTCGTCCAATGTGACTGGTCGAGGGTAACGCATTTGTGTTGTCGCCTGGTTTCAGAGCATTGCTCTGAAACCAGGCGGCCGATCTGGGGCAACGTATATACATCACCCCATGTAAACGGCCGATGGCAACCTGACAGGCGATGGGAGCCACAGACTCCCATTGTACTGCATCACCGCTGACACTTAAGGTATAATAAAGTAATATATAGGTTAAAATCTAAAAAAAAATAAACAAAGATACAACAAAGAACATTATACAGACTCCAAAATATGTAGGTTAGGCATACAAATCCTAGGCCAGGGATCCCATCTTGCATTGTAGCGACTATAAGTCTTGTGCCTAAGAGTAAAGTTAAATTTGTATATGTTGTGCAAGCTGACTCTCTCTATGATATCTGACAGAGACGGTGGGGCTGGCTGTTTACATCTTGCAGCAATTAGAATCCTTCTTAATACTAGGATTTGAAAAATAATATGTCTATGTTCAGGGGGAAAGTCCTCAATGCTGACTGAGATATGGACTAGTTGGGGAGACAATGTAACCTGGAGGTTTGTGAGTTCAGAAATAAGCTTCTTAATTACTGGCCAGAGGTGTTTCAATGCTGGACAACTCCTAAAGATATGCAACAGGTTGCCCTTCCCTCCACAATTTCTCCAACACAAGGGAGAATGGGAAGGGTTAATGACATTGAGCTTGTAAGGAGTCAAATACCACCTAGATTGGATTTAAAGATGGACTCTTCAAGGGTTGCACTGTGTGTATTGGGATAAGTGATCTCCAAAGCCCGAGTGAGATGCTTAAGATCCAAGTCCATACACTCATAAGAAAGTATGAGACGGCACTCACCGCTTGTGGTGTTATAATTTCGGCATAATTGTAGATTTAAGAGTTAGGTGTTTCGGTAAGGGTTTTAACCTATCCAACAAGTAGGCCAGAATCGGGAGATGTAATAGTTTTTATTAAATGCTTTCTCAAGTGAAATCAAGGAGGAGAAATCTAAATCATTTAACCATTTTTGACTTGACTTAATTAGTAAAGCCAGATGGTAAGTAGGTTGGGAACTTCTAGACCTACCTTCTTTTTGTGCTTCATCAAGATTTCAGAAGCTATTCTTGATTTCTTTTGATTTCAGATAAACCTATTGAGTTGACCCTGGAGGTTGTGCAACTAAGTTGTGGGGAACTTTAGAGGAATTGTTTAAACTAAGTACAAAATCTTAGGGTGGATAAACATTTTATAAGCTATAGTTCTCCCTAACCACGAGAGCTCAGTCTTAGACAGGTTTGACAAGTCAATTTGAAGTTTTTTGTATAAAGAAGTCAGATTCTCCTGAACTAAGCATTTAAGTGGATTAGGTAGAGTAATACCTAAACATCAGATTTGGTTGTTTGACCAGGTAAATCGAAACTTGCTTTTCAAAACAGCCGTAGATCGTTCATCTAAATTAAAATCCAGAACTTGAGATTTTGAATGATTCATTTTGTATAAGGAAACCCTAGAAAAATGTTTTAAGGTCCTAATGAGATGATTGGTGGAATTAATAGGATCAGAGACCGAGACCAAAACATCAGCAAATAAAGAAATCTTATGCTGACTAGAGTTTATAGGTATTCCCCTAATTTCGTCGTTTAGCCTGATATGTTCTGCCAGGGGCTCTATGAATAATGTGAATAGGGTCGGGGAGAAAGGACATCCTTGTCTGGTTCCATTTGTTAGAGAGGAACCCATTTGCATAGACTTTCGCCGGGGGTCTGGAGTAGGGGGGCAGAGATTAAATTCTGTATTTGGCTGCAAATCCCAACTTTGCTGAATGCTTGGTTTTCCCAATGGATAAGGCGAAAGTCTTTTCGGCATCGAGTGCAAGGACAGCAGTTGGTGGTTTCTTATTTTCTACATGAGCTATAATATTTATGTTCCCCCGGTGCCATCAGCAGTGCTTTTATTCTGAATAAAGCCCACCTGGTCGTTCTTTATTAGCGTAGGCATAACGGGTTGAAATCTATTTACAAATAATTTAGAAATAATCTTAATATTTGCATTAAGAAGACATATAGGCCTATAATTTTTCATCTCTTCATGGTCTCCTTTACTTTTGGGTATAAGTATGATGATTGCTTCTCTTGGGGAAGGAAACCATCAGACGCTGACTGATTGGCTAATTTTGTTAAATACGGGGCTAAAAGGGGGTAGAAATTTTTATAAAGTTCATTTTGAAGACCGTCCGAGCCAGGATATTCACCATTTTTAAGGGAATCAATTAACCTAATCACCTCTACCTCTGTAAGCGGCAGGTTAATTTGGTCTATGTCTGCTTGAGATAAGGCAGGTAGTTGGAGGGAGTTTAAAAAGGTACTAATTATTTAGTTGCTTTGATTTCAGATGTTGAATCTTTTCAACAATACTTTCAATTTTTTCTCTATTTGTCCTTTTAAGCAAGAATTAAGTTGTATAAGACGGCCTCTCAGCACCGATTTGAAGGCCGACCAGAGGGTGAACGATGAGTCTTCTTCTGTACCATTCTCCTTAAAGTAAATGGATATAGTGGTCTCGATCTCTTTTTGATAAAGGGGGTGGTTATAAAGGTATCCAGTGTTTCTCCAGATTGGTTCCTCAGCCGTATCAGAAACAATCTTGACTTCAAAAAGGATTGGAGAGTGGTTGGAAAAACTCTTGGTTCTATACTAACGGATTTGAATTTAGGAAGGGAGTAAATATTAATCAAGACCAGATTAATTCTGGTGAAGGAGTTCGGTCTACTTAAAAAATGGGAGTATTCAATAGATTATGAGTTCAGACACCTAAAAGGGGTGTAGAGTTCTTTCTTGGTTAACCATGGGTCTAAGTTTTGTAAAAAGGCTCTGGATTTCATGGACCAGTCAAGTTTGCCTTTTGGGAGAATATTGAAATCACCAAATATAATCAAAGGTTATTTGACCTTTATTAGATGTGTAGATATTTACTAAAGTGACTAATTTGTTGTTAGTTTTACAAACAAGGACGGGGTATCTACCTTCGTCATCACAGGATTTAAAAATTTCTTCAAAGGTGACAGAGTTCTTAATTAAAATGGGGACTCCCCATTTCTTCTTATGATTGGAGGAACAATAGACACTAGAAAAAAATTTGTGGGCAAATTTGGGGGGATTAATGCAAGAAACTTTTGTCTCCTGAAGGCCCATAATCTCAGCCTTAAGGCCACGTTACACACACAGATATCTGTGCAGCGATTGTGCAGTGAAATCATGGACACATTGTTCTATCTTGTACACGGCCATAAAATGTAACAATGTATCCATGATTTCACTGCAACCAGAGATCTGTGAACAATCTCTGCACAATTATCTGTGTAACGTGGCCTATAGAGCTATTGATTTGCTTCCAGGCTAAGAACCATCTTTGAGGGTAATTGAGGCCATTAACGTAAATGGAAAGGAATTTAAAGGACAAAAAAGTTTTGAGATAGAGTTAAGTCGTGGTTTGGGATTTTTCTGGTAAGGGAGTTCAGAGTGAATAAAAGTGGCATGGGAATGCTGGGGCAAAACTTATTACAAGACTAAGTCCTAACTATCTAAGAGCCTACTACGCTTAACTAAAAATTGGGTAGTTTGAATTAACTAGTGTAACCAAAGCACTACTAAGTGCTAGCTAAAACTATCTAACTTTTCTCAACTGAAAAGACTCCTAAATTCAACAATCAAAAAATACAAAAAAAAACCTTCCTAGACCTAGTATGAGCTAGTTACTAAATTCAAGTAATGTCAAATAATTGCTCCTCAAAGAAGGAACTGCTAAAGTGAAAAATCAACTGCCTCCTACTGGGGCTAAAGTTATGGCCTATCTGACTAACAGCCTATGCATTACAATTTCAAAAGGAATGGCATAGAAGCAAGAACCACTTGAGTAATTCAATTAAAGTCAAGTCAGTTCACTTTTATCTTATCAAAAGTTTGGGTCTCTTACTTTTTTCCTATATATGTTCATATAATTTTCCTTCTTATTGCTTCCACTCTTTTGTAAGGTTTTATACATGTTGTCCAGGGCTTGGGCCATCATCTGTACCGCTGTGTACACTCTATAGGGCACTCCGTCCAAATAATAGTCACTGTGATTTGTAAAATGTTGCTCACCAGTGCAATTATGAAGGGAAAAAGAATTAACACTCTGCAGAAGATTATTCTTCAGATTATTATTTGAAACACAATGCAATGATGTTATCCAGAGATCTTCTAAAATTGGATCATGTGGGATTGTGGATGGATAAAAACTTGAAACAATTTCCTCCATTTCATTGAAACTGTTCTTAAAAGGGCTAAATATAAGGCTACAATTAATCCAATGTCCATACAAATAGATGGAGTCTTGTGACCACGATGTCGAAAAGATAAAAGTTTTGTTTTTGACAATTTCTGCCGACTTAACGAGAATAGTCCGTATCAGACCGCCACTTGTGCCACAAAGTAGAATCACTTCTGATTTTAAATTCTTTATGACAGATGAATGTAAGATTTCTATTTGTGTGAGAAGAATTATTTCTTCAATACATATTCCAGATTTCGTCAGCTCTGTCTTAAGAAAGCGAAGCTCCGTTCTCCAATGTCATCATTTGTAGCAAAAATGATAACCATTTTCCAATTAAAATATATCAACAACTTCACCAAAGCCGTATACTGCATCTCATTATCCTGGACAGTTCGAAAGAAATGTGGATACAATCTTCTATTACTGAGTGTGGAGTCTCTTGCCCCGTAACTGACCTAAAAAAAGGAAATGCTATTATACCGTAATTGTCTTGATTCTGCCACCATATCATGCAGATTTAAGTTGACTTGGCTCAATTTCTTTGACTATTTACTAGATAAGGTAATTTCCATAAAATCAAATTGAATACAATTTGCCCCATGCAACCCCAATATTGAATTCAAAGCAAATTGGTGCACTGTGAATCACAATCTTCTATCACTGAGTGTGGAGTCTCTTGTCCCATAACTAACCTGAACATGAAAAAAGAAAAGGACAAAAAAATATATTACCGGTAAGTAAATCTTGTCTCTGTAAATCTACCACATAAATTTGTTTTAATTTGTTTGCAGTGGTTTGACTTATGACTCAAGATAAGACAATTCAGTAAAATTAATTTCACCAATTCAACCCAAAATTACAATTTGTGCGAATTGATTAATTGAAAATCCCAAGTACTAAAAAAATGTGCTTAGTGCCCATGAAAATTGGTTAACTAAGAAGGGGTTATTTTTAACCCTTGTGAGCCAGAGCCTGTTTTCGATTCACTGAAGCTGGCTTCACACCACGGTGCAGTCCGGTCCGAGGCTGTCAGGCATGAACCTGACAGCCCCGGACCGGATCAGCACACAGAACTGGAGGGCCAAATGTGCCGTCCGGTCCTGTGTGCAGCCGGATGGCTGTAATTGCAGCCGCAGCTGCTGATTTTTCAAGATTGCGGCTAGCATGGAGCAACAGCGGCGTGCAGCCGCCGGTATCCAGTTCCTGGATTCACCCGGACTGGGGCAATACGGCCCCATAGGCTCCCATGTTAGGGAGAGCCGGATTGCCCCGGATCCGGGAGGATCCAGGACAATCCGGGAAATTCCGGGATCCGTTTTTTTGCGGTGATTTTTCTCCCCGGACACAAGCAACATTTCTGTGTCTGGTGAGAATAATCCGATTTCTCCCGGATTCCACCGCAGAGATGAAAGCTCTCTGCCATCCGGCTCCATCCGGCCTATAGGCTACTATGGGGCCGAAACCGGTCCGAGGCTGTGTGGTTTACACCGGACAGCCCCGGACCGGACTGCGCCGTGGTGTGAAGCTGGGCAAGTTTTTTTATATCTGACCAGTGTCACTTTATATTGGAAAAACTCTGGAAAGCTAAAATGGGTAATTTTGAGATTGTTTTTTGTGACACATTGTACTTTATGCTAGTAATATATTTAGGTGAGATGACTTGCCCTTATTTATAAAAAAATAAATAATTTGTCACATTTTTTGCAATGTTCAAACGTTGAATTGTATGCCCTTAAACCAGAGAGTTACATCACACTAAGTTTTTACAAGGGTAATAGGAGAAAAAGAAACAGAATATTTGTTTTGCAATTTCTTTTGAGCACAGGGATACCCAATATATTGTGAAAAAAACACTGTTCGGGCGTATAGCAGGGCGCAGAAGAGAAGGAACCCTATTTGACTTTAGGAGAGCAAAATTGGCAGGAATAGATAGCAAATTCTGCTTCAGGTGTGCAGAGCCTCTTATGTGCCTAAACTCATTCCTGCAGAAGAATGTGTCTTATTGAAAAAAAAGCTAGTGCGGTAGGCTTCATCTAAGGGCCCTTTCACATCAGCGTTTTTTTGAAATCGCGGCAGATGCGATGAAAAAAACCGCATCTGCCGCGATTACCGCATACCGGCTGCACTTGCGGCGCGGTTGTGTTTTTTTCCATGCAAAGTATAGGCGGACTTGCGGCAGGTGCGGCAAGTGCGGTTTTGCACTTGCGGCAGGTGCGGCCGCGAAAAAAACCGCGGTCAGCCGCGGTTTTTTCGCGGCCGCACCTGCCGCAAGTGCAAAACCGCACTTGCCGCACCTGCCGCAAGTCCGCCTATACTTTGCATGGAAAAAAACGCAACCGCGCCGCAAGTGCAGCCGGTATGCGGTAATCGCGGCAGATGCGTTTTTTTCACCGCATCTGCCGCGATTTGAAAAAAAACGCTGATGTGAAAGGGCCCTAAGTCATATGGTTGTGTCTGGATCTTCACTATCCAGTTTTGCCTCTCCACGCCTTTCTGAAAATGGAAAGGAGTAAAATCAGAAGGACACAGCTTATCGGAACTCACCTGTGTATATCCGTACATGCCCAATAACTGGGCCATTGGCAGGGTGGTGGTGGACCCTTGATCTCCAATATAACCAGCTACATCACCATGGTCCATACATGAATAATTAGGAGCTGTTACTGAGTGTCCGGACATTATCTGCAGAACATCCTTAATAACTTTATTCACGTTTCCACATGAATCGTACAGATGATATCCCAGGGTGATGTTTGGAAGAATGGCTGGATTACTGTTAATATCCTTAATGGCAAAAATGAATGTCAAGAGATGTCTGTATTCTCTAAAGTTGGCACTGAAGAAAATAATAGCATTTAATCATCATTTTACAAGTAAAACATATTTAAGATTTTCATCTGTTTTTCATTATTAATTTAGTATTTATTTTTTTCCAATGGAATTGTCACACGGTTGGCTACATAGGACAAAGGGCATAGGCAGCAGGATAGCAGTAATAGGCAAAGACAATAAGGGGTACTATTCTGACCCTTAAACTGGGTGTCCCTTGCTGACACTTTTCCCAGAAGTACATATAAAGGTGAGAATGTCTGGGCCACCACCCTTGCCCTGCTCCTGACCAGCCATAAGCTATCACCCTCTCACCTGTATCCAGAGATTGGGATAAGCACAGTAACTCCCACACAAGATTGCGATCTCCAAGGTATAAAGCTTCAGCATAAACTACAAACAGCACACACACAACTCACGGTCAAGCAGAGAATGAATTCTGTCTGCGACATCAGGTGATGGGTCATGGGACTAGTTAAAGGCTAGAGGAGTGGTCAAACCACATCACCTGATACACACAGCAACACAAATTAATACTGTAGAGGCACAACTACTGACATTAACCCTTAAGGTACAAAAGGACATTAACATCATTTAAACTACTGCAGACCAGTTCACAGGGACTGCTGAGCAATTCACAGAGACTGAAGAGCAGTCACAATGTGGCAGGAGTGCTGATCTGGATTTTTACTTATGAATAGCATTGAGTGATCACTACCATGCTTGGGTGCTTGGTACTCAAGACAAGAAGTTGATGCTCTGCTCGGGGCAACTCAAGTACCCAATTTTAATGGAAGTCAATGAGGTACTTGTACCTTTTACAGGAACTCATCCAGAAAAATGCTCCAGTTTCCTATTGACTAAGTATGTCCATTCACAGGTAATTACCAAACGCCTTAATCTGTTGCAGAAATAACCTAAACATAGCCATAAAAGGTGCTGCAATATAAACCTTGCTTATCTAAAGATCCTACTTTTTCTCTCATCTGACGCATTTTCCGAAACAATAAAAAGTTTCATCTGTGAACATCCACAAACAGAGAATGAGAGGAGCATGCCAGTGATGGGTGCACATCTCCTGCATAATATCATATGAGTGTTGGCGAGCTGATTTGACTTTTCAGGAAAGAGGTCACCTGATCAAACATGCAGTCATGCACTATTTTTTGGTGCGTTTTTTTAACATGGGCCCCAATGGAAAACGCATGCAAAAACCAATGGTACATAGTACCATTTAGTACCATCCAAAAACACATGCGATTTTTTTAAAATGGGCTCCTATGGAAAACGCATGCGTTTTTTTAGCATGGGCTCCTATGGAAAACGCATGTGTTTTTGGATGGTACTAATGTACCATGCATTTTTCCATGCGTTTTTGATGTCAGCTAATCACATAATAGCAAAAACGCACACAAAAACACATGGTATGTCACACATGCGTTTTTGCTATTTACACATGCGTTTTTGCTATTAGGGCATGCTTTTTTTAACATGGGGCCTATGGGTGCGTTTTACATGCTTTATTAAAAATCGCAGGTCTCCAAAAACTCATGAAAAAAACTGCAAGTGTGACACCAGCCAAAGGTGTTAATGGTGAAAGTAAATCTAGATATAGGCACAATAACATTTTATTTCACTAAAAATAAGAATGAAGGTCAAAGTAGTCAGTTGTATTGAAACTTTATGCATAAAAAAACAATGTTTTATTTTGTAAAATGATTTAGCTTTTTTTGTTTTTTATTTTAGGAACTTGGCAGTGACGGCTTTTTTTCATAATTAGTGGCAAATAGATATTTTTCAATGAAGCTAAGTGCAAGTAGATTCTTTTCCAAAATACAGTAAAATCGAAGTGATTTTGAATCAATTATGGCGAACTTGGATTGTTATGTATATAACTAGATGGCGGCCTATTCTAAAGAATCGGGTATTCTAGCCTATGGTTAGCAGGGTATATGGGACTCAGTGGTTAGCAGACTATACAGCGGCTCAGAGGTTAGCAGAGTATAGAGGCGGCTCTGTGGGTAGCAGAGTATACAAGCGGCTCTGTGAGTAGCAGAGTATACAGGCGGCTCTGTGGGTAGCAGAGTATACATGCGGCTCTGTGGGTAGCAGAGTATACAGGCGGCTCTGTGGATAGCAGATTATACATGTGGCTCTGTGGGTAGCAGAGTATACAGGCGGCTCTTTGACTAGCAGAGTATAGGTGGCTCTGTGGTAGCAGATTATACAGGTGGCTCTGTGGGTAGCAGAGTATACAGGTGGTCTGTGGGTAGCAGAGTATACAGGCGGCTCTGTGGGTAGCAGAGTATACAGGCGGCTCTGTGGGTAGCAGAGTATACAGGGGCTCTGTGGGTAGCAGAGTATACAGGGGCTCTGTGGGTAGCAGAGTATAGAGGCGGCTCTGTGGGTAGCAGAGTATAAGGCGGCTCTGTGGGTAGCAGAGTATAGAGGGGCTCTGTGGGTAGCAGAGTATAGAGGCGGCTCTGTGGTAGCAGAGTATACAGGTGGGCTCTGTGGGTAGCAGAGTATAAGGTGGCTCTGTGGGTAGAGTGATTGGCAGGACGGCTCTGTGGGTGAGGTAAGAGGGGCGCTGGAGGTAGAGAGATAGAGGTGGCGCTGGGATGAGGAGGGTGGCGCTGGAGGGGTGAGGAGAGGTCGGCTGGATGGGTGAGGAGAGGTGGCGCTGGAGGGGTGAGGAGAGGTCCGCTGGAGGGGTGAGGAGAGGTGGCTGGAGGGGTGAGGAGAGGTCCGCTGGAGGGGTGAGGAGAGGTGGCTCTGGAGGGGTGAGGAGAGGTGGCTGGAGGGGTGAGGAGAGGCCCCTGGAGGGGTGAGGAGAGGTGGCTGGAGGGGTGAGGAGAGGTCCTGCTGGAGGGGTGAGGAGAGGTCTTGCTGGAGGGGTGAGGAGAGGTGGCTGGAGGGGTGAGTAGAGGTAGCTGGAGGGGTGATGAGAGGTGGCTGGAGGGGTGAGGAGAAGTGGCTGGAGGGGTGAGGAGAGGTGGACTGGAGGGGTGAGGAGAGGTAGCTGGAGGGGTGAGGACAGGTCCTGCTGGAGGGGTGAGGAGAGGTGGTGCTGGAGGGGTGATTGAGACACCTCTCCTTCTCCAGGCTGCATACCTCTCCCCCTCCATGTAGGCTGCACAGCAGCGGTGTCCGTATTCCCGGGGTCACTTGCCCTCCTGCTCAGTGTCCGGCAGAGGGCTGAGCCCCGGAGGCTCGGGGCAGTGCAGGAGCGAGGCCTGGTCCGTGCGGCCGCCATTGCGCAGAGAGGCGTCATCAGCCCCGGCGCTGGAAGTGAGGGGGAGGAGCCTGTACCTGTGAAACCGGCCGGAGCTAATGCCGGTGTCTCCCGCCCGTGATGTGTGTGTGTTTTGGTCAGTGTAGGGGAGGCCGTAAGCGTGGCGGGGCTGGTTGAGTCCCGCTCCGCTTACGGCCGCCATGTTGGTCCACCCTGGACGGGTGTAGCATTGTGGTGATGTCACTGTGGCCATGACAAAGTGACGGAAGTGGCCTTGGGCTTTTATATATTAGATAATATCCAAAGATTTGCCATTGTGCTTGTATTTTGTATTGTACTGCATATCTAGCATATATGTATCCCCTTAAGTAAGTCACATGCCTTTAAGAGAAATAAGTACAACCTAAGTGTTTTATAGAAAGTGTTTCTTACTGCAAGCTATAGACTGCGTTTTGAGAATCAGTGAAGGCCACATAGTGTGGGAATGAAGTCAATGTTTAGCATGTTTTGGAAAGAAGGGAAGATGTTCCAAAACACCAGATAATGAAGGGGTGTGATATACAGTATATTTAGAATAGATCTGCATAATCCAATTAACTCTCAGATATTATTAACCAATGATTAGCTATGTTTAATATTCTGTAACCAATTACTGAATGATCCTATTCTGGGACCTATCCCCTAAGATTGCCTGTATAAGGTTACGTGCTTCCGCAAGAAACTTACGAATTTCTTAGCATCCTGAACTCATGTCAAGTGTCTGTTATTCTCACTACAAGCATGCATTGAAAACATCTAAGATTGGGCTGCTGATGGACTAAAGGGCCCGTTTCACGCTACAATATCGTTAACGATATCGTCGAAACGTCACGGGTTTTCAGTCGTTCAAACAACGTAGTAACGACGTCGTTCAGTGTGACATGTACATTTGATTAATGATAATTGGGCAGAATGTTCATCGGAGGTTTTTAAAGCAAACCTAAATCCAAATGATGATAGTTCGTCCAACCTGCAGCATGGGTGTGTGTGACACCTCAATAACGATGTCGTTAACGACTTCGACTATTGAGAACTGAAGGACGTAGGTGATCTAAAGACCGCAAGTATTGTTTGCTTGTCGTGGATTCATTTCTGCAGCGTTAATGATATCTGTACATGTGACATTTCACTAGCGATCATTGAACAACATTTAAACAATCTAGGTCAAGTCGGATCGTTGATCAGATCGTTAGACCATTGAAGCATGAAACAGGCTCTTAAGGTTGATACTCCTGATTAAGGACACCCCAACCGGATACGAAAGCTCAATTTCCACTCAAATAGATGACTGGATATGTATGATGAGAGACCTGTCCACTTGATGGGAGTGGGTGAAAAGAAGTTATCAGGGACTCACCTGAGTACTTCCCACTCTGGCTTGGTGCAATCATATCACTGGTACATGCTGTATATGGATTGAGCAGCCTGTATCACCTGGTAGGTTCACTTTTAAAAAAAATTGCTTAACGGGAAGCTGCCATGCTCTCCATGCACCCAGAATAACAACAGTTCAGGCAAAGGTATTTCTAAAGTCCACTTATAATATGCAAGATAGGGCTTTTACTAGCTGAGGGGATGTTAGTTCCCCAACTAGTAAGCCCACATTCCATGTTATCAAGACCCACAGGGTTTTGCAAAAGCCATCATCTTTGCTAGCAGCATACAAAGGTGCGCAGGCGAGAAACTTTATTTCCTTCGGTATTAAACTTCAGAGAGGCTAGATCGGAATCAACCGCACTTCTGGTCTTCTGCACTACTCTGAAGCCGGATATACGCTTCCCGCTTTTAGAGAAGCATAGTGGCTTGGCTGGAAGTGCCGAGAACTTTCTATGACGCTTAATGAGCCTCTCTGAAGCTGGAACACATACATCCGGCTTCAGAAAAACTCAATGCTGAGGGGAACAAATAGAATTGGCAAAGCCGTGGGTTTTGGTAAAGCTCCTGCGGTTGTGATAAGATGCTTCGTGGACTGACTACTCGAAGAACTAATGCCCCCTTGACTAAGCCCTCTTTTGCAAATCATAAAAAGACTTTAGAAATAGTGTTTCAAAGATCTCTTTATCAATGCAACTACATGATGGGACTGTTAGGCAAGTTATTTTAATGTGTGCCCACAATTGTTGGTGCTTCTAAGGGCACGGGGGAACTGACAGGTTCCCTTAACCTGAAAACACTGGGTAATTTTGTAGCAACAGCGAGCAAGTATTGTTGAAGCGTTTATGAATTTTAGATTCCAGTTATTGAAAACCCTTAAACTTTTTTAAATTATTATTTATTTTTTAATCTTTTTCTTTTCCTATTAAAATATAACCCAGGCAATAAAAGTTACAGAAATCTAAAGTGTTACACTGTAAAGTAGCTATACTTAGGTTAATAAACAGAAATAATATAAAGAACTAAATATACAATAACAGCATGCAGAATGTGGTATGGTGCACTGTGGATAAATTGGACAATTTAAACACATGTTAAAAAACTAAAATATATTTTTTAAATCACAAATGAGTATTTGCAGAACTGAATGGTACAAGAAAAACTAGGAAAGATTAATGTCCACAAAGCAAATAAATGCAATAGGCCATGTGTTTAAGTGACTTGCACATAGAACTAATATTGGGCTGTTACAACAAATACATGTGAAAAAAATACCATATTTTTTGGCTTTTAAGACACACTTTTGTTACCCCCAATTTGGGGGAAGAAAGGGGGTGCATCTTAAAGTCCGAATTAGGGATGGGCGAATCTACTCGCTAGGACTCGTTACTCGGCGAGTAGTAAGGGACTCACAGGACTCGGTACTCTGCAAGTTTCCCAGCGTTTACTCGCACGAGTCCAATGCAAATCATTGGCAAACGCTGACAAAACTAGGATTGCCATTGTTTGCATTAGACTCGGCTACTGTGCCAGTGATAGCAGGGAAACTCGCAAAGTAACTGCTGTTACATTGCGAGCCGAGTCCAGCTGTCTTCTCTGTGCAGCTCCAGGGTCCTAGAGCCGCCTGCTCACAGAGATGATGTAGCAGTGCTGAGATTGTTCTCAGTCTGCTCATTCCCTGTGCATAGACATCTATATCTATGCACAGGGATGTAGCAGAGAGGACATCGCGTTTTGGACTACGTCGGACGGAAGAGGATTTTTTTAATTAAAGATGGAGTCCCTAATGGCTTTTTTTTTATTTCAAATAAAAAATTTTCTCTGTGTTTTTTTAACCCTTTATTGGAGATTCTTAGTGGCCGGGTCAAACGTGGCCTGACATTAAGAATTTCGGGCTTAATACCAGCTTGTATAACAAAGCTGGTATTAACCTCTTTATTACCCAGCGTGCCACCGCCACCAGGGCCGCTGGAAGAGCGGGGTTCAGCGCCAGAGGATGGCGCTTCAATGAACGCGCCATCTTCTGGGGCGGCTGCGGGCTGCAATTTGCAGCGGAGGGTGCCCAGAAAGCTTGGGCATCCCTGCGCTGCGGATTCCAGTCCCCATCTGCTTAGCTGTACCTGGCTAGACATAGAAATTGCGCAGAGCCCCACGCATTTTTTTTTAATTATTTCATGAATTTCAGAGTCTCAGAGTCAGAGTCTCAGAGTCAGAGTCTCAGAGTCAGAGTCTCAGAGTCAGAGTCTCAGAGTCTCAGAGTCAGAATCTCAGAGAGTCAGAGTCAGAATCTCAGAGAGTCAGAGTCAGAGTCAGAATCTCAGAGAGTCAGAGTCAGAGTCAGAATCTCAGAGAGTCAGAGTCAGAGTCAGAATCTCAGAGAGTCAGAGTCAGAATCTCAGAGAGTCAGAGTCAGAATCTCAGAGTCTCAGAGAGTCAGAGTCAGAATCTCAGAGAGTCAGAGTCAGAGTCATAATCTCAGAGAGTCAGAGTCAGAGTCAGAATCTCAGAGAGTCAGAGTCAGAATCAGAATCTCAGAGTCTCAGAGTCAGAGTCAGAATCTCAGAGTCTCAGAGTCAGAATCTCAGAATTTCATGAAATAATTTAAAAAAAATGCGTGGGGCTCCGCGCAATTTCTATTTCTAGCCAGGTACAGCTAACCAGCTGGGGGCTGGATTCCGCAGCGCAGGGATGCCCAAGCTTTCTGGGCACCCCCCGCTGCAAATTGCAGCCCGCAGCCGCCCCAGAAGATGGCGCGTTCATTGAAGCGCCATCCTCTGGCGCTGAACCCCGCTCTTCCAGCGGCCCTGGTGGCGGTGGCACGCTGGGTAATAAAGAGGTTAGGGCCAGCTTTGTATTATCAGCTGGCCCTAAGCCCGAAATGTATGGCGCTCACGCCAATATTAGACATGACCGCCATGAATTTCTATTAAATTGTTTTAAAAAAACACAACACAGAGAAAAATTTTTATTAGAAATAAAAAAAAAAGCCATTAGGGACTCCATCTTTAATTAAAAAAATCCTCTTCCGTCCGACGCAGTCCAAAACGCGATGTCCTCTCTGCTACATCCCCTGTGCATAGATATAGATGTCTATGCACAGGGAATGAGCAGACTGAGAACAATCTCAGCTCTGCTACATCAGGCAGCAGGCGGGCTCTAGGACCCTGGAGCTGCGGCAGCCAGCACACAGAGCAGACAAGACTCTTATCTGTGCGAGATTCCCAGCGATTACAGTTGCAAAGTAAACGAGTCCAATGCAAATAAATGACAAAACTAGGATTGCTTCAGGCTGAAGCTTCCGAGACACATCTGCGATTTGTAAATCTCACACTACTCGCTATTACTCGCTTCCCCATTCATTAACATTGGACTCGCTAGACTCGCAGCGAGTAGCGAGTCCTGTGCTCGGACTCGCTAGAGTCAAGCGACTCCGAGTAATTTAGGATTCGCCCATCACTAGTCCGAATTTAAAAATCATTCTAAAAATAAAAAACCTACCAAGGGGGCAGTGTTGTAGGGGTGCAGGTGGTGGCTTCACTGTACCACAGGGGGGTGGGGGCAAAGCCTGGAGCTGTTCCGGAAGTCATGGCAGTTTTCTGGTGGGCGTCACCATTATTATTTCCCAGCATGCATTGCTGAGAGGCATTGCATGCTCACTCTTGTGTTCAGACTGCAAGAAAATGGCGCATCCATGGCCATATTCTGGCAGTCTGATCACAAGAGCAAGCATGCAGTGCCTCTCAGCAATGCATTCTGGGAAATAATAATGGCGGCACCCACAGGAGTACTGCCGTAACTTCCCCACAGCTCTGGGCTTTACCCCCGCCCTCCAGTTCTCCCATGAAACCACTGCATGTAACCTGCAACACAGAATGGGGACATATATACCAGGATAGTACACATACATGCCAGGATGGGGGACATACATACTAGGATAGGGACATATATACCAGGATGGGGAGAGGTATGTGCAAGGATGAGGGACATATATACTGATAATAAGATGGATGCTGGCATTATATTTTTTTTCTATTTTCCTTCACCAAATTTGGGTGTGTGTCCTATAATCAGATGTGTCTTATAAATCAGAAAATACGGTAAAGCAAAGAAAGTTGAGAAGTAGTTGAGAAAAAAGCTCTGACCAGCCGGTACAGCAGGACAGACCTCAAATCAGGACAGACCTGTTAAATTCAGGACAGTTGGGCTTGGGCTTAGAGTAAGTTATAGGGGGTGTTCTTTTTGCCAGCTTATAGCCTAGCACAAGAAGTTATAGGAATATCGCAAAGCAAATGGAAGACGTTTATTAGCATCCTGAATAGGACCTGTGGACAATATATACCCTATGGGAATAAGCATGCTAGAAATAGGAGGAAAACCACTATGGCTAAATAAAGCTGTAAGGGGTGCAATAAGTGACAAAAAGAAAACATTTATGGAATTAAAGCAAGTAGGTAGTGATGAGGCATTATATAAATACAGAAAATTAAATAACATCTGTAAAAAGCAAATCAAGGCAGCAAAGATTGAGACAGAGAGACTCATTGCCAGAGAAAGTAAAAAAAATCCCAAAATATTGTTCATGTTCTCTATTTACATAAAAAATAAAAATAATGATTGTGTTGGCCCCTTAAAAATAGTGTGGGTGAAATGGAGGAAGAGGTTGAGGGAAAATCCAATATGTTAAATGACTTTTTTTCAACAGTATTTAAACAAGAAAGTCTCATGACAGACAATATGATCAGTGATAACAAAAACTGTCAATTAAATTTAACCTGCTTAACCCAGCAGGAAGTATGGCACTGTCTAAAAATCACTAAAATTGACAAATCCCGGGCACGGATGGGATATACCCCCAAATACTGCAGGAATTAGATACTGTCATAGACTTGACCATTATTTTTAATCTTCAAAGATTTCATAATAACAAGGTAGGACTGGGGCATAGAAAATATGGTGCCAATATTCAAAAAGGGGACGAAACTGAGCCTGGAAATTATAGGCTGGGAAGTTTAACCTCTTGGTAAAATAAATTGAGGGTTCTTAAGAAAGCTATACTGGAGTATTTCAATAAAAAGAACCTCCTGACCCAATATCAACTTGGTTTATTATGAGGGACCATTGTTGTCAAACTAATTTGATTAGCTGCAGTGAAGAGGTGAGTTCTGGACTGGACCAAGGAAATGCCGTGGACGTTGTGTATATGGACATTTCAAAAGATTATAATACCGCACCACACAAAAAATTAAATAATGGGGACAGAGGAAAATATGTGCAACTGGGTTAAGAATTGGCTATGTGATAGGAAACAAAGGGTGGTTATTAATGGAACACACTTGGACTGGCTCACAGTTAACAATGGGGTATCACAGGGGTCAGTATTGGGTCCACTTTTTTTAGTCATATTTATTACTGATCTTGTAGGGGGCATACAGATACAATTTCAATATTTGCAGATGACACTAAACTCTGCAGGGTAACCAATACAGAGGAGGACAATTTTATATTACAGGAGGATTTATGTAAGCCAGAAAATTGTGCTGACAAATGGCAATTGAACATTAATGGGGATAAATGTAATGTCATGCACTTGAGCAAAATACATAAAATGTATAATTAGGTACTTAATTGTAAAACACTGGGCAACACTATCATTGAAAAAGACCTGAGTTTATGACTGGACAACAAACACATATTTAGATACTAGTGTCAGGTAGCTGCTGCAAAGGCAATTAAAATAATGGGATGCATTAAAAGAAACATTGATGCTCATAAGAAAAACATAATTTTGCCTCTATACAAATCACTAGTGCCAACACACTTAAAATACTGTGTACAAGTCTGGTCGCCAGTGTATAAGAAAGACATAGCTGAACTAGAGCGGGTCCAGAGAAGAGCGACCAAGGTTATTAGAGGACTGAGGGGTCTCACCGATTGCAGCCAAATGAAATCAAACAATGCACTTGGCAGGATGTGGTCAGACCCCATTATACACTGCAGACA
Organism: Allobates femoralis; assembly: GCA_033576535.1. Lineage (NCBI taxonomy): Eukaryota > Metazoa > Chordata > Amphibia > Anura > Aromobatidae > Allobates > Allobates femoralis. The sequence goes on from JARQOC010000003.1 coordinate 14,128,266, forward strand.
CAGGTGCACAGAACCACCCTCAACCTGCCACATATGGGGGAGGTGGTTTTGCTATGCACGAGATGATCTGCACATAGGACGCCATTCACACTGATGTCAGCAGTGCAGAGTGTCTGTATGCCACTCACTTGTCCCTGCCACCAGACCAAATGGGTAGCCAGATGATGCATCCACACCACTAGATAATGACACCCTATGGGGCCCAGCCACACCCCGCAAAAAGATAAAAAAGTGCTCCGGCCTCGAGGGGTTAATAAAGATGCAGTCCCTAAATGTATTTTTGTCTTTTATTAATTTTTCCAAAAAATATTGATGTGGGCTTCGCCGATTTTTGTGTCCAGCCAGGCACAGCAGGCAGGAATGGCTGCCTCCAACCCCCAGGTGACTATTTGTACCTGCCTGGAAACAGAAATAGAAGGAAGCCCTTTTTTTTATTATTTCATGAATTCATGAAAATAAAAAAAAAATGTGTGGGGCTTCGCATTATTTCTATGTCCAGCCAGGTACAACTAGGCAGCTGGGGGCTGGAATCCACAGCGCACGGAGGCCCAAGCGAATTGCAGTCCGCAGCTGCCCCAGAAAATGGCGCTGTTCAGAGAAGCACCATCTTCTGGAGCTGAACCCAGTTCATCCAGAGCCCTAGTGCTGTGGCTCACTGGGTAATGATGAGGTTAGGGCCAGCTTTGTATTATCAGCTGGCCCTAAGCCCGAAGTTCCTGGGGTCACGCAATATTAGACATGACCGCCATGAATTTTAGTGAATTTAAAAAAAAAAAAAACACAACAGAAATTTTTTTATTAGGAATAAAACAAAAAATACACTTAGAGACTCCATCTTTATTAAAAAATTCCTCTTCCATCCGACATAGTCCAAAAATGTAATGTCAGCACAGCTACGTCACTCTGCATAGACACACACGTCTATGCAGAGCGGAAGCAGGCTGACAACTGACTGTGCAGGTCATACCTCAGGCTATAACCGCGGGTGAACCCTGCCGGCACAGCCCGAACACTGTCGATGCTGGCGGAGATTGCTGAGCGCCGGGCAGTGCAGTAAATAATACCGGAAGTTAATGACTTCCGATTTATTCACTGCCCTGTTCATGCTGCATGAACTCACATGAACCTTTCCCTGACAGGACCGCACGGCTTCTTCAAACGAACAGCTGATCTGCATCAGCTGATCATTTAAAATAACCGGCAGGAAAGCCAGCAGTGAGACTTCACCACCGGCTTTCCTGCTCTGTGCAGCGCTCCCCGCTCCCTGATGCCCCCTCATCGCTCCCCCTGCCACCTCCCTACCTGATCTTAAGTTAGGACCGGGCAGGGGGACCAGATCCAGGGAGCGGGGAGCGCAGCACAGAAGAGGAAAGCCGGCGGTGAAGTCCTCTTCTCACCGCCGGCTTCCCCGTCTGTGTCTTTCGCTCCCTGCTCCCAGTGCTGTGCTCTCCCCTCCCTGTAGTTGCTCCCCCTGCCCGGTACTAACATTAAAACATATTTTACATTAATTTTCAATGGTGTTCAACGGTGTTCAAAGAATATTCGATGAACATTCGACGAATACACAGCAAATTTGATGAATCGAATTCGAACACAGGGGTGATCCCTGAGGAAGGCACTAGGACAGTGCCGAAACGCGTAGGAAAGGAATAAATGGATGATTGATGCAACCTACATATGGTTTCCGGATCGTTTTCTTGGGATTTCAGCAGCACGGACGCTGATACACCATTTCCCCTGAAGTAACTTCTGGATGGTTCCCACGTGCATGTGGAAGGTGAAAGTCCTGCAGCAGCTGCATTTAATGCTAAATGCTTTTACACCAGTTGTGGGTCTCACAACTGTGCTAGGTGAGTGAATTCATACCCACCACATACATTAGTGTCACTAGTGATAGGGCACTATTGCGCCTCTTGTTCCCCCCCCCCCCTATTTTTTACTTTAACACAGGGGTGATGGCTCATCTCTATTTATGTCTTGATGTGCTGGAATGTTGGAGTTAGAGGCACCTGATTTATTAAGAGGCAATTACCTCCTGATGAATCAAGCACGTCTTTTAGGTGGTATTTGCCTCCACAAGTGTTGAAACAAATTTTTACTTCAGACAGTGATGGGAATAAGATTTGTTTCATAAGGAACCCCCTCAGCTTGGCATTCATTAAACACGTTAGCACCACCGCATCCCATTATGCCTTCCCAAACAGCACCAGCTCCATTTATGTTAGAAGAACGGGCAGAAACTGGCAATAAAACACCAAAAGTCACAACAACAGCAACGTCAGTAACGTTGCATTGTGTAAACAAAGACTATGGCCCTGATCCATTCCCGTCTTGATTACTGTAATTTCTCATTAGTTGGCCTCCCCCTCAGTAGGCTTTCCCCTCTCCAGTTCTTCCTAATTGCAGCAGCCAGAATCATCTATCTGACTAACCGGTACTTGGATGCTTCCACTCTGTGCCAGTCAATGCCCATATAACACATTAAAATTCCTTGTTCTCACCCACAAAGCTCTTCACAGTACAGTACTACCTCCCCACCCTCATCTCTGTCTATCACCCCACCCATTCTCTTCACTCTGGAAGTGACTTTAGACTAACATCTGCATTAATCCAAACCTCCCACACCCGGCTCCAAGACTTCTCCCGAACTGCACCAATTCTTTGGAATGTTCTACCCAAGAAATTTGGACTATCCACAATTTACATAGATTCAGGTGCTCCCTAAAAACATCTTTTTTGGGTGGCCTATCATTTTTCCTAACTGTAGTCATTTAGACATAGGGTATTCACTATTGCTCTGAACATAATTCTCTTTCAAACTCCACCAGTCCCAAAAGCTCTACACGGATTGGCTGGTGGCCACTCATGCAGCATTATCTACTCACCATCCCCTCACATTGGCTGGACCATCATTGTAAATAAGTCCCTGAACTTTACGTCATCCCCAACTCATTGTTAGATTATAAGCTTTTACAAGCAGGATCGTCATTATTTTTGCTTAAATTACTGTACTTTTTTATAATTGTTTCTCATAACTCTTTGTATATGAACTCTTTATATGAACTCTTTATATATGAACTCTTTGTATATGAACTCTTGTATATGAACTCTTTGTATATGAACTCTTTATATGAACTCTTTATATGAACTCTTTATATATGAACTCTTTGTATATGAACTCTTTGTATATGAACTCTTTGTATATGAAGTCTTTGTATATGAAGTCTTTGTATATGAACTCTTGTATATGAACTCTTTGTATATGAACTCTTTGTATATGAACTCTTGTATATGAACTCTTTGTATATGAACTCTTGTATATGAACTCTTTGTATATGAACTCTTGTATATGAACTCTTTGTATATGAAGTCTTTGTATATGAAGTATTTGTATATGAACTCTTGTATATGAACTCTTGTATATGAACTCTTTGTATATCAAGTCTTTGTATATGAACTCTTGTATATGAACTCTTTGCATATGAACTCTTTGTATATGAACTCTTGTATATGAACTCTTTGTATATGAACTCTTGTATATGAACTCTTTTTATATGAACTCTTTGTATATGAACTCTTTGTATATGAACTCTTGTATATGAACTCTTTGTATATGAAGTCTTTGTATATGAAGTATTTGTATATGAACTCTTGTATATGAACTCTTTGTATATGAACTCTTTGTATATGAACTCTTTGTATATGAACTCTTGTATATGAACTCTTTGTATATGAACTCTTGTATATGAACTCTTTGTATATGAACTCTTGTATATGAACTCTTTGTATATGAAGTCTTTGTATATGAAGTCTTTGTATATGAACTCTTGTATATGAACTCTTTGTATATGAACTCTTGTATATGAACTCTTTGTATATGAACTCTTGTATATGAACTCTTTGTATATGAACTCTTGTATATGAACTCTTTGTATATGAACTCTTGTATATGAACTCTTTGTATATGAACTCTTGTATATGAACTCTTTGTATATGAAGTCTTTGTATATGAAGTATTTGTATATGAACTCTTGTATATGAACTCTTTGTATATGAACTCTTTGTATATGAACTCTTTGTATATGAACTCTTGTATATGAACTCTTTGTATATGAACTCTTGTATATGAACTCTTTGTATATGAACTCTTGTATATGAACTCTTTGTATATGAAGTCTTTGTATATGAAGTCTTTGTATATGAACTCTTGTATATGAACTCTTTGTATATGAACTCTTTGTATATGAAGTCTTTGTATATGAACTCTTTGTATATGAACTCTTTGTATATGAACTCTTTGTATATGAACTCTTTGTATATGAACTCTTGTATATGAACTCTTTGTATATGAACTCTTTGTATATGAACCTGTGAATTGAAAAACGCTGTGGAATATGTTGGCGCTATATAAATAAAGATGATTATATTATTGTTCTTAATTTTATAAAATACACTGTAATGGAGAAATGACAATTCACTAGACAGCCGTCATTTCATTGGACTAATAAGTGAATAGCAAAAAAGTTGTAAAATTATTAGCAAATTTGATTCACTTTAAATCAATTCATTAATATTGTGGACATGAATATATGAACTAAGAGAATATAAAATTGCTCAGAATTGGGAGAAAAATAGAGTTTATGCAATGCAAAGACTGGTGACACAAACATATGGTCAGAATTTTGGCACAACATTAGAATTACTAGACCAGAATTTTGTGTCTTCTGTGTTTTGGTACTTTTTTTTTTCATTTGCATTTTTAAGCATTTTGACATTTTAAATATAGAGATTTAAAGAGGACCTGTCACCTCCCCTGGTTCATGGCAAACTAAATGCAGCACTGAATGCACCATGTCTGCTGCATTCAGGGAAGGGGTACCCCATGTCTCTAGCGCCCCCTGTACCCTGAGAATTACGCTTTAGAAATTTTACAGATAAGAGATCTAATGGGTGGGATCTATATAACAGGTTGTCGCCGCTGGCACTGTCCTCCAGCCTCCTCCTTCTTTGTCCCTCCCCCTCTATGTCTCTGCCACCGCCTCCTGTTCTGCCCTCCTCTTCTCCTGCTCTGTCAATCACGCTGCCGCACAGTGTGGCATTGCATGATGTCAACGGCAGAGCCCGCCCTGCTTTATGCTTTATTCAACCAGCATTCAGTGCTGCATTTAGTTTGCCATGCACTAGGTGGGTGACAGGACCTCTTTAATTATCACTAGAGATAAGCAGATTTGCTTGAGTGGCTTTGAATTTTACTTTAATTATAAAAATCTAATTTTTACAGAATACAGATTTTTGTTGTTGTTCACTCTCACCAACATAAGCTAAATGGCAAACAGTTGAGAGAGCCACCTTAAGGTAAAACAAAAATACATATAACAGCTCGCCTGTTCAGCCATGAGCTCTGTTCATTGTTCTCTGTGTGGCCCTTGGCACTGCTTCCTATAGCAGCTGTGCATTGAAACCCACAACCCTTCAGGCAATGCTGCAACGATCAAGCTTAAAAAGTCTTTTAAGATTTAAAGATTTTAAAGATGCTCAGGGCTTCCGGATTCAGCAATAACAAGAAAAGCCTTTAAAGGGAACCTGTCACCCCCTTTGGGCATTTTAAACTGTGTCCACCAGTTTGCACATTATGTAGATGGGGTTCTAGTAGCCCCTCAATGTGCCCAGACCTGCCCCTCATAACTGAGAAAATAACTTTTATTGTGCCAAGCGCTGGCCTCCTATTGAGTCCGGGAGGCTACTATTTAGTCCATGTGGATTATGTCCTCACCATCACCATTTCAAAACCTGCCCTGCATTTTTTTAAATCACCACCCATATCTGTGACCGGTGCTTGAGTGACAGTCGCACTCATGCCTGCGTGGTGGAGCGGGTGTCCCTGATTCACTGAACATAGTGCCGATGTCTCGCAAGACTTCACAATCTCGCGAGACTTCACAAATCTTCACAAAACATAGTCAGCACTACGTTCAATGGAGCATGGACACCTGCTCCACTACGCAGGCACGAGTGCGGCTGTCACTCAAGCACCGGTCACAGATGGGGGCGGAAATTTTAAAAAATGCAGGGTGGGGTTTACAGCCAGGGGGCGGCAAGGACATAATCCACCGGGATTAAATAGCAGCCTCCTGGACTCAATAGGAGGTAAGCACTGGAGAGAATAAAAGTTTCTCAGGTATGAGGTGCAGGTCTGGACACATGGAGGGGTTACTAGAACCCCATTTACATTATGTGTAAACTGGGGGCACAGTTTAAAATGCCCAAAGGGCATGCCCAAATGCCCAAAGCGGGTGACAGGTTCCCTTTAAAGTGTAAATGTCATTTCATTGAAAAAGAAGGAAAAAACAATACTGCACTGGTTGTTAATGATGGGTCACATAGCAGCTAAGATAATGCTTTTTTGTTCAGTGTGACTTATTTTCTCACATTTTTCTGTGCTCTTTTAAAAACTACTTTTTATGACTGTTAGGGTGAGGCCAGCAGTTAACAGGGAGAAATGCAATGTGACAGCAGAGAAGGGTTAACAGAGATACTGACTGAGCTGTTTGGGGAGCTAGCAGACAAGGGGTCAACAGAGATTGTCACTGAGCTGTATGGGGAGCTAGCAGACAAAGGGTTAACAGAGATTGTCACTGTGTGAAGTTAGATGACAGATCAGAAGCTTGTGCCAAGGAAAGGGGAGTTTGCAGTGGTCCTGACACTCTTGCTTAGCAACTGTGCTTTAATCTGATACATTGTTTCCTCACCAGCTGCAGTCAGCAGTGTAGGCCACAACCTCTTTCCCTTATATGGATACATGCCCCGTTTTTACTGAAGATGGAGTGATAATAAACATTTGTAAGCTTTACACACAGTATAGTGGGGACACCTTGTGGAAGGTTTAAGAATGGTATTTAACCAGAATTTTTTAATTAAAGAGGACCTGTCACCAAACCAGGCATGGTGATCTAATTACAGCACTGGATGCAGCATGTCTGCAGCATCCAGGCAAGGGGTCCCCCAGCACTTGAGCAGCCCTGTACCCCGAGATAATACACTTAGAAAACTTACATGCTCCAGCCATTAAGGAGGTGGCTAGGGGCTGCAGCCAAGGGCAGATTCACACCCCCTGCATGATTTAATCTGCCCACCGCTGCCAATCATTCTTTCCCTCTTCAGAAGCATTTAAACAGAGCTTTTTTTTTCTCCCAGAAAGTTCGCTTAGCCCAGCCCTCTGAGGGGTGGAGCCAAACAGCAAGTTCTGATAAAAAAAACTCTGTTTAAATGCTGCTGAAGAGGGAGAGAATGATTGGCAGCGGTGGGCAGATTAAACATGTTGGGGGTGTGAATCTGCCCTTGGCTGCAGCCCCTAGCCACCTCCCATGTAAGTTTCCTAAGTGTATTATCTCGGGGTACAGGGCTGCTCAAGTGCTGGGTGACCCCTTGCCTGGATGCAGAAGACATGCTGCATCCAGTGCTGTAATTAGATAACCATGCCTGGTCTGGTGACAGGTCCTCTTTAAGTATACTTGAAAGTTAATCATTTGCTCTACATTATTATTAATTAAAAATTTAAACGGCAGTTATGCTTTAAGGACTGTACGGGGACTACAAGCAGCATGGGTGGCTGGAAAGGTGAATGCTGAGGTATTAGTTTTTTTTTTTCTACATGTATCTTTTATTAAGAACTGGGGTCTCGTTAGACCCAAGAGTAAAATAAGGAAGATTACATTTGTGGAAAATAAATTCACTTTGAAACAAATTTTTTTACAAAATACACACAATTTTGCCTATCTCATCAAATTGGCTAATCTGTCATTACAATTTGGTTCATATGATTTTATTAAAAAAACAAAACATTTTTTGCTTTGATTCAATGTGTACAGGCAACAGTGGTGCTGTCAGGCGTCTTGTGTCACTCTCTCCACTGGTGTAGTGTTGGGACCAAGGGGTCACCATGAAGTTGTGACTATAGAGTTGGAAATCAAAGCAGTCTCCATAACTTGGCCTGAGTTTTATACACTTCGGCTAAAATATCACCTTACTATCTCATGACCACTTTTACAAGATTTGATGAGTTGCAGTAAATATATTTAGATATAAGATCAATGTCCTTCTTCTCTATATTTGTGGAACATCATCTAATCTGTTGTTTTCTAAATAAAGAGAAAAAATCTACTAAAGCAAAAGCAACATAAACTTCATAATAGAATATAACCCAAAATTACTGTATATTGTGTTAATTAAAAAAAAACTGACTAAACAAAATAAAAAATAGGGAAAAAAATCTATTTCCATATTGAATTTGAGTCAAAATCCGTCTGCAGGGTTTTTCGCTACAAAAGATAGACAGAAAAAGTTGGTAGAAAGGAGGAAAATCTTACATTTCTATATATAATCCAATTTAACTTCTCTTTTTTAATATCATAAGACATGCATGTGTCAATATAAGATGTCTGTTCTGTAATCACTACATTTGTTCCTTTTGAGTCAGATTGAAATTTCCCACAATTCAGATTTTTTATGATCTAGTTAAGCAAATCAGTGGAAGAATGAATTTAAACAAGAACGATAAAGATTCAGATGTAGCCTGATTTGACTATACAAATAACGCAACATTTGATAACTTTCCTCAGAAAATTCTCTCAAATGAATTATGATAAATTAACAATGCAAAATCTATTGAGCTCAAGATAGGTGTCAGACTTTACTTTCTATGATATGATATTCCATATCTGTATTATCTGTGCTATTTTAACCGTAGCTACTTCTTTAACTTGGAACACAACCAAACACATCTGTAAAGTCAAACACAGCCCAACACATCTGAAATGTTGTGCACAACCCAACACATCTGTAAGGTCAAACACAACCCAACACATCTATGAGGTCAAACACAACCCAAAACATCTGAAACTTTGAGCACAACCCAATACATCTGTGAGGTCAAACACAGCCCGACACTTTTCTAAAGTTGACACAACCCAACACAGCTGTAATGTTGATCATAATCCAACACATCTGTATTGTTGAACAAAAACCAATATTACTGTAACGTTGAACACAACCTATCACATCTGTAATGTTGACCACAAACACATACTACTGTAATGTTGAACTCAACCCAACACATTTGTAATGTTAAAAACAACCCAATACATCATTAACATTGAACATAACCCAACAATTATGTAATGGAGAACACAATCCAACACATCTGTAACATTGAACACAAGCCTAACACATCAGTAATGTTGAACACAACCCAGCAATTCTGTAATGATGAACACAATCCAACACATCTGTAACATTGAACACAACCCAATACATCTGTAATGGTGAAACACAATCCAACATCATCTGTAAAAATTGAACACAAACAACACATCCATAATGCTGAACACAACCCAAAACCTCTGTAATCATGAGCACAACCCAACACATCTGTAATGTTAAAAACAACCCAACACATCATTAACATTGAACACAACCGAACAATTATGTAATGGAGAACACAATCCAATACATCTGTACATTGAACACAAGCCTACACATCTGTAATGTTGAACACAACCCAGCAATTCTGTAATGGTGAACACAATCCAACACATCTGTAACATTGAACACAACCCAATACACCTGTAATGTTGAAAACAACCCAAGACATCCATAACATTGACCACAACCCAACAATTCTGTAATGGTGAACATGATCCAACACATCTGTAATGTTGAACACAACCCAACACTTATGTTAAATTGTATTTAACAAAAAACATGTCTGTAATATTCAACTCAGCCCAGCACATCTGTAACATTGAACACAACCCAGCACATCTGTAACATTGAACACAAGACAACACATCCATAACATTAAACACAAGCCAACACATCTGTAATGTTGAACACAACCCAACACTTATGTTGAATTGTATTTAACGTTACATGTCTGTAATGTTGAACTCAACCCAGCACATCTGTAACATTGAACACAACCCAGCACATCTGTAACATTGAACACAACCCAGCACATCTGTAACATTGAACACAATCCAACACATCTGTAACATTGAACACAACCCAATACACCTGTAATGTTGAAAACAACCCAACAATCCATAACATTGAACACAACCCAACAATTCTGTAATGGTGAACACAATCCAACACATCTGTAATGTTGAACACAACCCAACACTTATGTTAAATTGTATTTAACAAAAAACATGTCTGTAATATTCAACTCAGCCCAGCACATCTGTAACATTGAACACAACCCAGCACATCTGTAACATTGAACACAAGACAACACATCCATAACATTAAACACAAGCCAACACATCTGTAATGTTGAACACAACCCAACACTTATGTTGAATTGTATTTAACGTTACATGTCTGTAATGTTGAACTCAACCCAGCACATCTGTAACATTGAACACAACCCAGCACATCTGTAACATTGAACACAACCCAGCACATCTGTAATATTGAACACAACCCAGCACATCTGTAACATTGAACACAACCCAGCACGTCTGTAACATTGAACATAAGCCAATACATCTGTAATATTGAACACAATCCAACACATTTGTAATGTTGAACACAATCCAACACATGCATAACATTGAACACAAGCCAACAATTCTGTAATGGAGAACACAATCCAACACATCTGTAATGTTGAACACAACCCAACACTAATATAACTTTAAGCATAATTCAACATATCTGTAATGTTGAAGTCAACCCAGCACATCGGTAACATTGAACACAAGTCAACTTATCTATATTGTTGAACACTACAAGCCAACACATCTGTAACATTGAAGACAAGCCAATACATCTGTAATGTTGAACACAAGTCAACTTATCTATATTGTTGAACACAACCCAAAAAGCTACACAATATTTTTTTTAACTTTCTTTAGATTAAAATGTAGTTTTAATCTAATGGAGTTTCAATAAAAGGAACTATTTGATTGTTTAAAATGTATGATCAGCAATCTAAAGGAATAGCACACAACATACAGAAAGCGGGGTAGGTATGCTGTAGTAGAGTTTATGTTTTTCCTCTTTTTTACTTACTATGCGCAGACCATTTTCGAGAATGTTTCTCCTATATACTGCCATGGTAATATCCAAGAATGTACAGAGAAGATTCCTCCTATAATAATGTCTCCATGTCTAGAATATTTATACTCGAATGTATAGTCCTTCATGGTCAGACGACATCCAGGAGCCGAGGTCTGTGATTGTGCAGAGGAAAGAATCAAGGAGAAGAGTAATGTGCAGAAGAGCCTCAATGGAAGATCCCTTACAATGCAACCGGGCATCAGAGGATTAGAAAAGACTCTTCTCTCTGTTCCCAGAATCATGACCAATGTAAATCTTTACTGACACGTTTAAGACTGTACTGAAAATGACAGGATGAGGGCTTTATATTTTCTTTTGAGTCATATTATAGACTTTGTGTATAAATTTGAATTTAGTAAAAATGAAAAAAAAAAAATAATTAAACATGATCAGTCTCAAGTGTGAAGGAAATATTAAATTAAATGAATAAAATTAAATATGATTAAAAACATCAGCCAATAAGTTAATGTATAGAGACTGTGCGAAAGGTCACCTGTAAACTTTAAAATGAACTGGTTTAGTGCAAGCCACTCCACTTATCAGATCTGGGGGGGTCACCTTGGTCATCGCACTTTAACCACTGTAATGGGATTTGGAAATAAATAAGGGCCCCTGGGCTGAGCACATAGAGCAAGCTGCTGTACGGTGCTGCGGAGTGGCAGAAACTTTCAGTTAGCGGGTCACAAACAAGGAGGCAGGAAAACTGCAAAATCAAAAGATGTAACAATAGTAAAAAGAAAACCCAACCTGATTTCATGAACAGGAAACAAACAAACTACACAAGAGCTGAAATAAAGGGACTCAAACAGTCCAGCAGTCTGGCAGCTTCCAGTAGTAATCTGAAATTAAAGTCAAGTGTGGTGCTTTCCAAGTGGAGGAAGCCAATGAATTTAGCTACACAGCACACACACCTATAGTGCCAGATTACATGGTCCTTGCCACCTGGCTGGATTAGGTCTGCACAACCAGTGCTTCTTGGGTGCCCAATGCCTGCTGCAGACAGCGCTTCCTGTGCGCTCAGCTTCAAGCGCACTTCCTCGAGCTTTGGTGTCAGGGCCGATGCAAGGTTAAACATTGGGTTTCTTGTAGGCTTCCGTTTGCCTGGGCAGCGGCATAGGTTAATGCTATACGCTGCGTCTGAAATTTCTAAGTATTTAGCGCTTGTGTCAGGCTAGGGTCATGACCCAAGTGTGATCCTAACCTCAGTGCTCTAATTTTCACACTGGATGGCCCAGTTCACATCTAAGGCTGGGCTGCGTTTGGCTGTTTGTTTTCTATGCGTTTTTACTGCTAAAAAAAGCATCCACAAAAACGCACCAATAGGGTTCAATGCAAAACGCATGCATTTTTCCAAATGCAGCCCAAAATGTTGCAGCCTACGTTTTGGGCTGCGTTTGAAAAATGCATGCGTTTTGTGTTTTTGCAAAATGACATTTGTTTTGCATTGCGTTTGCGATATTTTTACATTGAACCCAAAGGGGTTGTTTTTGGATGCGTTTGAATGTGTTTTTGCGGTAAAAATGCATAGAAACACAAATGCGCCAAGCAGGCAAAACGCAGACGTGAAAAGGCCCGATGTCGTATTATTAATTCCTTCTTTATATTGCTCACCACCATGTGTTAGCATTTTTATTATTATATACTTTTAGGCTTTATTCAGACATATATTTCATGCGCTTTTTGTTTCCATTGCATTTGAGGTAAAAACGCAAAGATGAAAACGCAAACGCAGCCAAACACAGGGAAAATGCAGATGTGAAAAGGCCCTATGAAATTTGTGCTGTTCAGAGGGGTGTAACGCGCACCCAGCAAAAGGATGGAGATTACTGCTGAAATTTTCAACATGAAATATACGCTCGTATAAATGAAGCCTTACCTCTTTTTAAAGGCGTTGCCTGGTCTAAAATGATATGTCTGAAAACACTCTATGGGTCTGCAGACTTATGACTCCTCCAAGCGCCCGCACTGTGAACTGCACGGATTCACAGTTGCAGAGGTAAGAAAAGTGGTCACATGATCACATTTGTGCTATATGCATTTTCTTGGCCAGGATCCGACTAGTGGGCATGGCCTTGCACAATAAAAGTGAATGGAGTCGTGTCAACTAAGGTGGCGTCTAGAGGGGGCTGTGTGTATGCCGGAGGATTAGTCCTTCAGCCTAGTGAGAGTGGGGGGGGGGGTCTTTGTTGGGGCTCAGTCATATACTGTGCGCGTCTTGGCTGATTCACAGTCGGCGGCGGGACTTTTTGAGGGCGCCCTAGAGAGGCTATCCACCAGCTGCACGGGCAGTCTCTGCGTGTGGGTTACAGCATGTCAGTAGACTTGTTGAGGCCTAGTTTGGGTTCTTGGCCAGGAACATGCATGTAGCATATAGCACATGTTGATGTCATGTGACCACTGTTTCCTGCTCAAAAACTGTCAAATCTTTGCATCGCACAGTGCGGATACTGGGAAGATTCATTAGACTGAAGTCATATAGAGTGACTGCAGATTTATCATTTTAGACCAGGACAAGCCCTGTAATTGTTTATCTGCACTAAATGTGTGACTCTTTCCTCTCACTGCATGTGTGACTAAATCCCCTTACCTTCTCTCTGACCACAGCCTTCGTTTACTTTCTGTCATATACTGTCCCCACTCAGGTCACGTCCAATACCAGAATATTAGGAATATATGTGCCATTAAAACTTAGAAACTGATGAAGAATTTGAAGTCATCAGTGGATTTAATCACTTAGGCTAGGGTCACACGTGCGTCATGACCCTAGCCTGAAGCAAGCGCTAAATACTTAGAAATTTCTGCCGCAGCGCATAGCGTTAAGGCTGCCAGGTAAAGGACTCCTATAGAAACCCGATGTTTACCTTCGCTGCAGACAGTGTTTCCTGTGCGCTCTGCTAAAGAGCACTTCCTGGAGTTTTGCTTGTGGCCGGTTGGCAAGGTAAACATCGGCTTTCTATAGGAGTCCTTTGGCTGGCAGCGCACAGCGTTAACGCTCTGCGCTGTGGCTGAAATTTCTAAGTATTTAGCGCTTGCATCAGGCTTGTGTTGAATAAACAAACAGATTAACTTTCTCGCATATGAGCGTCTGTTTATTTTCAATAAAATTCCTGTGTGGAATGTGTTAATGTGCTAGTGTATTCACAAAAGTACCCAACCCTCACCAACAACAGTACATACAAACATATATTCAATGATTTTGTAACTATACGAGGGATCTCTGGGTAGGACTCACGGAGTCTCTTGTTCAGTCAAGGGAGGTTTATCCAGGATAGCCCTGGACACATTTTGTCTCCAGGAGTACATCCAATGATATACCCTCCACTGTTCAGTCAGGTTCGTAACCTAATAGTCTACTGCAGTTAGTGGTCAACTCCCACCCCCCTGTAATAGGTCAAATTTCAATGAAAATATAATTTTCTGGTATGTGCCAGCAATTTGGTTTCACAGCCCGCCCTATGCGTTTCGCCACCCCTCTTTCTTGGGAGGCTCATCAGGGGCTTCCTGGTTTCATACAAGATATATATATCTTTCTGGATGTAGGTGACATCTCATATATATGGTATCCCAGGTTTGTGAGTCCTAGAGGACTTGTCTGTCCGGTCCCGTATTAGGGAAGTATCTGGATCCTGTTGCTAGATGGGCCTTCACCCTGTAATTCAGTAAATAAATGACCATGATGGAAGTGGAAGTGCACTGAGATACAGGCTGATTTTCTGCTAAGGGAAAAAAAACCTCTATATATCTGAGTGTCTAGCGAGTGTGACGAGCTTTGTGTGACAGAGCGCAAGTGCGACAGAAGTAAGTGTGTGACTTGTGATTCAGTGACTTTGGATTAAGGGAGTTTGGAAGGGAGGACTTACTGAATTGCTGGTTGTATTTTATTAATACTTTGCATTTCTTTTTACTTATCATTTCTGTCTGGTGCAATCCCCATTAGGAAATGAGCTCCATGATTGGCAATGCCATCCAGTGTACATCTTGCCACATGTATGCATTCCTTGACCAGCCGGCCGAGGGTGCATACTGCTGTGTGAGATGTGAGTACGTTGTGCATTTGGAAGCCCAGATACTGGATCTAAATGAACGACTGACAACGCTGAGATCCATAGACAATATGGAAAGGAGTCTGCTGCTCACTGAACAGCTGCTCAATGGGATAGATGTGGGGGAGGATGGTACTATGGAGCCTCAGGACCATGAGGTAGCTAGCTGGGTGACAGTTAGAAGGCGGGGTAGAGGGAAGGGTGCCAGGGAGGCTAGCCCTGATCTGGCACACCCCAATAAATTTGCTATGTTGGCAGATGAGGGGGGTGTGAGTTCAGGTACAGCACTGCTGCAGCAGGGCATGACCTCTGAAAGCCAGAGGAGTGTCTGCTCCAGTAAGGGGGAAAATAGGAGAGTAGGGCAGGCCAGACAGGTGCTGGTAGTGGGGGACTCAATTATTAGGGGAATAGATAGGGCAATCTGTCACAAAGACAGGGATCGTCGAACAGTGTGCTGCCTACCTGGCGCTCGAGTCCGGCACATCGCTGATCGGGTTGACAGATTACTGGGAGGGGCTGGTGAGGACCCAGCGGTCATGGTGCACATTGGCACAAATGACAAAGTTAGAGGTAGGTGGAAGGTCCTTAAAGATGATTTCAGGGAATTAGGCTGCAAGCTTAAGGCAAGGACCTCCAAGGTAGTATTCTCTGAAATACTGCCTGTACCACGTGCCACACCAGAGAGGCAACGGGAGATTAGGGAGATAAATAAGTGGCTCAGGAATTGGTGTAGGAAGGAGGGGTTTGGGTTCCTGGAGAACTGGGCCGACTTCTCTGTTGGCTACAGGTTCTATGCTAGGGACGGGCTGCACCTCAATGGGGAGGGTGCAGCTGTGCTGGGGGAGAAAATGGCTAGAAGGTTGGAGGAGTGTTTAAACTAGGGATTGGGGGGGAGGGTATTCATTGTATAGGAGGGGAAGATAGTGTAAACAGTAACCTGGGCACAAGTAATAAAATTGGGGGTGGCATGGGGGGTGGGGTTAGAACAGTCAATCTAGTAGGAAGGAATAGAGGTAAAGAGAGATGCATAAAGTGCATGTTCACTAATGCCAGAAGCCTCACCAACAAAATGGAGGAATTAGAATTGATTTTGTTGGAAAATAATTATGACATGGTGGGGATTTCAGAGACTTGGCTGGATGAGAGTCATGACTGGGCTGTTAATTTACAGGGCTATTGTCTGTTCAGAAATGACCGTACAAATAGGCGAGGAGGAGGTGTATGTTTATACGTAAAATCATCCTTAAAACCCATCCTGCGTGATAATATAGGTGAATCTAATGGAAATGTAGAGTCTCTGTGGGTGGAGATAAGGGGAGGGGGAAAAAATAATAAATTACTGATAGGGGTTTGTTATAAGTCCCCAACAATAATGGAAGTGGAGGAGAATATCCTCATAAAGCAAATAGATGAAGCAGCGACTCAGGGAGAAGTCATTATTATGGGGGACTTCAACTACCCTGAAATACATTGGGGATCAGAAACCTGCAGTTCTAGCAAAGGTAATAAGTTTTTGAAAACTATAAGAGACAATTACCTTTCACAACTGGTTCAGGACCCAACAAGAAGGGGGGCACTGCTGGACCTAATATTAACCAACAGGCCAGACCGCATATCAAATATACGGGTTGGAGGTCACTTGGGTAATAGTGATCATAACTTAATAAGCTTTCAAGTATCCTTTACTAAGACGTGTAGTAGAGGGGCCACAAGGACACTAAACTTCAGGAAGGCAAATTTCCAACGGTTGAGAGATGATCTTAGTGCAATAAACTGGGACGATGTCCTGAGACATAAAAGTACACAACACAAATGGGAGATGTTTATTAGCATCCTGAATAGGACCTGTGCACAATATATACCCTATGGGAATAAGCATGCTAGAAATAGGAGGAAACCACTATGGCTAAATAAAGCGGTAAGAAGTGCAATATGTGACAAAAAGAAAGCATTTAGGGAATTAAAGCAAGTAGGTAGTGATGAAGCATTAAATAAATACAGAAAATTAAATAACATTTGTAAAAAGCAAATCAAGGCAGCAAAGATTGAGACAGAGAGACTCATTGCCAGAGAAAGTAAAAAGAATCCCAAAATATTTTTTAACTACATAAATAGTAAGAAACTAAAAAATGATGGTGTTGGCCCCTTTAAAAATAGTCTGGGTGAAATGGTGGATGAGGATGAGGAAAAAGCAAATATGCTAAATGACTTTTTTTCAACAGTATTTACACAAGAAAATCCCATGACAGACAATATGATCAGTGATAACAAAAATTCTCAATTAAACGTCACCTGCTTAACCCAAGAGGAAGTACGGTATCGTCTAAAAATCACTAAAATTGACAAATCCCCGGGCCCAGATGGGATACACCCCAGAGTGCTGCAGGAATTAAGTACTGTCATAGATAGACCATTATTTTTAATATTTAAAGATTCCATAATATCAGGGTCTGTACCACAGGACTGGCGTATAGCAAATGTGGTGCCAATATTCAAAAAGGGGACAAAAACTGAACTTGGAAATTATAGGCCAGTAAGCTTAACCTCTACTGTGGGTAAAATCCTAGAGGGTTTTCTAAGAGATGCTATACTGGAGTATCTGAACAAAAATAACCTCATGACCCATTATCAACATGGTTTTACGAGGGACCGTTCCTGTCAAACTAATCTAATAAGCTTCTATGAAGAAGTAAGTTCTGGACTGGACCAAGGAAATGCAGTGGATGTGGTGTATATGGACTTTTCAAAAGCTTTTGATACGGTGCCACACAAAAGGTTGATACATAAAATGAGGGCAATGGGGATAGGGGAAAATATGTGTAAGTGGGTTAAGAACTGGCTTAGTGATAGGAAACAAAGGGTGGTTATTAATGGAACACACTCAGAATGGGTCACAGTTAACAGTGGGGTACCACAGGGGTCAGTGTTGGGCCCGCTCCTATTTAATATATTTATTAATGACCTTGTAGGGGGCATACAGAGTAGAATCTCAATATTTGCAGATGACACTAAACTCTGCAGGGTAATCAATACAGAGGAGGACAATTTTATATTACAGGAGGATTTATGTAAACTAGAAGCTTGGGCTGCTAAATGGCAAATGCGCTTTAATGGGGATAAATGTAAAGTCATGCACTTGGGCAGAGGAAACAAAGGGTATAATTATGTGCTTAATTATAAAACACTGGGCAAAACTACCACTGAAAAAGACCTGGGTGTATGGGTAGATGACAAACTCACATTTAGTGGCCAGTGTCAGGCAGCTGCTGTAAAGGCAAATAAAATAATGGGATGTATTAAAAGAGGCATAGATGCTCATGAGGAGAACATAATTTTACCTCTATACAAGTCACTAGTGCGACCACACTTAGAATACTGTGTACAATTCTGGTCTCCGGTGTATAAGAAAGACATAGCTGAACTAGAGCGGGTCCAGAGAAGAGCGACAAAAGTTATTAGAGGACTAAGGGGTCTGCAATACCAAGACAGGTTATTAAACTTGGGGTTATTTAGCTTGGAAAAACGAAGGCTTAGGGGTGATCTTATAATAATGTACAAATATATGAGGGGGCAGTACAGAGACCTTTCTAATGATCTCTTTACTCTTAGGCCTGAGACTGGGACAAGGGGGCATCCGCTACGTCTGGAGGGAAGAAGGTTTAATCATAATCACAGACGTGGATTCTTTACTGTAAGAGCAGTGAGACTATGGAACTCTCTGCCACATGATGTTGTAATGAGTGAGTCACTACTAACATTTAAGAAGGGCCTGGATGCCTTTCTTGAAAACTATATATTACCGGTTATATATACTAGATTCTTTGATAGGGCGTTGATCCAGGGAATTAGTCTGATTGCCGTATCTGGAGTCAGGAAGGAATTTTTTCCCCCAATGTGGAGCTTAGTGTTGCCACATGGGGTTTTTTTTGCCTTCCTCTGGATCAACATGTTAGGCTATGGGTTGAACTAGATGGACTTAAAGTCTTCCTTCAACCTTAAAAAACTATGTTACTATGTTACTATGATGTATTTCATTGATGAGTAATTGATAAAGTTATATGGGGCCCCAATCACCAAGAGAGTAACTTTTATGTAGTTGGTCACTCATAAGTGAGTCAGAGGTATGTGAGAAGGTATCATACCCACATATATTTTCGGTTTCCCCTCAAGGTCTATCTTCCCTCACTGTTTATTAGGAGTACATAGTCTGAATACAAAATTAAATATAGCACTCAAAAAAGTACCCTAGAAAATGTTTTTGAACCGTTCATCTTCTCATTCTACTACCTGCACCAGTGAACCTATTCCCTAATATCTCTTTCAGGTCCTCTTCTCGGCTATCCCACAGCTAATTAAAATATTTAACTTCTCTCTCATTTGGTGTTTTCCCCGTCTTCTTCAACCACATGAGTATACAACCATTACTTAAAAAAACATCCATCGAGCAGAAGAGCTAACTACACAACTGAACCGTCTCTAATCTCCTCTTGATTTTTAAACTTCGGAAATGTTTGGTCAATGCCTGACTAATCCACTATCTCTCAGATAACTCTCTTCAAGACCTTTTACAACCCTGTTTCCACTCCTTACACTCTATTGAAATTGCCCTTTCATGATCTACTAACAGCTAAATCTAATGGTCGCTACTCCCTGTTGATCCTCCTGGATCTCTCTGCTGAATTTGATACTGTGGATCACCAGCTCCTTCTCTCTATGCTCTGCTCTATTGAGCTCAAGGACACCACTCTCCTGGTTCTCCTCCTACGTCTCCGACCATTCATTCACTGTATCTTTCACCTGCTCCTATTCCTCTCCTCTTTCCCTCATGGTTGGAGGGCCTCAGCATTCAGTCCTAGCTCAACTCCTCTTACTTTCAAGCTTTAGTCCCAGGCCCCATTTTCTTGCTTTCAAGGTTCCTCAGGGTTCAGTCCTAATACCCCTTCTCTTCTCTCTACACTGCCCCCATTGGATGAACCATTAGTGTGGTGCCCCACCATGTAGGTGCCACAAAAGGGGTACTACACCCATAAAAGCGGTGTAGTCACCCACTGCAAGTGGAGTTATGGACAGTAGGTGCAACCCTGTACCCACACTAGTCACACAGTGTGAGGGACCCCGGGAGGGTATATAGTTACCTCCAGGGGGCACTAGAGAGTGTTCTAGTCTAGAGTCAGTCTAGGACTCGGGGAGGAAGGCGGCCAGACGGTGGGCCTGGATGAGATAATGTGCATCTGGGACAGGCTCACCAGGAGCAAGGAGGGTCTTCTCGCTGAGGGACCCAGGAAAGAACAGAACAGATCCCTGATACCCGTTAAACATAAGCAATGTTAGGCATACAGTAAATCATACGGTGTAGAATATCACAGAGCCCTGGTAAAAATAATGGGGAAATGCTCAGTCAGATGTAATTTCCCATTCTTACCCCAGAACAAATACATTTACTGTAGTATGGGCAGAGAGGACTGAATAATGTATCAAAGCTGGCCACGGGTCTTGTGGCCAGTAGTGAAAATAAGTCCCCAGTTCTCCTACTCACTGTCACCAACCGTGTGAAAGGTCCAGCAGGGAACGGGGGTTGCTCCCTGCACGGAGGGGCACTAGCTGAGCCCAACGCGTGTCGCCTGACGAAGCCTCTTTAGGCGACACGAGCATTTCCCCATTATTTTTTCCAGGGCTCTGTGATATTCTGCACCGCATGATTTATTGTATGCCTAACATTGCTTATGTTTAACGGGTATCAGGGACTCTAAATTCAATTTGGGGGTCCCATCTCTGGGTCTGGCTCATCCCTCTCCAACATCCCCACCCTTATCCCTCTAACCCACTCCTGTATTAATATCAGCTCCCTGCTCTGTCCACCCCATATCATATGACCTATTGGTCAGGTCCTACTATGGTTATTTAATCACAAGTGTGTGGGGTACCAGCTTGTCAAATTGTTACTCTGTAACCTGCTTTAATTGTTTTTATTTTTGTCTGCCCCTCAACCCTTTCCTTATCCTTAGAAATTTGTTTTTTTCTTGGGCACTTTATTAATATTCAATAAAAGTTGAGATCCACTGCATATACTGTGTGCGCCCCTTTATACAGCAGTTCTTTTATCCCAGATAACGTTCTCCATTACTGCTGCGGCAGCACCTCTTCCCAGTATAAGCAGTTGAACCCCATTGTCCAGTTTGCTTGACCCAGGGGCTGAATAATGTTACAAGACAGAGAAAGGTGGTCCTACAAAGTGCTGACTCGGGGGGGGGTGAATACTAATACAAGACAGAGAAAGGTGGTCCTACAAAGTGCTGACACAGGGGGTGAATACTAATACAAGACAGAGAAAGGTGGTCCTACAAAGTGCTGACTCAGGGGCTGAATACTAATACAAGAGAGAGAAAGGTGGTCCTACAAAGTGCTGACTCCGGGGGCTGAATACTAATACAAGACAGTGAAAGGTGGTCCTACAAAGTGCTGACTCAGGGGCTGAATACTAATACAAGAGAGAGAAAGGTGGTCCTACAAAGTGCTGACTCAGGGGGTGAATACTAATACAAGACAGAGAAAGGTCATCCTACAAAGTGCTGACTCAGGGGTCTGAATACTAATACAAGACAGAGAAAGGTGGTCCTACAAAGTGCTGACTCATGGGCTGAATAATAATAACTGTCACTGAAAAAGACCTGGGTGTATGGGTAGATGACAAACTCACATTTAGTGGCCAGTGTCAGGCAGCTGCTGCAAAGGCAAATAAAATAATGGGATGTATTAAAAGAGGCATAGATGCTCATGAGGAGAACATAACTTTACCTCTATACAAGTCACTAGTGCGACCACACTTAGAATACTGTGTACAATTCTGGTCTCCGGTGTATAAGAAAGACATAGCTGAACTAGAGCGGGTACAGAGAAGAGCGACAAAAGTCATTAGAGGACTAAGGGGTCTGCAATACCAAGACAGGTTATTAAACTTGGGGTTATTTAGCTTGGAAAAACGAAGGCTTAGGGGGTGATCTTATAATAATGTATAAATATTTGAGGGGACAGTACAGAGAACTTTCTAATGATCTCTTTACTCTTAGGCCTGAGAATGGGACAAGGGGGCATCCTCTACGTCTGGAGGAAAGAAGGTTTAATCATAATCACAGACGCAGATTCTTTACTGTAAGAGCAGTGAGTAGTGATGGGCGAGTCCTAAATTACTCGGAATCGCTTGACTCTAGCGAGTCCGAGCCCGGGACTCGCTACTCGTTGCGAGTCTAGCGAGTCCAATGTTAATGAATGGGGAAGTGAGTAATAGCGAGTAGTGTGCGATTTACAAATCGCAGATGTGTCTCGGAAGCTTCAGCCTGAAGCAATCCTAGTTTTGTCAGAGACTCTGACAAAACTAGGATTGGCATTGACTTGCATTGGACTCGTTTACTGTGCAAGTAATCGCTGGGAAACTCGCACAGTAAGGAGTCCTGCTGTCTGCTCTGTACAGGCTGCCGCAGCTCCAGGTTCCTAGAGCCTGCCTGCTCTTCCTGTGTGTAGCAGAGCTGAGATTGTTCTCAGTCTGCTCATCCCTGTGCATAGACATCTATATCTATGCACAGGGATGAGCAGAGAGGACATCGCGTTTTGGACTACGTCGGACGGAAGAGGATTTTTTTTATTAAAGATGGAGTCCCTAATGGCTTTTTTTTTTATTTCTAATAAAAAATTTTCTCTGTGTTGTGTTTTTTTTAAAACTATTTAATAGAAATTCATGGCGGTCATGTCTAATATTGGCGTGACTGCCATAAATTTCGGGCATAGGGCCAGCTGATAATACAAAGCTTTCCCTAACCTCTTTATTACTCAGCGTGCCACCGCCACCAGGGCCTCTGGAAGAGCGGGGTTCAGCGCCAGAAGAAGGCGCTTCAATGAACGCGCCATCTTCTGGGGCGGCTGCGGGCTGCAATTTGCAGCGGGGGGTGCCCAGAAAGCTTGGGCCTCCCTGCGCTGCGGTTTCCAGCCCCCAGCTGCTTAACTGTACCTGGCTAGACATAGAAATTGCGCGGAGCCCCACGCATTTTTTTTTTATTATTTCATGAAATTCATTAAATAATTAAAAAAAAGGTCTCCCCTATATTCTTGTGTCTGGCCAGGTGCAAATAGGCACCTGGGGATTGGGGGCAGCCCGTCGCTGCCTGATGAATCCGGCTGGTTCCAGAAATACGGCGAAGCCCACGTAATTTTTTTTCTGAAAAATCAATAAAACAATCATAAAAAAGGGACTGCATCTTTATTAACCCCTCGCCCATGGTCCAGGGGTTAATAAAGATGCAGTCCCTTTTATTTACATTGTTTTATGGATTTGTCAGAAAAAAATTTCATGTGGGCTTCGCCGTATTTCTGGAACCAGCCGGATCCAGCAGGCAGCGACGGGCTGCCCCCAACCCCCAGGTGCCTATTTGTACCTGGCCGGACACAAGAATATAGGGGAGCCCTTTTTTTTTAATTATTTCATGAATTTCATGTAATAATTTAAAAAAAATGCGTGGGGCTCCGCACAATTTCTATGTCTAGCCAGGTATAGCTAAGCAGCTGGGGGCTGGAATCCGCAGCGCAGGGATGCCCAAGCTTTCTGGGCACCCCCCGCTGCAAATTGCAGCCCGCAGCCGCCCCAGAAGATGGCGCGTTCATTGAAGCACCATCCTCTGGTGCTGAACCCCGCTCTTCCAGCGGCCCTGGTGGCGGTGGCACGCTGGGTAATAAAGGGGTTAATACCAGCTTTGTTATACAAGCTGGTATTAAGGCCGAGATTCTTAATGTCAGGCCACGTTTGGCCCGGCCACTAAGAATCTCCAATAAAGGGTTAAAAAAACACAACATAGAGAAAATTTTTTATTAGAAATAAAAAAAAAAAGCCATTAGGGACTCCATCTTTAATTTAAAAAAATCCTCTTCCGTCTGACGTAGTCCAAAACGCGATGTCCTCTCTGCTACATTCCTGTGCATAGATATAGATGTCTATGCACAGGGAATGAGCAGACTGAGAACAATCTCAGCTCTGCTACATCATCTCTGTGAGCAGGCGGGCTCTAGGACCCTGGAGCCGCGGCAGCCTGCACAGAGCAGACAGCTGGGCTCGGCTCGCAAAGTAATAGCAGTTACTTTGCGAGTTTCCCTGTGATTACTTGCACAGTAATCAGACCAATGCAAGTCAATGGCAATCCTAGTTTTGTCAGAGTCTCTGACAAAACTAGGATTGATATTGATTTGCATTGGACTCGTTGCTGTGCGAGTAATCGCTGGGAAACTCGCAGAGTACCGTGTCCTGCGAGTCCCTTACTACTCGCCGAGTAACGAGTCCTAGCGAGTAGACTCGCCCATCCCTAGAAGTGAGACTATGGAACTCTCTGCCACATGATGTTGTAATGAGGGAGTCACTACTAACATTTAAGAAGGGCCTGGATGCCTTTCTTGAAAATTATAATATTACCAGTTATATATACTAGATTCTTTGATAGGGCGTTGATCCAGGGAATTAGTCTGATTGCCGCATCTGGAGTCAGGAAGGAATGTTTTCCCCCAATGTGGAGCTTAGTGTTGCCACATGGTTTTTTTTTGCCTTCCTCTGGATCAACATGTTAGGCTATGGATTGAACTAGATGGACTTAAAGTCTTCTTTCAACCTTAAAAACTATGTTACTATGTTACTATGTTACAAGACAGAGAAGGGTGGTCCTACAGCGGGCTGGATACTAATGCATGTCAAAAAACAAAATCATTTCCTTAACAATTCACACATACATACTGCTTTGTGTTGATATCAAAGAAAATCCCAATAAAATACAATTAATTTTGGGTTAATTTGAAGAAAAAAATAGTGTGTTACGTCTTTTTGTTACAGCAAAACAATGAACACCTTAGTGGAATTGTATGTCAATAGAGTCTATTGTGCAGTTAAAGGAAATCTGTTAGGTCAAAAATCGATATATAACTATCATTTTCTAATTATTCCCTCTAAACTCTTTCTATTGATGTATTTCTTTTTCTTATATTTCCCTCCTATCTTCCGTAAACTTCAAATAAAGAGATCCATTCCATTTGTCAATCACAGTGAATGATCCACTTAGTTCTCTGCTGTCCACTCCCCATAGGATGAATATTCATGTCACATATTCACACCACATTACTGCATAGGAGATCAGTAGGGTGGGGGGCTGTATCCTTCTCTCTGCTTTCTTTGCAGCAGAACCAAGATGTCAAATAAAACACAGAATCTCTCACAGCACAGCAGGGATTCCTGCTTAGAGAAAGAAATGGAGTCTAGATCCAGAATATAGATGTGAAGAAAGTCTAATCTGTAAGCAAATAAACCGCTAGTGCCACATGCCTGTCATCGGGAAGGTTGTGTGATTTGTCAGATTCCCTTTCAAAAAAGTCATTTAAGGCTTCACACCACGGTGAAATCTGATCCGGGGCTGTCAGGGTTGAACCTGACAGCCCCGGAATGGTTTCTGCCCCATAGTATGCAGCATTCTGTGTCCGGGGGAAAAAAGCTGATCCTCCTGGATGCTCCCGAATCCTCCCGGTCCGATGTGATCCGGGGATCTATGGTGCCAGATCGCACTGGAGCGGCACCCAGGAGCTAGACGCCGGGTGCTGAAGCTCAGCGCTGCTCGGTGCTGAACGTCAGCACCACGAAGCTGTCCTCTGCTGACAGTTGAGCACCGCGGCTCGCTCCACGCGAGCAGCGATCTTGAATTATCAGCAGATGCGTCTGCAATTGAGCCATCCGGCTGCACACCAGATCAGAGAGCATAATTGGCCTTCCGGTTCTGTGTCCAGATCCGGTCCGGGGCTGTCAGGTTCACCTCTGACAGCCCTGGATTGGATCCGGCCTTGGTGTGAAGCCAGCCTAAACCTAATAGACTAGGACATTATTTACTGTAGGTACAAACTTAGTTTAAACTAATTTGTGGCAACAGCTCACTCTAATATTGTGGAGCCTGTAATTGTCAGAAGGGACTAGTCACTTTATTAAATATTTATTTATATATTTTTCTTCCTTTTCAAATTAACAATAACCCCTTAAAATGTCATTATAAAGACATAACTGTAAAAGGTTACAATGCAAAGTAGCTACATTTAGCCCCTTAGTGACTGAGACAATTTTCACCTTAATAATCAGACCACATTTTACAATTCTGACCAGTGTCATTTTATGAAGTCATATCTGTAGAACACTTCAACAGTTCCCAGTGATTCCGAGATTGTGTTTTTGGAACATATTGGAGTTCATGAAAGTGGTATATTTAGAACAATATATTTTTTTGTTTAGAAACTGGGTTCCAGCTCACCCGGTTCCTCTATGCTCATCCACCTGGGGCTCAGACACCGGCCTCGCCCTGGCCCCACACCAAGGATAATGGAAAAAACTGGAGTCTGGCTCAACAGGATTGGATTTTCCATTTCTTTTTATTTTTCGAAAGAAAATATATTGCATACAAAAGAAAAATTTACATAGTCGACATGACACAGTCGACGCATTTAGACTGCACTAAGCAGTCTTACTCATGACTATGACTTTGACCATTAGTCATGAGTAAGACTGCTTAGTGCAGTCGAAAAGTGTCGACTGGGTCATGTCGATCATGTTAATTTTTCTTTTGTATGCACTATATTTTCTTTATAAAAGAGAAAGAAAAGGAAAATCCAGTCCTGTTGAGCCGGACTTCAATTTTTACTATTATATTTTGTGTTTATTTGTAAAAATGGTGGAATTTTGGTGAAAATTGAGCAAATTTCCATATATACATTTCTATATCATTAAACCAAGAAGTTATATCAGACACAACAATTAATAATTAACATTTCCCACATGTTTACTTTACGTCAGCATAATTTTGTTTTTTTAGGAAGTTAGAAAGGTTCAGATATTATCAGCAATTTCGCATTTTTACATCAAAATATACAAAACCAGTTTATTAGTGACTACTTCACATTTGAAGTGACTTTGAGGTGCCTATATGACAGAAAACACCCAAAAGTGGTACCATTCCAAAGACTGTAGCACTCAGACTGCTTACTACCACATTCAAGTAGAATTTTAACCCCTTAGGTGTGTCACAGGAATGAATGCATATTGGATTGAAAAAATAAATGTTTACATTTTACCTAGAAATGTTACTTTAGCTTTAGTATATTCACTTTTACAAGGGATAGTGTGGGGCCCTGCATGGCCAGGCGCCACAGAGGGGTATTGCACCCGTAAAAGAGGTGTCACTGCTCCAGCTGCAAGTGGACCCTAGGATGGTGGGTGGGACCCATTCCCAGCACTCCCACATTAGCTGAGCAGTGGGAGGTTACCCGGGAGGGGATATATTCACCTCTAGGGGGATCAAGGAGGTCTTTTGTCAGCAGAATGGCTAACTAGGAGCAAGAGTAGTCTGCCTCTAGGAGCGAGAGGGGGAGAGGGTTGGAACAGTCGGAGAAGGAGGACAGTTGGAAAGAGTGTGGAACGAGGCAGAAGGTTTACCCGGACGATTTCAAGCCGATCCGGAGGGAAGAAGAAGGGATCTTGAGGAAATCCTGAAAGAGGATGCCCGACGTGAGAAGTCCAGCCCCTAGAGAGAAAGGGAGATCCTCAGAGTGGAACGACCATACTCCAGGGAATACTCCAGTCCACCACGGGAATGCCAGGCTCAAGGATCCATCCAGAGTTCATCTTTGCAGTCGGCAACCGGCTGCTGTGGGTTGTTTATCAGCAGCAGCACCCTGCCAGACGGAACTGTCTGCCTGCTTCCTCACCACGAGGGAGAGGACCCCCGGTACTACCTACACGGAGCTATTGGGTATAGTCCCATCCTAGGCAAGGAAGAAAGGACACGGGTTCGTCAACTAAGGTACACCACGGGATCCACCACACCACCTAGGATCCACTTGCAGCCACCCGTAAAGCTACCTGTTATTATAACATCTTGCTGAAATGTGAACTGTGTCTGATGGTGCTGATGGTGCTACAAGTTGACAGTAAAGTACCCGGGAGAAAGTGACTTTGCCTGCATGTGTTTTCCTACAACAACTTGTCCCCTTCTAGGAACGTTGCCCGGGAGCAACAGCCCTACCTGTAGGGGGCTTTGCCAACTCAGCCGCAATCCCATCTACCTCCGTTGGTCTGTGGCGATGCTGGTGACCCATCACCAGGTACTAACGGTGGCGTCACATGACAAACTCTTATCCCCCTGTAAATACACTCTTTTTTGAAGTGTCACCTAGGCCATGGGTTCAGCGCTGCCACCCGTGACATCCCTAGAACTACCACCGAGCCTGGTACCCGAGTACCCAGGGCCTGGGGCTCGACATATCTTTCTGGCATCACGAACAGGATCTCGTGCCCAATATTACCGGGTACTGTGCGCCTTGGACTTGTGCTTTGAAATGAACTTTTTCCGCCAGTGCTTGGCGCCAAAAATGGGTTCCCTCCATTACTGCAGGAGGACCCAAGATGGCGCCATAGGCATGTACTAAACGCCATGTGCAGGCCCGGGGGTGTGCCTCAGCCCCTAGAAGAAGGAGGGCCAAGAAATAGGCGCCAAAAAGTGTGGCCGCCCAGATTGCCATCAATCAATCAGGGGGGCGGCCCACAGGAAGTTCTCCAGGAGTGGCTGCCAATAGAGAGACAAAGCGGAAGAGAAGGACAGAACAACCAAGGCGCCTTTGTACCAGACAGCATGGCGGCACCCGGTTGAAGAGATATCATACGCGAGCTCGAGGAGGAAGCAAGAGCTGCACAAGGAGACCCGGCAGCGGCGTCCCTCTTGACACTAGAGGGGGATGCTGACTGGAGGGACGCGTTTAGATGGCTCTGACAGTTTATGGAAGAAGCCCTGATGTGGGTGTGCAGAAGGTGGAACGCAGAGCGGGCCTGTGACCTGAAAACCATGAGGGAAGGCCATGAAGCGCGAGAGGCAGCGGTAGCAGTGCAGGCAGTTGTGGAGTACCGTGCTTTGTTACCACCCATACCACCACCTGTCCAGACCCAGGACATGGGAGTCCAGACAGAACCCCCTGTAACACTACTGTCCCATACCAGCAGCTGCCACCAGCTGGAGGCA
The DNA here is from genome assembly GCA_033576535.1 of Allobates femoralis. Lineage (NCBI taxonomy): Eukaryota > Metazoa > Chordata > Amphibia > Anura > Aromobatidae > Allobates > Allobates femoralis. Next base: position 14,157,502 of record JARQOC010000003.1, read on the forward strand.
GCGTGGACGTCCCCTGCTGAACCAGATGTTATAGTCGAAGCTGAAGAGGATGAGACAGACTTTGAGGAGCCGGAGGACGTCGAAGGAGCCTCGGGAGGGAGTACCCCAGAAGCTGCGAGGTGAACCGCATGGCAGCGGCAGCAGCGAGAAACCCCCGCCATAGTGAGCTCAGTGGAGACGAGAGTGAACTCCAGAGTTCGAACTGGCAACTCACCACCACCTCAGTACCAGTCATCTCAGTCATCCCAATCATCTTTAAAAGAAAGAGACCAAGTAACAAGACAAAGACGCCGGGAGAAGTGGTTCCAGAGAGAGCAGTCTACACGGCGATTTCGGGACGAGGCAAGATCACTTTCCCCACTTCCAGTAGAACTACGCTGCCAAGGAACCTTCGTCTCAGTGTACCAGGATGAAGGATGGGGATTTCTTAGAGAACCCGGACTTTCAGACGACATCTTTTTTGCATGTCAAGATGTGGAATCTTACCTGCGGCGAGGACATCCGGACAGAGACTTATACCGAGGTGAGCAAGTTACTTTTAAACGCTATCCAGGTCACTTAGGCTGGTTTGCCATAAGGATCTCTCGCCAGCAATAGACTCCCGTTATAGAGACATTGCCTTGTATACAGCCCCTTTTTCAGCAACCATGCCCCTTTATTTTTGCGTTCCATTTTTGCAACCCCAAGAATAATGAGTGTGTCCCCATGTGTTTTGTTTTTCATCTGAAGATACAGAGACTTTTATTTTTGAACCCTGCTTTGTTGATAATGTGTGCTGTGTGAGCAGCGGCCCAATACCGCTGGGCCCGAGTAGTTAGTACCGGTCCCCATTGGGCCAAGTTAGATAATGTTTACCTGCAGATAGTGAAGCCGGAGAGTAAGAACTTTGCCAACAGGTGACCTGAGGACCATGGGGTCTAATATAGTAACTACTGCAATGTCTGTATATATGTGTAACGTTAAAGAATAGTGCCTCCTAGCAGTAGGAAGAATTCCAAGAATGCTTGATTGTATATAGTTTACCCGTTGATGTTGAATAGAAAATATGAAAAATGCTTTTTCACTTCACGGTTAACAGGTACAGATACTCGCGGATGAGTATATTCCATCAGGGGGGTATGTGGCGCCCCGCATGGCCAGGCACCACAGAGGGGTATTGCACCTTTAAAAGAGGTGTCACTGCCCCAGCTGCAAGTGGACCCTAGGATGGTGGGTGGGACCCATTCCCAGCACTCCCACATTAGCTGAGCGGTGGGAGGTTACCCGGGAGGGGATATATTCACCTCTAGGGGTATCAAGGAGGTCTTTTGTCAGTAGAATGGCTAACTAGGAGCAAGAGTAGTCTCCCTCTAGGAGCGAGTGGGGGAGAGGGTTGGAACAGTCGGAGAAGGAGGACAGTTGGAAAGAGTGTGGAACAAGGCGGAAGGGTTACCCGGACGGTTTCAAGCCGATCCAGAGAGAAGAAGAAGGGATCCTGAGGAGATCCTGAAAGAGGGTGCCTGACGCGAGAAGTCCGGGCCCTAGAGAGAAAGAGAGATCCTCAGAGTGGAGCGACCACACTCCAGGGGATACTTCAGTCCACCCGGGAATGCTGGGCCCGAGGATCCGTCCAGAGTTCATCTTTGCAGTCGGCAACCGACTGCTGTGGCTTGTTTATTAGTCGCAGCACCCTGCCAGATGGAGTGGTCTGCCTGCTTCCTCACCACGAGGGAGAGGACCCCCGGTACTACCTACACGGAGCTATTGGGTAACTTGTTCCCTTCCAGGAATGCTGCTACCTGTAGGTGGCTTTGCCAGCTCAGCCGCAATCCCATCCTCCTCCGGCGGACTGTGGCGGCGTTGGTGACCCATCACCAGGTACTACAGGTGGCGTCACATGACAAACTCTTATCCCCTGTAAATACACCCTTTTTTGAAGTGTCACCCAGGCCACGGGATCAGGCGCTGCCACCCGTGACATCCCTAGAACTACCACCGAGCCTGGTACCCGAGTACCCCAGGGCCTGGGGCTCGACAATAGCATGACATATTGGTTGCCAAAATGTGTTACCCAATTTCATATAAATGCACAGGTACCCACCATGTGGTCAGAAACCACTGTTTGAAAAACAGGAGGACTCGGAAGAGAAGAAGCGCTAACTGAATTTTGGAACACAAATTTGAATGAAATAGATTGCGGCCATGATGTCGAATTTGCACGGCCGCTGGTTGCCTAAACTGCAGAAACTCCCACAGATGACCCCATTTTGGAAACTATACCCTTCAGAGATTTTATCCATATGTATAGTGAGCATTTTGAACCCACATGTACTTTACAGAATTTGAGAAGTTGTCATATTAAACATTTTCTTTTTTCACACAAAATTTCTCACTTTTAGGGTATATGCATATGATCCGGAGACACTGCGTAAACTCTCCTGCGTGGATCTCTGTAGATAAATGCAGACGCTTGTGCCCTTGGTCAGCATTTGGTGCCTGGCAGCTTTTCCCTGCTTTCACCCACGTAGATTGTCAATTTAGCGCTGCAAAATCAGAGGCAATCGGTGGCGCGGAGTGCCGCCCAACAGTTCAGTTAATGCGAGAAAACAAGCACAGAGGGCACAGGATATCATTAATCCTGCTGTTCTTTTCAGGTCCATATGACCCGGAATGAAATTTGAGACCCTGCAGATTATTTATTATGCGGATCTGAAACTTGTGATTAATGGACCTTTCCTCATTTGGCGGGTAATTAGGCTGGCTTTACACCACTGTTTTGTTCTTGTCCATGGGATCCTGTTTTTTGCAGGACCACACGGACAGGAATGGACAGGTCCGGATAGTAAACTCCAGATGCCATTTCTGTGTCCAGATCCGGGATTTTGAGGGACACAGAAAGAGCTGGGAGGAGACGAACTTGCAAAGCAGAGGCAAGTGGTGTTGGCGCTGTCACTTTCACTTTAGCAGTGTATCTACATACACTGCTAAAGTGAAATTAAATAAAGGAATGGTTAAGAATAAAATAATAAATTCTCACCTGTCAGCCTAGTGTCCTGCGATGCATCCACTTTCAATGGCTGCAAGGACCATAATCAGTTGACCGGAAGGGGCGGGACAACCCAATCAACTGATGTGTCACATGACCACATCAGCATGGTTTAAATTGCGATCAGCAGTCAGGCAGGTGATTTAAACCGCTCTGATGCGGTCATGTGATACATCAGCTGATCAGGTTGCCCAGCCCCTTTCCGGTCAGCTGATTAAGGTCCTTGAAGCCATGGGAGGTGGATGCATTGTGCGACACTCATCGGACAGGTAAGCATTTATTTTTTTATTTTTAACCATTCCTTTATTTAATTTCACTTTAGCAGTGTATGTAGATAATGTATGTAGATACACTGCTAAAGTGAAATTACAGGAATAGAGCAGTTTTAGTGTACTGAGCATGCTCAGTACACTAAAAGCGGATCTGGGAAATTATCCTGTTTTTTCCCGGAACCGGGGCCATAGACTCCCATGCTATGTGTGCCGGATCGCCTCAGATTCGTTTCTGTCTGGTTTGGTCCGGTTTTTCCACCGAAGCCCAAAATCAGAGCAGTCTCCGATTTTGGGGCTGCAAAAAACAGGCCTAAAACGAATCCGGGACTGAATTGACAAAACCGGATGGCTATTTATGACCAATAGGGATAAATGGGAAGCAAAAATGAATCCTGTCCTGTCCTTTTCAAATGGACAGAACTGGATCCCAAAAAATGTGATGTGAACCCAGCCTTACTGTGAGTGTTGTTGTTTTGTTTGCTTTTTGCTACACGCTGATTGTTACCCTTGTACTCTTCTGGTCAATATGACCCAATAACATTTTATACTGTTCAACAGGTCACTAATTATATCTGTCTGCAAAAGTTATTTGTTTTCTTGTGTACTTCATCGCGTTATTCAAAAGGGTGGAGGTTTCACTGTTCTTATCACTGAGCAAGTACTCATCCAGTCATTTCTCTTTCAACTCCTGGACCTACTAGGTACGCTTTACCAAGAATACCTGATATAGGATCAGCATTCACATTGTTCCTAAACATGACTATCCTCAATATTATAATACAAATGATAAACATTGAGGGACAACGAGTTTATGCTGATAAATGGAACAAATTAGATGTGACAGCTCTAAATCCTTATATTGGTTTACTTCTTTTAGCAGGAGTATACAAATCTTATGGTACCTTTACACACCGCTACAGAAGGTTGGAAACCACCGGGTGTCTCACGTGCACGAGCACGTTCCAACGGTTGCAAACGGTACCCAATACCGCCTTTAGACGCCGCTACAAGGTGCTCTGCAGAAGGTTTAATCTATCTCTGGAGGCACCGCCGGGTGCTCAAGTTACCTTGTGTAGAGCACCGTCCCTCATTTACACGCCGCTACAGAAGGTAATATGGGAGGACCTGTGGCAGCAGGGACAACACATAGGCGTGCCAGAGTTGTGGATTACGAGACGCTCAAAGCAATAACATCATGATTGGCCAGCCAGCGCAGGAAGGCTGGCTAATACATGATGCTATTGCAATTGTGTAGTGTGACTGGTCAGCTCCTTAAATATGCTGCCCTATGCAGCGACAACCAATCGTAATGCAGGAGCTTCCACCAATGATCGCTGAAGGGGCGGTTTCCCGGAGGCTGTGTCACGCCCCAGGGAGTTAACTAGGTGACGAAAAAACCTTCCTGTACCTCATTTAGACGCCGCTACCATCGGGTTGAAACCAACCTGTTTTAGAGCACTGCTCTAAAACAGGTGCCGAAAGTGACGGGTGGCAACAAGCTACTTTACACGCCGCTACCTCGGGTTGATTTGACGGTGCAAGATACATTTGTCTCCGACACCCGGTTGTTTCCAACCTTCTGTAGCGGCGTGTAAAGGTACCATTATGGTGAATCAACTTAAGTTTGTGGAATTTTGAAACCGGTCACCACATATTTAGAGCTACAATTTCTCTTGAGAGGGTTCATGAGATTTCTACAGTACTGAGGTTTGATAATAAAACAGATCGAAATAAAAGAAGAGCTAAAGAAATGTTTGGAATAAATGGGTAGAGATTCTACCAAAATTATGTAATATTGGTGAAGTTATAACTGTCGATGAACAACTGGTGGCATTCCGAGGTAGGTGCCCATTCAGACAATACATACAGAGTACACCAGCAAAGTACGGCATCAAGATATGGACACTTTGTGACAGCACCAGACCTCTGCATGCACCATAACCATCATGTCCAGTTCCTTGTCCCTTGCCACGCGCCTTGCGCATTTTGAACGGAGGACTATATATACTGCCTATATACACTGCCTGTATACAGCTGGATTAGTCCTAAAAAGGACTGGTTTTTTGAGAGATGTATTTGTGTAACAGGCTACAGCAGCACCAGAGTGAGTGGAGTGGTGCCTCATGTGCTATACGCACCGAAGTCTGCTATATACCCTGCCTATATACACTGCCTGTATTCAGCAGGTTTAATTAAATAATACACATCTCTTCCAAGGGGCATTGAAGTGCCTCACAATTTTTGGCAGCCCTGCATAGGGCAACACTATGGGAGACCCACTTCCTAATAATGGGAACATTATTTAATGAGGCCTTTTTTTAAAATCTTTAATATAATCATAAAAAAAATACTCCAACACTGTCTCACAAGTGAGAATGAGCCCCGAACACTTTCCCCAGGAAAATCAATTTTGGTTTCGTTTTTGGACGTTTTATTGTGAGTCCGTAAAAGTGGCGTAATACTTAGACAACATTGTTCACCACAGTGACCTGGGAGTTAGAAATTCTTACAGGGGTCTTCCCCGTGCTGTTCCCATATCATTTGAGCCCTGTCCTTATACATTTGTGACTTTTTAGGCTTTCTGAAGACCACCGGGGGTGCTGCCGGAAAAATGCTCCAGTTTCCCATAGGTTAACATTGGACTCGATGCTCGGGTTGAACACTCGAGCACCATAGCATTTCGATATGCAAGACCCAAGTATCGAGCTGCCGAGCATTTTAGTGCTCGCCCATCACTAATGTTGACCAAAAAGGTGACAAATCAGAGGAAAAGATCTGTTTCCCAATTGACTTATGGGGTAAAATATATCCTCAATGTTTTTTGCTACAAAGAGAAATAAGAAAATGTTGTTAGAATGGAAGAAAATTGAGTATTTCCACATAAAATCTGATAAAGTATAACACAAATTTCTTTTTTTTTGTCATATGAAAAGCCTTAAAGAGGATCTGTTACCCCTGGTGCTTTACAAACTGAAAGCACCACTGAATGCAGCGTGTCTGACACCCCACCCCCCAGTTCAGCGGGGTACTCAGAACTGGGCTACAGTTCTGTCAGGGAGTCATGAGGGTTGAGACCCAGCTCCGTGACCCTGGTGGTGTCAATAAAAAGCAACACTTAAAAGTATATGGTTTTGGGGATAATACCCATGACACCACCTATGTGCTCGGCCAGGGATGGCCGACGCTGCAGTTTGGACATCTGGAGCGGATGATGGCGTAGCCAGGTGTTGTAGCTCCCCGTAGGTGGAGTGGGGCCCTGGGACATTAAAGGAAAGTCAGTGCATAGTTATATTATAGTGCAGAGCAGGGGACACCAGAATAATTTGAGGACACAGCTGGTGCAGTTTCACTCATTTACTCACAGTTCTTTAGCAGCCACATCCAGCCGGGAACAAAGGGTCCAGTCCCTCACAGGTAGATAGAAACAAACTCCAAACAATACTAATACACATTTTTGGGAATTTTTAATTCCCAAACAGTACCTGGACTACAATATTCGGTGGTCGCGATACCTACAATTTAACCATACAAAACTTCAGCGACACAACTCATGAATAGTATTGATTTCATCTTTATTCAAGTGCAGTATAAAGTGCAATGTGCTATACAGACATGGTGACAGGGTATTTGGACTATATACATAATATGGCAGGGGTCACTGATATTGTATACATCAAATATTATGGAACATTATTAAAGACATTATTACTATCCATAACTACATTCTCCTTGAGTGTAAATGATACATCAACACGCTCAAGGATATCAGGTGTAAGTGACATGCTCACTCATATGACAGACCAGACCTTCCCATACTTCGTGTTATACACTATGGGTGATGTTTCCCCCCTCTCATATGGCCAAAGTATACTCTTTACATTAATATAGTGAAGCATCAACTGCATAGGTATAGCTATAAACTATATGTATAGAATTGCAATATATAAAAAACAGTGGGTAGGTCTTTGAATGTATAAAGTACCAAGTACCCAGCTTGGATGGTAATTATCTATTTATTGCCACATACAACCTAATGTTATAACCTGGTAGCATTAATCAAATTATATAGTTTGTAGCTTATACCTCCATGCTGCACAATGTGCACTGTTGTGCCTATGCAATCCATTGCCTCATGACACTGAACATTATAGTTCAAGAGCAATCAACAAGGGTGTAACTTGTAGCTTACACCACCGTTCTGCTCAGTATACACAGCTATACCACTGCAGTCCATTAATAGCTTCACATTCACTATAAGATGTTGTGTTTTTACACACAACATCTTATAGTGAATGTGAAGCTATTAATGGACTGCAGTGGTATAGCTGTGTATACTGAGCAGAACGGTGGTGTAAGCTACAAGTTACACCCTTGTTGATTGCTCTTGAACTATAATGTTCAGTGTCATGAGGCAATGGATTGCATAGGCACAACAGTGCACATTGTGCAGCATGGAGGTATAAGCTACAAACTATATAATTTGATTAATGCTACCAGGTTATAACATTAGGTTGTATGTGGCAATAAATAGATAATTACCATCCAAGCTGGGTACTTGGTACTTTATACATTCAAAGACCTACCCACTGTTTTTTATATATTGCAATTCTATACATATAGTTTATAGCTATACCCATGCAGTTGATGCTTCACTATATTAATGTAAAGAGTATACTTTGGCCATATGAGAGGGGGGAAACATCACCCATAGTGTATAACACGAAGTATGGGAAGGTCTGGTCTGTCATATGAGTGAGCATGTCACTTACACCTGATATCCTTGAGCGTGTTGATGTATCATTTACACTCAAGGAGAATGTAGTTATGGATAGTAATAATGTCTTTAATAATGTTCCATAATATTTGATGTATACAATATCAGTGACCCCTGCCATATTATGTATATAGTCCAAATACCCTGTCACCATGTCTGTATAGCACATTGCACTTTATACTGCACTTGAATAAAGATGAAATCAATACTATTCATGAGTTACCTCACAGGTAGAGTATAGAGTAGAAAATACTTCGCTGACACCCACGTTCTGTGTACCTTTTCCGGGTCATCTCACTTGTGCTATCTCTCTCCCTCCAGCTCTGCACCTCACGCTCAGTGTCCTGCGCTAGTAGCCATGGACCCTACTGGGCGGCATTCTCTCTCGATCCCCTTTGGCCCTATACGGCCACCTTTGCAATGTCTGACATGGCTTTGGCTGTTGCTCCTGGAGAAGAAGCAGCCTCCGGATCGCTAGCTGAGCCCTTAGTCCACCCAATAGTCTTACTACATTTCCACCCAGGGCTTCCTTCTTTTTCTGTTTCCAGGCAGGTATAAACAGGCACCTGGGGGTTGGGGGCAGCCCGTTCCTGCCTGCTGTACCCGGCTGGACAGAAAAATACGGCGAAGCCCATGTCAAGTTTTTTGGGAAAAAATCATAAAAAAAAGTGGGTTTTTCTTCATGGCCAATGGGTTAATGGTGCACTAGACGTTTCAAGATAAATGTATCAGTTCTAAGAGCAACAGGAAGCACACTGTAATGTGCCAACTGTATACAAACACATTTCTGATCACTCATCGTCCATGATCTATTTGTCCATGGTATTGCAAACACTCACATAACACTTTTATACTAGCAGATTAACTAGTTACACTAAGCTCTACCATCTCCTACTACTCTCTCTTCCACAGCAGTTCTTTGAGCATTACCACTCGGTCTCCTCCTGGAGACACAGGACAAACATACTCTATCACGGGTGTCTGCGTGCTTGGTTACTGCACCTTTGGCGGTTCTCGTCTCACTGTTGCAGGCTCAGATGATGATGAGTTTCTTACTGCCGCAGTTGGTTCAGGGGGCACTTGGTCTTTAAATACCTTCTTCACTCTGAGGGCATACCACACGCGCTCTCCGGCATGTCGTGCGAAAGTGACTACATTCCCTGGGTGCAAATGCCTATTTGGATGTCCTTTGGGTAGGTGCTCCTCTACGTCCCGCTGGGTTGCAAGAGGTCTGAGGCCGCACCTGGTTCCTATATAAATCCCCATCCTCTCCGGAGGTCGAAGGTCACCACGGTACCCTGTCTCCATGGATCTTTATCAGCAGGCTGGGCCTTATGGGCCTGCATCTTTGTCCTCATGTTCTGTTCCTGTAGGGCCCTCCACTGAGCCCTCCACTCTTTCTCCTCAGCCTCCCAATTGGCGACCCTCTGACAAATGTGTACTGCCCAGCTCAGGGTTTCTACTGTGGCCTCTCCTGCCCGCGTCTCACTAGGGAACGCCATGAGCTCTCTGCCCTGATTCTCCCATCAGAACACCACCTGCTCCCTGTGAATTTCTTGGGATGGGGGTTCTGGGGTCTGCAGGACAGTGAGTCCTTCCCCAGTGACTGGGGTCTGTTCCCTGGTTAGGCCTTGTAGCTCCCGATCAGGTTCTGGGACCTGAGGGGGTTCGACAGGCCCTATTAGGGTCTCTTCGGCTACCAAGGCAATGTTCGTACCTGTTTTGTTGTCCTCTGGTGCCAGGTTCTTCTCCTCCATCGTCCTCGGATCCTGTGGAAACTTTGTGCAGAACGGCCCACTGCTGAATCACTTTTTGCAACAAGGCCTACCTCCATCTCCCAACCATTGTGATCTGTATCTGCATCTCCTCCTTCAGGAAGCCTGGGTCCACCTTGGCAGCTAGCTCAGGTCCTCCTCCAGTCAGCTGGGGGATTCTTTTACTTCCACCCCACACTCCGGGCTCCGCTGAACTCTACTTGCCATGGAGCTGACCGGGATCCACACTGCATCTCTCACGCCACACCCTGCTGCTCTACCACTGAACTCTCTCTTTTCCCCTCTCCCTTCCATGGGCGGTTACTTTCTATTTTGCTGTTGGCCACACCTAAGGGTGGAGTTATCAAGTCTTTTAGGGAGCCCTTTTTGCTCTCGGAGGACGAAGGGGGTGTGGCCATTTTTCCTGCTCTGCGCTGGCCCAGCCCATGATGGGGGACTGCGGCACCCCCCAGCCAGCACAGGGTCTTAGTATATTGCTGCCGCCATTACTTTGGTTTCAAAAACACAGTCTTTTCAATACAGTCCTGCAGGCGCACTGGACCCTGTGACACCAGGTCGGTAGATCCTATTCGTGATGCCAAGTAGACATGCCCTCCCCCAGGGCCGTGGGTTACTCAGAATCGGGCTACAGTTCTGTTCGGAGAGTGTCGGGGATCAAGACCCAGCTCCGCGCCCCGGGCAGTGTCAATAAAAAGCAGCACTTTGGGGTATATGATTTTGTGGATAATTGTCGTGATGTCACCTATGGTGCTTGGCCAGGGATGGCCAATGCTGCAGTCCGACCTACGGGGTGGATGACGGTGCAGCCTGGTGTTGTCACTCCTTGTAGGTGTAGCGGGGCCCTGGGGCAGTAAGGAAAAGTCAGTGCGTGGATAGTGGAGATATTATAGTGCAGAGCCGGATGCCAGAATAATTTGAGACACAGCTGATGCCGTTTCACTTGTTTACTCACAGTTCTTTAGAAGCCACATCCAGCCTGGTGCTGTTTCCCATGAACAAGGGGTCCAGTCCCTCACAGGTAGAGTAGAAATCGCTTCGCTGGCACCCCATTCTGTGTACCTTTTCCGGGTCATCTCACTTTTGCTGGTTCTCTCCCTCCGGCCCTGCAATTCACGCTCAGTGTTCTGCACCAGTGGTCACGGACCCTACCGAATGACATTCTCTAACGGCCACCTTTGCAATGTCTGACGTGGCTTTGGCTGCTGCTCCTGGAGATGCAGCAGCCTCCAACTCGCTAGCTAAGCCTTTAGTCCACTCTACTAATCTGGGCCTGGTGACCCTCTGCGGCCCTGGTCACTCAACTTGACTGCAAACGGCAATGGATGCGATCCCCATGGGTGGATTGCTCTCTTCCAGTGCCTCTGGGACCCCTTCCTGCTCTTGAGTTCCTGCCTGGCTCCCTCTCCTGAGACAAGCTCCCCCGGCTCTAGTCCCCTGGCCTCAGTTCTTCCAGGTGAGTCATGCGAGACTCATGCTAGTTTCTTGCATACAACTCGCATCGTGTGTTTCCTTAAGTGGATTATGATAACTTAAGGACCTTTCACATCAGCATTTTTGCTGAATCTTGGCAGATCCGCAGAGTTACTGCATCTGCCGTGTAATAGTCAACTTGCGGCATGCCCCCATTCATTCTGTATGGGACAAGCGGCAGGTGCAGCAAGTGCGATTATTGCTGCGATCCAGCAAATCCAGCACTTGCAGCAAGTCAAAAAACACGATTACCTGTGTTTTTTTTTTACTTGCTGCAACTTCCAGATTTGCTAGATTGCAGCAAAAATTGCACTTGCAGTACGTGCCACAAGTCCCATAGAAAATGAATGGGGGATTGTCGCAAATCAGCCGTTACACGGTACATGCGGTAGATCTGCCAGATCTGTCACAAATCAGCAAAAATGCTGATGTGAAAGCAGTATTAACATCGCAAAAATCCTTGATCTTAACAGAGTTGTCCGGCCTTGGGGTACAAGTCTTCAGTCACCCTATGTCATGCAAGTACTGTCTACAAGTGTGCAGCCTCACTCAATACAGGTGAATCGAGAATGCTGGATACATTAGAATGTGGCTGGAAATATACAAATTGTATACTTGAAGTCACATAACCACCTGATTTATGTGCGTCTTAAGTCCAGTCAGTAAGATCAGCAGTGTCAGACCTCCTTGATTGCTCCCCTAAATCAGAGAAGATCCAAGTACAATTGAGAGCAGGAATGGGGTGTATCCACATGCTGCCCTTCATAGTAAAATAATTAAATTTGATAAAACAATACATTCATAAGTAATTATTGTTTTGTGATCTTTATTTCAACGCGTTTCAGGCTCTGAATGTCCCTTCTTCAGGAAAAATCACAACATGTACAATCTTGTGATTTTTTATGGAGAAGAGACATTTAGATCCTGAAATACATACAATACACCCCATTCCTGTTCTCGATTGTTCTTGTATTTCTACTGATTGGGGACTGCTGTAAGCCAATAGTGGTTGTGACTTACTCTCAAGCCTCCCATGTGAGTGATGTCCTATCTAGTCTGTAAAATATTTAACCACAGGTAAACCCGATTGAGGGCCACTGTCTCTTTAGAGTTTTCTGCAAACTAAATCAGAGGACAACATCCTTTATGAATGCACTACACTTTCACTAAAATAACAAAGCAGCTGTATAGTTCTTTCTCGATATGTATAATTTATACTGTGCAGGAGAGACTGACCTGAGCTTGCTAGAGTTAATAGAATTGATCTTTAGTGCAAAGGAGGAAGAAAAATAAACTATCATTTGTGGATAACAAGCTGATTTACACTTAGCAAAAGAGTCTCGGTCTCGACCGTCGGCTAAATTATGTATAAGGCGTTTAAGTGGCAAAAATGAAAGACATTACACATGTAAGACACCAGGCAGAAATGTGATTCCACAATAAATTGACTTCTGCTCATTATAAAGTTTGATAAAAGACAACAAATGTAAACTGTATTGGGACCTGCTTTGTCACTGTTAGGGAAAGTATGTAATACCATCATATTTTTTGAATAGAAGAAGGGGTTTCAGCTCACCACTTAGATGTCTGTATCCACTGCATCGACACAGGAGTAGCCAAGCTAGGATATGTAGGAAGACCCAAAGAAAGGAGAACTCTCCAGTTATAAATGAAGACTGGATCCAAGGCATATGCAAAACTTGAATTTACTAAGCCATCAAAAAGATACAAAATTACAAAACCAAGCCCACACCCACTAAAAACCGATGCGTTTCAACGGTGTCTTAATCGATTACGGCTCCGCCGAAATGCGGCAGTTTTTATGGGGGTCTGGGCTTATTAAGTTCAAGCATTGCATACACCTGGGATTAAGTTTTCATTTTTTGCTGGAGAAATATCCTTTCTTTGGACCATTCTTTTTTGCTACAACCTTTGTAATTTACTTCTACCACTTCAGAATAATTTATGACCCCCTCTTCTACCCGGGAGCAACAATAAAGGAGCACAAACAAGGCCAAAGAACATTACCCCATCCACATTTTTATCACCAGGGTAGCTTTAATATCAAATTCCTTTTCCTATTTACTCTTGTCCAAATCTGGAAGCACCTAATTGCCAGGTGAGTCTTATAGTCCAAAAAACATGATAGGTTTGTTCTACTAAGTTTTATTTTATTGATTTTTCCTACTTACAATACGCAGACTATTTTAGGGAATGTTTCTCCTTTGTACAGCCATTTTTTGATCCATGAATGTACAGTGAAGATTCCTCCTATCGTGACGTCTCCATCTTGAGAATATTTATATTCGAATGTATAGTCCTTCATGATCAGACGACATCCAGGAGCCGAGGTCTGTGATTGTATAGAGGAGAGAATCAAGGAGAAGAGTAATATCCAGCAGAATGGTAGATCGTATCCAATATAATGGGACATCGGAGGATTGGTGAAAAATCTTATCTTTGTTCCCTGTCGCTTGACTGGTGTGCATCTTCACTGGCAAGATTAGTACTGTACTGACAATGAAAGAATCAGGACTTTATATCTTCCTCTAAGGTATAATATAAACTACATGGCTAAATTTGGATTTAGTCAAATGAAAAAAATAAAAAGAATAAACAAGATCATATTCAGTGTCGCAGGTGCAAGAAAAAATTTAGAAATTAATATTAAACGAATAAAATTAAATATGATGAGAAACAACAGCCAAAGTTAGGATACAGGTCACTAAGTTTTGGTATTTTCCTCAGGTCTGCTGTTCTATATTTAGTATCAATCAGAGGATGAGCCAATGTCCACATTGAATCAGAATGTTCTTCTTACATCACATTGGGTGTCCTCATAAAAGTGTGTGGAAGCACCACAATTTCAAAAGAATTTAGGTCTCAGGTGCAGTATGAATAATTTACCATATACTCTAAACCCTGTTTGGCAATTTTTTGTCTGCAGAGTCCAGCTCTGGCGCATGCGCTGTGCCCATATTGAAGCCGCCTGTGCACCTCATAAGCCCCCACAATGCACCGGACCGGAATTGATGTCCGGGTGCACGTCATATTGTATGAAGGAGGCGAGAATTTCAACACCGGAGACGGAATGCTAACGCCCAGTGGGGCGTGCTATGAGCCTGCGAGGAGGAAGATTGGAACCCTGTAGACCGCTCATCCCAGTCTATGGATGTAGACTGGATGTAAGTTATTAAATCATTTTTCAGAACCTTTCTAGTGCAGTTTTAGGTCATAAAGGGATTGTTAGGGATGAGCTAGCAAGGTGCAGGTAAAGGTAGTGATAGAATAGGGGGCTAAAACGAGCTGACAGGTTCCCATTAAACATCCACAAAAAAAGCTCCACTTCCACATCCTTGTCCTATCTCTAACCACTTTTCTTGGCCTCTCTCATCTCTCAACCTCTGAGACACAATGACGGTAACACTCTTGACCTGGTCTTTGTGTGGCTCTGTTCAACTTCCTACTTCAATAACTCACCTCTTCCTTTCTCTGACCACAACATTTTCTCCTACACGCTCACAAATCCTCGCCCACCCCATCACACGCCTGCCTATCACACATTCAGAAATCTACAGGCCATTAACCCTCATACATTCACAGACTCTCTACACTCATCACTGTCCCCAATCTCCTCCTTCTTCTGTCCCGACCTGGCAGTTAATCACTACAATAACTCTCTCAGAAGCTCCCTGCACAAAGTAGCACCCCTTGCAATCAAAACTTCCAAACACAGAGTAAAACAGCCCTGGCTCACATCACAAACTCAATTCCTCCAGTGATTCTCTAGGACTGCTGAATGCCTATGGAGGAAAACGCGCATACCAGAAAACTTTACCCACTAAAAATGTATGCTAAAAGCCTATAACTCTGCCCTTCACCTCACCAAACAGACCTACTTCACCACCCTGATCTCACTATCAACAATACAAAGAAACACTTTGACACCTTTTACTCTCTACTAAATCCTAAAGTGCAGGCCCCTATCACTGACCTCTGTGCTGATGATCTGGCTTCTTACTTCACAAAGAAAATAATAAACTTCCGTCAGGAAATCAATTCCCAACCATCAAGAGCCGTTACTCCAATTCCTCCCCACGTCCCCTCTGGATCACTCTCCATATTTGACTCAGTCACAATAAAAGAAGTCTCCTGGCTCCTCTCTTCCTCTCGTCCTACTACATGCACCACTGACCCTAATTCCTTCACACCTACTCCAATCTCTCTCTCCGGTTGGCACAACTCACCTAACCAAAATCTTCAATCTCTCCCTCTCTTCTGGCATCTTCCCCTCCTCCTTCAAACACTCTATCATTACTCCATTATTAAAGAAAACTTCTTTTGACCCATCCTGCACAAATAACTACAGACCAGTGTCCAATCTTCCTTCATCTCTAAACTCTTGGAGCGCCTTGTCTGCTCCCACCTCACACATTACCTCTCCACTCACTCTCTTCTAGATCCATTATGGTCTGGCTTCCAACCCCTATGTTCTATAGAAACTGAATAACAGGGACCCAAGAAATCAAACTGGACATAGTAAGCGTATGCACACGACTCAAAATATAACATATTAACCAGAAACAAGAGTCAATTGTACCCTTTAATAGGTCAGTTAAAATTATAGTACAAAAAGCAGTACTTGCTTGTGCAGTATTTATTTAAGTGACACCACAAATTTGTACAATAAAAAACTAAACGGAGTACATATAGTGCAGACCTAGGTTAAAGCATCAAGAGAGACAGACAAGGATGGCAGCCCCCAGTGTCCAGCTACATGGGTACATTTTAAAGTGCAGAGTGCATAGGGTTAGGTACATAATGAATAAAGGCACATTCAGGTATGGATTATTAGTATTTCAGCAAGTACATACATAAATACAGCCATGATCTATCCACAATCCCTCAAAATGCCTAAAGTGCTAGTTAGACCATTAACCCAACCCACTCACCCATGCTCAATTGGAAGCCGGAGTTTCGTATCACCTTTTTCAAGGGGCTGTGAGGGGGGAGTGCAAGAATATATGCCTTAAATAGGGCCCTGATTACATATTGATGTGATCCTGGTGTGCAGCCGGGACCAGCGCGGCTTCAGTGGTACACACAGTGCCATTTCCGGGTTTGGAAGGCAACTTCCGGTGATGTCACTTCACCTGAAGTGATGCATCTAATACCATCGCGCATGCGCTGACTGACCATCCCACTCTGCGCATGTGTGGCACCTCGCTCACACAGTTAACCACAGACTCACCTATAGCACGGATGGGTTTCCACTGTGGGTACACAGATACAACCAACACCTTCCACCCCAGCACAGTAGGGGGAGCTCAACTTGCAGCCTTTAGGCAAGATCCCCTATAAATACTGGTGCTGGGGGCGGAGTTAGAGAGCGTGTGCAGACACTACAAGGGCTGTGAAGACGTACTGGTGGTCGGTGCTGCATTAGGCCCGACCTATGACCATGAACAGCCTCCAAGTAGTCCTGCAAGGCCCAAGAGTGGGGTCAGAAGGCGAGGAGAAAGGAGAGAAAAGTGTTCGAACCGAGGGGCCAGCATTAGGTTCACCCAAACAGCACACCGAACACCGGAGTCCGAGTCTGCTGGAGAGCACTTGGCCCAGTAGAGAATACCGGTCAACCGTGGAGACTTCAGTCTCCCGGGCATCTGCGCAGTCACTCACCAGGGAGCCAGGCACCGCAGAGAGGGAAACAGCAGTAGTCTATAGAGGGTGTCCCAATGACAGCACAGGTGGCAAGAGTGAAGAGGAGGCCAGCCAAGTTTCACACGGGGCAGGGGTTTCACACACACGGGGGAAAGAGAAAAGGAGGCCTTATACCCACTTGCTATGGAGACCCAGAAGTGCACCCTGAACACCTGGCAGTGCCCTGGACGTTTACCTGCAAGTACACCAGTAAAAGGTGAAGAAACAGCCAGTGGTGTGTGTGTCGGTTCCTTACCCGTGCCCCTGCCATCCACAGAGACTGTCCCATTAGTCAACCGCCTTGCCAAATCTGTGCTTCATCCCTCATCATCATCACCAAACTCCCCAGTGATCCAGCTCCGCCTCTGGGGAGCTTCAACACCTAACTGCTTATCCATCATCCCTGGAGGCCTCACACAGCACTGGTGCAGTCACCAGATACCACAGGTGGCATCATGATAAAATTATAAACTTGTATTCCTATTCCCCCTTTTAAATTGATCACCATTGCCACTGGTCTGGGCAGACCACCAGTGACATCCCTACCACAGCAGAGGGCAAAGATACCTGAGTATATTTTTGCATATGGGCAAGCGGCAGGGCTGTCACATCGCCCTTGGACTCGGTGGCTGGTGTTCCTGCCCCGACAGCTGGGAGGTGCAGGGTTCCTTTGGCTGGTGGTGCCAGTGATAGGAGGGCCATGTCCTCATATGGACTTTGACACCTGCATCTGTTGCTGGGCATCGCCATGTTTCTCCTGTGAGTGATGATGATTACAGAAGGGAGGTTCCTGCAGAGATGTCTGGTAGGCGCAGGCTTCAGTCTTCAGAAGTGGGGTAGTTGGTACCAGTCGTACCATCTGGCCTGGTTCTAGGAGCGGTCCAGGCGAGGTCCTCAGGCTGTGAGTTCCAGCCTATGAGAGGGAACTGCTGTGACAAAATGGACCCCTCCCTTTAATGTATAACCTATGAGGATTTCTTATTTATCCACACAATATTGTATTTTGGTTTGCAAACTTGTTCTACGCCACTCAAGGGTTACACATGATTTCTAGGTGCCTGCTAGTATTTAAAGTGGGTAATGTAATTATCTACCTTGTGGTGGCTCACTCATTGTTCCTACAAGTCTTGTAGATGACTTTTAGTTTTTAACATGTGTAATGTAATTATCTCAATTGTTTGTCATAGAAGATCAGAGGAACTTAATCCTGTTAGAATGCCATTGTATTACTATGTGGATTGTTGACTCTATGCAAATGGCCTCAGCCACCATTGTTTAATGTCATGGATTGCAGACTAATTGTATCCTTCTAGAAATGTTTTAGGCTTGAGATCCAGACAATGAGAAGAAGGTTTTATTCGACCAAGTCCCCAATATCCTGCAATGAGGGCTGAGGGTATATAAGGAGACCTGTTGATTAACCAGGGTGGTTTTGATTCTGTCTAGTGACCACAGTCTAGGGACTTCGGTCCTGGCTAGAGGTGCACTCGACTTGATACAGGCAGCTCATCTAGGATCTACGGACCTGATTAGCCGGCCATAACGCCAGGCCTAGGCATTACAGTGCCGACTGAGGAGATCAGAACCTGGATTATAATACTACAAGGACTTCAGCATCAAATGTTTGGATTCGACTGGGATAACAAAGACTGCATAAGGAAGCAACCCAGGTTGGGACGATCCAGTCACCTGGCTACTGACTTTGCTGTGCTATATTCTAATCCCTCGTGAGCCAGTGGAAGGGTGAGACTCTGTTGCCTGTTACATGTTGTGTTTTGCTGGTTATGAGTTATATGCTGTTAACTGTTTGGGGATCCAATAAAGCCTTAATATTGTGGCTCCCTCACCCTGTGTTGTCTGAGTAGTGTTCCGCCCATGGTTAAGGAGCTCGGACATTCAGTTTGGGGATGAGCCCTGGTCCAGGCTGTCTTGCTAAATGCGGCTGGGCCAGCGAACGAGAGCACCCACTGACCCCGGTGTCTCCACAATTGGTGGCAGCAGTAGGATTTGAATCCAAGCCTCGAAGCACTCACCAGGTCTTCTTGTGCAGGTTTTATTGAAGGTAAGGGTTACAGGGGTGCAGGGAGGGGAGCAAGACAGACTACGACCCATGGAAGTGCACACCGTAACCCTTACCTTCAATAAAACCTGCACAAGCAAGTTCTGGTGAGTGCTGCTTTCTTCTTTTGTTGACGGATTAAAAATGGATTTTGCAGTGCACCACGGTTGTTCCAGCTGTGTCTGAAGGGATTACGATGAGGGGCCTGGATTAGGTCATTATCATTCGGTATATTGTGTGGTGCTTGGCATACCTAATTTGTTTAAAGATCATATATTATTATTCACACTTTTGTCTCTGATGGGACTTTTTGATGACTAAGTCCCTCAAGAGAATTGGATCACACTATGCTGACATTCTGATCAAGGCAGATGACACAGACATACACACGGATGGTCGTACGAATGGTGAAAATGGAAAATGCTAACAATGTGTTTTTTTATGCGCACGTTGGAAGGAGCCCTTACACAGGGAAAGTATAGCTGCACTTACTTGTAGTGAGTGACAATTGTAAATAGTGATGAGCGAATAAAAAGATATTCGGGTTCGGATAGCGCTAGGGCTAGGGTCACATTAGCGTCATGGAAGCACTAAAAGTTAGCATTTTTTTTATGTTGAGATGTTAAAAAATGCTAGTGTTGACGCTTCCATAGGCTCCTATGCAAAAAATGCATTGCCAAAGTGCAATGCGTTTGATGCTAGGTGTTTTTGCAAAAGCACCAAAAACATGGTAAGCAGCGTTTTGGGGGCGTTTGCAAAAACGTATGCGTTATTTTAACATGGCAGTCTATAGGAAATGCATGCATATATGTACCATGCATTAACGCTAGCGCTAAAGAGGAAAAAAGTGCCATAAAAATAGCAAATGAAAAAACTGCTTCCTTTAACGCATCCTTGCAAAGGCTGCACCCTCCCAAATGTGGCCCTAGCCTAACTGAACATTTTGAACTGTTTCAAGGGCAACAAGGAAACAAAATTCCAGCAACAATGTCCTTTAAACTTTCTTGGAAAAATGTTAAACGTCTGTTTTATTTAGTCATATTAAAACGCAGAAATGCCAGACATGAGTCAACCAATACGTTTCGAATTTCATCTTGTTTGGTCACTAAAACTAAGACTGGATTCACACCATGTTTTTCAGGATCCGGGGCTGTCCGGTGTGAATCGAACAGCCCCAGGTCCGATTTTGCCCCCATAGTATCCCTATGGAGCCGGATGGCAGTCATTTGCCATCCGGTTTCATCTGTCCCGGAGAATTTGGGTTTTTCTCCCAACACAAAATTGCAGCTTGCTGGGATTTTCTGAACAGGGGAAAATCCGGCACAAATCGGATCCTCCCGAATCCGGCGCGATCTGGCGCCCCTCTAATATGGGAGTCTATGGCACAGGATCATGCCGGATCCGACATAAAATTGGATGCGGCTCCCAGATATCGGCTGCTGAAGTTTAGCAGTGAGTGCTGCTGAACCTCACCAGCTGG
This sequence comes from Allobates femoralis, assembly GCA_033576535.1. NCBI lineage: Eukaryota > Metazoa > Chordata > Amphibia > Anura > Aromobatidae > Allobates > Allobates femoralis. The sequence goes on from JARQOC010000003.1 coordinate 14,178,057, forward strand.
AGAGCTCCCCGTCTGAGATATCAGGACCGCGACTAGCTCCCCACTAGCCGTAATCTTGAAATTTCAGCAGCTGCTGCTGTGATCTGCCAGTTGCAGCAGAAAACAGGCCCTCCTGTCCAGGGCAGTCAGGCTCTGTCCGATGTTTCCTGCAAAACACCGGGCAGAACCTGAAACGCCACAACCTTGGTGTGAAGCTAACCTTACAAGCAAGATGTTGTTCGAAACATGTAATGGTTGACTCATGTCTGGCATTTCTGCTTTTTAATATGCCTAAATAAAATGGGCTTTTAACTTTTTCCAAGAAAATTTACAGGACATTGTTGCTGGATTTTTTATCCTTGTTGCCCTTGTCATCAGCTCTGAGCTGAGCTTTCCTTATATCCATAAACCGCCCTGGAAACCACTTTCTATACTGATTCTTTACAGTCAGCTGACACTTTTACTAACTTTTTTCATTTGAACTGTTTAAGTATTCGGATCCGAGTGAGTTCCCTCAGATAATAGCCATTGGATGGGGTAGTGATTTAGTGCTGAGCCTTAACCTAACACAGTTTATATACAATAAAACCAACAGGGTGAAGATATACATGGTACTTCCCCAAGGCTTTCTAGCAGCAAATCCAAAGAACATATGGACAAATTCCTCACCTGCTAGCTCCAGTGTTAAAATTACTATCTGGGTAGAGCTATTCGAACCCAAGTTACTTGCTCATCACTAATTGTAATCAATCCCTTCCCATCTCTTATAACTAGAAGGCAGAGGGTGGGTATATTTTTATTTCTCACACTAATCCTACTTACAAGAGTTTAAAGTGAACCTGACAAGTGTCTATTGTCTATACAAATGCTATTAACTGCAGAGATAAGGTTAATCTGCAGGTTAATAGTATTGGGTACCTGCTCGACACCTGTACTTCGAACACAGTTTCTGGGAGAAAATTTACTTTATTCTTCATGGCAACATTTGGGTTTCAGTCACGTGGGAGGTGGTGGTGCAGGTTCAGTCACTGCTCTGTGTATGGAGAGCTGTGGTTACAACCGTGCCCCCTGCACTGAATGAAAGCTGGTTCTCAGTGGCGTAACAACATGGCCGCGGGCCCGGTGCAGGAATGCATCAGGGGCCCCTTAGGTGAGGAGCGGGGGGGGGGCTGCTGGCGGAAGTTGAAGACCGGGGGGGGGGTTCTGGCGGAGGTTGGAGACCGCGGGTGCTGGAGGAGGTTGATGACCGGGGGGGAGTGTGCTGGAAGCTGTTGACATCTGTACTGCTGAGAGGAGAGGAAGGGCTGGCCCAGTCTCAGCCGCAACCGCTGCGACCGCGGTAGTTCCGCCACTGCTGGTTCTAATGCAGAAAGGCTTTATGTCAATGTTGGGAGCGCGGTTCCATTCTCCATTCTTGATACATAGAACAGTGGTTCTGTGCCGCCCCGTGACTGAAACCCTGAATCTTACCGGGGAGATTAAAGTTTTTTTCTCCTGGAAATAGTTTTAATGTGGAAATACTTGGCATGTTCCCAATGTTATTAGCCTGCAGATTAACCCCATGTATGCAGGTTAATAGCATTTTTTCACATTACAGCTTTCCGAAAAGCTCTATTGGTCTACATATTACCCATATTTCTTTTTATACACCCGTTTAAGAAACTGTAAGAGAACATACTCCATTGTGTCTCTGTGAATCCATTTTGTTTCATGACTCTTGCTTTATGGTGAACAAAAAAAGGGAACTTATCCACCCAGCATTGTTAACTATTAACACCATCAAACAAGAGTTACCAGACAAGATGGATACACAGAGGAAAAACGGAATATGTTCTCTCACATTCTCCCCTATTTTGACCAATTCCAGACATTTCACGAGATAAATAGGAGCTCACTGCATGCTTCATCTCATTCCCTTCCTGGATACTTCTCATATCTAAACAATGGATCACCTCTTATTTAGGGTTCGTTCTATATAAACAGAGGTTCTTTGACTAAGGGTAGGGTCACATTGCTAAGCTAAATTGCATTCACCGCATCCGGATCCGGATGCGGTGAACGCAATGCCGGGCACACACATTTGTTACAAAAATGTGTGCAGAATACCGGACTGCGGTTACCGGATGGCTCAGGATGTGTAATCCCTGAGCCATCGGTAACTGCCGAGGTTGCGGTTCCCGGCTATTGGCGGGATCCGCAACCTTAATAAAGAGTAAAATTGTTGATCTAAATGACTTTTTAAGGTCTGTAGGGGGCTTAGACCCCCTACAGACCGGCCGTCCACTTCTATAGTGTACTTCAGCTATATCTCACGGGGCACGGGCTACCCGGAGCAAAGTGCCCCCCCCCCGTATCACTATACAGGGTGCCTACACCCCTCTATTACAATGATGCTTTAATGATGTCCAAAAATGCAGTACAAAAAGGATTTTAGCAATCGCAATGTAAGTTTATACTTACATGCTGTTGTAGGCAGAGTCCCGAGAAAACCATGGGCGGGGCTGTGTGCAGCAGCCTCCGCCCACTCCTTCTTGATGGCCGCCCCCTCTGGCCGTAATCCAGTGTTGTGAGGGCGGGCACGTCGTTAAAGGGGTGTGGCTAACTATTTGCCGCGGTTAGCCACGCCCCTTTAACTACGTGCCCGCCCTCACAACACTGGATTATGGCCAGAGGGGGCGGCCATCAAGAAGGAGTGGGCGGAGGCTGCTGCACACAGCCCCGCCATGGTTTTCTCGGGACTCTGCCTACAACAGCATGTAAGTATAAACTTACATTGCGATTGCTAAAATCCTTTTTGTACTGCATTTTTGGACATCATTAAAGCATCATTGTAATAGAGGGGTGTAGGCACCCCTGTATAGTGATACGGGGGGGGGGGCACTTTGCTCCGGAGAGCCCGTGCCCCGTGAGATATAGCTGAAGTACACTATAGAAGTGGGCGGCCGGTCTGTAGGGGGGTCTAAGCCCCCCTACAGACCTTAAAAAGTCATTTAGATCAACAATTTTACTCTTTATTAAGATTGCGGATCCCGCCAATAGCCGGGAACCGCAACCTCGGCAGTTACCGGATGGCTCAGGATTACACATCCTGAGCCATCCGGTGACCGCAGTGCGGCCCGGTAAACGCTGCGAAAACTGCTGCCTGCATGATTTTAAACGCAGGCAGCAGTGCCGGATCCGGCCACCGGATGGCTTGTGAAGCCATCCGGTGTTTTGCATAGGCTTCCATCAGGAGCCTTTCCTGGTCCGGTTTTGAGCTTTTTTAAAGCTCAAAACCGGATCAGGATTTTAAACAAAAAACGCCAATGTGACCCTACCCTAAGTTTACCATACATATGAACCTTATACAATGGGTATAACATAGATGAGATAAGAAGAGATTCCTGCGGCTCACATTCTAAATAAAAACTTCAGGCTTTTTAGCAAAACTTTAAAAACATAGTTCCCATAAGCAAGGAATAGCTGTCACAGTGTAGTGAGAATGCTGATGAGGGAATGACAGTAATGGGCATGGTGATCAGGGAAGACTAGTCTGACCCTAGTCTAGGAACCCTGAATAGCCCTGATCTTAAAGGTATCTCTGAAGGTGAGAAGGTTCGGGCCTCCAGTCTCTCTCTAAAACTGCTCCACCAGCCCTGCGCCATTCCCCCCTCACCTCTCTCCACAGAACCGGGATACAGCAACTCTAAAGGAATGGACACCAGCCACACAAACACACAGGTCTGCTCAGCATGGTTTCCAGGCATAGAGTGAGACTCTATCAGCAGTACCACCTGGTAGAAGGAGAGGCTACTTAAAGGCTAGGGGGAGGGGAGTTCAGGTAAGTCACACATTAACCCCTCAACCAGCAGTTGAACCTAACAGTGAATGCAGTTCTGGAGCACAACACAGGAGGCAAAGACCTTCACAACTATCAAGCATGCAGCTCTTAAAGACAAACACATACACAGCAGCATCCAGCAATGGCAGCGCCATCTAAGCACGTGACAATAGCAGTGTGGGAAAGGGAGGTCAAGCACAATACTGGGAGGTAACAGACAATGGCCATTTCACGCATACATGCACAAAACAGGTCTGTGCCTGGTGCAGACACGGAAAAGCACATGTATGCGTGAAACGGCCGATGTCTGTTAGCTCCCGGTATTTATTGTGCTTGAGCTCCCTCTCCCACTCAACTAGGCCTTGCTTATGGGAACTATGTTTTTAAAGTCTTATGTGGATCCCACTGGGACGGGGTACTCGGTACCGGACTGGGGTACTGCTGGGGATGTCACGGAGGTCCTGGTCCGGACCGTGTCCCGGGCCCACCAAAGTAAAAGGGGAATATGTACAATGGATTATAGTTTGTCGTGACGCCATCCACGGTGTGTGGTTAATGATGGGACCACCGCTGCTGCAGAACCTCCGGGGATGATGTTAGGCAGCTGTAGATGGAATAACTCTCCGCGGGTAGAGCTGGGTTCCCCGGGACAGTGATAGTTAAAGTGTATGATCGAGGGTTGTAATAGGTGCAGTTCACTTACTTTCCTGCTGCTGCAGCCTTCTTCCAGGGCTGTGTGTAGAGCTGACAGGCTGTGGCTCTCCAGGTGGAACCTTTCTGCTGTCCTGCTGGAAGAAGTCAGTCACAGACAAGGGAGCAATGGTATCATAAGGTTCTGTCTGCAGATAATCATACACGGGAGTCGGAAGCAGAGTTTACCGCGTTTACTATGCAGTTCTCTCAGTACAACAGTTCAAGTTACAGTTCAGTTCTTACACGGGTTACAGACTTTCTACTCCGGATTCCTTTAATCTCCCTGCAGCCAGGTTGTTACTCTGCGACCCCCCACTTTCTCTACGGTCCTTTCCAGGCTTTGTTCTCTGTCTCAGTGTGTGTCTCTGGACAGGGTAGTGGTAGCTCGGACCCTTGTGAGTCCTCGTGGTCACCACTGAGCTGTCTGTCCTTTAGGCGGGAACTCCAACCTAGAATTGGAGCTCCCCATCAGTGAATCTGGGGATACCGGGTTGATCTTCGGTTCCCCGTCAGAGCCGACTCTCTGCAGTCTGCCTAGCCTCCAATAGTCCTCTCCCGCAAGGCACTATTAGGCTCCCTCCTGACCCGTGTGACTCTGGTTTCAATATGGAAGGCTACTCCGCCGAAAGCTGGTCAGGGCTGCCATGTTCCTAGGACCCAGTGCTGCTGGTCCTCTCTTTCCTCACACTCCTGGGGTGCTGGCTATGGCTGTGCTTTCTCTCCATGGTTTCTCTGGCGCTTTGGATTCTGCATCCCCATCAGCCCCACTCCTCCAGAACGTGTGCTTCCTTCTTTCTGCTCAGCACCCTCTGGCCTACTCTGGTCTTTTCAGCTCGGTCTGTGCTTCTCAGCCTACTGCTGGACTGTGCTGTTCAGCCTACTCCGGCCTACTCTGTGTCTTGGCTACTCGGCTCACTCCGGCCTACTTCTGGTCTTTGCTGGTCAGCACCCTCGGCCTACTGACCCCTTCCTCCTCTCCTTCCTCTATTTCTACCTTCTGTCACCTGACCTTCATGCTGTCCCACCCACTGTCCTCTAAACCCACCACCCCTTGCCCGTCTAGAGTTTCGGGCTCCGGGTTGGGTGCTGCCTCCTAGTGGTGTGTGGGATGTCTGTGAGGGTGTTTGAGGTGCAAACTGTCCTTACCTTCTACCTGGCTGCAGTTTCGTAGGTGGCCTCCTGGTCGCAGAGGTGCCACATTTACAATAAAGCGTAAGGTTTTTATTTGGAAAGTGTGCTACAGGACTCTCTTCCTATGTCACCTTATATACCCGGAGCCTGGGCTTCTCCAGGAGACCATTGTTTCTGTCTTCATGAATATCTAGGGATGGGCGAATCTACTCGCTAGGACTCGTTACTCGGCGAGTAGTAAGTGACTCGCAGGACTCGGTACTCTGCGAGTTTCCCAGCGATTACTCGCACAGCAACGAGTCCAATGCAAATCAATAGCAATCCTAGTTTTTTCAGAGACTTTAAAGTAATCGCTGGGAAACTCGCAAAGTAACTGCTGTTACTTTGCGAGCTGAGTCAGGCTGTCTGATCTGTGCAGGCTGCCGTAGCTCCAGGGTCCTAGAGCCCGCCTGCTCTCTCTGTGTACAGACATGAATGTCTGTGCACATAGACGATGTAGCAGAGCTGAGATTGTTCTCAGTCTGCTCATTCCCTGTGCATAGACATCTATATCTATGCACAGGGGATGTAGCAGAGAGGACATCGCGTTTTGGACTACGTTGGACGGAAGAGGATTTTTTTAATTAAGGATGGAGTCCCTAATGGCTTTTTTTTTATTTCTAATAAAAAAATTTCTCTGTGTTGTGTTTTTTTTAACCCTTTATTGGAGATTCTTAGTGGCTGGGTCAAACCTGGCCTGACATTAAGAATCTCGGGCTTAATACCAGCTTGTATAACAAAGCTGGTATTAACCCCTTTAATACCCAGCGTGCCACCGCCACCAGGGCCGCTGGAAGAGCGAGGTTCAACGCCAGAGGATGGCGCTTCAATGAACGCGCCATCTTCTAGGGCGGCTGCGGGCTGCAATTTGCAGCGGGGGGTGCCCAGAAAGCTTGGGCCTCCCTGTGCTGCGGATTCCAGCCCCCAGCTGCTTAGCTGTACCTGGCTAGACATAGAAATTGCGCGGAGCTCCACGCATTTTTTTTTTATTATTTCATGAAATTCATGAAATAATAAAAAAAGAGGGCTCGCCTATATTCTTGTGTCCGACCAGGTACAAATAGGCACCTGGGGGTTGGGGGCAGCCCGTTGCTGCCTGCTGGATCTGGCTGGTTTCAGAAATACGGCGAAGCCTACGTCATTTTTTTTCTGAAAAATCAATAAACCAATCCTAAAAAAGGGACTGCCTCTTTATTAACCCCTCGCCCATGGTCCAGGGGTTAATAAAGATGCAGTCCCTTTTATTTACATTGTTTTATGGATTTGTCAGAAAAAAATTTGACGTGGACTTCGCCGTATTTCTGGAACCAGCCGGATCCAGCAGGCAGCGACGGGCTGCCCCCACCCCCAGGTGCCTATTTGTACCTGGCCGGACACAAGAATATAGGCGAGCCCTCTTTTTTTATTATTTCATGAATTTCATGAAATAATAAAAAAAAATCCATGGGGCTCCGCGCAATTTCTATGTCTATCCAGGTACAGCTAAGCCGCTGGGGGCTGGAATCTGCAGCGCAGGGAGGCCCAAGCTTTCTGGGCACCCCCCCGCTGCAAATTGCAGCCCGCAGCCGCCCCAAAAGATGGCGCGTTCATTGAAGCGCCATCCTCTGGCGCTGAACCCCGCTCTTCCAGCGGCCCTGGTGGCGGTGGCATGCTGGGTAATAAAGGGGTTAATACCAGCTTTGTTATACAAGCTGGTATTAAGCCCGAGATTCTTAATGTCAGGCCAGGTTTGACCCAGCCACTAAGAATCTCCAATAAAGGGTTAAAAAAAACACCACACAGAGAAATTTTTTTACTAGAAATAAAAAAAAAAAAGCCATTAGGGACTCCATCTTTAATTAAAAAAATCCTCTTCCGTCTGACGTAGTCCAAAACGCGATGTCCTCTCTGCTACTTCCCCTGTGCATAGATATAGATGTCTATGCACAGGGAATGAGCAGATTGAGAACAATCTCAGCTCTGCTACATCAGGCAGCAGGCGGGCTCTAGGACCCTGGAGCTGCACAGAGCAGACAGCTCTTCCTCTGCGAGTTTCCCTGCTATCACTGGCACAGTAGGGAATCCAATGTAAGTTGATTTGCATTGGGCTGGTTACTGTGGAGTAAACGCTGGGAAACTCGCAGAGTAGCAGATAGAGCCTGAAGCTTCCGAGACACATCTGCAATTTGTAAATCGCACATTTCTCGCTATTACTCGCTTCCCCATTCATTAACATTGGACTCGCTAGACTCGCAACGAGTAGCGAGTCCTGGGCTCGGACTCACTAGAGTCAAGCGATTCCGAGTAATTTAGGACTCGCCCATCACTATGAATATCCTTTTCCATGCATTTAAAATTCTCATGATTGGTTGGCAAGTGGATGTAAGCTTATGTTGTTGTGTCAGTGTAAGTGATTTGCTTTATATTTATTTATACCATAGATTAGCACTTTTACACCTGCATATAATAACAAGAATAATGATAATTGCTGCATACATGTTTGTATGATCACAGTCATCCGCTTGGATCCTTAAACCAATTTGCTGGGTTCAATAAAGCGGGTGAATCTATCCACAATGAGTCTTTGGTTATGTCATGTTTCTGTAATCATTTCTTCCTTATTTCAGCTATTTTCTGTGTATGACAATGTGAGACTTCACATGAAGATTTCCCATAAGGTTGAGATAGTGACAACATGGAGGACCTATTTGACACATCCCACCTTCTTTTGCTGTTAGATAGTGTAGCAGTATTCCCATTACACTTCTGCTGGAGTGACTCTTTTACGGTGACTGAAGGGTATCCAAGAAGGTTTTTGCCTCAAGATTAACCATAGTTGCTTTAGTGCTTGCACCTGTAATAATCCTTACGTATAGTATGTGCGCAGCTGACAGGGGAGCCGCAGCATCATTGAGAAAAATCTACAGAGCCGACAATAGACGGCTTACTGTACACGGGTTATTAAAACATGACATGCCGTCCTGAGGGGGCAGCATGTCTCTAGGGGGGGTGGGCACCCCCTCGAGACATGTTGCCCACAATTTTTATTAATATTTAAACTTTTATGACACTGTTAACAGTTTGCTCATCCCTGCGGCAGCAGGGATGAGCAAACTGTATGGTAACCGCATTGCTCCGGATTACACATCCGGAGCAATCCGGTTACCGGATTGCGGCTTCACCCACACATTTTGCCTGCAAAATGTGTGTGATGTCAATTGCAGTTACCGCATCCAAATCTGGATGCGGTAACCGCAATTGCAATAACAAATGTGACCCTAGCCTAAGTGAAATAAATAAATGAGTGAGCAATAGCATAGTTGTGTAAATGCTGGGCAGGTATGTAAGAGCAGAGACTAGAGTAAGGTGAATCTCCATAAATATCTTTTTTTGGCAAATAATCTCAATCCAGAGGTTTTTTTTGCATTCAATAAATTTAATTGGATTTAAATTAGTCTAAAAGAGATAAAAAATTATATTAACCTTTCTTCTCTCCTTTCCATACATGTCCCACTGCTGCCTGTCCAACAATTGGCTCTTCTATAGAGATGAGCGATGTTCGACTCGAATAGTTCGCCAATCTCAAATTTGAGTCGATTTTGGAGCTATTCGAGTCATTCGCTGAATTCGAACAATTTGGTTCCAATTCGGTGAATTTCGAACATGTTCGATTTTGGTTCGAAAATGCGGCAGATGCGGTCAGAAAACCGCATCTGCCGCATTTTGAGCCAAAATAAACATTACCTAAATGAAAGAAAATGTTAAAAATAAAAAAAATAATGTATGCTCACCTGTCTGCGGTCCACCGAAGCCTCCGGTATGGTCCTGTGTCTTCCAGGACCTGTGGTGACGTCAGTTCTCGCGGTAACTCCGGTCACATGACCGGAGTTCCGCGAGAACGTGACGTCACCACAGGTCATGGAAGCAATAGGACCTTGCCGGAAAGCGTAAAATAGATATTTTTATGATTCGGACCCTTTCTTTAAGTAAAAGAAAGGGTCCGAATCTTAAAAATATCTATTTTAAGCTTTCCGGCAAGGTCCGGTTCTTCCAGGACCTGTGGTGACGTCACGTTCTCGCGGAACTCCGGTCATGTGACCGAAGTTCCCGCGAGAACTGACGTCACCACAGGTCCTGGAAGACACAGGACCATACCGGAGGCTTCGGTGGACCGCGGACAGGTGAGCATACATTATTTTTTTATTTTTTACACTTTATTTGACTTTATTTCACTTCCACAATGTATGTATATACATTGTGGAAGTGAAACAGACCCACAAGCCCGTTTTTTTCGTGTTCCGGGATGTTCGACGGTGTTCGTCGAGCATTCGACGAACATTCGTCGAACACCCAGTCGATTCGGCGAATCGAATCGAACACGAACACCGGGGTGGCGGCTCATCTCTACTCTTCTATCTTCGGTCCTCTTTCTTTCTTCTGGCCATGTCTTTCATTTCCCAGGCCTCTCTGCCATCACATAGCACCTGACACATTTTCACATGAGCTGTCATGTAGGTAATTGCTCTGTGACATTCTACATGTGTCTTGTGTCTCACATGAGAGTGAGCTGCTTAGGGAATGGTAGACAATACCAAATGGAAGATAGAAGTAAAGAGTTGATCAAAGCGTAACGACAGCGCAGGAGGTACAGAGAGGGCATAGGAGAAATGAATGTAAAAAAAACATTCTTTCCTGCCCTGTCTAATCCAACCCCAGCTTGGGCTGAGTGTATTGCACCATTTTTGTGAAATTTGAAGGTAAACAAGTCAATGACCCCATAGGACATGGTAAACGAGTTTCATAGTTTTTTTTTAAGGTTGAAGGAAGACTTTAAGTCCATCTAGTTCAACCCATAGCCTAACATGTTGATCCAGAGGAAGGCAAAAAAAAACCCCATGTGGCAACACTAAGCTCCACATTGGGGGAAAAAATTCCTTCCTGACTCCAGATACGGCAATCAGACTAATTCCCTGGATCAACGCCCTATCAAAGAATCTAGTATATATAACCGGTAATATTATAGTTTTCAAGAAAGGCATCCAGGCCCTTCTTAAATGTTAGTAGTGACTCACTCATTACAACATCATGTGGCAGAGAGTTCCATAGTCTCACTGCTCTTACAGTAAAGAATCCACGTCTGTGATTATGATTAAACCTTCTTCCCTCCAGACGTAGAGGATGCCCCCTTGTCCCAGTCTCAGGCCTAAGAGTAAAGAGATCATTAGAAAGGTCTCTGTACTGCCCCTCATATATTTGTACATTATTATAAGATCACCCCTAAGCCTTCGTTTTTCCAAGCTAAATAACCCCAAGTTTAATAACCTGTCTTGGTATTGCAGACCCCTTAGTCCTCTAATAACTTTTGTCGCTCTTCTCTGGACCCGCTCTAGTTCAGCTATGTCTTTCTTATACACCGGAGACCAGAATTGTACACAGTATTCTAAGTGTGGTCGCACTAGTGACTTGTATAGAGGTAAAATTATGTTCTCCTCATGAGCATCTATGCCTCTTTTAATACATCCCATTATTTTATTTGCCTTTACAGCAGCTGCCTGACACTGGCCACTAAATGTGAGTTTGTCATCTACCCATACACCCAGGTCTTTTTCAGTGGTAGTTTTGCCCAGTGTTTTATAATTAAGCACATAATTATACCCTTTGTTTCCTCTGCCCAAGTGCATGACTTTACATTTATCCCCATTAAAGCGCATTTGCCATTTAGCAGCCCAAGCTTCTAGTTTACATAAATCCTCCTGTAATATAAAATTGTCCTCCTCTGTATTGATTACCCTGCAGAGTTTAGTGTCATCTGCAAATATTGAGATTCTACTCTGTATGCCCCCTACAAGGTCATTAATAAATATATTAAATAGGAGCGGGCCCAACACTGACCCCTGTGGTACCCCACTGTTAACTGTGACCCATTCTGAGTGTGTTCCATTAATAACCACCCTTTGTTTCCTATCACTAAGCCAGTTCTTAACCCACTTACACATATTTTCCCCTATCCCCATTGCCCTCATTTTATGTATCAACCTTTTGTGTGGCACCGTATCAAAAGCTTTTGAAAAGTCCATATACACCACATCCACTGCATTTCCTTGGTCCAGTCCAGAACTTACTTCTTCATAGAAGCTTATTAGATTAGTTTGACAGGAACGGTCCCTCGTAAAACCATGTTGAGTCAATTCGGGCATCAAGATGATAGCGGCGTGATTGTGCTTTCTAATCACTAACTTTTCTAAATTTTTCTAATTTCAAGTTTTGTGATTCAATTATAAGTTTTAGGATCCCATGGATTCACTTTGGAAATTATGCATAAATGTAGCACATTTTTTGCCCAAATACGAATGGTGCTGTTGAGTCACTTCCCATTAGTGCTTGATTGTGATGCAGGTGGTCTCCATACAATAGGGAACTAATAAAGTCCCGGTACCATTGCATGAGCTTATAAACTTTAATAAAAACCAAAAATCTCATATTAATTTTTAAAATTTGTAGAACCACAGTGTGTAATAATTGTGTAAGGCCCCCTTCACATTGCGTTTTTGCACATCCGCGTGTATCCTTGACTCTCAAGGATCACATGAACAAGCACTGATCTGTGCCAAAAGAAGCCAACTGATGTCCACGGACTGTTTTCTTAAGGCTGCTTTCACATTATGATTTTTGGTCATCCGATTGTATCGGTTTCAAAACGGATACAATCGGATCCGAAATTGGATCCAATGTCCCCCTATGGGAATCAGATCAGATCGGATGTGCCATTATTGGCATCTGATTTTGGCACCATCCGATCCGATCCGATTTAATCACAGGCACAAAATCGCAGCCTGCTACGATTTTGTGTCCGTGACTCAAATCGGATAGCATCGGATCAGTGCTGATCCGAGTGCCAACAACATGGGAGCCTATGGATATCGGATCCGAGTTCACCTCGGAACCGATGTCGGCTCCGTATTCCCTGCCTCTCCCTGTCTCTTCCTGCTGCTGCCGCCTCCATCTTCTTCCCCGCTATTCTATGCTGTCTCCGCGCTATTCTATTCTGTCCCGCCGCTACTCTATCCTGATCTAATCCCTATCCTGTCCCCTGTTCTCCTCCCTGTGTGTAAAGAAAAAAAAATACTCCTCCCGGAGCATACATCACCTGTCACTGGCTCCCAGGATGCGACACCATCGGAGCTGAAGAGCCTGTGATGATGTTACAGAGCCTGTCACATGACCCATCAGCTGACCGGCTCTCTGACATCATCACAGGCTCTTCAGCCCCGATGGTGTCACATACTGGGAGCCGGTGACAGGTGATCTATATATAGAATAGCGGGGGGAAGAAGATGGAGGAGGTAGCAGCAGGGAGAGACAGGTGACCGCAGGATCCACATGGATCTTGCATAGTATCGGATCGGATGGCTATTTGTCATCCGATTCCAAGGATCCACGGGATCCTCCTTCAAACTCGGATCCCACGGACAGGCACAAATCATAATGTGAAAGGACCCTAACAGATCCATCATCAGTTAGCGGAGATAGGGCTGGGAGGAGCTGTACCTCGCTTCTGAACTTGCTCAGTACAGCACAACGGGCCCATTTAATGGATCCGTTTTTTTCACGGATCCGTCTCCATAGACCCCCATGTTATTTGACACGGACGGCGATGGATCCGATTCTGTCCGTTTCTGTCCGCTTTTTTGAAGGCAGCCCAAAATCGGAGCAGTCTCTGATTCTAGGTACATGAAAAGAGCAGACACAAACGGTTCCTTAACAAAAATGACACAAACAGATGGCATATAGAACCAATCCGTTCCCATAGGGATACATGGGAGGCCAAAAAGGATCCCAGGCTATCCGTTTCAAAACAGAGAGTGTGAAGGGGGCCTTATATTTTTCCCGAGACTTTAGTTACATTATCAATTCTCTTTCCTTCCCATAATAAAAAGGAAAAAAAGTTTACAAAAATTACAAAAAACACATTTCATAGAGACTAAAGATAGCGGTTCATACTGGGAACACTCAGGAATTACTATAAAATGAATATGAAACACTAATGTAAGAAAAAATAAACATTTCATTTAGTATTGTATTTTATAAAAGCTCTTTTTGTCGATGGAGGATGCCAAGGAGGGGAGAGAGGGGTGCACTTATTATTTTTTGGAAGAGGAATTACACGGATCATCATTTTTTATTGCAAAATGACTAGTAATGTATCTGTGAAAACTGAAGCATCAATGAAAAGCAAGACACATTTTTCATGGAAAAAATCGCTGAAAACCGTAACCGAAGTCAATGAAAACTATGGTATTACTGTAGTCTATTTTATTTTTTTTAATGAGGTAGTTAAGTCTAATAGTAAAAAAGCACAAAAATACATGAACAGACCAATTACTGTATGTCCATTTTATCTAGATTCTTATATGATTAACCTCCAACCACAGGAAACACTTTATTGCTTAAAGTGAACCCGTCACCCCCCCTTAGTGATTTACAAACTGAAAGCACCACCTTCAACAGCGTCTATGCTGCATTCTGTGAAGGTGTCTATAATCTCTTTACCCCCTGTACACCAACAGAAACACTTTATAATGTTTCCCACCATGTATGTAAATGAGTACTTAGCCGGTCCGATGGGTGTTGACCCTGTGTCCTAACATCTCTGCCAGCCCAGTCCTCCCCGCCTCCTCTATGTGTCAATTATTGTGCAGCAGAAAAAAGATGGCTTTCACCGATTTTCTTGCAGTTTAATGGTGACTTTGGTGGCTACATCAAAGCGAGGAGGGGATGTTGGAGGTGTGAGACCAGGGCACCGTTTCATGGGGACTCCGCTTCTACCAGGTATAACTCTTTTAGTAGACGAGCAACACTGCCAATCAGTGCCAAACTAAGGTGCATAGGCAGGACTTAGTCTGTCCTCTTAAAGGTATTTGGAGTGCACTAGTGCCCGGTAAACCTTTCTTTTGCTTTCCTCTATGTGTCAGGCGCCTCCTCTTCTCTCTATGCCCCGTCTTCTTTGGCGCCTACCCAGATTCATCTTTGTTCATGCAGGCGCAAGAGAGCTCAGCAGGAGTGCGGGCAGACCAGCTGTCATCATTGTGCCTGCACGAAGTGTCACATACAGCAGAACATAACAGGGCGAGCCCTGGTGCCTGCACTTCACGCAGGCGCAATGATGACAGCTGGTCACCCCGCACTTCGGCTGACCTCTGTGAAAAAGCGTGAACAAAGATGAATCTGCATAGGCACCAAAGAGGAGGGGACAAATAGAGAAGAGGAGGTGGCTGACACATAGAGGAGGCGGGAAGGACAGGCTTGGCAGCGATATTAGGGCACAGTGACAAGACCCCTCGGACTGCCTAAGAATTCATTTTATACATGGTGGGAAATATTATAAAGTATTTCTTTCAGTGTACAGTAGGGGGAAAGAGATTATAGACACCTTCACAGAATGCAGCATAGGCGCTGCTAAAGATGGTGCTATCAGTTTGTAAAGCACTAGGGGGGGGAAGGTGACAGGTTCTCTTTAAATTATTGAGCTCGGAAAACCAAAACACTTGCACACAATTCACAGGATGAAGCAGGCTTTTTCTAAAAGATTTTAAATTTTTGTAATTTTCTACTTACAGTACACAGAAATTTTTGGTAAATATGTCCCCTTTATACCACCACGGCATTGTCCAGGAGTGTACAGTGAAGATTCCCCCTATAATGATGTCGCCATCTTGAGAATATTTATATTCGAACGTATAGTCCTTCATGGTCAGACGACATCCAGGAGCCGAGGTCTGTGATTGTGTAGAGGTAAGCATCAAGGGGAAGAGTAATATCCAGCAGAATGGAAGATCCCATCCAACGTAATGGAACATCAGAACATTACTAAAGAATCTTCTCTCCTTCTCAAATTGCATGACAGATGTTAATCATGAAAAGATCAGGACGGCACTGACAACGCCAGAAAATCCGGGCTTTATATCTTCTTCCAAGTCACGTTTTAGACTGGGTGTATAAATTTATATTAGGTAAAAATACATAATAAAAAAAGAATAAATTAAATAAGATCAGTCACAGGTGTGAGGGGAATATTAGAATAGTGAATTAAATAAATAAAATTAAATATGTTGACAAACAGCAGTCAGTGCGTTACGATATACAGTGAAATGAAAAAGTATTCATATTCCTTGAACTTTTCCATAATTTTTCATGTTGCACCCACAAATTGGAATGTATTTTATTGGGATTTTATGTAACATATCAATTCTAAGTACAAGTATTTGTGAAGTGTAAAGGAGATTATTGCGCACTCCTCGCTCCCACGGTGCCAGGCCAACGGTGACGCAGCGTCCATGGTGGAAGGAGAATGTGTTGGACTATAAGAATATTCATCTGTTCATTGCACAGTCTGTGATTAAGCTTAGGTAATTAATCTCTGCATGAGAAACGTAGATGAGGGTGATAATGTGAATTATTTCTTGAATGGAGTGAAAGCGGGCAGGCAGGATGCCAGCGTGGACGTGCCTTAACCTGGAATCAGCACCCCCATTACATCTGTTTTTTTCACACTCCGACCTACCATGTCTGTATGCCCAGAATAGCTTTTTCTTAAAACAAATTGGTGCAGAACTTGTTTCTTCTTTTTTTGGTGTGTTGGAAGGAGAATGTAGACCCACTGGACCATGGGGAGGAACCAGGCCGGCTCAGACTAGGGAAGGGCAGCGATCGGGGTCTGTGGCAGCTGAGCAAATGGAAAAGGTGGTAAAAGTCAGGACTAGAAGACGCCGTAAAACTTCAAGTAAAGTACAAAGAGTTTATTTTCACAAAGACAGTACGAGGTATAAAATGAAGGTATCAATACGAGGTTACCAATTCTGGAGATCAGATATTGATAACATCTAAGGTAAGCATACATCAGGCGATGGCTTGCCAAGTGAGGTAATTTCGGGTTGATGCAGTCCTGAGTCATCTGTCACGGGCAGATCAGGAGGACCTCAGACACAGGCTTCATGCATAGCACTGGCACAGGAACAGAACATCAGACACTGACCTCAAGAAGATGAATGAGCACCAAGAACCAGGTCGGACATCAGGACACAAGTGAACAGATCCAGGTCGACCTACAGGTCATCTTAAGACACAGGCTGGTCTGATCCAGGAAACTAAAAACATTTAACAGAGGACCTAGCACATGGTTAACAATGGCAAGCTAGCTGGTAGGGGGAAGTAACACACACACAGAACACTAACAGGTACAGTAATGCCGGGGAAACAACGGACAAACTGGTGCATTTGTATTCAGCTCCCCTCAGTCAATAAGTTGTAGGACCACCTTTCTCTGTCTTTTGTGGTCTATCTCTTCCAGCTTTGCTCATGAGAGGTGACATTTTCTCTTTTTTCTTTGCTCTCACTCAGTGAGATTGGATGGAGACATCTGTGATCAGTAATTTTCACACCTTGCTTCAGTTTTGGGTGGATTTTGGACTGGACGGTAACTGGGCTTTTCACACACAGGAATATGCTCTAATCTAAGCCCTCCATTGTAAATATGCATGATGTTTATGGGCGTTTTCTGAATGGAAGGAGATGCTACTCCGCAGTCTCAAGTCTTTGGCAGCCTCTAACAGATTTTCCTCCAAGATTGCCCTGTATTTAACTTTATTTATCTTCCCATCACCTCTGACAAGCTTTCCTGCCCCTGCTGAAGAAAAGCCTCCCCACAGTAATGCTGCATCTACCACCATGATAAATGGTGAGGATGGTGTTTTCAGTATAATGTACAGTATAATTTTTCAGCCAGTCAAAAAAGGTACTGTCACACGCTGCAATCTCACCTGGCGATGTGTGGCAATATGACTTGCGCGCTCACGTTTTTTATGCCCGTCTCAGATCACCGATGGCAGCGTCACATGCCGCAATATCGCCCTGAAGCTAAGGCGATGTGTCGCTCCGGAAATTGCCTCACCTACAGTGGAAGCAATCTTGCCTCATTCCATTGCCGCGTCACACACGCCACAATTGCAAAGGCATGTTCAGCACGGTGAGGAGATAGGTGTGCCACAGTGGTTTACACCGTGCCCCACCCACGCTCATTGGACAACACAACTGCATTACGATTGATCAGCATGCTCTGGAAGGCTAGCTAATACATGACGCTATTGTCTATCGGAGTTTGTCACAAATACATGCTCGTGTCTTCAATTGTGGCTCTTGCAACACACACACTGGCCCATGGCACGCATCTACGATGTGTAGCCCAACATCTGAGCTGTCATGTGTGGCACTATACTCCACACAGCGCAACTTAAAGAGGACCTGTCACCAACCACACATGGTGATCTAATTACAGCACTGAATGCAGCATGTCTGCTGCATCCAGGCAAGGGGTCCACCAGCCCTTGAGCCCCCCCTGTACCCCGAGATAATACACTTTGAAAACTTACATTGTGGAGCCAAATAGGAGGTGGCTTGTGGCTGGAGCAAAAGGGGAGTTTCACACCCCCTGCATGTTTAATCTGCCCACCGCCGCCTCCCTGATGCCAATCATTATCTACCTCGCCTGCAGCATAACACAGAGCTTATTGCAGTGATGGCCACTTTGCCCCGCCCCCTGTGGTGATGTCACCGCTTATACCCGCCCTGCTCCATGGTTAACATATAGCAGAACACGGAGCACGTGTTAGATACGACTCCTTATGAGAGCTCGTCATGTGACCGGAAACCGCTGCCGGGATTACGACGTCACCGCAGGTCCTACAGATCCTCACTACTATTCACTACTAGTGAGGGCCTGTAGGACCTGCAGTAACGTCATAATCTCGGCAGCGGTTTCCAGTCACATGACGAGTTATTGTGAGAACTCGTCATTTCACCGGGAAACGCAGCCGGGATCACATCTCCGACAGGTAGATAGTGCTGGAAGTGTCGCTGGATGGATTAGAGAGGTGAGTATCGATTTTTTTTATTTTTAACCCTTGATTTTACTTCATTTCAGTTCAGCAAGGTATGTATATACCTTGCGGAACTGAAATCGAACTGAAATTGAACATGACCTCGAACTGCCGAATTTAGAGCAAATTGTTCTAATTCGACGAACGACTCGAGCAGCGCCAAAAACTTCTCGAATTTGAGATTGGCGAACATTTTGAGTCGAACACTGCTCATCTCTACCCTTCACGCCAGGTTAGATAGAGTGAACCACCCACACCGAAATTTTACTCACACCACTAGGGTCACTGAGTCAGGTCTTGGTCCCTGTTATTCCTGTGATGAAGCCTCAAGAAATTGCATCCCTGACTGAAGATGCAATATTCTCCGTCTATGTAATGACATGGTTAACACTCAGAGCTCCATACCCCACATGCACCATTAGAATAGAGGGCCAATTAGGTCCTGATGGGCGGAGTGTAGGAGTAGAGTGTAGGAGAATGTAGAAGAGGAGAGAGGAGAGAGAGGTAGTCGGGGAGGAACATAGGAGAAGGGGGCTCTGCACTGTTCCGTGCAGCCCTGCAGACCACCTACCGGTTGGTGCCCCAAAACAGGAATCTGGGCGACTATTCAATGGGTCAAAATACACCCACGCCCATCAACCACCGGATCACTGATTCCGAAGCTAGCAAGTCGACCATCGCTGCTCAGCAAACCAGAAGTGGAGGGACTGCTCTATAGGAGCACCTCACTGCAGCCGCGACCAGAGCCGTCTTGCCAGCGGAGTACCCACCAAAAGGAAACAGGCTCCCCTCACACCGGGCAGTATACACCGGCAGGGAAATCTAAGTAGCCCCCTTGTACCCGAACTGGCGCATTAAGGCGACGTCGGCAACCAAACTAGAAAAGTTAAGAACGGAGGAACACCATGGAGCTCTGAAACAACACCGGTCATTGCTGGGACCCCCCGGTCCGTTACCCGTTAACTGTATACCCTGTATCACCTACCGGTTACAGTAAAAGACCCGTTACAGAGAACACTGGTATTTCTTCAGAACTGTTTAACTCCGCATGCTAAGAATCACTGAGCTGCCATACACCACCAAGTGCAGCCCCTGGCTCCGGGGACTCCCACTCGTCCTGTGGGGAGCATCCCATCTTGCTGCCATACATCCCCCAGAGGCCCAAGCAGCGCCGGTGAAATCACCGGAATTCCCGCAGGTGGCGTCACGACAAGTAAGAATTTAACCCTTAACTGTTCAGCCAACCACTATTGATCTGGACCACTGAGCCCCACAGCCGCAGGCGCGGAACCGTGACAGGAGAAGACCAGGTTACGGTGAGTCACCAACACCCCCCCGGTGGCTGACGACACCCTGGTAGGCCCCTAGTTGCTTCGTCTTCCCTAGCACCAGGCCGGGATAGTAAGAACTTGCAGTGGGACCAATCTGTAGTTCAGCACAATTATGTGGCCCTACTGGGGCCCGAGACGGCCATTGAGGAAGTGTACATGGATCAGGAGGTCAACTGATGGGTCTACCAGAGGGACTCGTTTATTGGCCTCCCAGGATACAAGAGGGGAAAGGCCCACCATAGAGACACTGAGTTAAGCAGAATACTGCTGCCAGCAGGGGATCAAGCAGGAGGCCCAGAGGGAAGCTGTAAAGGCGGAGCGGCAGGCTAAATGGCTTGTCATGGAGGAGCGGAACCTGCAAGAAAAGCAGCAGGTCTGCAGATCCACGGCAGATTAGTAGGGCCCGATCTACCAGGGTTTCGTGGTCCAGTTCAACCAAGACAATGGTTGTGGATTTGTCAAATAGCGGAGGAGCAGCTGAGAACTCTTTTTAGCCCGGTGGGACAATGAATCCCACCTGCGAGAGGGTCACCCTGGTCGCAACCTATAGCTTGGTGATAGAGTCACCTTTTCCCAGTACCTGGGGGAGTGGAAGAGGTACACCCTGGACATCCACCTAGTAAAGGATGAGCCACCTACTTATACAGCAGAGCCCCAGGTTTTTAAGCCAATAGCCATGCTTGTGCAGTCCTGGAAGTTGCACCAGCTATCCGGGCCAGCGCAAACACCCTGTCCCAGAATTGTAGAAGTTGCTACACATAATGTGCCAGGAGGAGCCACAGTGGTAGTAGTTACTGTCAGAGAAGTGGCTACACAGACTGAGCCTGTGTTATCGGCAGAAGCAGCAGACAACCTGGCTGCATTGTACAGTGCAGACGAGCCAGTACTACCCTGGCTGCGGAAAAAGCCACGGTCCAACATGGGGTAATGTAACTAGTGCAGCTGTGTATATAGTTTTATGTTCAGTGTAATTATGTGTCTATGTAGATGTGAATGTGTATATTGTCTTATGTAGAGTAGAATGTATACATGCCAATTATGTGACAAAAGACTGAGTGGCTATGGACTATGTATAGCTCGAACTTTAAAAGTAAATGGTTAGCACTCAGGTGTGCTCTCTTTTGGCTTTAGAGCCGACATGTCCGTAAGACCGCAAAGAAAAAAAAATCACTGGAGTGGCCGAAGAATCGGTCCCTTTATCCCTGTCGCCATGCCCAGGGTATGTGCTGGGGTTTTTCTTGTGGTGGGTTCCCCCTAAGACAAAGGGACACACTAAGTGCTGGACACTCGCCTACTTACAATTTAGGACAGTGTGATGCCTACCCAGATAGGGTTTTACACTGAGCTTGGCGGGACTGTAAATCTTATTGGTATTGTTCTTGTTATTAAGCATTACAAAAATTTTGCATGTCTTTGAAACCACTGTTTTTCTGTTCTCTTGCAGCCCAAGGACAGGCTGAATTTAAGGAGCCAATCGCCACAGAGCTACTGCATCAATGTTATGGTGTAGAATCCCACTCACTGGTAAGGGGAGTACAAACCGGTGCCAGGAAACCCAGACCGCACTAGGAATGATTGTAGTGGGTTTGGGTAGTGAAGGGAGTTAGTTAGAGGGAGCACTTTGGGAGGAGCGAGGTCTGAGAGAACACACATAGATGATGTGGGACACATGACAAAGGAGTGTAAGAAGAACAAGAAACATCTAGAAAGTAGAAGACGACAATGAGAAGGAAGACAGCTAACAGAGAGAGTTGACCAGTTGAGGAGAGTTGGTAGAGAATAGACGCCTGAAAAGTGTCCAGAGGACTGAAGCAAGTGGGAGCTCGTCCTATGGACGAACCCTTGAGTGGAACATCACCCAAATGGCTTAGGGAGAAAGAGAAGGTCCCAGAGGCATGGGAATTGAGCTATCCACTGGTGGGACTCTCATCCATTCTCAAGCGCAGTCAAGTGGAGGGACTATGCGGCAAGGGGCACTGAGAACCCAAAAGACTAGTGGAGAAGACCAGGCTCAGCTAGCAACTCAGAGGCTGTGCCACTTTCAAGGTAACATGGTCGACAACTGCACACATTTGCTGAAAAGGTGGCAACCATAGGGCTAAGGGGAGATACGGCAGGGAACCCCTAGGAAAAGACCACTGTCAACAGCTCAGAGCTGTTGGCAAGGCGCAAGGGAGAAAGGGCAAAGCAAGTGCTGTGTGAGACGACCTGTAAAGGACAGAGAAGGGGCGCCAGTTACATATCGTCCTATTACCAGTAAGTAGCTGGATCCTTGCCTCTGAGAACCCAGTGTGCACCGGACTGCTGCACAAAGACTGTGAGTAAAGGACTCGGTCACTGTGATCCCCGTGATGAAGCCTCAAGAAAGCCTGGTTCCAAGTATCCTAAGGCCCTAGAGGGGCATGTCAATGGTCCTTCCCACCCTGAGAATACCAGAACCTCAGCTGTTGGCTTATTGGTGTGTTTATTTATTACTTGTGGCCTTACTGACTTGGTTAGTATTATTGGGTATCTGATTGACGCCTTGGCAATACAAACGTCCGGGTTTGATGTCAGCTGACATTACCCAGCTGTCATCAACTCCAAATATCATTACCCTGTTTGCCATCACACCTGGGCAGCGAGAGAGCTGGTGCAAATCGCCAGAAGTGGCACATCTAACAGAGGCTCTACTCTTAGAGTGGCTGTGGCATGATTATTGTTTTTTAAAGATTTTAAAATATTTTAAAACTTTAAAGATTACTCATTTTCCGCTGTTGAAGGGGATGGAGGAATGGATTGTTTGATGGATAGATAGATTGATGAATGGATACATGGTTATACAGAAATAATAATACATAGATAGATAGATAGATAGATAGATAGATAGATAATAGATAGATAGATAGATAGATAGATAGAATAAAAAGATTTAGAGCTACAAAAATAGATATATTTATAGATATATTTATAGACAGGTAGATGTCAAACAGCTATTTAATGTAGTGATGGGCGAATCCTAAATTACTCGGAATCGCTTGACTCTAGCGAGTCCGAGCACAGGACTCGCTACTCGTTGCGAGTCTAGCGAGTCCAATGTTAATGAATGGGGAAGCGAGTAATAGCGAGTAGTGTGAGATTTACAAATCACAGATGTGTCTCGGAAGCTTCAGCCTGAAGCAATCCTAGTTTTGTCATTTATTTGCATTGCTCGTTTACTTTGTAACTGTAATCGCTGGGAAATTCGCACAGATAAGAGAAGAGTCCTGTCTGCTCTGTGCAGCTCCAGGGTCCTAGAGCCCGCCTGCTGCCTGATGTAGTAGTGCTGAGATTGTTCTCAGTCTGCTCATTCCCTGTGTACAGACATGAATGTCTGTGCACAGAGATGATGTAGCAGTGCTGAGATTGTTCTCAGTCTGCTCATTCCCTGTGTACAGACATGAATGTCTGTGCACAGAGATGATGTAGCAGAGCTGAGATTGTTCTCAGTTTGCTTATTCCCTGTGCATAGACATCTATATTTATGCACAGGGGATGTAGCAGAGAGGACATCGCGTTTTGGACTGCGTCGGACGGAAGAGGATTTTTTTAATTAAAGATGGAGTCCCTAATGGCTTTTTTTTTTATTTCTAATAAAAATTTTTCCTTGTGTTGTGTTTTTTTTAAAACAATTTAATAGAAATTCATGGCGGTCATGTCTAATATTGGCGTGACCGCCATAAATTTCGGGCTTAGGGCCAGCTGATAATACAAAGCTGGCCCTAACCTCTTTATTACCCAGCGTGCCATCGCTACCAGGGCCGCTGGAAGAGCGGGGTTCAGCGCCAGAGGATGGCGCTTCAATGAACGCGCCATCTTCTGGGGCGGCTGTGGGCTGCAATTTGCAGCGGGGGGTGCCCCGAAAGCTTGGGCATCCCTGCGCTGCGGATTCCAGCCCCCAGCTGCTTAGCTGTACCTGGCTAGACATAGAGATTGCGCGGAGCCCCACGCATTTTTTTTTAATTATTTCATGAAATTCTGAGATTCTGACTCTGAGACTCTGACTCTGAAATTCATGAAATAATTAAAAAAAAATGCGTGGGGCTCCGCGCAATTTCTATGTCTAGCCAGGTACAGCTAAGCAGCTGGGGGCTGGAATCCGCAGCGCAGGGATGCCCAAGCTTTCTGGGCACCCCCCGCTGCAAATTGCAGCCCGCAGCCGCCCTAGAAGATGGCGCGTTCATTGAAGCGCCATCCTCTGGCGCTGAACCCCGCTCTTCCAGCGGCCCTGGTAGCGGTGGCACGCTGGGTAATAAAGAGGTTAGGGCCAGCTTTGTATTATCAGCTGGCCCTAAGCCCGAAATTTATGGCGGTCACGCCAATATTAGACATGACCGCCATGAATTTCTATTAAATTGTTTTAAAAAAAACACAACACAAGGAAAAATTTTTATTAGAAATAAAAAAAAAGCCATTAGGGACTCCATCTTTAATTAAAAAAATCCTCTTCCGTCCGACGCAGTCCAAAACGCGATGTCCTCTCTGCTACATCCCCTGTGCATAAATATAGATGTCTATGCACAGGGAATAAGCAGACTGAGAACAATCTCAGCTCTGCTACATCATCTCTGTGCACAGACATTCATGTCTGTACACAGGGAATGAGCAGACTGAGAACAATCTCAGCTCTGCTACATCATCTCTGTGCACAGACATTCATGTCTGTACACAGGGAATGAGCAGACTGAGAACAATCTCAGCACTGCTACATCATCTCTGTGCACAGACATTCATGTCTGTACACAGGGAATGAGCAGACTGAGAACAATCTCAGCACTGCTACATCATCTCTGTGCACAGACATTCATGTCTGTACACAGGGAATGAGCAGACTGAGAACAATCTCAGCACTGCTACATCAGGCAGCAGGCGGGCTCTAGGACCCTGGAGCTGCACAGAGAAGACAGCTGGACTCGGCTCGCAAAGAAACAGCAGTTATCTGCGAGTTTCCCTGCTATCACTGGCACAGTAGCCAGTGATTACTCGCACGAGTCTAATGCAAACAATGGCAATCCTAGTTTTGTCAGCGTTTCTGACAAAACTAGGATTGATATTGATTTGCATTGGACTCGTGCGAGTAATCACTGGGAAACTCGCAGAGTACCGAGTCCTGCGAGTCCCTTACTACTCGCCGAGTAACGAGTCCTAGCGAGTAGATTCGCCCATCCCTAATTTAATGTCCCACCCTCTAATATATTGTAAGCATGTACCTTTAAGTACCTTTCATGTTGAACTAAATAGTGTTTTAGCTTTGTATTTAGCTAAAAATAATCAAATATAATATAATAAGTGCCTAAGCCAGCTTCCGTCCGTTTCTGCTCGAAATGACGTCAGATCCGGACCGGACTGAAGCTGGCTTAGGCAAGTATGTAATATATTAAACACACACACTTAAACACACACACACACTCCACTATACTTAGCACGGGCCCTGCGTCCGCCGCCTGGATCCACAGTCGACATGTTGCTGCCCCCCAAGCTACTGGATCCAATATGGCGTCCGGAAAGTCTCGCGAGACTTCCCAGACGCCATATTGGATTAAGTCGTCGGGGGGGGTGACATACTTTGTCCAAGATGGCGTCCGGGAAGTCTTGCGAGACTTCCCGGACGCCATATTGGATCCAGTCGTCCAGTAGCGGTGACATATCGACTGAGGATCCAGGCGGTGGGAAGACGCAGACCCGTTGGTAAGTATAGCGGAGTGTATGTGTGTGTATGTGTGTGTATGTGTGTGTGCTGACCACTCTGCCCACGGCGCTGCGCTGACCACTCTGCCCACAGCACTGTGCTGACTACTCTGCCTACGGTGCTGCGCTGACCACTCTGCCCACGGCGCTGCACTGACCACTCTGCCCACGGCGCTGCGCTGACCACTCTGCCCACGGTGCTGCACTGACCACTCTGCCCACGGCACTGCGCTGACCACTCTGCCAACGGCGCTGCGCTGACCACTCTGCCCCCGGCACTGCACTGACCACTCTGATCCCGGCACTGCGCTGACCACTCTGCCCACGGCACTGCGCTGACCACTCTGCCCACGGCATTTCGCTGACCACTCTGCCCACGGCGCCGCTCGCTCCGCCCATCACACCTCCCTCTGCCCGCTCCTTCCCCATCTCTCCTTCATCTCCCCGCTGCTCCCCCCCTTGATACCCCTGCGGTCCCCTGGTGCTCTCCCCCTTGCGGTCCCCCGTGCTTTCCCCCGTGCTCTTCCCGTGCTCTCCCCCGTGCCCTCCCCCCTACGCTGCTGTGCGGTCCCCGTCATCTCCCCTGTATGGTTCCGTACGGTTCCCCATGCTCTCCGCCGTCTGCTCCCCGTACGGTCCCGTGCGGTCCCCCTCAATTTTCCTGTACTGTTCCGTCGGATTCCCCATGCCCTCCCTCGTCCCGATGCCCTTGCGGTCATTGGTGCTCCCCTCTCCCCCTCCTGTGCTCCGGACTGCAGGGGTTAAAAATAAGAAACATCTTATATTCTCACCTGTCCAAGCTCCACCGGCGATCAAGCTACCGTATATCTTCAGATGCTGTGTCCCTGCTACACTGCCACCTCTGTGTATTGTGACCTGCAGCACTGTCACCTGTGTGTATTCTACCAGCAGCAGTCACCTGTGTGTATTGTACCGCAGCAGCACAGTGTAACCTGTGTGTATTGTACCAGCAGCACTGTCACCTGTGTGTATGGTAACAGCAGCACTGTCACCTCTGTGTATTGTACCAGCAGCCCTGTCACCTCTGTGTATTGAACCAGCAGCAGTCACCTGTCTGTAATTGTACCACCACCCTTTTCACCTGGTGTGTATTGTACCAGCAGCATCACCTGTGTGTATTGTACCAGATGCACTGTCACCTGTTTGTATTGTACCAGCAGCCCAGTCACCTGTGTGTATTGTACACCAGCAGCAGTGTCACCTGTGTGTATTGTACCAGCAGCAGCAGTGTCACCTGTGTATATTGTACAGCAGCATTGTCACCTGTGTGTATTCTACCAGCATCAGTCACCTATGTGTTTTGTAACAGCATCACGGTGACCTGTGTGTATTGTACCAGCAGCAGCAGCAGCAGTGTTACCTGTGTGTATTGTACCAGTAGCACTGTCACCTGTGGTATTGTACCAGAGCACTGTCACCTGTGTGTATTGTACCAGCAGCAGCAGCACTGTCACCTGTGTGTATTGTACCAGCAGCACTGTCACCTCTGTGTATTGTACCAGCAGCACTGTCACCTGTGTATTGTACCAGCAGCACTTGTCACCTGTGTGTATTGTACCAGCAGCAGCAGCATGTCACCTGTGTGTATTGTACCAGCAGCACTGTCACCTGTGTGTATTGTACCAGCAGCATTGTCACCTTTGTGTAATGTACCAGCAGCACTGTCACATGTGTGCATTGTACTAGCAGCACTGTCACTCTGTGTATTGTACCAGCAGCACTGTCACCTGTGTGTATTGTACCAGCAGCAGCAGCACTGTCACCTGTGTGTATTGTACCAGCAGCACTGTCACCTCTGTGTATTGTACCAGCAGCACTGTCACCTGTGTATTGTACCAGCAGCACTGTCACCTGTGTGTATTGTACCACAGCAGCAGCAGTGTCACCTGTGTGTATTGTACCAGCAGCACTGTCACCTGTGTGTACTGTACCAGCAGCACTGTCACCTTTGTGTAATGTACCAGCAGCACTGTCACATGTGTGCATTGTACTAGCAGCACTGTCACCTGTGTGTATTGTACCAGCAGCACTGTCCCTCTGTGTATTGTACGAGCAGTAGTCACCTGTCTTAATTGTACCAGCAGCCCTGACACCTGTGTGTATTGTAACAGCATCACTGTCACGTGTGTATTGTACCAGCAGTAGTCACCTGTCTGTATTGTACCAGCAACACTGTCACCTCTGTGTATTGTACCAGCAGAACTGTCATCTCTGTGTATTGTACCACCAGCACTGTCACCTCTGTGTATTGTACCAGCAGCACTGTCACCTGTGTGTATTGTACTCAGCACACTGTCACCTCTGTGTATTGTTACAGCAGCAGCAGCAGTGTCACCTGTTTATTGTACCAGCAGCACTGTCACCTTGTGTATTGTACCAGCAGCCCTGTCACCTGTGTGTATTGTACCAGCAGCACTGTCAACTTGTGTATTGTACCAGCAGCACTGTCACCTCTGTGTATTGTACCAGCAACACTGCCACCATGTCTGTTATGTACCAGAGCACTGTCACTCTGTGTGTATTGTACCAGCAGCCTGTCACCTGTTTCTATTGTACCAGCAGCACGCTGTATTCTTTGCTAAGCACTCTACTCTGGCAAGAAGGGACCAGCAGCAGCATGTCACCTGTCTGTATTGTACCAGCAACCTTGCCACCTGTGTGTATTCTACCAGCAGCACTGTCACCTTTTGTATTGTACCAGCAGCACTGTCACCTGTGTGTATTGTACCAGCAGCACTGTCACCCTGTGTTTGTACCAGCAGCACTTTTACCTCTGTGTATTGTACCAGCAGCACACTGTCACCTGTGTGAATTGTACCAGCAGCACCGTCACCTGTGTGTATTCTACGAGCCGCACTGTCACCTCTGTGTATTGCACCAGCACACTGTCACCTCTGTGTATTGTACCAGCAGCACTGTCACCTGTGTGTATTGTACTGGCACCACTGTCACCTGTGTGTATTGTACCAGCATCCTGTCACCTTTGTTGTATTGTCCTGCTGCACCTGTCACCTCTGTGTGTATTGTACCAGCAGCACTGTCACCTCTGTGTATTGTACCAGCAGAACTGTCATCTCTGTGTATTGTACCACCAGCACTGTCACCTCTGTCTATTGTACCACAGCACTGTCACCCTATGTGTTGTACCAGCACACTGTCACCTTTGTGTATTGTGCCAGAGCAGCAGCACAGTGTCACCTGTGTGTATTGTACTAGCAGCACTGTCACCTCTGTGTATTGTGACAGCAGCAGCACAGTGTCCACTGTGTATTGTACTAGCAGCACTGTCACCTCTTGTGTATTTACCACCAGCACTGTCACCTGTGTGTATTGTACTAGCAGCACTGTCACCTCTGTTATTGTACCAGCAGCACTGTCACCTTGTGTATTGTACCAGCAGCACTGTCACCTTTGTGTATTGTACCAGCAGCACTGTCACCTGTGTGTATTGTACCAGCACAATGTCACCTGTTGTATTGTACCAGCAGCCTGTCACTCTGTTTTATTGTACCAGACATGCTATACTTTGCTAAGCACTTACTCTGCAGAGGGGACCAGCAGCAGCAGTGTCACCTGTCTGTATTGTACCAGCAGCCCTGTCACCTGTGTGTATTTACCAGCAGCACTGTCACCTGTGTGTATTGTACCAGCAGCACTGTCACCTTGTGTATTGTACCAGCAGCACTGTCACCTCTGTGTATTGTACCAGCAGCACTGTCACCTGTGTATTGTACCAGCAGCACGTCACCTGTGTGTATTGTACCAGCAGCACTGTCACCTGTATGTATTCTACCAGCGCACTGTCACCTCTGTGTATTGTACCAGCAGCACTGTTCACCTGTGTATTGTACAAGCAGCACTGTCACCTCTGTGTATTGTACCAGCAGCACAGCATGTCACCTGTGTGTATTGTACCATCAGCACTGTCACCTGTGTGTATTCTACCGCAGCACTGTCACCTTTGTGTATTGTACAAGCACACTGTCACCTGTGTGTATTGTACCAGCACACTGTCACCTGTGTGTATTGTACCAGCAGCACTGTCAACTTTGTGAATTGTACAGCAGCACTGTCACCTGTCTGTATTGTACCAGCAGCACTGTCCTGTATGTATTCTACCAGCGGCACTGTCACCTTGTTATTGTACCAGCAGCACTGTCACCTGTGTGTATTGTACCAGCAGCACTGTCAACTTTGTGTATTGTACAAGCAGCACTGTCACCTGTCTGTATTGTACCAGGAGCACTGTCACCTGTTTGTATTGTACCAGCAGCACGCTGTATACTTTGCTAAGCACTTTACTCTGGCCAAGAGGGGACCAGCAGCAGCAGTGTCACCTGTGTGTATTGTACCAGCAGCCCTGTCACCTGTGTGTATTGTACACAGCAGCAGTATCACCTGTGTGTATTGTACCATCAGCACTGTCACCTGTGTGTATTCTACCAGCAGCACTGTTACCTGTGTGTATTGTACCAGCTGCACTGTCACCTGTGTGTATTGTACCAGCACCACTGTCACCTGTGTGTATTGTACCAGCACCACTGTCACCTCTGGGTATTGTACCAGCACACTGTCACCTGTGTGTATTGTACCAGCAGCACTGTCACCTGTGTGTATTGTACCAGCAGCACTGTCACCTCTGTGTATTGTACCAGCACACTGTCACCTCTGTGTATTGTTCCTGTTGCACTGAGCCTGTGTGTATTGTACCAGCAGCACTGTCACCTGTGTGTATTGTACCAGCACCACTGTCACCTGTGTGTATTCTACCAGCAGCACTGTCACCTCTGTGTATTGTACCAATAGCCCTGTCACCTGTGTGTATTGTACCAGCACCACTGTCACCTCTGTGTATTGTTTCTGTTGCACTGTACCTGTGTGTATTGTACCAGTCAGCCTGTCACCTGTGTGTAATGTACCGCAGCAGTGTCACCTATGTTTATTGTACCAGCAGCACTGTCACCTGTGTGTATTCTACCAGCAGCACTATCACCTCTGTGTATTGTACCAGCAGCACTGTCACCTCTGTGTATTGTACCAGCAGCACTGTCACCTCTGTGTATTGTACCAGGAGCACTATCACCTGTGTGTATTGTACCAGCACCACTGTCACCTGTGTGTATTGTACCAGCAGCACTGTCACCTTGTGTATTGTTCCTGCTGCACTGTCACCTGTGTGTATTGTACCAGCAGCACTGTCACCCTGTGTATTGTACCAGCAGCACTGTCACCTCTGTTTTTGTACCAGCAGCAGCAGCACTGTCACCCTGTGTATTGTACCAGAGCACTGTCACCTGTGTGTATTGTACCAGCACCACTGTCACCTGTGTGTATTGTTCCTGCTGCACTGTCACCTGTGTGTATTGTACCAGCAGCACTGTCACCTCTGTGTTTTGTACCAGCAGCACTGTCACCTCTGTGTTTTGTACCAGCAGCAGCAGCACTGTCACCTCTGTATATTGTACCATCAGTAGGGATGGGCGAGTCTACTCGCTAGGACTCCTTACTCGGTGAGTAGTAAGGGACTCGCAGGACTCGGTACTCGGCGAGTTTCCCAGCGATTATTCGCACAGTATTGAGTCCAATGCAAGTGCAGATGCGGCTTTATTTACAAATCCATGAGGTCCACAAACAAGGAGGGGAGGATGTGCAGGACGACGATCACTGTTTCACACCCTTCAAGCCGCAATGGCACTTTATCCGGTTGAGTTAAAAAACAAAGATGCAGAGAAAAATCCTTTATTACAAATAAAAAAAACTGCCAAAACACAAGTACTCAGCTATAACCTCACAGATCAGATGATTTCCTCCCTCCAACAGGGCAACGAGCTGGATTGGGATAAAAAGTATCTAGACTACTTAGGAATCACAGTCACTAAACCCACTTCCAAAATATATGATGCAAATCTAGGAAAGCTGTATAAAGCTCTTCAAATGGACCTAGCTAACATTTCCAAAACTGAACTAACGTGGTTAGGCAAAATAGAGGCGTACAAATTATTTATACTGCCCAAAATACTTTACATTTTTCGTTCAGTCCCCCTTCAGCTTAACTCAGCTTGGTGCAAAAAAATTCAACTCAATTATCTAACTTTATTTTGGGGGGAAAAAAACCTAGAACCTCTCTCTCTATTCTAGAAAAAAGTAAACTACACGGAGGTCTAGCGGTGCCTAACATCTCAGCTTACTATAATTCAGCGCTTATCAGACTTAGCCAAAACTGGTGGGGAGTAGAAGAAGAGAAGCCGAGATGGATGGAGATAGAGAAAGCACTTAATCACTCGAGAGATCTCCAATGGACACTACTCGCTTATTTATGTGGCAAGACCAAGAAACTACCTAAAGAACCAACGTTAAAGGCTACCATACGCTCGTGGAGAACTCTCACCACGAAATCATACGCAACAAATCATAAACCTTCCCACGTTGGATCTCAGTTTACCTCCTACCAGCTCTATCGGCAGATATAGATATAAGTGTATGGACCAATTGTGGAATCCATACTCTCTCAGACTTACTTGATGACAATATGCAACTCAAATCCTTTGCAAGTCTTAGAACCAAGTTTAATTTGCCAAGCGAAGAGGTTGGGAACTGGAACAAAATAAAACGTACACTCAATAAAAATAATCTGAGTCTCCATCTCCCGCTACACATAACTCAACTTTTCCGTTTTAACCAATCGAACATCTTTTGGTCTTTCAAGTCTATTTACAAAGAATGGAGCCTTGATTCTTCATTTTCCAGCGCTTCTAACATAGGTGCATGGAGTAAGGAACTCCAAATCTCTCTCCCTGCTGATCTAATTGAAGATACACTCAAAATAGTTTACAAAAGTCTCTCATCTTCAGTTCTTTGGGAATCTTACTACAAAACCTTGACTAGGTGGTATTTCACCCCTACAAGACTCCATACATTTTCGGAAACTATATCACCATTGTGCTGGAGGAACTGCGGAAAACCTGGCACAATGTCTCACATATTCTGGGACTGTCCCATCCTGCGCCCATTTTGGGGGAAAATACAACTTCTAATCTCCGACATAACAGGGATCGACTTGGACCTCTCGCCAGAACTCGCGCTGCTCCTGATAGGAATAAACGTAGTACCACCTGAGCTCAGAGCGCTCATTATACACATTTTGATTGCCTCAAAAAATGGTGTAGCGGCTCGATGGAAAGACCCGGATCCACCAACGTTTGAAACAATACTGGGGACTATTGCAGCTCACAATGTGTATGAATACACGTTCGCTCTGAGGAAAATCTTCAAGGAAAGTACAGTAACAAGTGGTTAACATGGAACCAGTTTTTCTTTCAACAGGATGCCCCCATAATATAAACTTTATCGAATTAGCTTCCAATATGCTATGAGCAAAGTTTAGTTGAGCATAACTTAAAAGTATTTTTCCCTCCCTCCCTCCCTTCTTCCCCCCCCCCCTTCCTTTCCCACCACCCACCCTCCAACCGCACGTGTTTATAAGAATACACAATTTGTTATGGTTTATTGTTAGTTGTTAACTTGACTCTTGTCTTCTAATGTGTGGTTATCTTAATGTATCACTATTTGTTATAACCACCTTGTAAGTTTATATCTAATTCAATAAAAAAACTTAGACAACCTGCTGCAACCAATATAAATGAAGGTAAACTGTGGAGCCAGTAACGTCTATGAGAGTTCAGAAGTGCTTTGCCAACCTTCCAATTATTGACTTCATTATTAAATACACAAGGAGAAAAAAATGCACCAAATACCGCACCAAAAATGGACCAAAGATGTGTCGAGTTTTTGGGTCCGTAGATGCGTAAGAATATTTCAGCACCAAATACTTAACATGGGGCAGTTCCGAGGCTGACTGGATCTTGTTGGATCTGTA
Source organism: Allobates femoralis (assembly GCA_033576535.1). Taxonomy (NCBI): domain Eukaryota; kingdom Metazoa; phylum Chordata; class Amphibia; order Anura; family Aromobatidae; genus Allobates; species Allobates femoralis. Next base: position 14,211,564 of record JARQOC010000003.1, read on the forward strand.
GGATTTTAATAATCATTTACAAACTTTTTTATTTGAAGAATGAATAGTTTTTTTTAATGACGCCAGTGATTTTCTTTGCAATGTGCTGGAACAAGATTAAAATGCAAAGCAAGAAAAAGCTGAATTTTAGGATTTGCTTTTTACGTTATTGATTGTCATTGTGCGTAAAAATGACCTTGCCACATGATTGTCCAGGTATGTGCACTTACAGCAATACCAAGCATGTACAGTTTGAGTTTTAAAGTAAATAAAAATTAACTTTAAAAATAAAATTTAAATAAAATAAGTCTGAAATTTGTAAAAAATAAAATTGGGTTTGTGTTACCATTTTCTGAGTCCTGTAATTGCAGCTGCTTCTAGGGCCTGATTTTTGCTATGCTGAATTAGCTCTACATCTGAACAAATGATTTTGAGCTTAGTACTGTTACAATTTTATATTTTTATTACATTTTGGGGGATGAAGTGCTTTAAATGAAAAAACAGAATATATAATTAAATATAATAATAATAATTTATTCATTTATATAGCGCTATTAATTCCATAGCACTTTACATACATTAGTAATGCTGTCTCTCTTGGAGCTCACAATCTAAACATCCTATCAGTATGTCTTTACATATTTCCTGACCTGTCAGCGGCTGCAGCTGCATGCGCTGCACACCGGACCAGAGGGCTATTAGCCCTCCAGTCCTGTGTGCTGATCCAGACCGCGGCTGTCAGGGTCATCCCAGACAGTCCCCGGAACGGATCACGCCGCAGTGTGAAGCCGCCCTTACTCTTTACACACTTCTGTATTGTTACCTGATGAAGCGACATTGATGTTCTCTTATATTTCCAGCTGACGGATGAGCTTCACAGGATAACCAAGATGGACTGAACAGGACCCTTGACAGGCTAACCACTCTGCAATTGCATTATGGTGTGGAAGCAATGAGAGTTTGAGCACTACAATTAAGCAATTAAAATGTTATAGTCAGTGACTGACAGCAGCAACTAAATGGATAACAGCAATGATCAGAGCCAGAGTTACAGTTAGCCGCTAAGGCTGGCTTCAGACTGCGTGTCTGATCCGATCCGTAGCTGTCCGCTTGAGGCAGACAGCCGCGGACCGGATCAGCACACAGGACTGGGGGCTATTATGCCCTCCGATCCTGTGTGCAGCCGCACGCTGCTCCCGATGCTAATAGCTGAGGACCGCGGGCGCCGCTGTCCTGACCTCTCAGCGGCTGCAGCTGCGTGCGCCTGCACACAGGATCGGAGGCATAATAGCCCCGTCCTGTGTGCTGATCGGTCGCGGCTGTCTGCCTCAAGCGGACAGCTACGGATCGGATCAGACACGCAGTCTGAAGCGGCCTTAGAACTACACTGGGTACGGAAAATATTCAGACCCTTTTAAATGTTTCACTCTTTGTTTCATTGCAGTTTTTTGGGAAATTCTAAAAAGTTAATTTTTTTCTCATTGATGTACACTCTGCACTCCATCTTGACTGAAAACCCCCCCAGAAATGTAGATTTTTGTGCAAATTATTAAAAAAGAAAAGCTGAAATATCACATGGTCATAATTATTCAGACCCTTTGCTTAGACACTCATATTTAAGTCACATGCTGTCCATTTCCTTCTGATCCTCTTGAGATGGTTCTACTCCTTCATTGGAGTCCAGCTGTGTTTAATTAAACTGATAGGACTTGATTTGGAAAGGCATACACCTGTCTGTATAAGATCTCACGGCTCACAGTGCATGTCAGACCAAATGAGAATCATGAGGTCAAAGGAACTGCCCAAGCAACTCAGAGACAGAATTGTGGTAAGACAGAGATCTGGCCAAGGTTACTAAATAATTTCTGCAGTACTCAAGGTTCCTAAGAGCACAGTGACCTCGATAAAGTTTAAATAGCAGAAGTTAGGGACCACCAGAAGTCTTCCTAGACCTGGCCGTCCAGCCAAACTGAGTAATCGTGGGACAAGAGCCTTGGTGAGAGAGCTAAAGAAGAACCTCAAGATCACTGTGGCTGAGCCCCACAGATGCAATAGGGAGATGGGAGAAAGTTCCACAAAGTCATCTATCACTGCAGCCTCCAGAAGTTGGGCCTTTACGGTAGAGAGGCCTGATGGAAGCCTCTCCTCAGTGCAAGACATGAAAGCCCACATAGAGTTTGCAAAAAAACACATGAAGGACTCTCAGACTATGAGAATTAAGATCCTCTGGTCTGATGAGATGAAGAACATTTTGGTGATAATCCTAAGTGGTATGTGTGGAGAAAACCAGGCCCTGCTCATCACCTGCCTAATACAATCCCAACAATGAGACATGGTGGTGGCAGCATCATGCTATGTGGGTGTTTTTCATCTGCAGGGACAGGACGACTGGTTGTAATTGAAGGAAACATGAATGCGGCCGAGTACAGAGATATCCTGGATTATAACCTCTTCCAGAGCTCTGGATCTCAGACTTAGCCGAAGGTTCTCTTTCCAACAAGACAATGACCCTAAGCACACAGCTAAGATAACAAAGGAGCGGCTTCACCACAACTCTGTGACCATTCCTGACCGGCCCAGCCAGAGCCCGGACCTAAACCCAACTGAGCATCTCTGGAAAGACCTGAAAATGGCTCCACCAACGTTCACCATCCAACCTGACCGAACTGGAGAGGATCTGCAATGAAGAATGGCGAGGATCCCCAAATCCATGGGGGAAATCTACATCATTCCCAAGAAGACACATGGCTGTACGAGCTCAAAAGGAGCAAATACACAATACTGAGCAAAGGGGTTGAATACCTATCACATGTGATATTTCAGTTTTTCTTTAATAATAAATTTGCACAAATATCCACATTTCTGGTCTTTTTCAGTCCGGATGGGGTGCAGACTGTACATTAATGAGGAAAAAATGAACTTTTTTGAATTTACCAAATGGTTGCAATGAAAGAAAGAGTGAGAAATGTAAAGGGGTCTAAATACTTTCCGTTCCCACTGTACATTCAGCATGTGTCACATGAAGACAATGTCAGCAATGGGTTGATGAAAACTTGTTTCCAGAAGACAAATGGTCAGCTCAGTGGTTTCAGTCAATTTTTTTAACTGCATTCACATTAATGGATTTAGTGAAATACTTTATTAATCTTTGAATAAATGTCTTCATTCTTTGTCATTTCTTTTTCATGTTTCCATTCTTGCCCCTCAGTTCAGTCTGGAGCTTCGGGCTGACATGTAGCATAATAAGCAAAAGACTTATTTTTCTGTATTTCTCCAGTTAGTCCACTTTGAAAAAATAATTGTAGGCTTGTAGGGTGGCATGGTGGCTCAGTGGTTACTACTGCAACCTTGCAGCACTTGGGTCTTGAGATCAAATCCCACCAACAGTGACATCTGCAAGGAATTTGCATTGTCTCTCTGTGTTTGTGTAGGTTTCCTCCAGATTCCTCCAAAGACGTACTGATAGGATGTTTAGATTGTGAGCCCCATTGGGACAGTTTTGCTTATGTATGTAAAGTGCTGTATAATTAATAGTGCTGTGTAAAGCCCTGTTCATGCTCAAGGACATCCCAGGACCAGTATCAACTGGAAGTCCTGGCATAGACTGCACATCACAGGGTTTCGGCATACATCATGACGTCATGATAGCCTGCTATAAATCACATACATCTCTGCACAGGTCATAGAGACGCCCCTGGCCTGGTTGCAGCCAAAAAACACTGTTGATCATGGAAAATATGGCATAGGATAGGGTCACACTTGGCTGCGTTTTTGAAGATGTTTTTGGCAGCCTGCGTTTTTTTTTTTTTTTTTCTTTTTTCAATTCTTTATTTAATTTTTAAAGACAACAAAACATGGTACATAATAATGTATTACCGTACGTGTTACATATATCTGTTGGTACCTGTGTCTTCCTTATATAGTACTTTGACAAAATAAACATGTTCTAGAACTTAAACAGGTGGTTTCTCAGTTTTTGTACATAAATGGTTAGACGGCACAATATTTGTATTTCTTTCTAGAAAGTTATACGGTTTCCAAATCGTAGAGTTGTATGATAGTAAAGTTTTAAAGTTGTAGGTTTGTAAAGTTGTAGAACTCCCATGGCTAGCGACCAGCGGCTTGTTATCCTCGCCTCCGAGGAACCTCTCACGAATCCTCAGAAAGTGTGTAGATGTTAGAGTAGGTGTGGGGGAAGGGGGCCGTCGCGGCTCCCCATCTAGTTACTCATTTCTCCTTACCCCGTTCTCTCCCTCCATGGTTGCCATGTCTTAAGAAAGGAGTCATGGGAACACATTTCCCAGCTAGAGAGTTCTTCTAGTCTATGTAGTTCTAAGATTTTGGCTAGCCATTCATTCACTGTGGGTGCGTGTTGTTGTTTCCATTTCTGAGCAATTAAATGTTTCGCAGCCCCTATCATCACTGGGCTAGCCATGTTTTTTGGGGTTATATTTATCTGATGGGAGCGATAAAAGAGCTTCAGCTGCAGTTAGATCAGATTCTATAAGATTCATGGATTTCAATATTGCATTTACTCTGTCCAGAACTCGCCTAGCCTCTGGCATGTCCAGAATATATGGGTCAGATTGCCCCTCGATATCCCGCACCTCCAGCATTTCGGGGACTCCGTTAACCCCAAATGAAACAGTTTCTCAGGAGTGTAGTACCATCTTGAGAAAAGTTTGTAGGACATTTCCTGTAGCAGTACACATCTGGAGAAACCATGCGAATTCTGGCAGAGTTTTATTTTGTCATCTCGAGAGAGCGTGACACCGAGTTCAATCTCCCATGAATGTACTGAAAGTGGGAAATCAGTTGATGTGTTGTCAAGCAAATTATTATAGATCTTGGAAATAATTTTGGGGGCAGCCTGTGTTTTTGAGCTGCGTTTTTGATGTTGGGTCTGGAGCAGCCTTTAAAAATGCAAGCAAAAATGCATGCAAAAACGCACAGTACCATTTAGTGCCATGCGTTTTTTGCATTGGGGCCTGTGGATGAGTTTTTTCCATGCATTTTTACAAAATACAATTGTGAAAAATGCATGGAAAAACAGCATCCACGACGCAAGTCTGACCAGTTTCTCTAAAATAAATTTGCCCAACTCTACTGTTGAACCTTCACTTGTCTGCCATTGATGTTGTAGATAAGCTTTATCCATCAAATGCTTGAGGCATTAAAAGACAATTTGAAGATGTGTAATAATATTAATATTTATATCCATGTCCAGAATTCAAAGTCTAGCATTAGGATAAAGGTTTTTTCAGAGGAGAGAAGAAATAAGGACTGATGCTAACAACTGTGAGGGACACAATGAGCAGTGGAGGTAAGTAATGGGTGAGTATTGCTTGATTTAGTTTCTATATCCTACATTATCCACATATTTAGATGGCATAATATCATGTTGGTGTTCACGACATTTCACCTGTAACGAACCAAACAACCACACTAGAAATGATTCATTCCTGATTACAATGAAGACATCTCTCATTTCGCCATCATCTCCTTCCTTTTACCCAGAGCCCAATTAGGTTTCCAGGAGCCTGGACCAAATGGAAAGGTGACACCCAGGACAGCCTGAAGCTTAACAGCTCTGTGGTCAGAAAGCGAAGATCCTTGGAAAGTCTTCAACATGAGCAAAATGTCAATGCGAGATCGCTGTGAGTCACTGGGGCGGCTCCAACTGTAATTACCAAAGCCAGCCCCTATGGAGCTCACAGCATCTCACAAAGACAATTATAAGACCATCTATAATCATTTATAAGCAACAGCACATGTGAGAAAGATTTGGGTATACTAATAGATCACAGACGGAACATGAGTCAACAGTGTGATGCTGCAGCAACAAAGGCAAACACAATTCTGGGATGTATTATCAGAGGCCACAGTCTAAATCAGGAGGCGTCATTATTCCCCTCTACTCTTCTTTGGTCAGACCTCATCCGGATACTATGCCCAGTTCAGGGCACCACATTTTATAAAAGACATCGACAAACTGAAGCAAGTTCAAAGAAGATCTGGGAGTACAGATTGTGCTGTATTTCTTTTGGTGGGATCCATTTATTTTTTTCCGAGCCTTTGTGTTACCAATGACTGAAAACCCCATATATTTTCTTAACCAATGACAGACTTGTCTTTTTTTGTGGATTGTGTAGTAACTTTTATTGGAAACATTTTGCATAAAAGTTTTGATCACATTTATACTACACTCTACACTGAGCACTTACATCGTGGTTTCCATCTAAATTTCCAAATGACATGATTTATTTGAAACCTCAGAGGAATCTATTCCCTATAATGAGGCACTGGGGTCACTCCATCACTCCAGACTCTGTCTGGACAATGTTCAGCATTGTCCTACTTTTCAAGAGAGCACAAAGCTGTGGTCGATCACGCTTTTATGCTCGCCTAAAAAGATGGATACCATTGGATCATCGGACAGACAGAGATCAAAGTGACTCCATCTGCCTCATTTTAGAAAATCTTCCATTAGGGGACATTGTCTAAGTCATGTGTTTCACAGATTTACACATATAGCTCAGTATAAGTGCTCAGCACAGAACGCAGGATAGAAATATAAATATGAGCTAAACCTTACTGTGATCTTTGGGAGGAAGAATGAATAAATCAGCAGCAGTTCAAGACTTGTCTTTATTAATTTTTTAGGCCATTCACCATGCAGTACAAATGCTTGGATGGCTTTATTCTTTGGGTCGATGCAACTACAGGGATCCCGGAAATATATATTTTTATGTTTGGTTACTTTCACACAAAAAACAACAATTTTTTTTCAATTAAAAGGTTTTTGCATTATGATTAGGGATGGGCGAACCTGAACTGTAAAGTACCAAACACCTAGTTTTCGGGCACAGCCCCCAAACGTGGACTTCCTTGGGAAGTCTGTGTTACATTTCAGATTTGGTTTTGGGGTGGGAAGCTGTATTTTTCTTTAATTATTTATTTATTTACATAGTTAAAAAAATAACAATAATGGGTTTCCCTGAATTTTGATTGCAAGAAAAGGTTAAGCCATACAGCCTGGGGCAGCAGCCCGTAGCTGTCCACTTTATCTGCGCTGAGATCAAAAATACAGAGAAGCCCTGTGTAATTTTTTAAATTATTTATTTATTTTTACAGTACTATGAGGTCAAAGGGCGAGGGACCCAACAGCCAATCACAAAAGCAACAAAAGACCAGATCCTTGGCATTTAATTTATTTGGTTATTTATTCAACTAGATATTTAGGTCTCCAGTGTATTAGAGGAATATAACTGCATTTGAGTGGGTGATGAGTAGAACAATTAAGGGTCTAGGAGTTCTGAATACCAAGACAGGTTGTTAAACTTGGGGATATTTAGTTTGGAAAAACAAAGGCTTAGAGATGATCTTACCGTGTTTCCCCGAAAATAAGGCAGCATCTTATTTTAATTTATGCTTAGAAAGATGCACCATGTCTTATTTCCGGGGGGTGTCTTGCTTTATTCATCCCCTTGCAGCCCCCAATAAAGTAACCACAATCAGGGACACACACACACAGGGGCACATAAACACAGGGGAAAACACAGCACACACACACAGGGGGCAACATAAACACAGGGGCACATAAACACACAAAAGAACACACACAGGGGCGCATACACACAGACAGGAAAACTTCTCACTGTTCCCTGCTGCATTCTGGCGACGCTCTGAGCTGCCACTGCTGTCCTGCTGCACGCCGCTGTCTCGGTGCTCACCGCTGCAAGGAGGACGGCACCGCTCTCATTTCTAGTGTACGGTGCCCTGTCCCAACCAATCACAGGCCAGGAGCCGCCCGGGCGCCAATCACAGGCCAGAAGATGATGTCATGCAGCGACTGGCCTGTGATTGGCCGCTGGTCAGTTCCTGGCCTGTGATTGGCCGGTACAGTGGCGGGGGGCTTGAAGAATAGAGCGGTGCTGGCCTACATGCATCTGCGGCACCGCTCACAGCGACGGGCACCGGGACACGAGCGGGGGGTGGGCTGGAGGCGGGGGTGGGCTGGAGGAGTCGCAGGCATAGTGATTTAAAAAAAATAGAGACATGCCTTATTTTCGGGGGGGTGCCTTATATCTGCAGGCACATTAGACCCCCTGGCATGCCTTACTTTCAGGGGGCGCCCTATTTTGGGGAAACACAGTGTTACTGTGTAAAAATACATGAGAGGACAGTACAGAGAACTTTCTAATGATCTTTTTAACACATAGGTCTGTGACGGGGACAAAGGGGCATCCTCTACATTTGGAGGAAAGAAAATTTAATCATAATCATAGACACAGATTCTTTACTGTAAGAGCAGTGACACTATGGATTCTTTATTGTATGAGCAGTGAGCACTATGGAACTCTCAGTGTGTGATGTTGTAATGAATGATTCACTACTAAAATTTAACAATGGCCTGGATGCCTTATATATATATTATTATATTATGCTTATGTATGCTAGATTCATTGATAGGGCATTGATCCAGGGATCTAGTCTGATTGCCGTATGTGGAATCGGGAAGGATTATTTCCCCAATGTGGAGCTTGGTATTTGCCATACCGGGCTTTTTCCTTCCTCTGGTTCAATATTAGGCTACTGGTTGAACTCGATGGACTAAAAGTCTATGTTCAACCTTACAAATTATGAAACTATGGAAAACTATTTGGTTGGCCAGGAGTCAAAAATAGTTTATGAAATCCAAGTAACCTGAACAACTCACCTATGAGTTTTTTGGCTCATTTTTCTAATAAACTATTTCTTTTCATTTCTGCTTTTGTCAGTATGTTCCACAGTTTAGGTAAGAATATACAGATCATGATCCCATTACCTGAAGCCAATATGGCAAAAACTTCTACAATTACCATATTTTTTCCCTTACTGCTTACATAGGCCGGGATGGCACAAACCCACACACTGCAGAACACCAGCATGCTGAAGGTGATGTACTTGGCCTCATTGTAGATATCAGGCAATTTCCTCACCATGAAAGCCAGAATTAGACTCACAGCCGCCAGAAATCCCATATAACCCAACATGAAATAAAAAGCCAGTCTAGAGCCCTCGTTACACTGAATGATGATCTTTCCTGGAGTGGAGTCCATGTCTATCTCCTGAAATGGGGGAGAAAGGGACAACCAGAGTATTCCATTCAGGACCTGAAGAGATGATAAGATCATCACTATAGAGTTAGGAAGTTTAACACCGAGCCATTTTCTCCAGGAGCTGCAAGGAGTGGTGGCCTTGAAGGCGACACAAACCATGATGGTCTTGGCCAAGACTGATGACAACACAACCGTGAAGATGACTCCAAAGGAGATGTGCCGGAGCTTACAGGTTGTGTCCACCGGTTTACCAATGAAGAGGAAGATACAAAGCAAACTGAGCTTGAGAGACACAAGGATAATGAAGCTGAGGTTACGATTATTAGCTCTGACTACTGGAGTATTCCAGAAAAACGTAAATATTCCGGTTATTAATACAATTGAAGTAGAAGATAATACAAATAAGAATAAGAAGACAAAAATGACTACATCAGTGTCATAGGAGAGAAACTCGATAACTTTAGGGACGCACTTGTCTCTTGTCTCATTTGGCCATTCTGTGTAGAAACATTTTTCACAGTTTTCAGCATCTGAAAAACAGAAATGAAATGATTAGAAAAGAAAAATATAAATGTTATTGATTTTTTAAAGAATATCTAATGGAATTGTCTGCAAAATTATCAGCTAATCCAGCTAATCAAGCCGGTTTCTAGGAGTGAGCCAGAGGTCATTTTTCAATACCAGGCTGTGATCACATTTTCGCCCTCATAGACTTGTATTAAGAGCTTGCGACGCAACTTCTGACTTAAGACAGTGAGAAACTAGGGCCGCAAGACTGTAGTGGGGGAGCGGAGTGGCATCTTTAAAAGGTGAATATGTTGGAGAATGAGTATAAGACTGGAGGCAGGGACCTTGGATTAGAAGCACCATATCAATGATGAACAAAAAATGCTGGAGTGAACAACTAGAACAACTTCTCACTTACTATATTCCCCTGTGTAAAAAATAGCCTGTACTCACCTGCAGTCCTGGTACTATTTTAGCAATATCAGAGCTAGATTTCCGGGGCTCACATGACCTACAGCTTCAGTTCCCACGACTCACAGTAATAATGGTGCGAAATCCCTTAATATTATTAATAATAATGATAATGTCCCCTGAGACTCACCATGTATAGCTCTCTTATACAGAGTATAAGCATTATTTCCAAACATCTCCCTTATACAGAGCATGTCCCCTATACATAGTTTGTTGTTCTTCCAGCTGCCACATGCACAGTATAATGCCCCCACAGCTACCCCCTACAATGTATGATGTCCCAATAGCTCCCGTATAGAAAGTATGGTGGCACCCAATGGACTCTGCAGACTATAATGCCCTAACTCCTCCCCCATACAAAGAATTATGTCACTAAATGTTCCCTACACTAAATATGATGTCTCCATAGGTCTCCTATTTACATTATATTGTTCCAACCCATCTCTATACAAAGTATGGTAGACCTCAAAGACCCTCTACACAGACTAAATCTTTCCCCTTTCTATGATGCCCCTGACATCTTCCTACACACAATATTATGCTCCCATACTGTAGAATAGTCACCCAAACTAGTTTTGGCACAGTATCATTACCCTGTATCACCCTTGTACACAGTATAATTCCCCTAGGTCTCCTATATAGAGTTTAATTCCTCCACACTGTATGATGTCCTCACAGCTCCCCTACAAGGGCTAAAAAATAAAAAAAAAACATATACTGTATATACTCGCGTATAAGCCGAGTTTTTCAGCCCAAAAATTGGGCTGAAAAGTACCCCCCTCGGCTTATACGCGAGTCAGTGCTGTATACCGATGTATACATCGGTACATACCGATGTATACATCGGTATACAGCAGCCCCCGTAATCCAGGCCCCCCAGCCTGACTCCGATCACCTGTAAAGGAAACTATACTTATCACAGTGCCGCTGTCCCGCCCGCTCGCAGCTGCCGACCGCGATCCTCCATCTTGCGTCTTCTTCTGTTTCTGTGCTCGTCGCGGCAATGACGTCATTCCCTGCGACGAGCACAGGAAACAGGAAGAAGACGCAAGATGGAGGATCGCGGTCGGCAGCTGCGAGCGGCGCGGACAGCGGGCGCGGAAAGCGCACTGTGATAAGTATAGTTTCCTTTACAGGTGACCGGAGTCAGGCTGGGGGGGCCCTGGATTACAGGGGCTGCTGTATACTACCGGAGGGGCTGCAATATACTACCACTGGGGCTGTATACACCACTGGGGCTGCAATATACTACCACTGGGGCTGTATACACCACTGGGGCTGTATATACTACTGGGGCTGCCTGTATACTACCACTGGGGCTGTATATATACTACTGGGGCTGCCTGTATACTACTGGGGCTGCCTGTATACTACTACTGGGGCTGTATATACTACTGGGGCTGCCTGTATACTACTGGGGCTGCCTATATACTACCACTGGGGCTGTATATACTACTGGGGCTGCCTGTATACTACTGGGGCTGCCTGTATACTACCACTGGGGCTGTATATACTACTGGGGCTGCTGCTGTATACTACCACTGGGGCTGCTGTATACTACCACTGGGGCTGCTGGGGCTCCTATAACTACCACTGGGGCTACTGTATACTACCACTGGGGCTGCTGTATACTACCACTGGGCTGCTGTATACTACCACTGGGGCTGCTGGGGATGCTACATACTACCACTGGGCTGCTGTATACTACCACTGGGGAGGCCTGTATACCACTGGGGGGGGGCCTGTATACCACACTGCTGGGGGCTGTATACCGGTGCTGAGGTCCACCCTCGCTATATACACGAGTCAATAGGTTTTTCCAGATTTTTGGGGCAAAAGTAGGAGGGTCGGACTTATACACCGGGACGCTTTAAACACCGAGTATATACGGTACTCACCAGACTCTGGATTCTCGAAAGTCCATAGGCCAAAAGCTGCAAGGCTTGGCAGACTATTGGTGTGATATCATTGTGTCGAGCATGAACATGACATCAGAGCCTGAATACGATGTCCTAATCATTACTGCAATACAGCTTCCCTCCTCCCTTTGCCTAAACTAGTGGGGCCAGGTGCCATTAATTGAGCCAAAGGACTAAAGCTGTATGCCACCTGCAGAACAGAGAGCGGTAGTGCGGCGAGACCTGGTCCACCATCGTGGCTACCTATGTAAACATGTTGCACATTCTGGACTAAAAATACGGTGAAATGCACCCCTATTTTTCGATAATTTTGAATGTATTTTTTTTAAAGTAAACTGATGTAAGGTTGGTTGCCATATTGTCAACCAATCACAGACACCAACTGGGAGGGTGGTAAGGGCTAAATCTCTCTTTAACCAATCAAAAGGGGGGAAGCAGTGACATTTATGAGCGGGCCTGGCACTCTGGTAGCATAAAGGTAAGGAATACATTATGAATCGAATTTCTGTGCAAAAGCAGTGGGGCTCCACTGGAAAATGGTTTCAGCGGTGTTTGGCAGCCTTACGGCTCCTTTGAACGTGTTTTCTATGCCCCTGATTTTGCCTCCCATTAATTTGAATGGGGTTCGGAAGTTCATCGAACAGAGCGGAATCCGAACATCAAAAGGTTCTCTCATCTCTAGCTATCATTGATGTTCTGTCTTCATCTTCATAGTTCTGGCTCTCATCTCAGACCTTTGGTCCATAATTAGTCATTGACACGTGATGTTGTCATGGGGCAATGCATGTCATCATGCCAAGATGCCTATTAAACTCCACATGATTGAAGAACTGTGAAAATGAAGACCAAAACCTATGAAGAGAATACTCAAATAAAACTGAATGCTGGGTAGGGAGCTACACAGAAAGGGCGAGGTCTGCGCAGATGTTAAACTTTCTTTTTAAAACCTTGAGTTTATTAGTTTATTATTTTCTGGATTCAGTAGAGAAAATAGAGCATAATAAGGCATAAAAATTTGTATTAAAGAGGTTATCTGGGATTTTTATTAAAAAAAAATTGCCCAAGCACTAACCGGTAGGTAGCTTCCACCTATTTGCCTGTTCTGCCCGTCGCCAGTCACTGCCATTCACTCCCGGCACAGAGTGGTCATAGGCCGCTCCTGCTGGGGGCAGCATGACGGGGTAAACAGAGCAGAGGCGGATTTTACGCTCTGCTCTGCTGAAGTGGGCGCATAGCTGAGGTCACACTGATTGACAGCCGGTTCCTCACTACCTGACTGGGGGAGGCGGCATTCAATCAGCGTTATATCGACTTTGCACGCATCTACAGAGGGAAGAAGCCGCCCCTCTGTAGCGTGACATCAGCGGAAGCTGAAAAATTACCGACAGGAGTGGTCTGAGAGCTATCCGGGTCGGCGGTGAATGGTGTCAGCTGCCACCTACCTGACTGTTTTGCCTAACTGCCTGTTAGTGCTTAGGCACAATTTTTTTTCAATAATCCCGGATAACCTCTTTAAATAAATTCAACGTGACCTGAATTTCCCATCAACTTAAAGGGAATCTGTTGAATTGAAGTTCTAATTTAAGAATTATTGCTAATATTGAGAAACATTTTTATAATTGTTCGTATTCTTGTATTTGTTGTTACTTCTATGTGTCATCAATGTCACAAGGATTTCAGATTTTTTCACAACGTTAGCATTTGGGTTTAGGGAAACATTTTTTAAAACATTTTTCCACATTTTGTTTCCAGTCTTAGGCTGGTTTCACACTTGCGGACCCCTCCGCAGCGTCCTATGGAGGGGATCCGCAAGCTGAGCGCAGGCACCGCAAGTCCCTATGTTTAAATGGGGACGCAAGTGCCTGCGCTCGGGTGCAGATAGCTGCGCGCACCCATTGCCGGCAATATGTGATTTGTGCACGTGCGGATGCTTGCGCACAAATCACACAGTCTGGTCCGCACAGGGACGCGACATGTCGCGTTCAGGGTGCGGACGAGAGTGTGTGATTTGTGCGCAGGCATCCGCCTGCGTACAAATTATACATTGCAGTGAATGGGCTCAGCTTGCGGATCCCCTCCTTAGGACGCTGTGGAGGGGTCCGCAAGTGTGAAACCAGCCTTACTGCTTCTATTACCAGACTTATTGGAGATTTCTCCATTGGAACACAAGATACAGTCATAGCAACAAATGTGTTGCCCTTCTATCACAGCTTTTCTTGATCCTGGAAAACATTGTTCCGAGCACCGGCTGTATGGCATCTACGATATGTAAAGAAAAACAATAGAAATTATTATTAGGACTTCAAGACACACACACAGACATAAATTATGTAACGGAAACATTGAATTGTCTGTATTCTGGCAATACATTGGTCCTAGAGACTAGTGCATCTCAATGAATTAGAATATCATCAAAATCAATGTAATATTTCCATGTTTCAGGACATTTCTGGGAGCCCTGAAACACCTTGACTAATAAATCATTATTATATTCACTTTTTGATGTCTCGTAGAACACGTCAGCACAGTTTCAACACGGTTTTCATTGGCTATAAGCCATAATCATCAACATTAACATAAATGAACACATGAAATAGATCACTGTGTTTGTAATGACTCAATATAATATATGCATTTTACTTTATGTATTGCATTATTGAAATAAATTAACTTGTTGATGATACTTTAATTCATTGAGATGCACTTGTATGTCAAATAACAGTTCCTATTCTCTTTCTATCTTTGTCTTCTTTAAAAGGCTCTGTCAGGTCATTTTTCAGTATAATACTAATAGTATCCTTGAATAGTGCCTGTGCAGCCGATCAGAATATGTAAATATCATTATTGTACCTTCTGTAGTTTTCTTGCTATAAGCATCTTCACACTCAGCAGGCAGCTATCGTCTATAGTAAAAGCAAGTGACCGCACTAGGGAATAGTCCGCAGTATGTACATTTTCATTTCTTATTGACTCCTTCCCAGACTGGCTTTCCTTCCCCTGTGCTCTGTGTCACTGCTTGTTTTATTTTAATTTTCCTGTCCTGTACACTGCTTCTGATGGAAAGGGGGGAGAGATGGCAGGCACATGTCTGATAGCTTTTTTAGGTAATGTAATCTCCTTCATTTGTTGCTCTGAGCACAAGCCGTGCTGTCTGTGAGAGATTATGCGTTTATTTGAACATTGGTATTACTGCATACAAGGCGAGCAGACACGAGTATACAGCCCCCCATGTGAGTGATTTCCACTGAACCTGCTTGTGTGCAGTGCAGTGATGTCGCTACATGAATATTCATTCCCTGGGGAGTGGTCAGCAGAGAACTAAGTGATCACTCACTGTGACTGTCAGATGGAATTTATTTGCAGTTTACAGAGGATAGGGTGGAGTATAAAGAAAAAAAAAACATGAATAGAAAGAGCTTTACCAGAGGAATTAGAAAATGATTTCCCACACCTCACTGATGAGGGGCAGTCACCCCGAAACGCAACATCTGCAGTTTATGGCTCTGATCTGGCACAAATCCTAAGTCATATTAAAAGGCTCATAAAAGTGTCAATGATGACTTTTAGGATTGCTACCTTTATTAGGTGGCATTAGGGGTTGTCAGGCATGCTGATGCCAGGTGCAATAGGCCTCAGTTCCTATGTTTAACATCATGGGTTCCTGTTTGTACCCAGGGTTCACCCCACCACACCTTCCCAACTTTGATAGATGGGGTGTGTCCACCTAAAATTGATGTCCCCTGCCTATTGCTGTGGGGCATGTCCTATTTAAGGTTCCTCTCACTGTTGAAACTAATAGCCCTCTGTACCAGAACATGTACCATTACTTTTGATGGCTGGACCATATTATATGGGCATTATTTACAAATGGCTGTTCAACAGGAAGGATTATTAAAATAATCAGTATAATGGATTACAATTATTATAGCGGCTGTAAACTAATACATATGATAATGTATTGTGTTAATGTAATAATAGAGAACGATGTTCGACTTGAATAGTTCGCAATCTCAAATTCGAGTCGATTTTGACGCTATTCGATCATTGCGAATGAACAATTTGGTTCAATTCGGCGAATTCGAACATGTTCGATTTGTTGAAAATGCGGCAGTGCGGTCAGAAACCGCATCTGCCGCATTTGAGCCAAATAAACATTCCATAGAAGAAAGAAAGTGTAAAAAAAAAATATCTATACTCACCTGTCCGTGTCACGAAGCTCCCAAGGTCTGTGGCTTCTAGACATGTGGTGACGTCACGTTCTCGGGGAACTCCGTCACTGACCGAGTTCCGCGAGAGTGACGTCACCAAGCTGAGCACAGGACCTGCCGAAAGTTAAAATAGATATTTTATGTTTCGGACCCTTCTTTAAGTAACTTTACTTGAAGAAAGGTCCGAACATAAAAATATCTATTTTAAGCTTTCGCAAGGTCCTGTGCTTCCAGGACCTGTGGTGACGTCATGTTCTCGCGAACTCGGTCATATGACGGAGTTCCGCGAGAACTGACGTCACCACAGGTCCGTAAGACACAGGACCATACCGGAGGCTTCGGTGACCACGGACAGGTGAGCATACATTATTTTTTTATTTTTTACACTTTATTTGACTTTATTTCATTCACAATGTATGTATATACATTGTGGAAGTGAACAGCCCACATCTGGTTTTTGTTTTCGGATGTTCGACGGTGTTCGCCGAGCATTCGACAACATTCGTCGAACACCCTCGATTCGGCGAATCGAATCGAACACGAACGCAGGTGGTGGCTCATCTCTAGTAATAAAGCTTACAGTAGTCACATTAAAATTGTTAACACCAAAAAAACTTTACTAATCAAAAGCTCTATCAGTACTGAAATGTGATTATATTATTATTATTATTATTATTTATTATTGCAATTATGAATAGTATTGTTGCAGTATTATAGCAATTAAATAACATTTTGATATTTAGCAGCTGTTTATTTTTGGGTAATTTACCTGATTATTTATCCAAATTATATCTAAAGATGAAACATTCAGTTGTCGGTCAGGAGGACGAGATCCATCAAATGACCCAACCGTTGCTGTGAATCCTTCTACTGTGTCTCCTTCTCCAGTCTTATGATATTGCTCAGATATAAAATTAAGAATCTCTAATGTCTCAGATATTTCCCCTTTATCATTAAAACATACTCTTTCTGTTTTCAGGTCAGTGATGCACGATAGCTTCAGGTAATGTCTCAACTGCATCAGAAATCCAATAGTTATTTAGTTATGTGTTGCAGCAAAAGTTTGATAAAGTAAATGTAAAAACTATCCAGTAGGTATATATTATGAAAGAATGATTAAATACCAACCAGTCCCTTTTAAAATCTGATCACTCCACTAAACTCAAATATCAACTGATAGAGACCAAGGTCTCAATCAAGGAATGACTTCACAACTGTGAATCAAATAAAGCTAAAAAATTGCAATCTTTATTATCAACATAAATAAAATCTCAACAGAGCCAATTCCCAAAGGGAAATTCACATAGTACAGTAACATCCTTTTCAAATACAGAGTAAAAGCATTATAACATTGAACCCTTACAAAAAGACAATGCCTCTCAAGATAAAGAAACAGGAGCCAATATAAATATGGTACTCATAGTGAACAACTTGCAGCCCTTCAAAAAAGTTAGAGAGGATCCTATAGTTTGCCTGCTCACTAAAGGCAAGCTCCCAATCTCCTTTTGAGCAAAATCAATCAATTGACATAAGAAATAAGCTGGAAGTATCAGAGAGTGCAGACAGAGAAGGGTTAAATGTCTGTTACCTGCTGTGAAGGATTACTGTGCCTGGATTTCCCACCCCTACGCCGTTTCCAATAGCTTCTTCCGGGGGCGTGCTGGACTAAGGGATCATGGGCCTCTTTATATCCCCCCAGCGCATCACGTCATCCCTGCTGCCTCATTGTCAATGGCGCTGGTAATCACAAACACCGGACGCTTGTCCCGCCCACAAGCGGCAGCGTGTGCAAACTGCACACCGTAATTCCGCTAGTCAGGGCGTGCTGCGTCATCAGAGTTAGATCGCACACGCGCACAAATGAGGAAACCCGGGAGAGGGATTTGCGCGTCCATAGTCTCCTAGGTGATCATCACGTGATGACAATCACGTGCTCTGATCACATGCTTCCGATATACCGGAAGTGGCTTAAGTTGTCATGGTGCTTGTAAAATTTTTAAAGATACATAAGACATATTTCAATTTGACGGTATCTCCTTCAAAAACAAGGAAATAATTTTAGAGAGGAATCATAGTACTAAAGTGCTAAGTGCTGGGTGTGAGTAAATCCTCATCAATTTACTCATAAATGTAAAGTGATATAAGAAGGGAATAATCCCCATAGGGGGCAATATATATACCCTAAAGAAAGTGAGACATCCAAAGAGACAATATAGGATATCAACAAGATATATAAGTGAGAAAAAATTAATCAATTAAAATAAGTAATCTAATTATATATATTAAATATTTGATAAAAATTGTTATCACAGATATGTTTCTCTCTAAAGACGATAATCTTCAATTCAGTCAATCAATCAGTCTTCATCTTCATCGACTTCCAATTTATCCGATAATTATATCCTGGAGACAATATGAACCTATATATAATAAAAATAAATAAAAACAATAATTAATAATCAAATAATACTCTAATTAATTAAAACGAAAGCCCATTGATCATCCTAATCCCTAGCTGATAAACCTACGCTAACCTTTATAAGGCTGCCTTCACACTTGCAGATGCATCTGCAGCGTTTTGCAGATGCATCTGCAAGTATCAGCATGCAGACCGCGGTCCCTATGTTTATAATAGGGCGCACCGCGGTCTGAATGCTCTCATTGATTCCTATATGTGAGCCGTAAGCAGGCGTATGCCTGCTGACAGATCACACACTCCCGCCCCGCACCTTGGACGCAACATCTCGCGTCCATAGTGCGGGCGGGAGAGTGTGATCTGTAAGCAGGCATACGCCTGCTTACGGCTCACATATAGGAATCAATGAGAGCATTCAGACCGCGGTGCGCCCTATTATAAACATAGGGACCGTGGTCTGCATGCTGATACTTGCAGATGCATCTGCAAAATGCTGCAGATGCATCTGCAAGTGTGAAGCCAGCCTAAAAAGGCACCAAATCCATGCTTCTCATTCAACCCATGGGGTGCCAAAGTGCCCAATCTGTATATCCAGCGGCTTTCAATCTCAGCCAACCTATGGCTTAGATCTCCTCTCCAGGCACAGTAATCCTTCACAGCAGGTAACAGACATTTAACCCTTCTCTGTCAGCACTCTCTGATACTTCCAGCTTATTTCTTATGTCAATTGATTTATTTTGCTCAAAAGGAGATTGGGAGCTTGCCTTTAGTGAGCAGGCAAACTATAGGATACTCTCTAACTTTTTTTGAAGGGCTGCAAGTTGTTCACTATGAGTACCATATTTATATTGGCTCCTGTTTCTTTATCTTGAGAGGCATTGTCTTTTTGTAAGGGTTTAATGTTATATTGCTTTTACTCAGTACAGTATACATCCTTTTCAAATACAATGTGAATTTCCCTTTGGGAATTGGCTCTGTTGAGATTTTATTTATGTTGATAATAAAGATTGCAATTTTTAAGCTTTATTTGATTCACAGTTGTGAAGTCATTCCTTGATTGAGACCTCGGTCTCTATCAGTTGATATATGAAAGAATGATGTCTGATGAGCGAGCCCTAAACTGCTCGAGTGCTCGTTACTCGAATCGATCCAGTCCAATGCTTGGAAAGGCTTGATTCAAAAAATGAGTATAATAGAAGTAATTGGGTGACTTAAACATTTTTCTGGCCGGCCCATACAGGAATTAGAGGGCAGGTGGGGCAAGAAAATTGCTGAAATGGATGGAATCAGTTTTCAAATGGAATGTGCACAGCTCGGGAAAGATGCTTGGATGAAACTCTGACTCACAGGTCGCTGCTGGGAAATCAACACAAGCCAATGTAAAGTAGACAGCCACAGGCTGGATTATCAGGCTGGAAAGTCAATGGTTATTTGACCCTTCCTAATCTAAATATACCAGGCCTCAGCCACACCATAATTAGATGCACCAATTCTGAGGCTTCATCCTGACTCTCCTCAACTGCCCTGGAGCGTTAATATTTGGTAGGCTTACATCACC
This sequence comes from Allobates femoralis, assembly GCA_033576535.1. Lineage (NCBI taxonomy): Eukaryota > Metazoa > Chordata > Amphibia > Anura > Aromobatidae > Allobates > Allobates femoralis. The sequence goes on from JARQOC010000003.1 coordinate 14,231,723, forward strand.
TGTGAATTGTCAGCTGAAATCAAGCCAAGGGGGTTATCACCTTGGTAATTATGAGAGTGATTGGGAGAAGGTGCTGTGGTTCGATAAGGCAAAAATTGAGCTCTTTGGCATTAACTCAAATCACAATGTTTGGAGGAAGAAAAATGTTGCCTATGACCCAAAGAACACCATCCCCACCATCAAGCATGGCGGTGGAAACATTATGTTTGGGTAGTGTTTATCTGCTAAGGGCACAAGACTACTTCACCGCATCAATGGGACAATGAACCATAAAATTCTGAGTGACAACCTTCTTTCCTCTGCCAGGACTTAAAGGGAACCTTTCGGGTCAATTATGTTCCCCAGCTATCACTGTCTGTACCTGTAGCTTCATAATAGTAGTCTAACCATCCCTGTCTGAGTTTATCATGCAATACTAAAGGTGAAAAATAAGCATTTATACACTTACATTTTCTTATGTAAATTAGGCAGAGAGACTACACCTTGGAGGATGTAGTCTAACTGGCAGGTTACTGTGTACTTTTATTTGTTAGGTTGTGATAAGTTTTATTCACTCTAGGAAACCTAACTATTTCAGCACTCTTTCCTTTCTGAATGTATATCGTACTGTACTGTGATTTGCCCTACAGTTTCCCATGAGGAAAATGAAGAACTCAATGGCCATTCAAGCAGAATAGGTCCAAGTTGCCAGGGCTCTGGAGTCAGTATAGGCCCTGTTACACGGCACAACATCGTTAACGATATCGCTTGTTCAAGCAACATTGTTACGACCTCGTTGCATGTGACTGTGCAAAGTTGTAACGTTGTAACGATAAATCGTTGGGTCGCTGATCGCAGGTTTGAGAATATGTTCTCAAACCACACGATCAATGATCAGGCAACCTGGTATATCGTTGTGTTGACACCCTGATAACGATGTCGTTTACGACTTCGCCCATTCACAGCAATGAGCAGGTATAATTCACTTGGTTGTGCGAACGATACCTGCCCACTACATCGTTGGTGAGTTGTCCACGATATCTAGACGTGTGACATCTCACCAGCGATGTTGAAATGATGTCAGAAATGACCACACGCTCACGAGATTTTTGCTGAGATTGTGTCAACATCGTGCCGTGTAACGGTACCTTGAGACAAACATTTAACAGATTCCTTAATTTCCCTTAATCCGAGAATGGGCATCAACTTCAAACCCATGACTCTGACTCCACAACCATGACTGTGAAGTCTGTAAGCCAAACATCCAACTCCTCAATTTCCCTGAATCCGACTCCAAATCCACCAAAATTGGCACCGACTCCGACACCACAACTCCGACTCTACAACCATGGCTGAGAAGTCAGTAAGCCAAACATCCGACTACTCAAATTCCCTGAATGACTCCAACTCCACTAAAATGGACACTGACCCGACTCCACAGCCTTGCAAGTTGCCATCATTTAGTCTGAAGTTAGGGCAATTCCAGTCCACGTCAGAATCATTAGCGACATTAGGTTCTGAATTTATAGTCTGTAAAGGAACCGGTTGAGTTAGTTGCAGTATTTTCAGTATTTTACCAATTCTTCCTATGTGAGTAGATTATAAAATGATAACAGAATCACAGGAAGTGTAAAAAAAAATGCCAACATAGACCTTGTTTTTAATTTTTATTTCTTGGCAACGTCAAATGATTTCCTCATCAATTTTCATCAAGCTCATAGGGTATGTGCTCATGGTAAGGAGGACCTGTGTGTTGGACACAGCTCCTCAAGACCTGAGTGAACCCGCGGGTGGTCACAGGGAGACCACAGCCACCCTGTTCTCATCATGTGGGTGGCTTCTCCCTTCGTGCACCCCATGGCAGCCGCTTGAAATGAACATGCTGCGGAGGAGCGGAAATGCCGGCAACCCGCACCGCAGCTAAAACAACGCTGCAATCGGGTTAAGCATAGTAGGCATGGAATTTCTTAAAACTCCATCCATTATGCTTATACTGCACTACGACAAGACCCTGCATCCAAAACACTACGTCTACTGACCGTGAGTATGCAGCCATAAAGTTTTCTCTCTATGGTTGTGAGTTCTATTTGTACTAGTGTCACAATGCATCTGGTTAACAGGTTTTTCAATTACCGTATATACTCGTGTATAAGCCGAGTTTTTCAGCACAAAAAATGTGCTGAAAAGTCCCCCCTCGGCTTATACACAAGTATATACGGTAAGTGCTTCCAAATCCATCTGTATACAGCCCCCCCTCCCCCACCGGGCTATCCAGGGCCCCCCTTGCTGCACACCTGTAAAGTAAGATGTTAGTATACTTATCGCTGCCCTCGCTGCCGCTGCCGCCGCTCCGCTGCTCAGGCACCGCGCTGCTCCGGGTCTTCATGCTTCCTTCTCCGCGCGCAGGAAATGACGTCATTGTTCGAGCGCCGGAGAAGGAACAGGAAGCATGAAGACCCGGAGCAGCGCGGTGACCGAGCAGCGGAGCGGCGGCGGCGGCAGCGAGGGCAGCGATAAGTATACTAACATCTTACTTTACAGGTGTGCAGCAAGGGGGGCCCTGGATACCACGGGGGGCTGTATACAGCTGGGGGGGCTGTATACAGCTGGGGCTGCTGTATACAGCTGGGGCCCCTGTACTAATGATGGGGTAGGTCTGTATACCCCTGGGGCTGCTGCTGTATTATACCCCCTGGGGCTGCTGCTGTTTTATACCCCCTGGGGCTGCTGCTGTATACTACCCCCTGGGGCTGCTGCTGTATACTACCCCCTGGGGCTGCTGCTGTATTATACCCCTGGGGCTGCTGCTGTATTATACCCCCTGGGGCTGCTGCTGTATACTACCCTCTGGGGCTGCTGCTGTATTATACCCCCTGGGGCTGCTGCTGTATACTACCCCCTGGGGCTGCTGCTGTATACTACCCCCTGGGGCTGCTGCTGTATTATACCCCCTGGGGCTGCTGCTGTATTATACCCCCTGGGGCTGCTGCTGTATTATACCCCCTGGGGCTGCTGCTGTATTATACCCCCTGGGGCTGCTGCTGTATACTACCCCCTGGGGCTGCTGCTGTATACTACCCCCTGGGGCTGCTCCTGTATTATACCCCCTGGGGCTGCTGCTGTATTATACCCCCTGGGGCTGCTGCTGTATTATACCCCCTGGGGCTGCTGCTGTATTATACCCCCTGGGGCTGCTCCTGTATTATACCCCCTGGGGCTGCTGCTGTATTATACCCCCCTGGGGCTGCTGCTGTATTATACCCCCTGGGGCTGCTGCTGTATTATACCCCCTAGGGCTGCTGCTGTATACTACCTCCTGGGGCCTGTATGTACCACTGGGGAGGCTGCTGTATACCACACTGCTGGGGGCTGTATACCACACTGCTGGGGGCTATATAAATGTGCTGGGGTCCACCCTCGGCTTATACATGAGTCAATAGGTTTTCCCAGATTTTGGGGGCAAAAGTAGGGGGTCGGCTTATACACGGGTCGGCTTATACACGAGTATATACGGTAAGTATTTATTTGAATATTTTTGTCAAATTGTCAGTTTTTTATGAAATATAGTTTCCTTACTTTTTTTCTATATATGCTAATATAATTTTCTTCTTGGATTGTTGCACTCTTCTGTATGGTTTTATACATGTCGTCCAGGGCTTGAGCCATCATTTGTACCGCTGTGTACACTCTATAGGGCACTCCATCCTCAAAATAATGGCTGTGGTTTGTAAAACGTTCCTCACCAGAGCAATTATGAAGGGAAAGAGAATTAACACTCTGTAGAAGATTATTCTTTAGATTATTACTTGAAAGACAATGCAATGACGTTATCCAGAGATCTTCCAGAATTGGGTCATGAAGTAGAGTGGATGGATTAAAGTCTAAAGTCATATCCTCTAATCCATTAAAACTGTTCTTAAAAGGGCTAAATATAAGGCTACAGTTAACCCATTGTCCATACAAATAGATGGAGTCTTGTGACCAAGATGTCGAAAAGATAAAAGTTTTGTTTTTGACAATTTCTGCCGACTTAACGAGAATAGTCCGTATCAGACCGCCACTTGTGCCACAAAGTAGAATCACTTCTGATTTTAAATTCTTTATGACAGATGAATGTAAGATTTCTATTTGTGTGAGAAGAATTATTTCTTCAATACATATTCCAGATTTCGTCAGCCCTGTCTTAAGAAAGCGAAGCTCCCGTTCTCCAATGTCATCATTTGTAACAAAAATAATAACCAGGTTCCAATTAAAATACATCAACAACTTCACCAAAGCCGTATACTGCATCTCATTATCCTGGACTGTTCGAAAGAAATGTGGATACAATCTTCTATTACAGAGTGTGGAGTCTCTTGCCCCGTAACTAACCTGAAAATAAGAAAAATAAAAACAGACACAAAAAGTTGCATAAGAAATCTAGTCTTTGTAACCTTATAATAAATGTAATAATGGTTTTAGATGTACACTGGAGCTAGCTCTGTGAGTTGCTGCTTAAAGGCCTAGGTGTTGCTGCATGTGGTCCACCTATCTAACATATAAAACCCCAAGTCCATTTCCGTCACTTTAGCCAGCACTTCCGTCACTTTGTCATCGGCTACGTGACGTCACCGGAGCCCTACACCCGCTCAGGGTGAGCCAAGATGGCGGCCGTAAGTGGAGCGGGACTCATAGAGCCCGCTACGCTTACGGCCACCCCTAACACACACGCACACACACCACACACACAACACACACACAGTCGGCTATACTTACTGCCGGCACTGCGTCTTCTCTGCCGCCGACATGTCTCCGCCCCCGACAACTGGATCCAATATGGCGTCCGGGAAGTCTCGTGAGACTTCCCGGACTCCATATTGGATCCAGGGCTCCAGGGGCGGAGACATACTTTGTCCAAGATGATGTCCGGGAAGTCTCGCGAGACTTCCCGGATGACATATTGGATCCAGTCCTCAGGGGGTGGCGACTTGTCGGTGGCGGAGAAGACGCAGGGCCGGTGGTAACTAGTAAGTATAGCCCACACTGCATGGAGTGTGTGTGTGTGTGTGTCAGAGCCGCCGCACAGCGCTGAGCACCGAGCCTCTGTACAGTACTAACCACTGAGCCACCACACAGTCCTATATAGTGATAACCACTGAGCCACCACGTACAGTGATAACCACTGAGCCACTACACAGTCCTAACCACTGAGCCACCATACAGTGCTAACCACTGAGCCACTACACAGTCCTAACCACTGAGCCAGGATATACAGTGCTAACCACAGAGCCACTACACAGTGCTAACCACTGAGCTACCATATAGGGCTAACCACTGAGCCACCATACTACACTGCTAAGCACTGAGCCACCGTACAGTGCTAAGCACTGAGCCACCATACAATGCTAACCACTGAGCCACCATACTACAGTGCTAAGCACTGAGCCACCATATACAGTGATAACCACTAAGCCACCATATACAGTGCTAACCACTGAGCCACTATACAGTGTTAAACACTCTAAGCCACCACACAGTGCTAACCATTGAGCCTCCACACAGTGCTAACCATGAGCCACCACACAGTGCTAACCACTGAGCCACCATACAATGCTAACCACTGAGACACCATATACAGTGCTAATCATTGAGCCAGCATATACAGTGCTAACCAGTGAGCCACCATACAGTGCTAACCAATGAGCCACCATATAGTGCTAACCACTGAGCCACCATACAGTAATAACCACTGTGACACCATATACAGTGCTAACCCCTGAGCCACTATACAGTGCTAACCAATGAGCCACCAATAGTGCTAACCACTGAGCCACCATACAGTAATAACCACTGAGACACCATATAAGTGCTAATCATTGAGCCAGCATATACAGTGCTAACCATGAGCCACCACACAGTGCTAACCACTGAGCCACATACTTGCTACCACTGAGCCACCATATATGCTAACCACTGAGGCCACCATACTGAACTGCACCAATAGTGCTAACCATCTAGCCACATACAGTGCTAACCACTGAGCACCAGTGCTACCCACCACTACAATGCTAACCACTGAGCCACCATATACAGTGCTAACCATGACCACCAAGTCAGCCGCACCACACAGTCTGCATTACCACTGAGCCACCATACAATGCTAACCACTGAGCCACCGAATACCGTGCTAACCAACCTAAGGCCACCCATAACAGTCTAACTTGAGCCACATGTGCCAACCCATAATTACAAACAATGCTAACCACTGAGCCACCATATACAGTGCTAACCACTGAGCCACCACACAGTGCAAAGCACTGAGCCACCACACAGTCCTGACCACTGGCCACCATATACAGTGATAACCACTGAGCAACCAACAGTCCTAACCACTGAGCCAGCATATACAGTGCTAACCACTGATCCACCCAGAGTGCTAACCATTGAGCACCATACAGTGTTAACCACTGAGACACCATATACAGTGCTAACCATTGAGCCAGCATATACAGTGCTAACCATGAGCCACCATACAGTGTTAACCACTGAGACACCCATACAGTGCTAACCACTGAGCCACCATATACAGTGCTAACCAACTGAGCCACCATTATACAGTGCTAACCACTGAGCACCATATTACAGTGCTAACCACTGAGCAACCATATATAGTGCTACATAACTACTGAGCCACCATACAGTGCTAACCAATGAGCCACCGCCCAGTGCTATACCACTGAGCCAACGTGCAGTGCTAACCACTGAGCCACCGCGCAGTGCTAACCCACTGAGCCCACCGCGCAGTGCTAACCACTCAGCCACCGCGCAGTGCTAACCACCCCAAGCCACTGCGCACTGCTAACCACTTAGCCACCGTATACTCTTCTAACCACTGAGCTTCCCTACAGTGCTCCATCCTCCCTCACCCCGCTGCTCTGTGGTCCCTCCTCCCCCTGCCGCTCTGTCCTCCCACTGCCGCTCTGTCCTCCCTCCTCCCCTCTGCCACGCCGTCCTTTCCCCGCTGCTCCTTCTTCAAAGTTCCTCCCAATTCAGCCCTCACCGCCTTCCCCATGCAATCTCTATTTCTATGTTCTAGAATACCCGATTCTTTAGAATCGGGCCACTATCTAGTATGTTATAGTTACTTAAAAGTCAAATGTGTTGTGGGCCAAGTCCATACTCTAGGAACGCTAGGTAAAGCTGACGGTGTTCTAGTACTGATACTTTGTACTCTTTGTATAGTGTACCAAGCTTAGGACAAAATGCGTAGTTACCCGCTATAGGTTTAACCCTTATGTGGGATGATTATTTCTGCAGCAATAAAATAACATACAGTGATAAACTTACCTAAAGATCGCCATGGAATTACTGTACATATGTTTACACTGTTTGGAAACATTTCATAAAAGATAAAAAAAAATAAAAAAATTAATTAACTTAAAAACAATAAAAATATCTGTTTTGTTCTTGTTGAGTACTTTGAGTATATTCCCCTATGGAGGAGGTCCAACTTGGGTGGTGCTTTGCCGGTATTTCTGCCTCACGTAAGTAGGATGAAACTCTAGTTTCTTCCCAAGATGTTCGGTATGTTAAATATCCCGGGTATTTTGATTAACTTGTTTCTTCAGAGAGTTCCTGGTGGTGTTAAGGCAGGTGTAGTTTGATGTTATTCCAGCTTTGGTAAATCTTGGAGTGGAGGTGAGGGAGTGTATTCCTTGCGTAGATACAGTCTAAGGAACTGCTATTTTGTTGTTTACAGTGTTATGGCATTAGGATCATCTGTGTGTTGTTCTGCCAGCTGTAAGTTAAACCAGCGGTATAGTTTGATTGTTGCAATCTGTGCTGTTAGTACCACTCTATGTGATCTGCTTTGTTTCTTTGCCGCTGTCGGTTTCTCCTCTTCTGCGTGTGGGGAACTTTCGGGAGCGCATGCTGAGACTTTCGGTTTCAGATGCCCTGATGAAGAAGGCTGTAGCCTTTGAAATGCATTAGTGATACAGGCTCTGACAGCTTACCCGCCCATCCCTAATGTTTCCTCGCTTCTCGACTGATGCCATAGTTCCACCCACCCGGTCATGTGATCTCGACGTTACTGGTGACGCGACGTCACGTGACGCAGGAACCAGGAAGGGCACAAAATATTGTATCTGACGCGATAGACTCCCATGTTATGGGGCTCGAATCGCCCCGGATCCAGTTTAGATCGATTTTTGCCCGACACAAAAATCCTGCAAGCTGCATCCTATGTACAGACAAAATCGAAACAGCCTGATCGTGCGACAGGACAAAACGGATGGCAATCACTGCCATCCGGCCCCATCTGACCCCATAGAATACTATGGCCAATATCAGATCTGGGTTGTCCAGTTCATACCGACACCGGATCCCAAATACGTGGTGTGAAGCTAGCCTAAGAAGGGCATACCCCGAGTCACCAACACTCTGAAAACAAATGGGCTCAATTAGAAATGAAGAGATGGTGAAAATTAATCATACTTGAGGAAGTCAGAGGACAGGTGTTTATTGTAGCTAACGACCTCCTGCCGGGTCAGGCAATTACAACAGAAACATCTACTCTAGAGAGTGAATTTCCCAGACAATGCTCTAAGCAGCCTATAAGACAGTTCAGCACACCTGAAAAATTTGCAATATTGGAGTGCAACAAATATGGCAGACATGTTTTCAGTTTTGGGATATTGAGATGAAAATAATTAATTTTATGATATAACTGTGCGATATGTCTATCAGCCTCAAATTAATATCTAGCCACTGGAAGACCATACACACATCATCTTTCGTATCTATGAACAAGTAAATTCTTGATAGGAAAGATAACATTAATATCTCTCACCTGGGACACTTAGGGGCAAAGATATGCAGAAAGCTAAGGTTTCATTATTGTTTGTAGTCTTGAACCTATCCCACAGACAGACCCCACATGAGGTTATCAAGGGTTTTGTCAAGTGAGGTGATAAAAGGTACCCCTCATATTTCTTAGTTCTCTGTGGGACGGTCATGCTGTCTATCATGCTGGAAATAATCGGAAGCCCCTGGCTCCACATAACCTCTCGTATGGCTAACAGCAACCAAGTTCTAACATCTAAAGTGATAACTGACTTATTTATGTCTGCTTATGTATTACACCTGTATTTGCATATGTGACCATCAGTTGCATATTCATTGTGTAAGTAGTGTTTTTTCTAGTGTGCCCTAAAGGAGATTAAATATATAGCTTAATCTTGGGTTGCTCTGTTATCTCGATACACAAATTAAACAAATCAGTGTTCTTGGTTTAACTTTACATATTACCTGGGTTGGTTTTTGCCCAATTTAATCCTGTTAACAGACTGGATTTACATATACCGAGGAACTGGTGGCAGTTCTATTGGTCTGAAGTACTCTCTTTCACTGGAGCTAGTGATAGGGGTATTTTGGCCTGTCAGGGTTGTAAAAAAGTGTGGTGCCATGCTGGAGTTTGCATGGATCACCCTCTATCCCTCCTTGTGTCTCCCTGTGCATGCCTGGACAGGGTGTGTCGGTGACAAACTTTGCCAAGCTTGATGGATGTAGAATTGGACTGATAGAGCTTTCTTGCCAGAACTCACCTGTGTATATCCGTACATTCCCAATAACTGGGCCATTGGTAGAGTGGTGGTGGACCCTTGGTCTCCAATATAACCAGCTACATCACCATGGTCCATACATGAATAGTTAGGAGCTGTTACTGAGTGTCCGGACATTATCTGCAGAACATCCTTGATAACTTTATTCACGTTTCCACATGAATCGTACAAATGATATCCCAGGGTAATGTTCGGAAGAATGGCTGGATTATTGTTAATATCATTAATGGCAAAAATGAATGTCAGTAGATGTCTATATTCTCTAAAGTTGGCACTGCAGAAAATAATAGGATAATAAACGTTTAACATGAAAAAGTATTTAGGATTTTCATGTGTTTTCAATTATTAATTGTGTTGCCTTACATTATACCCATCATTAAAAAGTAAATATTCCATTACAGACATTTGGATATATAACTGTGACCACAGAGCATATTATCATCTGTGTTGTTGGTTAGATATTCTTAATTAGGCCAGACATATTGTTCTTTTGTTAGTTAACTCATGAGAATTAAGTCATTGTTTCTTATCAGTCTGCTTGGAGCCTCCATTGTCTTTATTTGTGGATTGCTAACTAAATGTAAATTGCCTTAGCCCCCTTCAGTCTACATCATTCAGAGAAAAATTATGCAGTCAGATTGAACTGTCAACCAGAGAACAGTCTTATTCCACCAATCCTGAAGAACACAATAACCTGAGATGAAGGTTCGGGATATAAAAAGGCCTTGCTTCAGTTACCAGGATATATATGCTACACAACTTCAGCCTAGGGGCTTCATACCTAGTTGTATAAATTACTTTGTTGAAAGCTGAAACCCTCCGAAATGTGGTTTAGGGTAAGAAAAAAAAATTGGCATCAATGCTGAAATATTGATTATTTAATGAACACAGAATGGTCAGATTTTGGCAAGACAAAAGTTTTGTCACCCACAGAAAGTAATGTGATTTTCAAACAAATAATTAACTTAAAATACAAATATATGTTGCATAACATTGGTGAATGAAGTTGTGGTGCTATTAGAGTCATATTTATTATTTTGTGTGACTTCCATGAGCTTGAAGGACTGCATCCATGCGGTTCAACAATGATTCATACAATTTATTAATGAAGTCATCAGGAATAGCAAAGAATGCAGTCTTACATGCCTCCCAGAGTTCATCTAGATTCTTTGGTTTTGTCTTCCAAGCTTCCTCTTTCATCCTACCCCAAACATGCTCAATGATGTTCATGTATGGTCACTAGGCTGGCCATTCCTTAAGCACGTTGATCTTTTTTGCCTGGAGGAACTTTGTTGTACAGATGGATGTATGAGATGGAGCACCATCCTGCTACAGAATTTGACCCCTTTTATGATTTGGAATATAAGTGGTAATTAATACTTCTTGGTATTTTAAGCTATTGATATTGCCTTCCACCTTGCAAATGTTTCACACTCCCCCATACTGAATGTAACTCCAGACCATGATCTTTCCACCTCCAAATTTAACTGTTTTCTGGGTGTATTTTGGATCCATATGGGCTCCAGTAGGTCTCCTGCAGTATTTGCGGTGGCTGTGGTGTAATTCTACTGAAGATTCATCAGAGGAATTTACCTTCTGCCACTTTTCCAGTGTCTATATGTTTAGCAGGCTGTGGGACTTTGAAAATGTCACACGGATGTTTATTTGCCATTTGTTTAGTGCTGGCTTCTGGGCACTGATTCGACCATCTACAAACTGTTCTAGTTGACACAGAGACTTGAGGTGACCTGGCCTGTTGGAGCTCTGCTGCAGTGTAAGAGGGGCTTGCTTTGGATTTTCTAACCAACAAATGTTCCTCCTGTGCAGTTATCTTGCGGGGTCTGCCAGACCTGGGCTTGTCAAACACATCTCCAGTCTTTTCAAATCTATTTATAATTCTTTGTACTTGACGCTGAGACACATTAAAGGTGCCAGCCACCTCCACAGTGGATCTGATCTTCAGCCTCTTGATAATCAAGGCTTTGACCGCAGGGTGGATTTTCGGCATGTTTTCAGAGCTCAAGTTGCAGTTCAAGTGAAGGTCTGGGTTGCTGGGTTTCTTTTCAGACACACCCACTAATTAACCAATCACTTACTGAGCACAGGTGAGGATGTAAACAAGGATTGGGTGCATTATATGACCAGGCGACAAACCTTTTATCTTGCTAAAATCTGACCATTCTGTGTTCATTAAATGATCAATATTTCAGCATTGATGCCAATATATTTTCTTAACCTAAACCAAATTTTGGAGGGTTTCAGCTTTCAAAAGAGTAATTTATACAACCAATGGATGAATTTAACGTCAGGTTATAAGCTTTTATTTACATAACATGGATTAGCGACATAACTTCTGTCAGGGAGTGTACTGTAACATTGAACACAATCAAACACTACTGTAATGTTGAACACAATCCAACACTTCGGTAACATTAAACACAATCCAACAACTCTGTAATATTCAACTCAACCCAACACTTCTGTAATGCTGAACACAATCCAACACTTCTCTCACATTGAACACAAGCCAACATATTGTAACATTGAACACAATTCAACACTTCCGAAACATTAAACACAACCAAACAAATCTGTAATGTTAAGCACAACCCAACACTCCTGTAGCGTTGAACACAATCCAACACTTCGGTAACATTGAACACAACCCAACAAATCTGTAATATTGAACCCAAGCCAACACTTCTGTAATGCTGAACACAATGCAACACTTCTGTAACATTGAACACAACACAACAAATCTGTAATGTTAAACACAACCCAACACTTCTGTAACATTGAACACAACCCAACAAATCTGTAATATTGAACCCAACCCAACACTTCTGTAATGCTGAACACATTGCAACACTTCTGTAACATTGAACACAACACAACAAATCTGTAATATTGAACACAACCCAACACTTCTGTATTGTTGAACACCATCCAACACTTTCTAACATTGAACACAAGCCAACATATTGTAACATTGAACACAATCCAACACTTCTGTAACATTGAAGGCAACCCAACAAATCTGTAATGTTGAACACAATCCAACACTTCTCTAACATTGAACACAAGCCGACATACTGTAACATTGAACACAATCCAACACTTCTGTGGTATTGAACACAACCCAACACTTCTGTAACATTGAACACAACACATCTGTAATGTTTAACACAACCCAATACTTCTCTAACATTGAACACAACCCAACATATCTGTATGGCAGAACACAACCCAACACATTTATAATCTTGAGCACAACCCAACACTTCTGTAATGCTGAACACAATCCAACAGTTCTGTAACATTGAACACAAGCCAACAAATCTGTAATGTTGAACACAACTCAACACATTTGTAATGTTAAACCCAACCCACCACATCTGTAATGTTATTCACAACTCAACAAGCTACACACTCTTTTTTACTTTTTGTGAATTAGAATATAGATTCTCATTTAATGGGCCTTCAACAGCAAGGACCAACTTTTTATTTAAAATCTGTTTTGTGGCAAACAAAATGAATAGCATACAACACATAGAAAGTGGTATGGACATTCTAAAGGGGGTGTCACACGCGTCAATGTCGTCAGCGATCTGATCGCTGACGACATTGACGGCTGATCGCTGGTGAGCTGTCACACAGACAGACTCGCCAGCGATCAATTGACCAGTGACATCATGGAAACGATTTAAATATCGTTTCCACGATGTCCTGCTCCCGCTGCCAGCCTGCTGGAAGCGGGAGCAGCCTGGTCTCCAAGGTACACTGCGGGTAACTAGGCAGCGCGCGCTGCCTAGATACCCGACGTGTACCTTAGTTACCAGCCTCCTCCGCTCACCCGGTGAGCGGAGGAGGCTGGTAACTAAGGTACACAGTCGGGTATCTAGGCAGCGCGCGCTGCCTAGTTACCCGCAGTGTACCTTGGAGACCAGCTCCCAGCGCTTGTGACAGGCGCTGGGAGCTGGAATATCGCTAGTCCCGGTGTCACAAGCAGCGATGCTGCGTGTCCACCGGGCGACAATCGCCAGGTTTCAGAGCTGGTTCTGAAACCTGGCGATCATCAACCAGCGATTTATCGCTGGTTGATACAGTATGTCACACGCGTCAATATCACTGCAACGTCACGTGCAGCCGATATCGTGCAGGCGATATTGACGCGTGTGACACCCCCTTAAGAGGTTTTACTTGTTACTCTTTTTTACTTACTGTATGCAGACCATTTTAGAGAGCCTACACGCAGCTAAGTTACCTCATAGGTGGTGCCCTCCCTTTCTTCGTTGCTGGCCATTTTAGAGAATGTTTCTCCTATATACTGCCATGGTATTATCCATGAATGTACAGCGAAGATTTCTCCTATAATAATGTCTCCATGTCTAGAATATTTATATTCGAATGTATAATTCTCCATTGTTAGAAGACAACTAGGAGCCGAGGTCTGTGATTGTGCAGAGGAAAGGATTAAGGAGAAGAGTAATATCCCGCAGAATGTAAGAACACATACATTGTAAGGGGACATCCAGTTTTGTATTATAGGAGACGAAAAAGAAGTCGCACTCAGAGCTTCTATAAACAGCGGTTCTTTATTGTGCTTCAGTGCACACAGCAGGTGGTGGCATGCGGGTGGGAGGACGGGGGGCACGACGTTTTGCGCCGTATAAGGCGCTTCAGCAGGTAAGTCCCTCCAAATACATTGTAAGGGGACATGCGAGGTTTAGTAAAGACTCTTCTCTGTGTTCCCAATTGCATGATAGATGTCAGTCTTTACTGAAACATTTAGGACTGTACTGAAAATGACAGGATGAGGGCTTTATATTTTCTTCTAAGTCATGTTATAGACTCAATGTATAAATTTAAATTTTGTGAAAATTAAAAAAATAAATAAATAAGATCAGTCTCAGTGTCTCAGATGGAAGGGACATATTATAATTGTAAATTAAATGAATAAAATTAAATATGCTAAAAGCAACAGTCAAAGAGTTGTTGTAATGAGACTCTGTGAAAGGTCACCTGGCAGCCCTGATATGGCTAGCACAAACAGTTTTACTGTAAGCCGTATTCAGTGATCTGGACTTAATTCAGAGCCCCTGGGATGCAGCCATAGACAAGCTGATATATGGTTGGGCAGGCTGGCAGGAGTGGACAGGTAGCCAGGTCAGAATCTAAGGGCAGGAAAAGCATAAAGTTAGAAGATGCAACTATAGTCAAAAAACAAGCTGAAGTCATAACCAGGAAACAAATATAGTACACAGGAGCTGAACTAAATGGACTGAGCCAGAGGAACAAAAGGGTATATCTAGCATTTTCCAATGGTAAACTTGAAGCTACAATTTGGTGTGGTGCACTAAAATTTGAAGAAAACTCATAACTCCAGCTCGACGGCATACACGCCTGTACTGCCAGCTTGGATGGCACTGCTCGTCCCAGCCACCCTACTGTAAGTGGCTGGATGGAGCCTGCTCTGTCTTGTGGTCTGATTCCAATGGCTTCCTATCAACAGAATGAATATGGCAGTGCCTGGTAAGAGAAACATGTCCTGATGGAGATGTGACAGTACTTTCCTCCCTTTTAGCAGGGGCTTCCGGACTCTGAGAACCAGGTTTATTTGAAAACAGAAGATAAAACATTCTGATGAGGTTTGTTACATTGTCCTCACTCGCCGGAACCCAGGATATCTCTTCTTAGCCATAAACTCTCCAACGTACCAGATAATGTATTATGATTATTTCATAACCACCTATAAGCCTGGGACACAGCTTGGCAAAAGGAACCGTAATCAATATATATTTTTGGTGGACAACCATATCTTGTCCCCAACTCCAAAGCCTCTAAAACTTATCTTATTAGCAGCTGAGGTCTGTCCACCTTGTGCCTTCTGCAAGTTTTCTCTGACTTCAGAACAGAAAATCTTTAATAACAGATTTTTCAGCTTCTACAGTACCCATCACTGTTGGTTCAAAAAGCACCATAGCTAAGATGGAATGTTAGATTAAATAAAAATGGAAAAGCTGTAATGGATTCTTGATATTGATATTAATATGTAGCAAGTTCAGCTAATGAAAGAAGTTCCACCCAGCCAGACTGAGACAACTCAATAATAATCTTTTTACAGACTGTCCTCTACATTCTAAAAATGAATTGGTCTCGTGTAGAGATAAGCGAGACTTTTGAAGTTTGGAATCGGTTGAGTT
Organism: Allobates femoralis; assembly: GCA_033576535.1. Lineage (NCBI taxonomy): Eukaryota > Metazoa > Chordata > Amphibia > Anura > Aromobatidae > Allobates > Allobates femoralis. Next base: position 14,247,507 of record JARQOC010000003.1, read on the forward strand.
TGCCGAACGGCATATATTCGCTGAATAGAATGGCAAACAGTCCGTCAAACTTCTGAACTTTATTCAAATCAATGGGAGGCAAAATCAAGGGTTAAGAAAACACCTTGAAATGGGCCCAAAAGTTGCCAAACACAGCTCCAACCATTTTACAGTGGAGTTCCAGACATCATATTCCCAACACTATTACTTAGGGTGCTTTCACACTACGATTTCTTCATTTCCGATGCTGTCCGATAAAAATCGGACAGCATCGGAACGATTTTCAGACCCATGCATCCCTATGGGGATCGGACCAATTCGGATATGAACTAAATGCCATCCGATTTGGTCCGATCCGATTCTGCCCGATTTTTCCCCGATTTTTTTCCGGTGAAAAAAATCGTTGCCTGCAACGATTTTTGCACCAAAAATAAAATCTGACAGCCTCGGAACGGACCAAATCGGATGGCATTTAGTGCACATCCGATCTGACCCCATCCCTATAACATGGGGCCCTATGGAGAAGGGTCCGAGGAAACATCTGATGTCTCCTCGGACCCGATTTTACTGTACTGAGCATGGGGTTAAAAAAAAAAAAAAGTTTATTCTCACCTTTCCCCCAAGCCCCCGCCGTCTCCCACTGTCTTACTGGAGGCTCCCGGTGGCTCATGCAGGTTCCCGGTGGCTGCAGAGGTCTTCCTCTGCTGTTCAGGACCTGTGGTGATGTCACAGTCATGTGACCGCGGGTTACCATGGTGGAACCCGCGGTCACGTGACTGTGACATCACCGCAGGTCCTGAACAGCAGAGGAAGACCTCTGCAGCCACTGGAACCTGCATGAGCCACCGGGAGCCTCCAGGAAGATAGCGGGAGACGGCAGGGGCTCGGGGGGAGGTGAGAATAAACTTTTTTTTTTTCTTTTTTTTCAGCACGGTAACGATTTTATGCCGGAATCGGGTGCCTATTTGGCACCCGATTCCAAGCATCAGAAGGGAGCCGATGCTGTCCGATTTATCGGACAGCATCGGCTCCCTTTAAAATCCGTAGTGTGAAAGCACCCTTAGCAAGCTTCAGCACCGCTGTCACCATACGGTCGGTCCCACTCATGAACATCAGACATCTCCATGACTTCCCTGAGAATGTCTCAGGTTAAAATGTGGGTATCATGCAGCAGTAGATTCCACCTGAGATAACCTCAGTGATGTCAGTGCTCATAATAGACCCTGTCTCATGACAGCGTAATATCGCGTGAGATGTAGCGAGTTTATCTCGCTGCTATTGTGAGACAGCTCGGGATGAGTTGTACTATTGAATGACATCATTCATTCTACCACAAAATGTGCTGGAGAATGAGAAAAACATTCCAAGTGCTTTGAAATTGCAAAAAAAAAAAGTGCAATTGGGCCATTCCATGTCAAGTGGACCAATGATTATTACCTCTATATTTTTAATTCTTTTGAGATTTTGTTATTTCATAATAGCATGTCAGACAATGCAAAATGTAAAGAGAAAATTTAAAAAAAATTTTTTTGTTTTAAATGATTTTCAAAATTCGAAAAAAGTGCGAATTTCGATGTTGCCTGCCTTTACATTTCTCCTCATAACTCATGCTAGAAATAAGATAGATAGACAAAATAAACACCATTCTACTCAGAACTGTCCAGGCTTTTCACCAGATATGTCACAAGAGTATCTTTGTTAATATTTTACCCATGCAAAAGTCGGCATAATTTAAATATTTCAAAAACTTCCCATATGTCTGCTATGCTCTTAGCCACATCTGTACCAAATTTCAAGTTGGGATCGCGATGGTATCATATTTTAAAATATTTTACTATTAATAGCGTCAATGGGTCATTCCATATCAAGTGATCTAAATATGAATATATTTTTTACCTGATGTCTTTAGATTTTTTTTATTTTTTTTTCTGACCATCCCACTCTGCGCATGTGTGGCACCTTGCTCACACAGTTAACCACAGACTCATCTATAGCACGGATTGGTTTCCACTGTGGGTACACATATACAACCAACACCTTCCACCCCAGCACAGTAGGGGGAGCTCAACTTGCAGCCTTTAGGCAAGATCCCCTATAAATACTAATGCTGGGGGCGGAGTTAGAGAGAGTGTGCAGACACTAGAAGAGCTGTGAAGACGTACTGGTGGTCGGTGCTGAATTAGGCTCGACCCATGACCCTGAACAGCCTCCAAGTAGTCCTGCAAGGCCCAAGAGTGGGGTCAGAAGGCGAGGAGAAAGGAGAGAAAAGAGTGAGAACCGAAGGGCCAGCATTAGGTTCACCCAAACAGCACACCGGACACCAGAGTCCGAGTCTACTGGAGAGCACCTGGCCCAGTAGAGAATACCGGTAAACCGTGGAGATTTTAGTCTCCCGGGCATCTGCGCAGTCACTCACCAGGGAGCCAGACACCGCGGAGAGAGGAACAGCAGTAGTGTATGGAGGGTGTACTCACGACAGCACAGGTGGCAAGAGAGAAGAGAGGCCAACCAAGTTTCACACGCACAGGGCAGAGAGACAAGGAGGCCTTATAACCACTCGCTGTGGAGACCCAGAAGTGCATCCTGAACACTCGGCAGTGCCCTGGACGTTTACCTGCAAGTACACCAGTAAAAGGTAAAGAAACAGCCAGTGGTGTGTGTGCCAGTTCCTTACCCACGCCCCTGCCATCCACAGAGACTGTCCCATTAGTCAACCGCCCAATCAAATCCCTGCTCCATCCCTCATCATCAACACCAAACTCCCCAGTGATCCAGCTCGCCTTTGGGGAGCTTTAACACCTAGCTGCTTATCCATCGTCCCTGGAGGCCTCACGCAGCGCTGATGCAGTCACCAGATACCACAGGTGGCGTCACGATAAACTAATAAACTTTTATTCCCATTCCAATTACCCCTTTTCAGTTGACCACCAGGGCCACTGGTCTGGGCAGGCCACCAGTGACATCCCTACCGCAGCAGAGGGCCCAGATACCCGAGTCCCTATACATGGGCTAGACAATTTCTGGCGTGTCACGAACAGGATTCCGTACCCAATTTTCCGGGTACTGTGAGCCTTGTTTAAGACTGTAATTTGTGACTATTAAATGGAGCCGCCATTACTGCCCCGCGGAGCGGAAAGAAAGGGGGCGTGATGGCTTGCAGAGCACAAAACCAACCCGCCCCTCGCTCTGCCGAACACTTCTGAAGCGCAGCGGCCTAATCCGGAAATTCCCGAACGCTTAACCCCCTGCCTATGGGATTAAAAAAACTGTTTAAAGACTAGCATTGATTCACTAGGGGGGCCCCGAAAATGTCTGCCTCATCCAGCGACGACGACAGCCCATTTACTGACCCCGAGATTCATCCCGAAGTGACCATGGCTGCAACCGGTAGAGCCGCCGACCCACCGAGCGCAGTAGCCTCGATCATGCTGATCTCGCTACCGTATATCCGGGGTGCTAAGTGGTTACCCCAGTATGACATCAGCCCTGATACCTTGTCCACCTTTAAAAGAAAAATCTGCAGTGTGTTTGACATGTGTGCAATAACTGGTCAGCAGCGCGCAACTGTTGTATTGGGACAGTTAACTGATGCAGTGGAAAGAGAAGCTGAATCCTGGTCTGCCGCTGAACGGAGATCAGTAGATATAATTCTTGATAAATTAAAAGTTGCTTTTGAGGACTGTAATGAGGCTGACATAAGAATGCGCTTCTATTATTGTTATCAAAAGCCGGGGGAGGATATCCGGACATATGCCTTGCGCCTACAGGAGGTGTGGCACCCCAGGGGTTAATGTGCCACAGTAACATCACAAGGGTTCCCTCCCCACAACACACTGACAATACACTAGCACCTCTAGTCCAGGAGGTGGAGCTAAACCAGCTCCCTTATATACTCTGGGTCAGGAGGAAGTAGTGAGTTCAGTCTTAAGGAGAGTTGACAAGGTTTCAGTTCCTGGGAGAACTGAGAGAGGCTGTAGTGTAAAGGAGCTGCGAGAGGCTTCTCTACAGTCTGCTCATCGATTCCATGCCTAGCCAGGGTCTGAGGAAAGGAGAACTGTAGGACAGAGAAACACATCCGGGAGCTTGAGTGCCATCACCACTCTCCCCAGAGGAGCGCACAGAACGGACACCGGATCCGACACTGTGACTGACACACACAGCACAGTGAATCCAGGGATAGTGGAGTTTCTAGATCACCACAGTACCAGAGCAAAGCAACACGGCGGGGTCAGCAATACACAGAAGACTCAAGTTGCCTATCCAAGGGGTACCAGAAAGGAGCAAGAGGTAGTGTCAGCAGCTCAGCTAGAAGCAGCAGCAGGGCCACACACACAGCGCAGCAAGAGGAAGCTGAGGACCCGGACAGGGTGGGAGCAACCCAGCCCCAGTACAGACTCCGCGGACTATAACCTGCCCCAACATCTGCAGTAAAGCTTTGGAAACTACAGAAACGTGAGTGTGTGTTCCTTCAACCCGACTCCACTATCCATCCCTTATTATCACATCCACCATAGACTATAACAACCACTGCCCCAGGGAACCCACCTCTACCTACGGAGAGCAGTTGCATCTTAGCTGCCTAACATCATCCCCTTAGGTTCTGCAGCAGCGGTGGTCCCCTTATTGACCACACACCGTGGGTGGCGTCACGACAAACTCTAAACACCTGTAAATATTCCCCTTTTACTTGCCAGGGTCCGGGACATGGTCCGGACCAGGCCCTCCGTGACATCCCCCAGCAGTAAACCCGGTCCGGTACCGTGTACCCCGTCCCAGTGGGCTCGACAACCTGGCGTCATGAACAGGATCTACCATGCCCGGTAAAATGGGCATTGTGTGCCGTGATTAACGTAAAGACTGTTATTAAGCTGCGCCATACGAACTGTATTTTTGAGAATCCGGCATTTTACAACGCGCGGTGCGAGGGAATAAAAGGGGGCGGTACCCTGCAGTGGTGCGAATCCAGCCTCCTCCCTGGTGCTGACGACATCCGGCGGGGAAGAAGATCCCTGGTGCACCGCGGAACCTCCAAGAGACATCCGACGGAAGCGGAAGACAGGAGGGCGAACGTTTACTAAGGGGGCACAGGATGTAGCAGCCAGCTGCGTCAAGCGGCGGCGGAGCAGCCGGTGGAGCTGCAGCGCCGGATCAAGCAGTAGCACCCGGTGGTGCAGTGACGCAAGGACCAGCACCTATCATGCCGTTTCTGATGCCGTATACTCCAGGGGCAATGTGGCTCCCCAATACTTCGATGATCCTAATACGCTTAATGACTTTCTGCTAAAGATAAAAGCCTATTATGTGATGTATCACCTCACTGAAGCCCAACGTGTAGGAATGATTATGGGACAATTTATGGGCAATGCACAGCGGGAAGTTGCGTCCTGGCTGGACACAGATAAGGACACTGTAGAGCATCTAGTAGCTGGACTAAAAGCAACATTTGAATCTACTGCTGATACCCGGGCTAAGATGAGATTCTTTGCATGTTACCAGAAGCCAAAAGAGAGTGCCAGAGACTATGCATTTAATCTGCAGGAAGCACTCAAAGCCCTTAAACTGGCAAAACCTGCTTTAGCCCCGGGAGCTGATAAAATGCTACTTGACCAATTCATAGAGGGCCTCCTATCCCCTTCCCACAGAGGACAGTTGAGTATGATACTTCTTCAGAACCCTAACATGGCATATGCTGAGTTGAAAGACAGAGCTATTTGTCTGCAGCAGCTGGACGAGCCCCGGGATCTACAATCTGTACCGGACACTGCAGCAGCACCTCAGCAACCGGCAGCGCCAGCAACATCTGCCATGTCAGCAACTGCTGCTGAAACTAGGGAACCGATCTTCAATGAGGCCCTTAATCAAAAGCTAGATGCCCTGACAGACACCGTCATCTCAATGGCTAAAGTCATCAAGGAGCTGCGAGGATCCAAGCTTGCACCCAAGATTGAGTTGGCGACCAGCAGAGAGGACGTCCCGTGGATGAGGCCCAGAAGATATCAAGCGACAAGCGGACGACCCAGCGATCGCTATCAACTGGATGGACAGCCCATTTGCCGCCGTTGCCAGAATGCTACAGGTCCTTCAGCCTGGTATGACAGATTTGTAGGGGGAACGGCCGGTGATCCCTATCGTGTTGTATGGCATTCCATTTAGCGCCTTGTTTGATACCGAAGATAAAACTGGAATGGTATCCACGGTCCGCGCTGCTGCTCTTTATCCAAGGAATCCACAAGAGGTTATTACCATCAAAAGTTCTTTATTTCATCACACCAACGCGTTTCAGTGCTGTCCCAGCACCTTCCTCAGGGCTCTGAGGCCCTGAGGAAGGTGCTGGGACAGCACCGAAACGCGTTGGTGTGATGAAATAAAGAACTTTTGATGGTAATAACCTCTTGTGGATTCCTTGGATAAAGAGCAGCAGCGCGGACCGTGGATACCATTCCAGTTTTATCTTCTGATTTCCCGCGGTTTTGTGGCGTTGGTGGAGGTTCTGCAGCAGCTGCCTTATGCTTTTAAACTGGTTGTGAGTCTCACAACCATAAAAGGTGAGTGGATACACTTATAATCCACATAAGAACTATAGTGTCTGTTTGATAGGGCACAATCTGCGCCTCTTGTATCTCCCTTCTTTTCTAGTTGTTTGATACCGAGTCCCAGATAACATCAATTCCACATGTTCTATATAAAAGGTACTGGGCTGACTCAGAAATTAATAGTGGTCCATCTGACATTGCAATGAAAGTATGGGCTAGTAATGGACAATTAATACCACAGGTCAGAGAAATGACCATTCAGATTGGGAAGGTAGAATTGAAGAACCAGGGTATTATAATTGTAGATGTTAACCGGCGAGAACGTGAGCCAGTGATGCTGCTAGAAGTTACCTCAGGGGAAATGGTGTATCAGTGTCCGCGCTGCTGAAATCCCAAGAAAACGATCCGGAAACCATATGTAGGTTGCATCAATCATCCATTTATTCCTTTTCCTACGCGTTTCAACACTGTCCTAGTGTCTTCCTCAGGGATATCCCTGAGGAAGACACTAGGACAGTGTTGAAACGCGTAGGAAAAGGAATAAATGGATGATTGATGCAACCTACATATGGTTTCCGGATCGTTTTCTTGGGATTTCAGCAGCGCGGACACTGATACACCATTTCCCCTGAGGTAACTTCTGGATGATTCCCACGTGCAGGTGGAAGGTGGAAGTCCTGCAGCAGCTGCATTTAATGCCAAATGCTTTTACACCAGTTGTGGGTCTCACAACTGTGCTAGGTGAGTGAATTCATACCCACCGCATACATTAGTGTCACTAGTGAAAGGGCACTATTGCGCCTCTTGTTCCCCCCCCTATTTTTTTACAGTGATGCTGCTAGGAATGAATGTAATTGAAAAATGTTTTTCCGAAGTGATAAGTGTTTTGCATCAAATCGCAGAGACTGCCGGAACCGGACAACAGAGGCTTCTGCACAAAGAGATCAAAGCCCTGATGTTGAAGCAACAGGTAGAAATATCTGGAGGTGAGATCGGCAGTGTACGAGTAAGTGATCCAATACCCATTGTAATACCTCCCAAAACTGAAATGTTGGTCTGGTGTATTGCCACAATAGGCATTAAAGGGCGAGACTATCAAGCCCTGGTGGAACCCGTATTTTCAGACAGCAGACCTACTATACTCACAGCTAGAGGAGTGGTTGAGGTACACCGGGGGAGAGTGCCACTACGCCTATTAAACTGTGGAGAGGATGAGATCACATTACCAAAGTATGCTACCATGGCTAAATTGTACACGGTTGATAACAACAACATCACAGCCGTCGAGCCCTTGAACCCGTCAAGTCAAGCGGATGACAATGGCTCAGGAGAGAAGCTGGAGGATTGGTGCCAAAAGTTGCATGTAGGTACCAGTTCTACACCTCCCCGTCACAAGCATGGAGTATACCGGGTAGTGAAAGAATATGAGCAGATATTCAGCAAACACCCGTTAGACTTTGGGCAGATGAAAGGGGTAGAGCACACTATACCCACAGGTAACCATCAGCCTTTAAAAGAGAGGTATTGACCATTACCACCCGCTCACTACCAAACCACCAATGACATGCTCAAAGAAATGAAAACTGCAGGGGTAATAATAGACAGTTGTAGCCCCTGGGCAGCACCTCTAGTGTTAGTTAAAAAGAAGGACGGGACCATGAGAATGTGCGTAGATTACCGGCAGATTAATCGCATCACACATAAGGACGCATACCCATTACATAGGATTGAGGAGTCATTAGCTGCATTAAAATCTGCTAACTACTTTTCCACCCTTGATCTGACTAGTGGGTACTGGCAGGTTCCTGTGGCCGAGGCCGACAAGGAGAAGACAGTGTTTACTATGCCGATGGGCCTCTGTGAGTTCAATTGTATGCCGTTCGGACTCTGCAATGCACCCGAGACCTTCCGACACCTGATAGAGAGCTGCCTAGGACATAAGAACTTTGAAACTGTCCTCCTGTACCTAGATGACGTCATAGTCTACTCCAAGACGTATGAGCAACATCTACAAGACCTGGCAGAAGTGTTCGAAGCCTTATCCGGATACGGCATGAAAATCAAGCCATCCAAATGCCACCTTCTCAAACCAAAGGTACAGTACCTGGGTCATGTCGTGAGTTCAGAGGGAGTAGCACCGGATCCTGATAAAGTCAACGTGATAAGGGATTGGCCAAGACCTACAAACGTGAAAGAAGTGAGGCAATTCCTGGGCCTGGTAGGCTATTATAGAAGATTTATCAGAGGATTCATGAAGCTAGCAGCTCCCCTGCAAGACAACCTGATAGGACAGTCAAGAAAGTCTGCAACCCGTTATCCTCCTTTCCAGTGGAGTGAAGAGAAGGAAGACTCCTTCAACGAGCTGAAATGTGCACTGACGGGAGAAGAGATCCTGGCATATCCAGATTACCATCAACCATTCATTCTATACACAGATGCCAGCAATGTGGGTCTGGGAGCAGTATTGTCACAGAAGCAAGGAGGCAAATAGAGAGTTATTGCCTTTGCAAGCAGGAAGCTCCGGCTTACAGAAAGAAATCCCGAGAATTACAGTTCCTTCAAGTTAGAACTACTGGCAGTAGTTTGGGCTGTAACTGAACATTTTAAGCACTACTTGGCAGCCGCAGAATTCACCATCTACACGGATAACAACCCGTTGACTCACCTGGATTCAGCAAAGTTAGCTGCATTGGAGCAGTGATGGATAGCCCGGCTGTCTAACTACAATATTGTCATCAAATATAGGGCAGGCCGCAAGAACGGGAAGGCAGATGCCTTATCTCGGATGCCACACCTGAAAGATGTGGAAGAGGAACCGGAAGAGTTGGAAGAGATTGAACTACCGGCCTTTCATCGTTCAAAGGTAGACCAGTATCAACCCGGCATCTATCAAAGAGAACAAAAGGCAAATCTCAATCCGTTAGCACACCATAGATGGGCTTACACCCAAGATACTGATCCAGCTGTGAAGCTAGTAAAAGAACTGCTTACACAACCAGGTGCATACCCTAATCAGAATGCCCCAGCTGAGACCCAACAACTCTGGAAAGAAAGAGGCAAGTTGTTCCTGTATCAAGGGAAGCTCTGCAGAAGGCATACCAATCCCAAAACACATGAACTGGTCTGGCAGATAATCGTACCCAAGCAAGACATCAGAATGGTCTTAGAAGCGTACCACGATGGTGCAGGTCATTTCGGATGGAAGAAGTTGGAAGCCATCCTGAGAGAGAGATTCTATTGGGTTGGCATGAGAAGGTCAATTGAACTTTGGTGCAGAAGATATGGCACGTGCAACCTCAGAAGGAAAGATCCACATAAAGCTCCACTTCAGTCCATAGTAACCAAGCAACCACTTGAGCTAGTCTCATTAGACCACGTCAAGCTGTCACCAAGCCGGTCAGGCTGTTTATGCCTTAACCATTGTGGAACATTACTCACGCTTCTTAGTTGTGGTACCCGTCAAGGACCTAACAGCGAAGACAACAGCAAAAGCATTCCAGACCCATTTCTGTAGATAGCATGGTTTCCCAGAACAAGTCATTGCAGATCAAGGTCCAGCTTTTGAATCAGAGATTTTCCAGGAATTCTGCAATATGTACGGCTGTAAGAAAATCCGCACAACAACGTACCATCCCCAAATAAATGATTTATGCTAGAAGATGAACCATATTGTAATTGACCTGTTAAAGACATTACCAGAGTCTGAAAGAAATCAATGGCCAGATAAATAACCTGATTTGGTAGACCTATACAACCATGTTCCAGTGAGTTCTACAAACTACACTCCAGCCTACCTTACGCATGCAAGACCCGGTAAGCTACCAATTGATTTAGAAATGGGAATCGTGAAAACCGACACAGAAGTGGAAGAACCTGATTGGGATACCCTACATCAACAACAGTATCGACAAGTACAAGAGTGCGTGGAGAGAAACCTTCAGCAAGCTAGAGCAAGACAAGAGAAAACCTTTAACCAACATGCTCGAGCAATGCCATTACAACCTGGTGAACAAGTTCTCAAGAGAAAGAGACGCTCTAACAAATTTGGTAATCAGTGGGAAACCACCCCATAAACAGTCTCTCCATCTAACTTAGACAATGCTAAAATGTGCCTGATAAGTAAAGACGAGGGAAGAACTTCAGCAATTGTATCCCGAGATCAGCTCATGCCGTGTCCTGAAACCTTGAAGACACCTGAAGTAACAGAACCCGTACAGGTCCAACCTATCCAAGAGAAAGAAAAAGAAGATGAAGCATTCCATACAGTACTAGGAGATTTCCCCAAAACATGGCCAAATTACTACGGAGCAGTTGTAGTACCAATGATTGCATTCCCTTCAATGGTGGAACCAACACCAGAACCCGTGTTACTAGAAGAGGACCCAAGACTTGAAGAACTGGAAGTAGAACCCGTAGAGCAGGGGTGGGGAACTCAAGTCCTCGAGGGCCGCAAACAGTTCAGGTTTTCAGGATTTCCTTAGTATTGCACAGGGATTGGAATCATCACCAGTGCAAGTGATTATGTTATCACCTGTGCAATACTAAGGAAATCCTGAAAACCTGCACTTTTGGCGGCCCTCGAGGACTGGAGTTCCCCACCCCTGCCGTAGAGGAAGAACAAATTCCAGGTCCTAGCAAACTTGCCAGTCCTGCAGTCAGATCCTGATCTGCTTCAGTACCAAGCACAACAAGTAGGTACATGCCCACCAGCACCAATAGTCCACATGCAAGTAGTATACCCATTTTACGCAGGGTAGAGCGTAGTACCCAAGGGCAGTTACCGGCTAGATAAAAAGAGTAAAATGTAGAATTAAATGTGCCATGTAAATATGTTTGTTTAAATGTGAATTGAACCCGGTGGACAAATGTACATAGTTACTGCAACGTTAAAAAGCCCAGTACCTACAGAGACTATCCTGTATGAACTTTGAACTTTTCTTATTTCCTTATGGACCATATATACCACGGACTGGTTGTGGTAAGAACTCTCTTGTATATATTTATCAGCCCGGAGGCAATAGACTAAACCCCCTGAAAAGACTGCTTTTTGAATTTTTGGACTCTTTTTCAAATTTTAGTGATTTTTGTACTTTTTACTTTTAAGTCTATGTAAATATTAATTGTGTTAACTGTTGTTTACTTGTTTTTCCACAGTCCCGGAGTACTGACTTTAACTAAGGGGGAATGTGGCACCCCAGGGGTTAATGTGGCACAGTAACATCACACGGGTTCCCTCCTCATAACACACTGACGATACACTAGCACCTCTAGGCCAGGAGGGGGAGCTAAACCAGCTCCCTTATATACTCTGGGTGAGGAGGAAACAGTGAGTTCAGTCTTAAGGAGAGTTGAGAAGGTTTCAGTTCCTGGGAGAACTGAGAGAGGCTGTAGTGTAAAGGAGCTGCGAGAGGCTTCTCTACAGTCTGCTCATCGATTCCAGGCCTAGCCAGGGTCTGAGGAAAGGAGAACTGAGGGACAGAGAAACACATCTGGGAGCTTGAGTGCCATCACCACTCGCCCCAGAGGAGCGCACAGAACGGACACCGGATCCGACACTGTGACTGACACACTCAGCACAGTGAATCCAGGGATAGTGGAGTTTCTAGATCACATTACCAGAACAAAGCAACACGGCGGGGTCAGCAGTACACAGAAGACTCAAGTTGCCTAGCCAAGGGGTACCAGAAAGGAGCGAGAGACAGTGTCAGCAGCTCAGCTAGAAGCAGCAGCAGGGCCACACACACACAGCACAGCAGGAGGAAGCTGAGGACCCGGACAGGGTTTGAGCAACCCGGCCCCAGTACAGACTCCGTGGACTATAACCTGCTACAACATCTGCAGTAAAGCTTTGGAAACTACAGAAACGTGAGTGTGTGTTCCTTCAACTTGTCTCCACTATCCATCCCTTATTATCACATCCACCATGGACTATAACAACCACTGCCCCGGGGAACCCGCCACTACCTACGGAGAGCAGTTCCATCTTAGCTGCCTAACCTCATCCCCGGAAGTTCTGCAGCAGCGGTGGTCCCCTTACTGACCACACACCATGGGTGGCATCACTACAAACTCTAATCCCCTGTAAATATTCCCCTTTTACTTGCCAGGGCCCGGGACACGGTCCGGACCAGGCCCTCCGTGACATCCCCCAGCAGCAAACCCGGTCCGGTACCGAGTACCCCGTCCCAGTGGGCTCGACAGAGGAGCTGAAAGCCCTGAGGCAAGTCGGCCCTGCTAGTGTCCCTGATGAGAATAAACTATTGACTGAGCAGTTTACCTGGGGGCTACTATCACCAGAGGACAACAAAACCTTGCACTGGTGGTCCCCAAGCCACCCGGATGCTGATTTCAATACTTTAAAGGACATGGCCATAAAGGTGTTACAGCCAGTGGAGACTCCTGAAGCTGCCATCCGGCGGTGGTGCAGTGGCAAGGCTTCGGCTACAACATCACCAGCACCCGTACCTGCAGCTGAAAGCCGTGTTCAGTCTACTAACTCTGACAGGATTGAATCCTTGTGCTTGGAGGTGTGCCAGATGGGCAAGAGCCTATCCACAGTTTTGGAAGCCCTACAGCTGCAGCAGGGGCCAAAGCCACAGCCTAAACCTCAAACTCTAATCCAGTTTGCTGACAGCCCAGAGGACGTCCTGTGAATGAGAGGAAGGAAGACCACGTCGCCCAGAGGAAGGACCACCGATCGTTACAGCTCCACAGGGGAACCCATCTGCCGCCGCTGCAACAAGACTGGCCGCATCGCATGACACTGTCCTTTAAACGAGCAGACTCTGGGGGCCAGGGCCGAACCTCAGGAGTAGCTCGACAAGGCCCAGCCAACTGATATAATACCTACATCGGACAGTGACCATTCCTGTCTATCATACTAGATGGCATATCGACACCTGCTTTATTGGGCACCACTATCCCTGATATCCTTTACAAGCAAATTTGGTCATGTAATGAACCTAAGCCACCAGATAGGAACCTTAACATTTATGCTTAGATTCCATTTACATTAAAACCATTTACTATATTGAGAGTTAGAGAAGTACCCATAAAAGTGGGGAGGGTGGAGTTACAAGACCAGGGGATTATTGTAGTAGAAGAAAACTCCAATAACTGGGATACATACATTATTCTCGGTACAAATGTTGTTAGCAATTGCATGGATGAAGTGTGGTTTTTACAACAGATTGCGGACACTGCCAAATCTGAGCAGAAGAAGGTTCTTCAAAGAAAAATAAGAGCTCTCCTGCACCAGCTACAGGTAAAACGTACAGGTGGTGAAATTGGTACCGAACAGGAAACAGACCCGCTTTCTATTGTAATACCTCCAATGAGTGAAATGATGATTTTGTTTCGAGCAGCTATAGGTCTAAGAAGGCAGGACTATCAGGCGGTTGTGGAGCCCATCAGCTCAGAGCATAGGCCTTCACTCTTGACAGCCAAGGGGGTAGTCGATGTACACAAGGGAAGAGTACTAGTTCGCATCTTAAATTGTGGCAGTGAAGAGGTCAAACTACCCATGTATACCACTGTTGCTAAGCTGTACACTGTGCATAACAACGAGATCCAAACAGTGGGACCCTTACCTCTACCCAAAGAGGGAGAGGATAACAACGCTAAGGGGCAGCTAGAGCACTGGTGTCAGCAGCTCCATGTAGGAACTGATTCCACTCCCATGCATAAAAAGAAAGGTGTCTACCAGGTAGTCCAAGAATTTACACAAGTTTTTAGTAAGCATCCACTTGACTTTGGTAGGATTAAAGGGGTACACCATCACATCCCCACAGGTACACATCTACCAATCAAAGAGTGATACAGGCCTATTCCACCTGCACACTATCATAAAGCCAAAGAGATGTTACAGGACATGAAGGACACAGGGGTTATAAGAGATAGTTGTAGCCCCTGGGCGGTTCCACTAGTCCTAGTCAGAAAGAAGGATGGCAGCATGAGAATGTGTGTAGATTACAGGCAAATAAATCGCATAACACACAAGGATGATTACCCGTTGCATCGCATTGAAGAATCACTAGCTGCATTGAAGTCTGCTAATTACTTTTCAACCCTAAATCTCACTAGTGGGTATTGGCAGGTCTCCGTTGCAGATGAAGACCGTGAGAAGACGGCATTTACCACACCCATGTGCCTATGTGAATTTAAAAGCATGCCCTTCTGACTATGTAATGCACCCGGAACGTTCCAGACGCTGATGGAGTGTTGCCTGGGGCATAAGAACTTTGAAACGGTACTGCTTTACCTGGATGACGTTATTGTGTATTCAAAATCCTATGAAGAACACCTAACCTATCTAGCAGAGGTATTTGAAGCCTTGTCCAAATAAAAGATGAAGCTAAAACCATCCAAGTGCGACCTGTTAAAGCAAAAGGCTTCACTGCAAAACCTCCTAGTAGGCCAACCCAAGAAAGGCAAGTCCAAAGATCCTCCCTTGCAGTGGGCAAGGAACAGGAAGAGTCATTCCAGCAGATGAAAGAGGCCCTAACAGGTGAAGAGATCCTGGCTTACCTCGACTACAACCTACCATTCCTGCTATACACCGATGCCAGTAACGTGGGTTAAGAGCTGTACTCTCCCAGAAGCAAGAAGGCAAAGAAAGAGTGATTGCCTATGCCAGTAGGAAGCTTCGCCCTACAGAAAGGAACCCTGACAACTACAGCTTGTTCAAGTTTGAGTTCCTGGCCTTGTTCTTGGCCATTACAGAAAGATTTAAACATTACCTGACATCAAACAAATTTACTGACTTCACGGATAATAATCCCTTGACCCACTAGGAAACTGCAAAACTAGGTGCCATGGAACAGAGATGGATGGCCAGATTATCCAATTATCAGTTTACCATCAAGTACTGGGCTGGGCATAACAACGGCAATGCAGATGCCTTATCCGGGATGCCTCACTTAGCAGATATGGGAGCAGACGAGGATGAACTGGAAGAGCTAGAGTTACCCACCTTCCATCAGTTGAGGACGTCTCAATGTCAACGAATCCACACAGAACTTCATTTACCAGGAAAAGCTCTGCAGAAGGTACATTAACCCTAGAACCCATGAAATGGTCTGGCAGATCATTGTACCCCATACAGAGATCCAAATGGTACTAAATGCCTACTACAACCAAACTGGACACTTTGGGTGGAAAAAGCTGGAAATGCTGATCAAAGACAGATTCTACTGGGTTGGCATGCGAGGATCCATAGAAAGATGATGTAAAGACTGTGGACCAGGAGAGTCAAAGAGCACCACTCCATTCCATTGTAACAACACGACTCCAAATTGTAGCCTTGGACCATGTGAAACTGACTCCAAGCAGGACGGGCTACACTTATGCTTTGAGAATGGTGGACCACTAATCCCTATTCTTGATTGTCGCAACCGTAAAAGATTTCACAGCTGCAACAGCCGCAAAGACCTTCCAGAATGTCTTCTGTAGACCACTAGGCTATCCAGAACAAGTCTTAACAGATAGAGGTTCAGCTTTTGAAGCCGAAATCTTTCAAGAGTTTTATCATCTTTATGGTTGTAAGAAGATAAGAACTACACCATATTATCCCCAATCCAATGGGTTATGTGAAAAAATGAACAACATCGTGATAGACATGCTCAAGATACTGCCTCTTGAAGAGAGAAATCAATGGTCAGAGAAACTGCCTGATCTGGTAGACATGTACAATCACATTCCAGTGAGCTCTACGAACTGTACTCCCGCCTATCTCATGAGAGCCCGTACAGGAAGACTACCCGTAGATCTGGAACTAGGAATCGTTGAACCCAAAGCAGATACTTCTAACTCTTGCTGGAATACCAACCTGTCTAAAACAGTATAGACAAGTCCAAGCTTGCGTTGAAGACATTCTAGAGATATCCAGACAACGACAAGAGAGAAACTTCAACAAAAGTGCACCAGTAGAACCAATATTAACTGGAAGTATTGTATTAAAGAGGAAAATAAGAAGACATAAGCTATATGATCAATGGGAAAGAGAACCCTGCACTGTTTTGAAGTCCAACTTTGACAACACCAAAGTTTGCCTCATCAGCAAGAATGGAGGAAAAACAACTCAAACAGTATCCCGGGATCATTTGATGAAATGTTCAGAAGCATGGAAGACCCAAGACCTTCAAGATTCTCCAGAAGAAAAAGAAACAGAATCTTATGAAATCCCAATTCAATTTCCAAAACCTAAAGAAAGAGTAATATCCACCATACTTGGAGACTTTCCAGAAAATTGGCCTCGACATGAAGGAGCAATAATAGTGCCATTGCTTAACTGTTACCAGTCTCAAGAAATCAGGAAGACACACCTGTTGTCAGAGGACCTGAGGATCCTGCAATCGGTGCACCTGCTAGTTCTGTAGTGAGACTAAGGCCACGCAGACGCTTATCTGACATACCTACATCGCATTCTCCAGACACATCACCTGAGATAGCCACACCCGTAGTGCATAGATCAAGTCGTAGCACACGTGGGCAAGCTCCATCCAGGTACGGAGATTGGGTACAATAAGTGTAAAAACACAATTAAAAGTAAAATGTAAATAGTAACTCTTGTAAAAATGAAATTTAAATAGTAGTGTACAAAAGGGTGAAGAGTAGGCCAAAACAGGTCACACCAGGTTCACAACATCAAAAGAGGGGTGAGTGGAGTTGGCGTAAGGAGCTGTTTAGGGAGAGCAAAAGCTTGACCAATAGGTGACCCCAGGGCCAGGAGGCCTACAGCACTTATGAGCAGTAGAGGCCCCTATAGTACCTAGGACTCCTACACCGAGGCACCCGTAGTAAATGTTGTTGTGCATTCTGAACTTAAGCCTACAGAGGCTTTACCTGTAAGGACTTTATCAAACTCAATTGAAATTTTGATAAACTTTACCCCTATTTACCGGGAGCTTACAGAGACTGTACTGTAAAGACTCTTCAAAATAACTTTTTCCCTTATTTTCAACTTTAAAAGGACCATAGTCACAGGACTGCTTGTGACAACTAACTTACTTTTTCCAGCCTGCGGTGGATGGACTACCACCGTAAGGACTGTACCTGTTTTACCATTTTTCAGTGGTTTTTGTAAATTTTTGGGTTGAGACTCTGTAAATATGTTACCTGTTATTATATATGTATATGTTAACCAAAAATTGTTTCTCAGTTCAGGAGTACTGACCTTACCTAGGGGGAAATGTGGCACCTTGCTTACACAGGAAACCACAGACTCACCTACAGCATGGAAGGATTTCCACAGTGGGTACACAGATATAAACAACACCTTCCACCCCAGCACAGTAGGGGGAGCTCAACTTGCAGCCTTTAGACAAGATCCCCTATAAATACTGGTGTTTGGGGGCGGAGTTAGAGAGAGTGTGCAGACGCTACAAGAGCTGTGAAGACGTACTGGTGGTCGGTGCTGCTTTACACCTGAGCCAGTGACCTGAACAGCCTCCGAGTAGTCCTGCAGGGCCCAAGAGAGGGGTCGGAAGTCGGAGAGAAAAGAGTGAGAACTGAGGGACCAGCATTAGGCTCATCCAAACAGCACACCGAACACCGGAGTCCGAGTCTACTGCAGAGCACCTGGCCCAGTAGAGAATACCGGTCAACCGTGGAGACTTCAGTCTCCCGGGCATCTGCGCAGTCACTCACCAGGGAGCCATATAAAAAGTTAGCCTCGGCACACTCCAATGAGAAAATAAAAAGAGAGATTTTTGTTCTTTGTGTTGCTTTTTATTTACATATAGAGAAATCGTCCCACGTTTCGGCTCAACATGAGCCTTCCTCAGGGAACTCAATGATACGTTAAAGTTGATATGGTCAAGAAAGTAGCGGCCTGGGTGGTCAGAGAATCTCAGACAAGTGAGAACTGAGAGGATGATGTGGAGTGCTGGATTATAGAACTCTCATAACTAGAAAGTCAATCAACCTCTAAAAAGGTAGTGGAAGATGAGAAGAGTGGCCACTTCAACAGGCTTGCCTTAAATAGAAAGGAGGCACATGACTCCTGTCCTTTATTCCATAGTGTTAGCAGAGTGGCCACTCTTCACATCTTCCACTACCTTTTTAGAGGTTGATTGACTTTCTAGTTATGAGAGTTCTATAATCCACCACTCCATATCATCCTTTAAGTTCTCACTTGTCTGACATTCTCTGATCACCCAGGCCGCTACTTTCTTGACCATATCAACTTTAACGTATCATTGAGTTCCCGGAGGAAGGCTCATGTTGAGCCGAAACGTGGGATGATTTCTCTATATGTAAATAAAAAGCAACACAAAGTACAAAAATCTCTTTTTATTTTCTCATTGGAGTGTGCCGAGGCTAACTTTTTCTATCACTTCGGTAATATTTCCTCAGAGCACCTCACAGAGGTCGAGCCAGGTTATATTTTATTTGATCACCAGGGAGCCAGGCACCACAGAGAGGGGAACAGCAGTAGTCTATAGAGGGTGTCCCAATGACAGCACAGGTGGCAAGAGAGAAGAGGAGGCCAGGCAAGTTTCACACGGGGCAGAGGTTTCACACACACGGAGGAAAGAGACAAGGAGGCCTTATACCCACTCGCTATGGAGACCCAGAAGTGCATCCTGAACACCCGGCAGTGCCCTGGACGTTTACCTGCAAGTACACCAGTAAAAGGTAAAGAAACAGCCAGTGGTGTGTGTGTCGGTTCCTTACCCGTGCCCCTGCCATCCACAGAGACTGTCCCATTAGTCAACCGCTTTGCCAAATCCATGCTTCATCCCTCATCATCATCACCAAACTCCCCAGGGATCCAGCCCCGCCTCTGGGGAGCTTCAACACCTAGCTGCTTATCCATCATCCCTGGAGGCCCCACACAGCGCTGGTGCAGTCACCAGATACCACAGGTGGTATCATGATAAACTTATAAACTTGTATTCCTATTCCAATTACCCATTTTAAGTTGACAACCAGGGCCACTGGTCTTGGCAGGCCACCAGTGACATCCCTACCACAGCAAAGGGCCCAGATACCTGAGTATCTGTTTGGAAATGGGCAAGTGGCAGGGCTGTCACATCGCCCTTGGACTCGGTGGCTGGTGTTCCTGCCCCGGCAGCTGGGAGGCGCAGGGTTCCTTCGGCTGGTGGTGCCAGTGAAAGGAGGGCCATGTCCTCATATGGACTTGTTCCTTTGACACCTGCATCTGTTGCTGGGCATCGCCATGTTTCTCCTGTGAGTGATGATGATTACAGAAGGGAGGTTCCTGCAGAGATGTCTGGTAGGTGCAGGCTTCATTCTTCAGAAGTGGGGTGGATGGTACCAGTTGTACCATCTGGCCTGGTTCTAGGGGCGGTCATCAGGCTGTGAGTTCCAGCCTATGAGAGGGAACCGCTGTGACAAAATGGACCCCTTTAATGTATAACCTATGAGGATTTCTTATTTATCCAGACAATATTGTATTTTGGTTTGCAAACTTGTACTACGCCACTCAATGGTTACACATGATTTCTAGGAGCCTGCTAGTATTTAAAGTGGGTAATGTAATTATCTACCTTGTGGTGGCTCACTCATTGTTCTTACAAGTCTTGTAGATGACTGTTAGTGTTTAACATGTGTAATGTAATTATCTCAATTGATTGTCATAGAAAATCAGATGAACTTAATCCTGTTAGAATGCCATTGTATTACTATGTGGATTGTTGACTCTATGCAAATGGCCTCAGCCACATTGTTTAATGTCATGGATTGCAGACTAAATGTATCCTGCTAGGTGCTATGTCAATCAGTATGTGGATCTCCCTTAACAGGACTGCAATACTTCTAGAAATGTTTTAGGCTTGAGATCCAGACAATGAGAAGAAGGTTTTATTTTACCAATCGTGAAGTCCCCAATATGCTGCAATGAGGGCTGAGGGTATAAAGGAGACCTGTTGATTAACCAGGGTGGTTTTGATTCTGTCTAGTGACCTCAGTCTAGGGACTTCGGTCATGGCTAGAGGTGCACTCGACTTGATACAGGCAGCTAATCTAGGATCTACGGACCTGATTAGCCAGCCATAATGCCAGGCCTAGGCATTACAGTGCCGACTGAGGAGATCAGAACCTGGATTATAAAACAACTTCAGCATCAAATGTTTGGATTCGGCTGGGATAACTGCATAAGGAAGCAACCCAGGTTGGGACGATCCAGTCACCTGGCTACAGACTTTGCTGTGCTATATTCTAATGCCTCGTGAGCCAGTGGAAGGGTGAGACTCTGTTGCCTGTTACATGTTGTGTTTTGCTGGTTATGTGTTATATGCTGTTAACTGTTTGGGGATCCAATAAAGCCTTAATATTGTGGCTCCCTCACCCTGTGTTGTCTGAGTAGTGTTCCGCCCATGGTTAAGGAGCTTGGACATTCAGTTTGGGGATGAGCCCTGGTCCAGGCTGTCTTGCTAAAGGTGGCTGGGTCAGCGGACGAGAGCACCCACTGACCCCCGTGTCTCCACAATTGGTGGCAGCAGTGGGATTTAAATCCACGCCTCGAAGCACTTATCAGATCTTCTTGTGCAGGTTTTATTGAAGGTAAGGGTTACAGGGGTGCAGGGAGGGGGAGCAAGACAGACTACCACTCATGGAAGTGCACACCGCACAAAACGGCAAGCCGTAGTCTGTCTTGCTCCCTCTCCCTGCACCACTGTAACACTTACCTTCAATAAAACCTGCACAAGCAAGTTCTGGTGAGTGCTGCTTTCTTCTTTTGTTGACTGATTAAAAATGGATTTTGCAGTGCACCACGATTGTTCCAGCTGTGTCTGAAGGGATTACGATGAGGGGCCTGGATTAGGCCATTATCGTTCGGTATATTGTGTGGTGCCTGGCATACCTAATTTGTTTAAAGATCATATATTATTATTTACACTTTTGTCTCTGATGGGACTTTTTGATGACTAAGGGCCACTTTACACACACCAACTTATCTGTCCAACTTCTGACCAACTTACTGGTTGCAGTGAAATCATGGACACATTGCTCCATTTTGTGGCTGTGTACAAATGGAACAATGTGTCCATGATTTCACTGCAACCAGCAAGTTGGTCAGAAGTTGGACAGATAAGTTGGTGTGTGTAAAGTGGCCCTAAGTCCCTCAAGAGAATTGAATCACACTATGCTGACATTCCGATCAAGGCAGATGACACAGACATACACATGGATGGTCGTACGAATGGTGAAAATGGAAAATGCTACCAATGTGTTTTTTTATGCGCACGTTGGAAGGAGCCCTTACACAGAGAAAGCATAGCTGCACTCACTTGTAGTGAGTGACGATTGTAATTAGTCATGAGCGAATAAAAAGATATTCGGGTTCGGATAGCGCTAGGGCTAGGGTCACATTAGCGTCATGGAAGCGCTAAAAGCTAGCATTCTTTTCATGTTGAGATGTTAAAAATGCTAGCGTTAACGCTTCCATAGGCTCCCATGCAAAAAATGCATTGCCAAAGTGCAATGCGTTTGATGCTAGGTGTTTTTGCAAAAGCACCAAAAACACAATAAGTAGCGTTTTGAGGGGCGTTTGCAAAAACGCATGCGTTATTTTAACATGGGAGTCTATAGGAAATGCATGCATATATGTACCATGCGTTAACGCTAGCACTAAAAGGAAAAAAGTGGCATAAAAATGGCAAGTGAAAAAACTGCTTCCTTTAATGCATCCTTGCAAAGGCTGCACCCTCCCAAATGTGGCCCTAGCCTAACTGAATATTTTGAACTGTTTCAAGGGCAACAAGGAAAAAAAATTCCAGCAACAATGTCCTTTAAATTTTCTTGGAAAAATGTTAAATGTCTGTTTAATTTAGTCATATTAAAACGCAGAAATGCCAGACATGAGTCAACCAATACGTTTCGAATTTCATCTTGTTTGGTCACTAAGACTAAGACTGGCTTCACACCATGTTTTTCAGGATCCACGGCTGTCCAGTGTGAATCGGACAGCCCCAGGTCCGATTTGGGCAACATAGTATCCCTATGAGGCCGGATGGAGCCGGATGGCAGTCATTTGCCATCCGGTTTCCATCTGTCCCGGAGAATTTGGGCTTTTCTCCCGACACAAAATTGCAGCTTGCTGTGATTTTTTTGCCCGGGGGAAAATCCGGCACAAATCGGATCCTCCCGAATCCGGCGCGATCCGGTCCCCCCCCTTATATGGGAGTCTATGGTGCAGGATCGTGCCAGATCCGACATAAAATTGGATGCGGCTCCCAGATGCCGGCTGCTGAAGTTTAGCAGTGAGTGCTGCTGAGCCTCAGCAGCTGGAGAGCTCCCCTTCTGAGATTTCAGGACCGCGACTAGCTTCCCGCTAGAAGTGATCTTGAAATTTCAGCTGCTGCTGCGATCTGCCAGTTCCGGCAGAAAACAGGACCTCCTGTCCAGGGCAGTCAGGTTCTGTCCGGTGTTTCCTGCAAAACACCGGACAGAAGCTGAAACACCACAACCGTGGTGTGAAGCTAACCTTACAACCAAGATGTTGTTCGAAACATGTAATGGTTGACTCATGTCTGGCATTTCTGCTTTTTAATATGCCTAAATAAAATGGGCTTTTAACTTTTTCCAAGAAAATTTACAGGACATTGTTTCTGGACTTTTTTCCTTGTTGCCCTTGTCATTAGCTCTGAGCTGAGCTTTCCTTATATCCATAAACCGCCCTGGAAACCCCCTTCTATACTGATTCTATACAGTCAGCTGACACTTTTACTAACTTTTTTCATTTGAGCTGTTTAAGTATTCGGATCCGAGTGAGTTCCCCATTTGACTTGCATTAGTTTGCACAGTTTATATACAATAAAACCAACAGGGTGAAGATATACATGGTACTTCCCCAAGGCTTTCTAGCAGCAAATCCAAAGAACATATGGACAAATTCCTCACCTGCTAGCTCCAGTGTTAAAATCGCTATCTGGGTAGAGCTATCCGAACCCAAGTTACTTGCTCTTCACTAATTGTAATCAATGCCTTCCCATCTCTTATAACTAGAAGGCAGTGGGGTGGGTATATTTTTATTTCTCACTCTCTTCCAGTAATCCTACTTACAAGAGTTTAAAG
Source organism: Allobates femoralis (assembly GCA_033576535.1). NCBI lineage: Eukaryota > Metazoa > Chordata > Amphibia > Anura > Aromobatidae > Allobates > Allobates femoralis. The sequence continues at coordinate 14,271,059 of JARQOC010000003.1, forward strand.
GGAACCTGACAAGTGAATAAAATGCTATTAACTGCAGAGATAAGATTAATCTACAAGTTAATATTATTGGGTACCTGCTCGACACCTGTACTTCAAACACAGTTTCTGGGAGAAAATGAACTTTATTCCTCATGGCAACATTTGGGTTTCAGTCACGTGGGAGGTGGTGGTGCAGGTTCAGTCATCGCTCTGTGTATGGAGAGCTGTGGCTACAACCGTGACCCCTGCACTGAATGAAAGCTGGTTCTAATGCAGAGAGGCTTTATGTCAATGTTGGGAGCGCGGTTCCATTCTCCATTCTTGATACATAGAACAGTGATTCTGTGCCGCCCCCGTGACTGAAACCCTGAATATTACCGGGGACATTAAAGTTTTTTTCTCCTGGAAATAGTTTGAACGTGCAAATACTTGGCATGTTCCCAATGCTATTAGCCTGCAGATTAACCCCATGTATGCAGGTTAATAGCATTTTTTCACATTACAGGTTTCCGAGCTCTATTGGTCTACATATTACCCATATTCTTTTATACACCCGTTTAAGAAACTATGAGAGAACATACTCCATTGTGTCTCTCTGAATCCATTTTGTTTCATGACTCTTGCTTTATGGTGAACAAAAAAGGGAACTTATCCACCCAGCATTGTTAACTATTAACACCATCAAACAAGAGTTACCAGACAAGATGGATACACAGAGGAAAAACGGAATATGTTCTTTCACATTCTCCCCTATTTTGACCAATTCCAGACATTTCACGAGATAAATAGGAGCTCACTGCATGCTTCATCTCATTCCCTTCCTGGATACTTCTCATATCTAAACAATGGATCAACTCTTATTTAGGGTTCGTTCTATATAACCAGAAGTTCTTTGACTAAGTTTACCATACATATGCATCTTATGCAATGGGTATAACATAGATGAGATAGGAAAAGAGTCGTGCGGCCCACATTCCAAATTAAAACTTCAGGCTTCATAGCAAAACTTTAAAAACATTGTTCCCATAAGCACGGCATAGTAGAGTGGGAGAGGGAGCTCAAGCACAATAAATACCGGGAGCTAACAGACGATGGCCATTTCACGTATGCATGCACAAAACAGCTGAAATGGCCATTGTCTGTTAGCTTTTGGTATTTATTGTGTTTGAGCTCCCTCTCCCACTCTACTAGGCCTTGCTTATGGGAACTATCAGTTTAGAAAAAGAGCAGGGCTGCACACAGGATAAATGTGCTCATTCCATTTATTGCATCACAGGGGTGTTACAGGTGGGGATGCAAAGGAAGGAGGACCGGGTACAATCCTCCAAAAGCGCCAGCTGAGCGTAAAACGTTCGTTGTACCATCGGGGCTACCCGGTCCTCCTTCCTTTGCACCCCCACCTGTAACACCCCTGTGATGCAATAAATGGAATGAGCACTTTTATCCTGTGTGCAGCCCTGCTCTTTTTCTAAACTGGAAGTGACATATCGCTGTGTGGAGGAAGTGTGCACCAGGAATAGAGGCTCACAGTGTGTGGGACCCGCATGAGAGGTCCCAGGGGATCCGGGAGGACTGCTGGAACTGACAGAGATGCACGGAGGGAGCGGTGGTGCTGGCTTTAATCTGCAAACTGTAAGTGTCTTATGGGAACTATGTTTTTAAAGTCTTGCAATAAAGCATAAAGTTTTTATTTGGAACTCATGCTGCACGACTCTCTTCCTATATCACCTTATATACCCGGAGGCTGGGCTTTTCCAGCAGACCATCGTTTCAGTCTTCATGGATATCCTTGTTCCATGGACTTATAGTTCTCATGATTGGGTGGCCAGTGGATGTAAGCTTATGTTGTTGTGTCAGTGTAAGCGATTTTGTTTTATATTTATTTATAACACTAGCTGGGTGCCCGATGCAGATGCATCGGGATTCTAGAAGAGCGAGTCTCCGACTCGCAATGGCCGCTTCGCGGCCAATGCTTCGCGCTGCTAAGGCGACTCGCCATGCCCGCTGCGCGGGCATAGCGAGTCGCCTTAGAACTGCTCACAATGGCCGCTGCGCGGCCAATGCTTCGGTCGTATCCACATGACCACGCTGACTCGCAGCGCGAGCGGACTCAAAAGGGGCAAAAAACCCATTCGTGATTATATAATAGATAGATTAGCACTTTTACAGCTGCATATAATAACAAGCATATTGATAATAGCTGCATACATGTTTGTATGATCACAGTCATCCGCTTGGATCCTTAAACCAATTTGCTGGGTTCAATAAAGCGGGTGACTCTATCCACAATGAGTCTTTGGTTATGTCATGTTTCTGTAATAATTTCTTCCTTATTTCAGCTATTTTCTGTGTATGACAATGTGAGACTTCACATGAAGATTTCCCATAAGGTTGAGATAGTGACAACATGGAGGACCTAAAGGCACATCCCACTTTGTTTTGCTGTTAGATAGTGTAGCAGTATTCCCATCACCCTTCTGCTGGAGTGACTCTTTTATGGTACCTTTACACGCCGCCACCGAAAGGTAGAAACCGCCAGGTATCGGACACAATTGTACCTTCAAAACACCGCGAAGTGGAGGCGTGTAATCCTGGTTGTTCTTCCCTGTCTCTTTGGATACCTGTGTTTCAGCCGTGCTCAAAAACAAGCAGGCAAAATACCTATGGTGGCGGCGTGTAATCGGGGCACAGGTATGGTATTTGAGTTACCTGGGGCGTGCCACAGTGTCATGTATACCACGCCTCATCTGCGATCATTGGTGGTGGCTACTGTGTACCCATTGGCTGTCCCTGCACAGGGCGGCATATTTAACGAGCTGACTAGTCACAATACACATTTGCTATAGCGTCATGTATTATCCAGCCTCCCTGCGCTGGCTGGCCAATCATGATGTTATTGCATTGTTCAATCACCGTACGAGCGTCGTGTAATACACAACTCTGTCACGCCTATGTAGTTACGGCGCACAATATGTACGCCCAGAATCCCTTGTGGTAGCGGCGTGTAAATCAGGGAAGGTGCTCCACAGAAGGTAACCTGCGGCACCTGTCGGCACTTCCAAGGAACGAAAGTACCTTCTGTGGAGCACCTTGTGGCAGTGTGTATATGCGGTATCAGGTACCGTTAGGCACCGTTGAAAACGCGCGCGTGCACGTGCGGTGCCTACCTGTTGCTACCCTCGGTAGCGGCGTGTAAAGGTACCATTACAGTGACTGGAGGGTATCCAAGAACGTTTTTGCTTCGAGATCAACCATAGTTGCTTTAGTGCTTGCACCGGTAATAATCCTTTAAATGTTTTATCAAAGCTCTTTCTCACATATAGGACCACTTAGTCTCCCGACTTGAGATGATGTAATCCTGACATGACTTAATGGTTTAGAATGGAAGAATACACCTATTTAAGAAAATTTTTTAGTTGAATATGCAAGGTTTGTACATAGGTGGTCTAAAATAACTGTTGGAAGTATCATTTTATTCAAGGATGGGATAGCCATACAGTATCTCATTTTGAGGGAGACCTGTATTTCCAACTGGAAAAGAGCGAAAGGCAGGAATTTGCTACATTTCTAGCTGGTCTCACCTTTTCCCACTCAGGACAGCATGTCATGTGTTAATAACCCCTGTACAGTAAGCCGGCTATTGTCAGCCCTGTAGGTTTTTCTCAATGAAGCCGCGGGTCCCCTGTCAGCTGCTCACATACTATGCGTAATGTACGTATAGTATGTGCCGCTGTCCAGGGTCCTGTAGGCATTTACAGTAGATCTATGGTGGTGCGCTGTGAATAGATCTAATGTAAATGCATACAGGACCTCGCACCGCGCACATACTATACGTACATTACGTATAGTATGTGCGCAGCTGACAGGGGAGCCGCAGCTTCATTGAGAAAAATCTACAGAGCCGACAATAGCCGGCTTACTGTACATGATGTATTAACCCATGACATGCCATCCTGAGTGGGCAGCATGTGCTGGTGCCCACCCCCCTAGAGACAAGTTGCCCAAAATTATTATTAATATTTAATCTTTTATGACAGTGTTAACAGTTTGCTCATCCCTGCGGCGGAAGGGATGAGCAAACTGTATGATAACCGCATTGCTCCAGATTACACATCCGGAGCAATCCGGTTACCGGATAGCGGCTTCATCCACACATTTTGCCTGCAAAATGTGTGTGATGTCAATTGCGGTTACCGCATCCAAATCTGGATGCGGTAACCGCAAATTGCAATACCAAACTTGACTCTAGCCTAAGTGAAATAAATAAATGAGTGAGCAATAGCAAAGTTGTGTAAAAGCTAGGTATGTAAGAGCAGAGATTAGAGTAAGGTGAATCTCCATAAATACCTTTTTGGCAAATAATCTCAATTCAGAGGATTTTTTTGCATTCAATAAATTTAATTGGATTTAAATTAGTCTAAAAGAGATAAAAAATTATATTCACCTTTCTTCACTCCTCACCATACATGTCCCACTGCTGCCTGTCCAACAATTGGCTCTTCTATCTTCAGTCCTTTTTCTTTCTTCTGGCCATGTCTTTCATTCCCCAGGCCTCTCTGCCATCACATAGCACCTGACACATTTTCACATGAGCCGTCATGTAGGTAATTGCTCTGTGACATTCTACATGCGTCTTGTGTCTCACATGAGAGTGAGCTGCTTAGGGAACAGTAGACAATACCAAATGGAAGATAGAAGATAGAAGTAAAGAGTTTTTCAGAGCACTAGCGACAGAGGGTGTAGGAGAAATGAATATAAAACAACATTTTTCCCTGCCCTGTCTAATCCAACCCCAGCTTGGGCTGAGTGTATTGCAACATTTTTGTGAGATTTGAAGATAAACAAGTCAATGACCTCATAGGACAGGGTAAACGAGTTGAGTCAATTCGAGCATCAAAATGATAGCGGCGTGATTGTGCTTTCTAATCACTAACTTTTATTCATCTTTCTCATTTCACATTTTGTGATTCAATTACGGTATAACTTTTAGGATCCCATGGATTCACTTTGAAAGTTAGGTATAAATGTAGCACATGTTTTGCCCAAATACCAATGATGCTGTTGAGTCACTTCCCATTAGTGCTTGATTGTGATGCAGGTGGTCTCCATACAATAGGGAACTAATGGAGTCCCAGTACCATTGCATGAGCTTATAAACTTTAATAAAAACTAAAAATCTCATATTCATTTTTAACATTTGTAGAACCACAGTGTGTAATAATTGTATAAGGTTCCCTTCACATTGCGTTTTTGCACATCCGCGTGTATCCTTGTATCACAACGGCCAACTGATGTCCACTGACTGTTTTCTTAACAGATCCATCATCAGTTAGCGGAGATAGGGCTGGGAGGAGCTGTACCTCGCTTCTGAACATGCTCAGTACAGCAAAACGGGCCAATTTCACGGATCTGTTTTCTTCACGGATCCGTCTCCATAGACTCCCATGTTATTTGACACGGACTCTGATGGATCCGATTCTGTCCGTTTCTGTCCGCTTTTTTGAAGGCAGCCCAAAATCGGAGCAGACTCCGATTCTGGGTACATGAAAAGAGCGGACAGAAACGGTTCCTTAACAAAAATGACACAAACAGATGGCCATATAGAACCAATCCGTTCCCATAGGGATACATGGGAGGGCAAAATGGATCCCAGGCTATCCGTTTCAAAACGGAGAGACACGGATCCCCCAAAAACGCAGTGTGATGGAGGCCTTATATTTTTCCTGAGACTTTAGTTACATTATCAATTCTCTTTCCTTCCCATAATAAAAAGGAAAAAAGTTTACAAAAATTACAAAAAAGACATTTCATAGAGACTAAAGATAGCGGTTCATACTGGGAACACTCAGGAATTACTATAAAATGAATATGAAACACAAATATAAGAAAAAATAAACATTTCATTTAGTATTGTATTTTTATAAAAGCTCTTTTTTTCGATGGAGGATGCCAAGGAGGGGAGAGAGGGGTGCACTTATTATTTTTTGGAAGGGGAATTACATGGATCATCATTTTTTATTACAAATGACAGCAATGTATCTATGAAAACTGAAGCATCAATGAAAAGCAAGACACATTTTTCATGGAAAAAATCGCCGAAAACCGTAACCGAAGTCAATGAAAACTATGGTATTACTGTAGTCTATTTTATTTTATATAATGAGGTAGTTATGTCTAATAGTAAAAAAACACAAAAATACATGAACAGACCAATTACCATGTGTCCATTTTACCTAGATTCTTATATGATTAACCTCCAACCAAAGGAAACACTTTATTGCTTAAAGTGAACCCGTCACCCCCCCTTAGTGATTTACAAACTGAAAGCACCACCTTCAACAGCGTCTATGCTGCATTCTGTGAAGGTCAAAATCACAATCTCATTTGTTCAAATGCATTCCCAATTGAAGCATACTATCAAAAAGAGACCCCTAAGGGACCATGGGATGTCTTTAAATCTCAATACTTTATTAAGAAGCTTGTAAAAAAGCATAGCTTTACAATTTAATTACAATTATAAAGAAAAACAATACAGATAGTCACTGAGACACAGAATACATGTAACATTGAAAGGGTACGAAAGAATGGTCAGATATTATGCAAAGTACCTCAGGGCTCACAAGGAGAAAACCATACTGAGTTCAACTGGTACAATCAAGGATTCCTTTCTTGCATATTAACTTAGCACCTGATATCCAACACAAGTGAGGACAGAACAACACCTATAAGGGAGACCCTGTCTGAGCCTTTACCATTTTTTGACAACTGTGTATAATTATATGCCTAATGGCTACCCACAAATGACCATTATCACTGCCTATATGCCCACACGCATAGGTGATGATAAGCAATGGTTCCTTCAGTAGGTCAGCTAGACTCAGTCACCATAGATATCCCTATTCATGATGTGTCTATTCCCTTTCCTTTCCTAACTCCTTGTGAGCCCTGAGGTACTTTGCATAATAATCTGACCTTCTTTTCATACCCTTTCAATGTTACATGTATTCTGTGTCTCAGTGACTATCTGTATTGTTTTTCTTTATAATTGTAATTAAATTGTAAAGCTATGCTTTTTTACAAGCTTCTTAATAAAGTATTGAGATTTTAAAGACATCCCATGGTCCCTTAGGGGTCTCTTTTTGATAGTATTCTGTGAAGGTGTCTATAATCTCTTTACCCCCTGTACACCAACAGAAACATTTATAATGTTTCCCACCGTGTATGTAAATGAGTACTTAGCCGGTCCGATGGGTGTTGAGCCTGTGTCCTAACATCTCTGCCAGCCCAGTCCTCCCCGCCTCATCTATGTGTCAGTTATTGTGCAGTAGAAAAAAGATGGCACTCACCAGTTTTCTTGCGGTTTAATGGTAACCTTGGGGGCTACATCAAAGCAAAGAGGGGGTAGTGGAGGAGTGAGACCAGAGCACCGTTTCGCGGGGACTCCGCTTCTACCAGGTACAACTCTTTTAATAGACGAGCAACACTGGCAATCAGTGCATAGGCAGGACTTAGTCTGTCCTCTTCAAGGTATTTGGAGTGCACTAGTGCCCGGTAAACCTTTCTTTTGCTTTCCTCTATGTGTCAGGCGCCTCCTCTTCTCTCTATGCCCCGTCTTCTTTGGTGCCTACCCAGATTCATCTTTGTTCACGCAGGCGCAAGAGAGCTCAGCAGGAGTGCGGGGAGAATGGCTGTCATCATTGTGCCTGAGTGAAGTGCCACACACAGCAGAACATAACAGGGTGAGCCTTGGTGCCTGCAGTTCACACAGGCGCAATGATGACAACCAGTCTCCCCGCACTTCGGCTGAGCTCTGTGAGCCTGCATGAACAAAGATGAATCTGCATAGGCACCAAAGAGGAGAGAACAAAGAGAGAAGAGGAGGTGGCTGACACATAGAGGAGGCGGGAAGGACTGGCTCAGCAACGATGTTAGGACACAGTGACAAGACCCCTCGTACTGCCTAAGTATTGATTGACATACATGGTGGGTAATATTATAAAGTATTTCTTTCGGTGTACAGTAGGGGGAAAGAGATTATAGACACCTTCACAGAATGTAGCATAGGCGCTGCTGAAGATGGTGCTATCAGTTTGTAAAGCACTAGAGGGGGGGGGGGTGGTGTGACAGGTTCTCTTTAAATTATTGAGCTCGGAAGACCAAAACACTTGCACACCATTCACAGGATGAAGCAGCTTTTTCTAAAAAGTTTGCAATTTTTCTAATTTTCTACTTACAGTACACAGAAATTTTTGGTAAATATGTCCCCTTTATACCACCATGGCATTGTCCAGGAGTGTACAGTGAAGATTCCCCCTATAATGATGTCGCCATCTTGAGAATATTTATATTCGAACGTATAGTCCTTCATGGTCAGACGACATCCAGGAGCCGAGGTCTGTGATTGTGCAGAGGAAATAATCAAGGAGAAGAGTAATATCCAGCAGAATGGAAGATCCCATCCAATGTAACGGGACATCAGAACATTGCTAAAGAATCTTCTCTCTTTTCCAAATTGCATGACAGATGTTAATCATGAAAAGATCAGGACGGCACTGACAACGTCAGAAAATCCGGCCTTTATATCTTCTTCCAAGTCACGTTTTAGACTGGATGTATAAATTTGTATTAGGTAAAAATAAATAATAAAAAAAGAATAAATTTAATAAGATCAGTTGCAGGTGTGAGGGAAATATTAGAATAGTGAATTAAATAAATAAGATTAAATATGGTGACAAACAGCAGTCAGTGCGTTACGATATACAGTGCAATGACAAACTATTCATATTCCATGAGCTTTTCCATTTTTTTCATGCTGCACCCACAAATTGGAATGTATTTTATTGGGATTTTATGTAACATATCAATTCTAAGTACAAGTATTTGTGAAGTGTAAAGGAGATTATTACGCACTCCTCGCTCCCAAGATGCCAGGCCAACGGTGACGCAGCGTCCATGGTGGAAGGAGAATGTGTTGGACTATAAGAATATTCATCTGTTCATTGCACAGTCTGTGATTAAGCTTAGGTAATTCATCTCTGCATGAGAAACATAGATGAGAGTGATAATGTGAATTATTTCTTGAATGGAGTGAAAGCGGGCAGGCAGGATGCCAGCGTGGACGTGCCTTAACCTGGAATCAGCACCACCATTACATCTGTTTTTTTCACACACAACACTTCAACATACCATGCCTCAGCCTAATACTTGGTTGCACAACCTTTAGCCAAAATAACTGCGATTAACCGCTGGAATTTTAGACCATTCTTCTTTGGCAAACTGCTCCAGGTCCCTGATATTTGAAGGCTGCCTTCTCCAAACTGCCATTTTTAGATCTCTCCACAGGTGTTCTATGGGATTCAGGACTGGACTCATTGCTGGCCACCTTAGAAGTCTCCAGTGCTTTCTCTTAAACCATTTTCTAGTGCTTTTTGAAGTGTGTTTTGGGTCATTGTCCTGCTGGAAGACCTATGACCTCTGAAGAAGACCCAGCTTTCTCACACTGGGCACTACATTATGCTGCAAAATTTGTTGGTAGTCTTCAGAGTTCATAATGCCATGCACACGGTCAGGCAGTCCAGTGCCAGAGGCAGCAAAGCAACCCCAAAACATCAGGGAACCTCCGCCATGTTTGACTGTAGGGACCGTGTTCTTTTCTTTGAATGCCTCTTTTTTTCTCCTGTAAACTCTATGTTGATGCCTTTGCCCAAAAAGTTCTACTTTTGTCTCATCTGACCAGAGAACATTCTTCCAAAACGTTTTAGGCTTTCTCAGGTAAGTTTTGGCGAACTCCAGCCTGGCTTTTTTATGTCTCAGGGTAAGAAGTGGGGTCTTCCTCGGTATCCTACCATACAGTCCCTTTTCATTCAGACGCCGACGGATAGTACGGGTTGACACTGTTGTACCCTCGGACTGCAGGGCAGCTTGAACTTGTTTGGATGTTAGTCGAGGTTCTTTATCCACCGTCCGCACAATCTTGCGTTGAAATCAATTTTTCTTTTCCGTCCACATCTAGGGAGGTTAGCCACAGTGCCATGGGCTTTACACTTCTTGATGACACTGCGCACGGTAGACACAGGAACATTCAGGTCTTTGGAGATGGACTTGTAGCCTTGAGATTGCTCATGCTTCCTCACAATTTGGTTTCTCAAGTCCTCAGACAGTTCTTTGGTCTTCTTTCTTTTCTCCATGCTCAATGTGGTACACAAGGACACAGGACAGAGGTTGAGTCAACTTTAATCCATGTCAACTGGCTGCAAGTGTGATTTAGTTATTGCTAACACCTGTTAGGTGCCACAGGTAAGTTACAGATGCTGTTAATTACACAAATTAGAGAAGCATCACATGATTTTTCTAACAGTTCCAATACTTTTGTCCACCCCCTTTTTTATGGTTGGTGTGGAATTATATCCAATTTGGCTTTAGAACAATTCTTTTTGTGTTTTTTTTTCATTGAAGACAAATTAAATGAAGATAATAATACCAAAGAATTTGTGACTGCAATCATTTTCAGGAAGAAACTGAGTATTATCTGACAGAATTGCAGAGGTGTCAATACTTTTGGCCACAACGGTATCATGGAGTTTAATTTCAAATCCAATATTTATTGGTGTGTTTATTTATTATTTGTGTTCTTACTGACTTGGTTAGTATTATCAGGTATCTGATTGACACCTTGGCATTACTAACCTCCGGGCTTGATGTCAGCTGATATTACCCAGCTGGCATAAACTCCAAATATCATTACCCTGTTTGCCATCAAACCTGAGCAGTGAAAGACCTGGGGTGAATTGCCAAAAGTGGCACATCCAACAGAAGCTCTACTCTTGGGGTGCCTGCGGCCTGCTAATATTTTTTTAAAGATTTTAAAATCTTTTAAAATTTTAAAGATTACTTATTTTCAGCTGTGTGAAGGGGATGGAGGAATGATAGATATATAGAAAGAATAATAATAAGATAGATAGATAGATAGATAGATTTAGAGATGCATATATTTATAGACAGGTAGATATCAAACAGATATTTAGTGTCCCACACCCTATGTATTGTAAGCTTGTACCTTTAAGTATATTTCATGTTGAACTAAAGGGTGTTTTAGCCTTGTATGTAGCTAAAAATAATCACATCATTAAATAGTCAATTAAAATGGTCCCCTGTATTTTTCTTTGCCAGCTAGGGTACTCCAGACAGCTGCAGCCTGTACACCACAGCTAGCAACTTTATCTTGGCTGGTAATTCAAAACAGATGTCACCACAAAGTATTCTTTCAATGATTTATTTAAAAATAATAAAATAATATGAAAAAATGGCATAGGGCCCCCCACCATTTTGTATTACCAGACAAGGTAAAGCCAATAGCTGAGGTTCTGGTATCTTCAGGGTGGGAAGCACCATCTTTCATGAGCCCTGACAACCCTAAAAATAGCAGACTGCAGCTGCCCATGAACTGGCATCATCAAAGGATGCACAACCCCTGGCGCTTTTCCTCAGCTCTTTTTGCTGTCCTGGTGCAGTAGCAGTCGGGGTAATGAAAGAAGTTAATGTCAGATGAGTATTGACAGCTAGAAAAATCCATAGCGGCACACTGTTGTGCCAAATATATGCTACTCAAGATTAAACCCTAGATGTTTGAAAAATTGTGTAAAAACTTGCATTTTAAAAAAAAACTCAGGCCGAAATTTTTTTTTTATAGAATGAAACAAGGTTCTTAGAGCATGTATTGGCCAATAAATGCTTGCCCACCAACCACGGCAAGGTGACCATTATCTGGTGGGACCCTAACTTACAAAGATACCTCTCAGGGACCCTTCCTGTTCTCCATACATGGGACGTAGTAGGATACAACAAACGAGTGGCCCCACACAGTTGATGGGAAGGAGGAGATACAAAGTCTAACTAGGAAACCAGTTCAGTGCCTTTTATGCTAGAAAAAAAGAAAAAAACAGAGACAGCACCTCACAAGACATTAAGACAGAGGTGCACGCTATAGCGCTGGATAATATACACAGAGAAAATAAATCCATAGCAGCACACTGTTGTGTCAACCAATGTGTATATTATCCAGTGCTATAGCGTGTAACTGTGTCTTAGGTCGGCTTTACACCATGATTTTTGGATCCGGCTCAGTCCGGTGTGAACCAGACAGAACTGGATACAGTTTTGACCCCCATGTATCTCGATGGGGCCGGATGGCAGTTATTTGCCATCCGGTTTTGTGTCTGTCTGGGAGGATCCGGTTCTGTTCATTTTTTGCCCCGGACACAAAATCGAAGCATGCAGCATTTTTTGTGTCCGGAGCAAAAAGAACAAAATCGTAACCTCCCAGATCTGGAGCGATCTGGCGCTCATAACATAGCAGTCTTTGGGTGCCAGATCTCGCTGGATCTGGCAAAAAAAGATCTGGTTCCCAGACGCCATGTGCTGAAAGAGCGGCGACTCTTAAATTCAAATCGCGCTCCTTCAGCACCTGGACAGCACAGCTGAAATAGTCACCGCTGTAGTTCAGCATGTGGAGAGCTCCACAGCTGAAATTTCAGCACCCCGGCTAGCTCCCCTCCAGCCGCTACGGTGAAATTTCAGCACTGGACAGCAGCAGTGCGCAAGAACTAATCCGGCACAAAACAGGATCGGAGGTCATATTTGCCCTCCGGTTCTGTGCTTCAGGAGCTTTCAGGTCTGCAGGTTCAGTCCGGTGCATCCTGAAAACACCAGACAGAACCTGACAGGGAAAAATCGTGGTGTGAAGCCGGCCTTAATGTCTTGTGATGTGCTGTCTGTTTTTTTCTTTTTTTTCTAGCATAAAAGGGACTGCACTGGCTTCTTGAGATGAGTCACCACCCTAGTGTTCGAATTCGATTCGGTTCGCTGAATTGGGCGTTTGTTCGTCGCATGTTCATCGAACACAGTCGAATTGCATTGAAAACAATGGCAGCCAAACACAAACACAAACACATACAAACACATAGAAAACACCTTCTAAAGTGTCCGAAAGGTGATAAACTACTCAGAAGATTAAACAAACATACGGAAAATTGACAAGTACATATAAAAATGCGAAAAGAAAAGAGATAGATGAGTAAAAGGGGGAGGAGACACAGATATAGGCATGTCATGCCCTTCCAAAATCAGTTTTTACTACAGTAGTTGTAAGGCCTCATGCACACGATGAGTAGTTGTTGAGTTTTACATCAGTACCTGTAAGGCCATGTCAAGAAGATAAGTATTTGGTGAGTTTTACTTCAGTATCTGTAAGGCCATGTTCAGATGATGATTATTTGGTGCGTTTCACTTCAGTATCTGGAAGACCTCGTCCAGAAGATGAGTATTTGTTGAGTTTTACTTCAGTATCTGTAAGGCCTTGTGCAGACGATGAGTATTTGGTGCGGTTTTTAAGGCATCATCTGTAAGGCCTCGTGCACACGCTGAGCATTGGGTCACATTTAAGGGACTATAACAAAAGTCTCCATTTTTCCCAAAAATTTGGACGCAGATACCACTTCAGTGGCATCAATTGCCCCACAGTTGCAAGCTGAAAATGGTTGGTGAGGTGACTTTCATGCAGCACATTCCAAAATTCACAAGCCTTTAGTCTCCCCATGTTATCTGTAAGATTTGTCACCAAAATGTAAGTAGCGGCCAAAAAATCTGGGTAACTATGAAGACAGCTGGAGAAGGGGCTGCTGTCCAAGTTTTGCCATCCCCACGAGTTGTGTGTCAATCCTTTGTAGGTAGAAGTTCCTCCACTGCTTCTGCCTCCTCAACCTCATCTCGGTCCTCCACCTGCACCCAAAGCCTGTATGGTAATGCTACCCGTGTTCTAACTGCGCACAAGGAATCCTGCAACCTCCTTACTATGATGGCAGCAGGGCTTAATGGCATCAGGCGGTCTTTACCTTGAAATGTCTGGGAAATATGAGTCACACAGCTGAGGAGTTGTGGTCAGCTGTGGAGACCGAGTTTCATCAATGCTTGTGTCCACTGAACCTGCAGGCAGGGAAGACAATGCTGCAATGCTGGGTGCAGCCTTCTGCCGGGGCAGTGTGACACACGTGCCTTGTATGGCTCATGTCTTAAACCCAGTTCTCCTGCAAATTTTTGCACACTATCTGTCCCTAGATGGTCTTCAGCAGAAGGCACGGTCGCTGTGTGCTCACTTTCGCCATTTACATCCCGCAGCTCAATGCCTTGCATCTCTACAGAAGTCGTTCGGTCTGCCAGTTCACCGGTTGAAATGTGATGTGCCGACACAATGTAATTCAACTCTGCACATGTTGCAGCAACTGTGGCAGCACCGACGAGCTTTGGTGCAATACATCATGACATAAAACCTAGGCCTACGAGATCCTGAGGTGGGGCAAATCACACTGCTGGAGTGGTCTGAAATGAATGACCTATGCACCATTCTGTACAGCACTGAAATGTCGACGAAGATCTTTAGTGATGATTATGCCATTATCAGCATGACTATTCCTGTCATTTACATGCTGGAGCTCACTTTAAACAGTATTCAGAGTCAGGTGGTGGCACTAGAGGAGGGGGAGGAAGTACAGGAGGAGTCTTATATGGAAAGACTCACAAGATCTCCAGGGTGCAGTTGACACTTTATGAATGAGGGTCTACATTATGCTTGCTCAGAACCTTCTTTATCTGGGCCTGGATCCAACTCCAAAAGCTTCTGGGCATCAGTGCCGATCATTACCTCGTTTTGACTCACAAAAGCTTTGGAGCAGACCTCTGATTCCCAGGCTATAGTATGAGTGAATAGCGATGCATACTCCTCCATCTGTCTTACCCCATACTCAGATGGGTGGCTGGAGACTTGGGAGCTGTGCGGAAGCAAGTGGGATTGTGGCGACACCTCTGAGGACTGGTGTATTTATGATGTAGAAGTTGAGGTGGAGGAGAGCCCACTTGCTGAAGCGCTTGCTATCCATTCAAGCGCCTGCTCTTTTTGTGCCTCATCTAGAATTGGTATCGATCGTCGTCTGAGTCGTGTCCGTATGAAAGGGATCATATTAGAATCTCCAAGGAAAAAAGTAGACATCTTACTTTGGCTGGAAGATGCTCTTTCTCCAGCAGATGTTACTCTTGCTTTCCCACGTACCCCATGGGCACAAACTGTTTTTCCCTTTCCACCACGCCTATTCCCCTTCCACCAGCAGCAGGCCTTTTGCCACTCATTTTGTATGTGAACAAATTGGCAACTCTGCAGTTGTTGGCAAAAAATATTCTGATGGAAATCGAGCACAGCTGATTGGCTAGACAGTGCTACTAGGCACAAAAAATTACGTTTGCTTGTTTCAGTAAAAAATTATTAGTATGAACTACACTCAAGGTGTATTTGGTTGTTTTAACCGTGGCCTACAGTAAAGGTTTAGTGAACACTGCTTTTAAGCAAAAACTGATAGGTTTTCTAGTTGCAGTAAAAAATTAGTAGAATCAACTACACTGAAGGTGTAGCTTCTCAGTGGCTACACCACTGTGGGACACTGCTAGTCCGCTACTAGCCCGAACAAAGTGCCTGGACTAGCTGCAGCAAAAGAAAAAGCCTAATTAAGACAGGTGGTGTAGCTTTCTTCAAAGCAGTGCTTCACTACCTGCCCTAATGGATTCAAAGAGCTATATTAGTGTGGCCAGATGCTGTGAGAAAGACTTGCACAGCCCTGGCACACACCTGACACACACATGCCTGGCAAAAACTAATAGAGACTGCTGTAACCTAGCCCTGATAAGGGTTGCAATTAAATCTAGTCCCTGCTTCTATGAAGTAGCCCTGAAAAGGGCTGATAGACTACTAGTCCCTAGTCCCTATCCCTAATCGCTACTCCTATGGAGCAGCCCTAAAAAGGGCAGATATTACTAGTCCCTACCTCCTAAATGTATCTATCTAACTTTGTATTGGCTCACTAGCTGACTGAGAGAACACAAGTTAGTTTGCACTGTTTAGCGGTCGCACACAGCAGCAGCCGCGGGTGCCGTCTAACACCTGCAGCAGCTATCAGCAAAATGGTGGCGATCTTTAACCTAAATGTGGTTTAGGTTAAGAAAATAAATTGGCATCAATGCTGAAATATTGATCATTTAATGAACACAGAATGGTCAGATTTTGGCAAGACAATAGTTTTGTTGTCTGGTCCTATAATGCACCCAATCCTAGTTTACAACCTCACCTGTGCTCAGTAAATGATCGGTTAATTAGTGGGTGTGTCTAAAAAGAAACCCAACACCCCAGACCTTCACTTGAACTGCAACTTGAGCTCTGACAACATGACAAAAATCCACCCTGCCACCAAAGCCTTGATTATCAAGAGGTTGAAGACCAGATCCACTGCAGAGGTGGCTGGCACCTTTTATGTGTCTAAGCGTCAAGTGCAAAGAATTAAAAGAAGATTTGAAGAGACTGGAGATGTGTTTTACAAGCCCAGGTCCGGCAGACCCCGCAAGACAACTGCTCAGGAGGAACGTTTGTTGGTTAGAAAATCCAAAGCAAGCCCCTCTTCCACTGCAGCAGAGCTCCAACAGGCATGGTCACCTCAAGTCCCTGTGTCAACTAGAACAGTTTGTAGGATTCTGTCTATAAATGGCCTCCATGGTCGAATCAGTGACCAGAAGCCAGCACTAAACAAAAGGCAAATAAAAATCCATGTGGCATTTGCAAAGTCCTACAGCCTGCTAAACAGAGGGACTCTGAAAAGTGTCAGAAGGTGAATTTCTCTGATGAATATTCAGTAGAATTACACAACAGCCACCACAAATACTGCAGGAGACCTACGGGAGCCTGTATGGATACAAAATACACCCAGAAAACTGTTACATTTGGTGGTGGAAAGATCATGATCTGGGGTTACATTCAGTATGGGGGTGTGCGAAACATATACAAGGTGGAAGGCAATGTCAATAGCCTAAAATATCAAGAAGTATTAACTACCTCTTATATTCCAAATCATAAAAGGGGTCAAATTCTGCAGCAGGATGGTGCTCCATCTCATACATCCATCTCTACAACAAAGTTCCTCCAGGCAAAAAAGATCAAGGTGCTCAAGGACTGGCCAGCCCAGTCACCAGAGATGAACATCATTGAGCATGTTTCGGGTAGGATAAAAGAGTAAGCTTGCAAGACAAAACCAAAGAATCTAGATGAACTCTGGGAGGCATGTAAGACTGCATTCTTTGCTATTCCCGATGACATCATTAATAAATTGTATGAATCATTGTTGAACCGCATGGATGCAGTCCTTCAAGCTCATGGAAGTCACACAAAATATTAAATATGACTCTAATAGCACCACAACGTCATTCACCAATATTGGGCAACATATATTTGTATTTTAAGTTAATTTTTTGTTTGAAAATCACATTACTTTCTGTGGGCGACAAAACTTTTGCCTTGCCAAACTCTAACCATTCTGTGTTCATTAAATGATCAATATTTCAGCATTGATGCCAATTTATTTTCTTAACCTAAGCCACATTTTGGAGGGTTTCAGCTTTCCAAAGAGTAATTTATACAACCAATGGATGAATTTAACATCAGGTTATAAGCTTTTATTTACTTAACATGGTTAAGTGACATAACTTCTGTCAGGGAGTGTACAATCAAGCAATTAAAATATTATAGTCAGTGACTGACAGGAGCAACTAAATGGATAACAGCAATGATCAGAGCCAGGAGTTACAGGTAGAAGCTTAGAACTACAGTGAGTACGGAAAGTATTCAGACCCCTTTACATTTTTCACTCATTTTTTCATTGCAGCCATTTGGTAAATTCAAAAAAGTTCATTTTTTTCTCATTAATGTACACTCTGCACCCCATCTTAACTGAAAAAAAAACACCAGAAATGAAGATTTTTGTGCAAATTATTAAAAAATAAAAACTCAAATATCAAATGATCATAAGTATTCAGACCCTTTGCTCAGATGCTCATATTTAAGTTACATGCTACCCATTTCCTTGTGATCCTCCTTGAGATGTTTCAACTTCTTCATTGGAGTTCAGCTGTGTTAAATTAAACTGATAGGATTTAATTTGGAAAGGCATACACCTGTCTTTATAAGACATCACAGCTCGCAGTGCATGTCAGACCAATGAGAATCATGAGGTCATAGGAACCGCCCAAGGAGCTCAGAGACAGAATTGTGTCAAGGCACAGATCTGGCCAAGTTTACTAAAGAATTTCTGCAGTATTCAAGGTTCCTAAGAGCACATTGTCCTTGATAATCCTTACACGGCAGAAGTTTGGGACCACCAGACGTCTTCCTAGACCTAGCCATCCAGCTAAACTGTGCAATCATGGGAGAAGAGCCTTGGTGAGAGAATAAAGAAGAACCTCAAGATCACTGTGGCTGAGCTCCAGAGATGCTGCAGGGAGACGGGAGAAAGTTCCACAAAGTCACCTATCACTGCAGCCTCCACCAGTCAGACCTTTATGGCAGAGTGGTTCGACAGAAGCCTCTCCTCAGTGCAAGACATATGAAAGCCTGCATAGAGTTTGCAAAAAAACACATGAAGGATCCCAGACTATGAGATATAAGATTCTCTGGTCTGATGAGATGAAGATAGAACTTTTTGGTGATAATTATAAGCTGTATGTGTGGAGAAAACCATCACTGCTCATCAGCTGCCCAATACAATCCCAACAGTGAGACATGGTGGTGGCAGCATCACGCTATGGGGGTGTTTTTCAGCTACAGAGACAGGACAACTGGTTGCAATTGAACGAAACATGAATGAGGTCAAGTACAGAGATATCCTGGATGAAACCCTCTTCCAGAGTGTTCCCGACCTCAGACTTGGCTGAAGTTCATCTTCCAACAAGACAATGACCCTAAGCACAAGTAAAATAACAAAAAAACAACTATGGCCAGGGTCACATTTGCGGTTGGACCCTGGCCTGCCGGATTCCGGTTTCAACTTAGCAATTTTTCCATCACCGCATAGCGTTTCCGCTATGCGGTGCTGGAAACCGCAGTCCCTAGTTACCCGGTGTTTACCTGCACGACCTGTCACACAGGCAGCGGCTCGGAGGGCGTTTTACAGCGCCGCACAGGAAATCGTGTCTGCAACGGTTTCCTGTGCGGCGCTGTAAAACGCCCTCCGAGCCGCTGCCTGTGTGACAGGTCGTGCAGGTAAACACCGGGTAACTAGGGACTGCGGTTTCCAGCACCGCATAGCGGAAACGCTATGCGGTGATGGAAAAATTGCTAAGTTGAAACCGGAATCCGGCAGGCCAGGGTCCAACCGCAAATGTGACCCTGGCCTATGTGACCATTCCTGACTGGCCCAGCCAGAGCCCGGACCTAAACCCAATTGAGCATCTTTGGAGAGACCTGAAAATGGTTCCAACAACATTCACCATCCAACCTGACGGAACTGGAGAGGATCTGCAAGGAAGAATGAGAGGATCCCCAAATCCAGGGTGGAAAACGGCATCATTCCCAAGAAGACTCATGGCTGTATGAGCTCAAAAGGTGCAAATACTCAATATTGAGTAAAGGGGCTGAATACTTATGACCATGGGAGATTTCAGTTTTTCATTTTAAATAAATTTGCACAAATATCTACATTTCTGTTTTTTTTCTGTCCGGATGGGGTGCAGAGTGTACAGTAATGAGAAAAAATTAACTTTTTTGAACTTACCAAATGGCTGCAATGAAACAAAGAGTGAAAAATGTAAAGAGGTCTGAATACTTCCCTTACCCACTGTACATTCAGCACGTGTCACATATGAAGACAATGTCGGCAATGGGTTGATGAAAACTTTTTTCCAAAAAACAAACGGTCAGCTCAGTGATTTCTGTCTTTTTTTTTTTTACTGCATTCTCATTGCTGGATTTAGTGAAATACTTTATTAATCTTTGATGACTTTCTTCATTTTTTCTTTTCATTTCTTTTTCATGTTTCCATTCTTACCCTTTTGTTCAGTCCTTAGCTTCGGGCTGACATGTAGCATAATAAGCAAAAGAGTTAGTTTTCCATCTTTCTCCACTCGTGCCACTTTGAAAAAAACTATTGTAGACTTGTAGGGTGGCATGGTGACTCAGTGGTTACAACTGCAACCTTGCAGCACTTGGGTCCTGGGATTACATCCCATCAACAGTGACATCTGCACAGAGTTTAGATTGTCTCCCTGTCTTTGTGTGGATTTCCTCCGACACTCGAAATATATACTGTTGGGATATTTATATTGTGAGCCCCATTGGAAACAGTGCTGCTCATGTATGTAAAGTGCTGTGGAATTAATAGTGCTATGCAAATCCATGTTCATGCTCAAGGACATCCCAGAACCAATATCAGCTAGACGTCCTGGCTTAGAGTGCACGTCACAGGGTTTCGGCACACATCCTGACATCATGATTGGCTGCAACCAGACACGTACTTCTCTGCACAGGTCACAGAGATGTCCCGCGCCTGGTTGCAGCCAAAAACACAGTTGATCATGGAATAAATGGCATATGTGGATTTCTTTAAAGTTTCTCCAAAATAAATTTGCCCAAGATTGACAAGACCCATCAACAATTCCGTCCCACACAATGACGCTCACATGCTTAGTATTCAATCAAAACCTTTATTGGAGATGAAAATCAAAATAGCACCATCTCGTCTTTTTTGTGGTATATTTTGGCCACAGCTCAATCTTAGGCACAAATCCGCCTGATAGCCTGTGTGTATCGAGGGTTTATGTTCCAACCGGACTCCCGATGCATGTAATCCTTCGTCCATAACCACACACCAACCGCTGCTGTGACTTAAACAGTATAACCTTAAATCAATGGAGGGAGGGTGAGCGATTTTGTCCTGGCTCACCATGGGGAGCAGAGACCAAACGGCCAGAGACAAGGGTTTATAAACCCTGAGGGCGGGTATAGGAACAGGAAGGAGAGGTTGTAGGAAGAGACCAATTGTATGGGCTGGAGCTACCATTGGGCATAGCATAAGGGGGGCCTTGTCAGTCAGGAGGCAGCTGCCATAAACTGCAGTGCTCTACACTCCACTGTTGAACTTTCACTGGTCTGTAATTGATGTTTTAGATAAGCTTTATCCATCAAAAGCTTGAGGCATGAAAAGACAATTTGAAAACAAGTATAATAATAATAATAATAATAATTATATCCATGTCCAGAAGTCCAAGTCTAGTAGTAGGATAAAGGTTTTTCAGAGGAGGAAAGAAATAAGGACTGATGCTTACAACTGTGAGGGACACAATGAGCAGTGGAGGTAAGCAATGGGGTGAGTATTGTTTGATTTAGTTTATATCTCCTACATTATCCACATATTCAGACTGCAGGGCATAACATCATGTCGGTGTTCATAACATTTAACCTGTAACGATCCAAACAACCACACTTGAAATGATTAATTCCTGATTACAATGTAGATATCTCTCATTTCCGCCATCATCTCCTTCCTTTTACCCAGAACCCAATTAAGTTTCCAGGAGCCTGGACCAAATGGAAAGGTAACACCCAGGACAGCCTGAAGCTTAACAGCTCTATGGTCAGAAAAGAAGCGAAGATCCTTGGAATGTCTTCAACATGAGCAAAATGTCAATGCGAGATCGCTGTGAGTCACTGGGGCGGCTCCAACTGTAATTACCAAAGCCAGCCCCGGCGGAACCCACAGCATCTCACAAAGACAATTATAAGACCATCTATAATCATTTATAAGCAACAGCACATGTGAGAAAGATTTGGGTATACTAATAGATCACAGACGGAACATGAGTCAACAGTGTGATGCTGCAGCAACAAAGGCAAAGACAATTCTGGGATGTATTATCAGAGGCCACAGTCTAAATCAGGTAGTGTCATTATCCCCCTCTACTCTTCTTTGGTCAGACCTCATCTGGATACTTTGTCCAGTTCTGGGCACCACATTTTATAAAAGACATCAACAAACTGAAGCAAGTTCAAAGAAGATTTGGGAGTACAGATTTTGCTGTATTTCTTTCCGTGGGATCCATTTCTTTTTTTCCCAGCCTATGTGTTACCAAAGACACGAAAACCCCATATATTTTCTTAACCAATGACAGATTTGTCTTTTTTTGTGGATTGTGTAGTAACTTTTATTGGAAACATTTTACATAAAAGTTTTGATCACATTTATACTACACTCTACACTGAGCACTTACATCGTGGTTTCCATCTAAATCTCCAAATGACATGATTTATTTGAAACCCCAGAGGAATCTATTCCCTATAATGAGGCACTGGGGTCACTCCAGACTCTTTCTCGCCAATGTTCAGCATTGTCCTACTTTTCAGAAGTGCACAAAGCTGTGGTCAATCACGCTTTTATGCTCTCCTAGAAATATGGATACCATTGGATCATAGGACAGACAGAGATCAAAGTGACTCCATCTGCCTCATTTTAGGAAATCTTCCATTAGGAGCATTGTCTGAGTCATGTTTTTTACAGATTTACACATATAGCTCAGTATAGGTGCTTAGCATAAAACGCAGGATATAGCTATAAATATGAGCTAAACCTTACTGTGATCTTTGGGAGGAAGAATGAATAAATCAGCAGCAGTTCAAGAGTTGTCTTTATTGTTTTTTTAGGCCATTCACCATGCAGTACACATGCTTATATGGTTTTATTCTTTGGGTCGATGCAACTACAGGGATACCGGAAATATATATTTTTATGTTTGGTTACTTTCACACAAAAAAGAACAACTTTTTTTTCAAATAAAAAGCTTTTGCATTATGATTAGGGATGGGCGAACCCGAACTGTAAAGTACCAAACACCTAGTTTTCGGGCACAGTCCCCCGAACATAGACTTCCTTGGAAAGTCTGTGTTACATTTCAGATTTGGTTTTGGGGTGGGAAGCTGTATTTTTTAAAATTATTTATTTATTTAATAATTAAAAAAAAAAAAAAAAAATAAGGGTTTCCCTGAATTTTGATTGCCAGAAAAGGTTAAGCCAGGCAGCCCGTAGCTGTCCGCTTTATCTGCGCTGAGATCAAAAATACAGAGAAGTAATTTTTTTAATTATTTATTTATTTTTACAGTACTATGAGGTCAAAGGGCGAGGGACCCAACAGCCAATCAAAAAACAACAAAAGACCAGATCCATGGCATTTAATTTATTTAGTTATTTATTCAACTGGATACTTAGGTCTCCAGTGTATTAGAGGAATATAACTGTGTTTGAGTGGGTGATGAGTAGAACAATTAAGGGTCTTGGAGGTCTGCAATTCCAAGACAGGTTGTTAAACTTGGGGATATTTAGTTTGGAAAAACGAAGGCTTAGAGATCATCTTATTACTGTGTAAAAATACATGAGAGGACAGTACAGAGAACTTTCTAATGATCTTTTTACACCTAGGCCTGTGACGGGGACAAAGGGGCATCCTCTACGTGTGGAGGAAAGAAGGTTTAATCATAATCATAGACACAGATTCTTTACTGTAAGAGCAGTGACACTATGGATTCTTTACTGTATGAGCAGTGAGACTATGGAACTCTCAGTTGTGTGATGTTGTAATGAATGATTCACTCCTAAAATTTAACAATGGCCTGGATGCCTTTCTTGAAAAAATATAATATTATATTATGCTTATATATGCTAGATTCATTGATAGGGCATTGATCCAGGGATCTAGTCTGGATGCCGTATGTGGAATCGGGAAGGAATATTTCCCCAATGTGGAGCTTGGTATTTGCCATACCGGGTTTTTTGCCTTCCTCTGGTTCAATATTACGCTACAGGTTGAACTCGATGGACTAAAAGTCTACAGTCATGGCCAAAAGTTTTGAGAATGACACCAAAATGATATTTTCATATGATCTGCTGCCCTCTGGTTTCTATTTGTGTTTGTCTGATGTTTATATCACATACAGAAATATAATTGCAATCATATTATGAGTACCAAAAGGTTATATTGACAGTTAGATTGAGTTAATGGAGCAAGTCAATATTTGCAGTGTTGACCCTTCTTCTTCAGGACCTCTGCAATTCTCCCTGGCTGCTCTCAATCAACTTCTGGACCAAATCCTGACTGATAGCCGTCCATTCTTCCATTCTTGCATAGTCAATGCTTGCATTTTGGCAGAATTTGTTGGTTTTTGTTTGTCCATCCGTCTCTTGATGATTGACCACAAGTTCTCAATGGGATTAAGATCTGGGGAGTTTCCAGGCCATGGAACCAAAATCTCTATGTTTTGATCCCTGAGCCATTTAGTTATTACCTTTGCTTTATGGCAAGGTGCTCCATCATGCTGGAAAAGGCATTGTTGGGCGCCAAACTGCTCTTGGACGGTTGGGAGAAGTTGCTCTTGGAGGACATTTTGGTACGATTCTTTATTCATGGCTGTGTTTTTAGGCAAGACTGTGAGTGAGCCGATTCCCTTGGCTGAGAAGCAACCCCACACATGAATGGTTTCAGGATGCTTTACAGTTGACATGAGACAAGACTGGTGGTAGCGCTCACCTCTTCTTCTCCGAATAAGCTGTTTTCCAGATGTCCCTAACAATCGAAAAGGGGATTCATCAGAGAAAATACTTTACCCCAGTCCTTAGCAGTCCACTCCCTGTACCTTTACCCCAGTCCTCAGCAGTCCACTCCCTGTACCTTTTGCAGAATATCAGTCAGTCCCTGATGTTTTTTCTGGAGAGAAGTGGCTTCTTGCTGCCCTCCTTGAAACCAGGCCTTGCTCAAAGAGTCTCCGCCTCACAGTGCGCGCAGAAGCACTCACACCAGCCTGCTGCCATTCCTGAGCAAGCTCGGCACTGCTGGTAGTCCCATCCCGCAGCTGAAACAGTTTTAAGATACGGTCCTGGCGCTTGCTGGTCTTTCTTGGGCACCCTGGAGCCTTTTTGACAACAATGGAAGCTCTCTCCTTGAAGTTCTTGATGATGCGATAGATTTTTGACTGAGGTGAAATCTTTCTAGCTGCGATACTCTTCCCTGTTAGGCCATTTTTGTGCAGTGCAATGATGGCTGCACGTGTTTCTTTAAGGTTCCTTTACACGCCACTACAGGATGGTGGAAACAACCGGGTAGATGAGACAAATGTATCTTGCACCGCCAAATCAACCCGCGGTAGCGGCATGTGAACACGGTTGTTTCCACCCGTCACTTGAGGCACCTGTTTCAGAGCAGAGCTCAAAAGCAGGTTGATTTCAAGGCGATGGTTACGGCCTGTATCGGCGTGTAAATAAGGAACAGGAGGGTTGTTTCGACACCTTGCTATCTACCTGGAGGCGTGACACAGGCTCCGGGATACCGCGCCCCAGCAGCGATCATTGGAGGAAGCTCCTGCGTTACGATTGGTAGTCGCTGCATAGGACGGCATATTTAAGGAGCTGACCAGTCACACTACACAATTGCTCGAGCGTCATGTATTAGTCAGCCTCCTGCGCTGGCTAGCCAATCATGATGCCATTGCTTTGTCCTATCAGCGTACTAACGTCTCGTAATCCACAATTGTGGCACGCCTATGTGTTGTCCCTGCTGCACCAGGTCCGCCCATATTAGCTAGTTGTAGCGGTGTGTAAATAAGGTAAGGTGCTCTGCAGAAGGCAACTTGAGACACCAGGCGGTGTATCCAGAGATAGATCTAACCTACTGTAGCGCACCTTATAGCGGCGTGTAAAGGCGGTGCGGGTACCGTTTTTAACCGTTTGTGCGTGCTTGTGCACATGAAGCACCCGGTTGTTTCCACCATCCTGTATCGGCGTGTAAAGGTACCTTTAGAGATAACCATGGTTAACTGAAGAGAAACAATGATACCAAGCACCAGCCTCCTTTTAAAGTGTCCAGTGGTGTCATTCTTACTTAATCATGACTGATTGATCGCCAGCCCTGTCCTCATCAATACCCACACCTGTGTTAATGGAACAATCACTAAAACGATGTTAGTTGCTCCTTTTAAGGCAGGACCGCATTGATGTTGAAATGTGTTTTGGGGGTTAAAGTTCATTTTCTAGGCAAATATTGACTTTGCAAGTAATTGCTGCTAAGCTGATCACTCTTTATGACATTCTGGAGTATATGCAAATTGCCATTAGAAAAACTGAAGCAGTAGACTTTGTTAAAATTAATATTTGTATCATTCTCAAAACTTTTGGCCATGACTGTATGTTCAACCTTACAAATTATGAAACTATGAAAAAACTATTTGGTTGGCTAGGAATCAAAAATAGTTTATGAAATCCAAGTAACCTGAATAACTTATCTATGAGGCTTTCTTGGCTCATTTTTCTAATAAATTATTTCTTTTTATTTCTGCTTTTGTCAGTATGTTCCACAGTTTAGGTAAGAATATACAGATCATGATCCCATTACCTGAAGCCAATATGGCAAAAACCTCAACAGTGACCATATTTTTTCCCTTACTGCTTACATAGGCCGGGATGGCACAAACCCAGACACTGCAGAACACCAGCATGCTGAAGGTGATGTACTTGGCCTCATTGTAGATATCAGGTAATTTCCTCACCATGAAAGCCAGAATTAGACTCACAGCCGCCAGAAATCCCATATAACCCAACATGAAATAAAAAGCTAGTCTAGAGCCCTCATTACACTGAATGATGATCTTTCCTGGAGTAGAGTCCATGTCTATCTCCTGAAATGGGGGAGAAAGGGACAACCAGAGTATTCCATTCAGGACCTGAAGAGATGATAAGATCATCACTATAGAGTTAGGAAGCTTAACTCCGAGCCATTTTCTCCAGGAGCTGCCAGGAGTGGTGGCTTTGAAGGCGACACAAACCATGATGGTCTTGGCCAAGATCGATGACAACACAACCGTGAAGATGATTCCAAAGGAGATGTGCCGGAGCTTACAGGTTGTGTCCACCGGTTTACCAATGAAGAGGAAGATACAAAGCAAACTGAGCTTGAGAGACACAAGGATAATGAAGCTGAGGCTACGATTATTAGCTCTGACAACCGGAGTATTCCAGAAAAACGTAAATATTCCGGTTATTAATACAATGGAAGTAGAAGATAATACTAATAAGAATAAGAAGACAAAAACAACTACATCAGTGTCATAGGAGAGAAACTCGATCACTTTAGGGACGCACTTGTCTCTTGTCTCATTTGGCCATTCTGTGTAGAAACACTTTTCACAGTTTTCAGCATCTGAAAAACAGAAATGAAATTATTAGAAAAGAAAAATATAAATGTTCTTGATTTTTTAAAGAATATCTAATGGAATTGTCTGCAAAATTATCATTGTAATCACAAGGGTTAAATCACTAATCCAGTGATGCTTTTAGTATAGGATCCATGCACTTAGACTTATCCAGCCAATCCAGCCGGTTTCTAGGAGTGAGCCAGAGGCCATTTTTCAATACCAGGCTGTGATCACATTTTCACCCTCATAGACTTGTATTAAGAGCTTGTGGCGCAACTTCTGACTTAAGGCAGTGAGAAACTAGGGCCACAAGACTGTAGTGGGGGAGCAGAGCGGCATCGATAAAAGGGAATGAGTATAAGACTGGAGGCAGGGACCTTGGATTAGAAGCACCATATCAATGATGAACAAAAAATGCTGGAGTGAAGAACTAGAACAACTTCTCACTTACTATATTCCCCTGTGTAAAAATAGTCTGTATGCACCTGAAGTCCTGGTACTATTTTAGCAATATCAGAGCTAAGTTTCCAGGGCTCACATGACCTACAGCTTCAGTTCCCACCACTAACTGTAATAATGGTGGGAAAACCCTAAATATTAACAATAATAATAATAATGACTCGTTAGATTCTAGCGAGTCCGAGTAATTTAGTATTTGCCCATCCCTAGTTCTTATGTCAGACCTTTCGGTGCATAAGTAGTCTTTGACACATCATGTTGTCATGGGCAATGTCAAGATGCCTATTAAACTCCACATGATTGAAGAACTGTGAAAATGAAGACCAAAACCTATGAAGAGAATACTCAAATAGAACTGAATGCTGAGTAGGGAGCTACACAATAAGGGAGAGGTCTGCGGAGATGTTAAACTTTCTTTTTAAAACCTTGAGTTTATTAGTTTATTATTTGCTGGATTCAGTAGAGAAAATACAGCATAATAAGGCACAAAAATATGTTTTAAAGAGGTTATCTGAGATTTTTATTAAAAAAAAAAATATGCCCAAGCACTAACAGGTAGGTAGCTTCCACCTATTTGCCTCTTCTGCCCGTCGCCAGTCACTGCCATTCACTCCCGCACAGAGACCGCTCCTGCCGGGGACAGCATGGCGGGGTCAACAGACCAGAGGCGGATTTTGAGCTCCGCTCTGCTGAAGTGGGCGCATAGCTGACGTCACACTGATTGACAGCCGGCTCCTCGCTACCTGATTGGGGGAGATGGCTGTCAATCAGTGTGATATCGACTATGCACCTATCTACAGAGGGAAGAAGTAGTCATGACATCGGCGGAAGCAGAAAAATTACCGACAGGAGTGGTCTGAGAGCTGTCCAGGTCGGCGGTGAATGGAGTCAGCTGCCACTTACCTACCTGTTTTGCCTAACTGCCTGTTAGTGCTTAGGCACGATATTTTTTTCAATAATCCCAGATAAACCTCTTTAAATAAATTCAACGTGACCTGAATTTTCCAGCCAACTTAAAGGGAATCTGTTGAATTGAAGTTCTAATTTAAGAATTATTGCTAATATTGAGAAACATTTTTTATAGAATTGTTCGTATTCTTGTATTTGTTGTTACTTCTATGTGTCATTAATGTCACATTAGCATTTGGGTGGGGGGGGAAACATTTTTTTAAACATGTTTCCACATTTTGTTTCCAGTCTCACTGCTCCTATTACCAGACTTATTGGAGATTTCTCCATTGGAACACGAGATACAGTCATAACAACAAATGTGTTGCCCTTCTATCACAGCTTTTCTTGATCCTGGAAAACATTGTTCCGAGCACCGGCTGTATGGCATCTATGATATGTAAAGAAAAACAATAGAAATTATTATTAGGACTTCAAGACACACACAGACATAAATATATGTAACGGAAACATTAAATTCCTGTATTCTAGCAATACATTGGTCCTAGAGACTAGTGTTTCTCAATGAAAAAGAATATCATCAAAAATCAATGTAATATTTCCATGTTTCAGGACATTTCTGGGAGCCCTGAAACAGCTTGACTAATAAATCATTATTATATTCACCCTTTGATGTCTCATATCGTGTTTCCCCGAAAGTAAGACCCTGTCTTATATTTTTTTTGGGGCCAAAAGTGGCCCCCTGTCTTACTTTCGGGGGGGGGGTCTTATATTGGCAGCCCCAGCCACTCCAGCCTCCCATCCACACACACCCACCCACCCATACACTTACAAACACATACACATAACACACACCACACACTTACAACATACACACACACATACACACACGACACACACTACAAACACACACACATACACACACACACACATACACACACACATACACTTACAAACACACACATACAACACACACACATACACTTACACACAAACATACACTTACAAACACACACATACACATACATTTACACACAAACATACACTTACAAACACACACATACACATACATTTACACACAAACATACACTTACAAACACACACATACACATACACATACATTTACACACAAACATACACTTACAAACACACACATACACATACATTTACACACAAACATACACTTACAAACACACACATACACATACACATACACTTACACACAAACATACACTTACAAACACACACATACACATACACACTGCTTCTTACCAGCTCCCCTGGCCTTCAGTGTGGCTCCTTGCTGTCCCCCAGAGTGTCCAGGCTCCTCCAATGTCCTTGCAGCTGCAGCCTCGCTGGTGCAGATAGGGTTAATCACAACCTAACATGCTGTGTGCCCTTGCTGAATTCTGCCCAGCCTAACATCACAACAGCCCGGCTCGAGCTCTGATTGGCTCCCAGAAACCAGTGGGTGCGGCTAGATGACGAGCCCACGACGTCATCTGGCCACGCCCACTGCTTCCTAGGAGCCAATGAGAGCTGGAGCCGGGCTGCTGTGACTTAAGGCTGGGCACACAGCATGTTCGGCTGTGATTAACCCTATCTGCACCAGCGCGGCTGCAGCTGCAAGGACACTGGAGGAGCCTGGACACACAGGGGGACAGGTACTGGCCTTATATTCCCCAGCGCCCCCCCCCCGGCGGCCTTACTTTCGGGGGGGCCTTATATTAACAGACCCCCCATTCCCCCTACCCTGCCTTACTTTCAGGGGGGTCTTAGTTTCAGGGAAACACGGTAGAATACAGTAGCAAAGTCTTAACACAGTTTTCATTGGCTGTAAGCCATAATCATCAACATTAGCAGAAATAAACCACTCTGTTTTGCATTTTACTTTATGTATTGCATTACTGAAATAAATTAACTTGTTGATGATACTTTAATTCATTGAGATGCACTTGTATGTCAAACAACAATTCCTATTCTCTCTTTTATATTTGTCTTCTTTAAAAGGCTCTGTCAGATCATTTTTCCGTATAATACTAATAGTATCCTTGAATAGTGCCTGTGCAGCCCATCAGAATATGTAAATATCATTATTGTACCTTCTGTAGTTTTTTCTTGCTATAAGTCTTCACACCCAGCAGGCAGCTATCGTCTATAGTAAAAGCAAGTGACCGGACTAGTACATTTTCATTTCATTCTTCTTATTATTGAGTATTTATATAGCGCCATTAGGTTACATGGTGCTTTACAAGTGAGAGGGTAGACAAAGAGTATAATCCTAATATATATTTATAATATTTATTCATTTATATAGCGCTATGAATCCCATAGCATTTTACATACAGGAGTAATGCTGTCTCTCTTGGAGCTCACAATCTAAATATCCCATCAATATGTTTTTACAATGTGGGAGGAAACTGGAGTGCCTGGAGGAAACCCACGCAAACATGGGAAGAACATACAAACTCCTTGCAGATGTTGTCCTTGGTGGGAATTGAACCCAGGACCTCAGGGGCCCAGTGCTGCAAAGCCTGCAGTGCTAACCACTTGAGCCACCGTGCTGCCCATGGCTGCCAAAAGACAAGTAGTAAAACGACGACAAATCAGTCATACGGGTACAATAGGGCATAGTATCCTGTCCACAAGGGCTCACAGCCTTGAGGACTCATTCCCAGACCGGCTTTCCTTCCCCTGTGCTCTGTTTCACTGCTTGTTTTATTTTCATTTTCCTATCCTGTACGCTACTTCTGATGGAAGGGGGAGGGAGAGATGGCAGGCAAAGGTCTGATAGCTCTGCTAGGTAAGGTAATCTCCTTCATTTAATGCTCTGAGCACAAGCCGTGATGTCTGTGAGAGATTATGTGTTTATTTGAACATTGGTCTTACTGCATACAAGGTGAGCAGACATGTGCAAACAGCCCACCCATGTAAAGGTACCTTCACACACAGCAATATTGCTAGGCAATTTCACTGGCAATTTGCGAAATCATGGACACATTTTTCTATTTTTTTGCTGTGTACAAATGTAACAATGTGTCCATGATTTCACTGCAACCAGTAAATTGCCAGTGAAATTGCCTAGCAATATTGCTGCGTGTGAAGGTACATTAAGTGATTTCCACTGAACTTTCCTTGTGTTCAGTGCAGTGATGTCGCTATATGAATATTCATTCCCTGGGGAGTGGTTAGCAGAGAAACTAAGTGATCACTCGCTGTGACTGACAGATGGCATTTATTTGCAGTTTACAGAGGATAGGGGTGGAGTATAAAGAAAAAAAAATACATGAATAGAAAGAGCTTTACCAGAGGAATTAGAAAATGATTTCCCACACCTCACTGATAAAGGGCAATCACCTTGAAATGCAGCGTCTGCAGTCTGGGGTTCTGATCTGGCATTAATTCTAACTCATGTTAAAAGGCTTGTAAAAGTGTCAATTATGACTTTTAGGATTGCTACCTTTATTAGGTGGCATTAGAGTTTTTCAGGCATTCTGATGCCGGGTGCAATAGGCCTCAGTTCCTATGTTTTACATCATGGGTTCCTGTTTGTTCCCAGGGTTCACCCACCCCACCACACCTTCCCAGCTTTGATAGATGGGGTGTGTCCGCCTTAAGTTGATGTCCCCTGCCTATTGCTGTGGGGCAAATAGTGTGAATGACTGGAATCAACCTCTAAGTGTAGGTGCAAGCAGAAAAAATACATTTAATATAAGAGAGTTATCTGCTGCAACACTGCGAGCAGTGGCTAAACTGCACAGCTAATACAGAAACATGTGAATAGGAGTATAGCAATCACTGCTCTAGATATAATGCAAAATGGAAGACTTAGCTTCAACAGTGGCCACTGTGGAGTGCCCGGTGACCAGCGTCTCACAGGGTCCTAACGCTATGACTAATGGTGGTATGCAAGGTGTATGGGTTTATATGCCTCAATTTAGGACCCGATGAGACGGAAGCACCTTGGCGCTGGTCACCGGGCACTCCACAGTGGCCACTGTTGAAGCTAAGTCTTCCATTTTGCATTATATCTAGAGCAGTGATTGCTATGCTCGCACTCATTAAAGTGCACATAGTGTTTAGGGTTGCAGCAGATAACTCTCTTATATTAACTGTATTTTTTCTGCTTGCACCTACACTTAGAGGTTGATGCCAGTCATTCACACTATTTAATCACCTTTGTATTCTCTGTGACTAAGCTCCTTATCCTCCTTCCCCCGCCGTGAGGCCAGCTGAGGTCTCCATTTTGTTGGAGTCCAACACATACTTTTCATGTTTTTAATTAGAAATTGAGGCATATAAACCCATACACCTTTCATACCACCATTAGTCATAGCGTTAGGACCCGGAGAGACGGAAGCACCTTGGCGTGGTCACCGGGCACTCCACAGTGGCCACTGTTGAAGCTAAGTCTTCCATTTTGCATTATATCTAGAGCAGTGATTGCTATACTCCTATTCACATGTTTCTGTATTAGCTGTGCAGTTAGCCACTGCTCGCACTCATTAAAGTGCACATAGTGTTTAGTGTTGCAGCAGATAACTCTCTTATATTGCTGTGGGGCATCTCCTATTTAAGGTTCCTCTCCCTGTTGCGCCAAATAGCCCTCTGTACCAGAACATGTACCTTTACTGGCTGGAGTCTGGTTCATACAGCATTAAGTGAATACTCTACATATTACATTGATGGCTGGACCATATAACATGGGCACTATTTACAAATGGCTGTTCAACAGGAAGGATTTTCAAAAAAATAACTCAATAAAATGGGATTTACAAATTATTAAAGCGGCTGTAAACTTAATAACTATATGATTAATGGGAGACTTTTCTATGTATTGTGTTAGTGTAATAAAGCATTACAGTAGTCACATTAAAATTTGATAAAACCAAAAAAACTTTACTAATCTAAAAGCTCGACTGTCAGGAACTGAAAATGTGATGATTATTATTAATATTGTTATGTTATTATTAGTGGTACTAATTTATAAATATACAGTTTGATATTTAGGCAAGCTGTTTATTATTTCTGTAATTTACCTGATTATTTATCCAAATTATATCTAAGGATGAAACATTCAGTTGTCGATCAGGAGGACGAGATCCATCAAATGACCCAACTGTGGCCGTGAATCCTTCTACTGTGTCTCCTTCTCCAGTTTTATGATATTGCTCAGATATAAAATTAAGAATCTCTAATGTCTCAGGTATTTCACCTTTATCATTAAAACATATTCTTTCTGTTTTCAGGTCGGTGATGCACGATAGCTTCAGGTAATGTTCTCAACTGCAACAGAAATCCAATAGTTATTTTTTAGTTATGTGTTGCAGCAAAAGTTTGATAAAGGTTGCTGCTGGGAAATCAAAACAAGCCAATGTAAAGTAGACAGCCACAGGCTGGATTATAATCATTATTATCAGGCTGGGAAAGTCCATGGTTATTTGGTCCTTCCTAATCTAAATATACCAGGCCTCAGCAACACCATAATTAGATGTACCAATTCTGAGGCTTCATCATGACTAGCAATCAGAGTAATATTTGGTAGGCTTACATCACCTGTGAAATCAAGCCAAGGGGGTTATCACCTTGGTAATTATGAGAGTGATTGGGAGAAGGTGCTGTGGTCCCATAAGACAAAAATTGAGCTTTTTGGCATTAACTCAAATCACAATGTTTGGAGGAAGAGAAATGCTGCCTATGCCCCGAAGAACACCATCCCCACCATCAAGCATGGCGGGGGAAACATTATGCTTGGGGTAGAATTTATCTGATAAGGGCACAGGACTACTTCACAGCACCAATGGGACAATGAACCATAAAATCCTGAGTGAAAACCTTCTTTCCTCTGCCAGGACTTAAAGGAAAACTGTCAGATCATTTATGTTCCCCAGCTATCCCTGTCTGTACCTGTAGCTTCATAATAGTAGTCTAACCATCCCTGACTGAGTATGTAATACTAAAGGTGAAAAATAAGCATTTATACACTTAGATTTTCTTATGTAAATTAGGCAGCCAGACTACACCTTGGAGGTTGTAGTCTATCTGGCAGTTTAATGGTTAACTCACTATTCAATTCTTTGTCTAAAGGACCTGTGTGATTTAATGACCATGTGACCATAGTGGGTGGAGCTAAGCAAGCCAAATCATTATGGACTATGAAGACTTAGCTCCATCTATTGTAGTCACATGGTTGTGACATCACATCAGCTCCCACTGCATGTTCTGACATGTGGAAGACATGTTAACTATTAACCTGCCAGATAGACCACATCCGCCAAGGTGTAGTCTGACTGCCGCAAGAAAATGTAAGTGTATAAATGCTTTAGCACTACACTACGAGATCAGACAGGGATGATTAGAATAGTATTATGAATCCGCAGGGACAGACAGTGAAAGCTGGGGGGATCATAGACGACCTGACAGGTTCCCTTTAAAAATGGGTCATGGTTGAGTCTTTCAGCATGACAATGACCTAAAACATACAGCTAAGGCAATGAAGGAGTGGCTCAAAAAAAAAGCACATTAAGGTCATGTAGTGGCCTAGCCAGTCTCCAGACCTTAAAGAGGACCTGTCACCCCCCCTGGTGAATGGCAATCTAAATGCACCACTGAATGAAGCATGCCTGCTGCATTCAGGGAAGGGTTCCCCATGGCTCTAGTACCCCTGTGCACTGAGATATACACTTTATAAATCTTACATTTAGTGAGTCCGGAGGGCTTTCCTTCTTATAGAGTCAGCGCTGGCACGGAGGGTTTTCCCTGCCCCTTGCCGCCACCTGCTGCTCTGTTTCTTCTCCTTATTGTGTTGTCCCTCCCCCCTCCTTGCATGTGCCGATATCTAAGCTTCTATTATCATACAGGCGCACAACGAGGACAGGAGCCGGCGGCTGACGCCACGGCCTCGCTGTGCACCTGCGTGAGAATAGAAGCTTAGACATCGGTGCAGGTGAGGTGTGGGGGGAGAACACAATAAGGAGGAACAGAGCAGCAGGAGGCTCAGAGCAGCCTTTGACAGGAGAACCTCTGTGCCAGTGCTGACTCTATAAGAAGGAAGGCCCTCCAGACTCACTAAATGTAAGATTTATAAAGTGTATATCTCAGTGCACAGGGGGCTAGAGCCACGGGGAACCCTTCCTTGAATGCAGCAGGCATATTGCATTCAGTAGTGCATTTAGATTGTCATGCACCAGAGGGGTGACAGGTCCTCTTTAATGCCATAGAACACTTATGGGGGGTAGCTGAAGCTCCATGTCGTCAAGTGACAGCCTCAAAATCTTAATGATTTAGAGATGATCTGCAAGGAGGAGTGGATCAAAATCCCTCCTGACATGTGCGCAAACCTCATCATCAACTACAAGAAATGTCTGACTGCTGCGCTGCCAACAAGGGTTTTTCCACCAAGTATTAAGTCTTGTTTGCCAGAGGGATCAAATAAATATTTATCTCTGCAAAATTCAAATGACTTTATATAATTTAGACAATGTGATTTTCTGGATTTTATTTTTGATATTCTATCTCTCAAGGTACCTTTACACGCCGCTACAGAAGGTTGGAAACAGCCGGTGTCAGAGACAAATGTATCTTGCACCGTCAAATCAACCCGAGGTAGCGGCGTGTAAACTACCTTGTTGCCACCCTTCACTGTCGGCACCTGTTTCAGAGCACTGCTCTAAAACAGGTTGGTTTCAACCCGATGGTAGCGGTGTCTAAATAAGGTACGGTAAGGTTGTTTCGCCACCTAGTTAACTCCCTGGGGCGTGACACAGCCTCCGGGAAACTGCCCCCCTTCAGCGATCATTGGTGGAAGATCCTGCGTTACGATTGGTTGTCGCTGCATAGGGCGACATATTTAAGGAGCTGACCAGTCACACTACACAATTGCAATAGCATCATGTATTAGCCAGCCTTCCTGCGCTGCCTGCCAATCATGATGTTATTGCTTTGTCCAATCATCGTACGAGCGTCTCGTAATCCATAACTCTGGCACGCCTATGTGTTGTCCCTGCTGTACCAGGTCCTCCCATATTACCTTCTGTAGCGGTGTGTAAATGAGGGAAGGTGCTCTACAGAAGGTAACCTGCAGCACCCGGCGGTGCCTCCAGGGATAGATTAAACCTTCTGTAGAGCACCTTGTAGCGGCATGTAAAGGCGGTATCGGGTACCGTTTGCAACGATGCTACGTGCTCGTGCATTTGAGACACCCGGTTGTTTCCAACCTTCTGTAGCAGCGTGTAAAGGTACCTTCACTGTTAAAATTACCCTACCATTAAAATTATAGACTGTTCATTTCCTTGTCAGCGGGCAAACTTACAAAATCAGCAAGGGATCAAATACTTATTTCCTTCACTATATACATGATAGAAATGTTGTTACAGGTTATATTTAGAAAGCAACTGACGTGTTTCTGAAGCATCTCGCCTCCTTAATCATAGAGTGATTGTGATTTCTATAACAACAGGTGACTTAAAAGAAGTGAACAGTCAATTATAAGGAAGAATTGAAACCACCAATTGCACATGACCAATTACTATGCCACATATGTGTAAACATTCAAGAGACTACAGTTGTGGCCATAAGTATTGGCAATTCTGTCAGATAATACTCCGTTTCTTCCTGAAAATGATTGCAATCACAAATTCTTTGGTATTATTATCTTCATTTAATTTGTCTTCAATGAAAAAACACAAAAGAGAATGAAGCAAAAAGCAAAACATTGATCATTTCACACAAACTCCAAAAATGGCCGGACAAAAGTATTGGCACCCTCAGCCTAATACTTGGTTGCACAACCTTTAGCCAAAATAACTGCGATCAACCACTTCCGGTAACCATCAATGAGTTTCTCACAATGCTCGCTGGAATTTTAGACCATTCTTTCTTTGGCAAACTGCTCCAGGTCCCTGATATGTGAAGGGCGCCTTCTCCAAACTGCCATTGTTAGATCTCTCCACAGGTGTTCTAAGGGATTCAGGTCTGGACTCATTGCTGGCCACCTTAGAAGTCTCCAGTGCTTTCTCTCAAACCATTTTCTAGTGCTTTCTGAAGTGTGTTTTGGGTCATTGTCCTGCTGGAAGACCCATGACCTCTGAGGGAGACCCAGCTTTCTCACACTGGGCCCTACATTATGCTGCAAAATTTGTGGGTAGTCTTCAGACTTCATAATGCCATGCACACGGTCAAGCAGTCCAGTGCCAGAGGCAGCAAAGCAACCCCAAAACATCAGGGAGCCTCCGCCATGTCTGACTGTAGGGAGCGTGTTCTTTTCTTTGAATGCCTCTTTTTTTCTCCTGTAAACTCTATGTTGATGCCTTTGCCCATAAAGCTCTACTTTTGTCTCATCTGACCAGAGAACATTCTTCCAAAATATTTTAGGTTTTCTCAGGTAAGTTTTGGCAAACTCCAGCCTGGCTTTTTTATGTCTCGGGGAAAGAAGTAGGGTCTTCCTGGGTATCCTACCATACAGTCCCTTTTCATTCAGACACCAACGGATAGTACGGGTTGACACTGTTGTACCCTCGACTTCAGGGCAGCTTGAACTTGTTTGGGTGTTAGTCGAGGTTCTTTATCCACCATCCGCACAATCTTGCATTGAAATCTCTTGTCAATTTTTCTTTTCCGTCCACATCTAGGGAGGTTAGCCACAGTGCCATGGGCTTTAAACTTCTTGATGACACTGCGCACAGTAGACACAGGAACATTCAGGTCTTTGGAGATGGACTTGTAGCCTTGAGATTGCTCATGCTTCCTCACAATTTGGTTTCTCAAGTCCTCAGACAGTTCTTTGGTCTTCTTTCTTTTCTCCATGCTCAATGTGGTTCACACAAGGACACAGGACAGAGGTTGAGTCAACTTTAATCCATGTCAACTGGCTGCAAGTGTGATTTAGTTATTGCCAACACCTGTTAGGTGCCACAGGTAAGTTGCAGGTGCTGTTAATTACACAAATTAGAGAAGCATCACATGATTTTTCTAACAGTGCCAATACTTTTGTCCACCCCCTTTTTTATGTTTGGTGGAATTAGATCCAGTTTGGCTTTAGGACAAATCTTTTTGTGTTTTTTCATTGAAGACAAATTAAATGAAGATAATAATACCAAAGAATTTGTGATTGCAATCATTTTCAGGCAGAAACTGAGTATTATCTGACAGAATTGCAGGGGTGTCAATACTTTTGGCCACAACTGTATGTACTGGCAATCTTTAATCAGCCATTATTAACTGCTGAAAAACCTCTTATTTGTCTATCCAGTTGTGTTCCTGCTGGTGATATTCTCATTTGGATGTCCATCAGTGAATGACCAACTAAGGTGTTATCTCTCGGCTATTTCTGTTTATCACCCTGTACCTATCTTCTTTTTCTTGTGAGGTATTAGGCAGTATACTCTCTAGCACTATGTACCTTGTACTTTCATTTGTTAGGTTGTGATAAGTTTTATTCACTCAAGGTAACCTTACTATTTCAGCACTCTTTCCTTTCTGTATGTATATTGTACTGTACTGTGATTTGCCCTACAGTTTCCCAAGAGGCACACAAAGCACTCAATGGCCATTCAAGCAGAGTAGGTCCAAGTTGCCAGGGCTCTGGAGTCAGTAAAGGCTCCATTACATGGCACAACATCATTAACGATATCGCTTAAACGTCACGGATTTGGAGTTGTTCAAGCAACATTGTTACGACCTCGTTGTGTGTGACTCTGCAAAGTTGTAACGATAAATCGTTGGGTCGCTAATCGCAGGTTTGAGAACATGTTCTCAAACCACACGATCAATGATCAGGCAACCTGGTATATCGTTGTGTTTGACACCCTGATAACGATGTCGTTTACGACTTCGCCCATTCACAGCAATGAGCAGGTATGATTCACTGGGTTGTGCGAACGATACCTGCTCACTACATCGTTGGTGAGTTGTCCACGATATCTAGATGTGTGACATCTCACCAGTGATGTTGAAACGATGTCAGAAACGACCGCGCGCTCATGAGATTGTTGCCGACATTGTTTCAACATTGTGCCGTGTAATGGTACCTTGAGACAAACATTCGACTCAGATTCCTTAATTTCCCTTAATCCGAGAATGGGAATCAGCTTCGACACCATGACTCTGACTCCACAACCATGACTGTCAAGTCTGTAAGCCAAACATCCAACTCCTCAATTTCCCTGAATCCGACTCCAAATCCACCAAAATGGGCACCGACTCCGACACCATGACTCTGACTCCACAACCATGGCTGAGTAGTCAGTAAGCCAAACATCCGACTACTCAAATTCCCTGAATGACTCCAACTCCACTAAAATAGACACTGACTCCCACTCCACATCCCTGCAAGTTGCCATCATTTAGTCTGAAGTTAGGGCAATTCCAGTCCACATCAGAATCATTATGGACATTAGGTCCTGAATTTATAAGTAGTCATAAAGATGTGAAACCGGGCATTGACCTATATTCAATCCTTCACTTAGCAAGATGGTGTCCAGGCACGCGTTGCTCAGCCCCAGCTGTATAGATTGTGATCCATGAGAATGGAGGATGGCGGCACTTGTGTTTCCTGGTTGCAAACCGACTTTATTAATCCACGTGTAACTTCCGCTTCTACGGGCTCACAGTTTTGCGGGTAACTTCCGCTTCTACGAGCCCGTTACCCGCGAAACGGTGACTGTCGCTTCAGCACCTCCTTCCCTGCACCCTTGGATGTAATACACATGGTTTAATAAAGTCGGTTTGCAACCAGGAAACACGAGTGCCGCCATCCTTCTTTCTCATGGTTCTGAATTTATAGTCTGTAAAGGAACCTGCTGGGTTAGTTGCAGTATTTTTAGTATTTTACCAATTCTTCCTATGTGAGTAGTTTGTTTTTAATCTTTATTTCTTGGCAACGTCAAATGATTTCCTTATCAATTTTCATCCTGCTCATAGGGTATGTGCTCACGGTAAGGAGGAGCTGTGTGTTGGACACAGCTCCTCAAGACCGGAGTGAACCCGTGGGCGGTCACAGGGAGACCACAGCCACCCTGTACTCATCATGTGTGGCGGGTGCAGGGCGGCTTCTCTTTTCCTGCACCCAATGACAGCTGCTTGAAATGAACATGCTGTGGAGGAGCGGAAATGCCGGCAACCCGCACCGCATCAAAAAGAATGCTACGATCGGGATAAGCATAGTGGGCATGGGATTTCTTAAAATTCCATCCATTAAGCTGATACTGCACTACAACAAGACGCTGCATCCAAAACACTACGTCTACTGACCATGAGTATGCAGCCTTATAGTTTTCTCTCTATGGTTGTGAGTTCTATTTGTACTAGTATCACAATGCATCTGGTTAACAGGTTTTTCAATTAAGTATTTATTTGAGTCATTTTTGTCAAATCGTCAGTTTTTTATGAAATATAGTTTCCTTACTTTTTTTCTATATATGCTAATATAACTTTCTTCTTGGATTGTTGCACTCTTCTGTATGGTTTTATACATGTCGTCCAGGGCTTGAGCCATCATCTGTACCGCTGTGTACACTCTATAGGGCACTCCATCCACAAAAAAATCACTGTGATTTGTAAAATGTTGCTCACCAGTACAATTATGAAGGGAAAGAGAATTAACACTCTTTAGAAGATTATTCTTTAGATTATTACTTGAAAGACAATGCAATGACGTTATCCAGAGATCTTCCAGAATTGGGTCATGAGGTAGAGTGGATGGATGAAAGTCTAAACTCCTTTCCTCTAATCCATTAAAACTGTTCTTAAAAGGGCTAAATATAAGGCTACAGTTAACCCAATGTCCATACAAATAGATGGAGTCTTGTGACCAAGATGTCGAAAAGATAAAAGTTTTCTTTTTGACAATTTCTGCCGACTTAACGAGAATAGTCCGTATCAGACCGCCACTTGTGCCACAAAGTAGAATCACTTCTGATTTTAAATTCTTTATGACAGATGAATGTAAGATTTCTATTTGTGTGAGAAGAATTATTTCTTCAATACATATTCCAGATTTCGTCAGCTCTGTCTTAAGAAAGCGAAGCTCCCGTTCTCCAACGTCATCATTTGTAACAAAAATAATAACCAGGTTCCAATTAAAATAGATCAACAACTTCACCAAAGCCGTATACTGCATCTCATTATCCTGGACTGTTCGAAAGAAATGTGGATACAATCTTCTATCGCTGAGTGTGGAGTCTCTTGCCCCGTAACTAACCTGAAAATGAGAAAAAAAAACAGATGCAAAAAAATTGCATAAGAAATCTAGTCTTTGCAACCTTATAATAAATTTAATAATGGTTTTAGATGTACACTGGAGCTAGCTCTGTGGATTAAAGTGAGTTGCTGCTTAAAGACCTAGGTGTTGCCACATGTGGTCCACCTATATGTCATAGTTACTTAAAAGTCAAATGTGTTGTGGACCAAGCGCATAGTCTAGGAACGCTAGGTATAGCTGACGGAGTTATAGCAATGACACTTGGTACTCTTTGTAAAGTATACCAATCTTAGGACAAAATTTGTAGTTACCCAATATAGGTTTAACCCTTATGTGGGATGATTATTTCTGTAGCAATAAAATAACATAAAATGATAAACTTACCTAAAGATCGCCATGGAATTATATATGTGTACACTGTTTGAAAACATTTCATAAAAGATAAAAAAAATTCTAAAAATTAACTTAAAAGCAATA
The DNA here is from genome assembly GCA_033576535.1 of Allobates femoralis. NCBI lineage: Eukaryota > Metazoa > Chordata > Amphibia > Anura > Aromobatidae > Allobates > Allobates femoralis. The sequence goes on from JARQOC010000003.1 coordinate 14,313,169, forward strand.
AAAATATCTGTTTTTTCTTTTTGAGTACTTTATGAGCATATTCTCCTATGGAGCAGGTCCACCTTGGGTGGTGCTTTGCCAGTTTTTCTGCCTGATGTAAGTAGGGACCCTTTCAGTAGGATGATCTCTAGTTTCTTCCCAAGATTTTCGGTATGTTAATATCCCGGATATTTTGTTTACTTGTTTCTTCAGAGAGTTCCTGGTGGTGTTGAGGCAGGTGTAGTTTGAAGTTATTCCAGCTGTGGTAAATCATATCAGTGGAGGTGAGGGAGGTGTATTCCTTGCATAGATACAGTCTAAGGAAACTGCTATGTTGTTGTTTACGGTGTTATGGCATTAGGATTGTGGCGCCTTGCTCACACAGGTAGCCACAGACTTCCCTAATGCACAGTCGAGTTTCCACGGCAGGTATCTACTACATGCAACACCTTCGTCCCCAGCACACCAGGGGAGCCCAACTCACTGGCCTTAGGTGAGATCCCCTATAAATACTGCTGCTGGGGGAGGAGTTAGTTAGAGTGTGCAAATGCTAGGAGAGCTGCGAAGACGTCCTGGTGGTCGGTGCCGCGGTTAGGCCCGAGCCAGTGACCCAGAGTGGCCCTTATGACGTCCCACAAGCCTAGGAGTGGGGACAGAAAGCAAGGAGTAAAGCCAAAGGGAGTGAGGAACTAGTGGAAGTTCGCCCAGAGACGTACCGGACTTCGGGGATCCACACCTGTAGGATACTTCAGGACTACAGAAAACCTCGTCACACCATGGAGACCCGGTCCCCTGCATACTCAAAGATAGGGAGCCAGACACCACAGTGTACCACCTCAGTGATCAGAGAGGGTAACCTGTGGACCGCCCAGGAGGAGAGAGAGGGAGGACCAGAGGAAGTGAGGAGGCAAGTCTGGCTGCAAGCAGACTGGGCTTCAGAAACCGTAGAGAAGCAGAGGATGCCTTATACCCACTTGCCGTGGAGACCCACTGTGCACTTGGTCACCTGTCAGTTTCCTTGGATGTCTTTACCTGCTATACCACCAGTAAAAAGGTAAAAGAGACTTCTACAGTGTGTGTGCGTCATTCCTCTACGCTCCCGGTGCCCCTTATAGACTGCTCCATCACTCTCCATCCTTACCTAAGATCCCGCTCCAAGCTGCCCCTCTACGCTACGCTGCCCCGGAGGACCAGCTCCACTTGTAGGGAGCTTTGCCATCTCAGCCGCACTAACATCTACCTCCGGCGGACTGTGGTGGCGTTGGTAACCCATCACCAGGTACTACAGGTGGCGTTACATGACAAACTCTTATCCCCTGTAATTATACCCTTTTTGAAGTGTCACCCAGGCCACGGGATCAGGTGCTGCCACCCGTAAAATCCTAGAACACCCGCCGAGCCTGGTACCCAAGTACCCCCAGGCTTGGGGCTCGACAGGATCATCTGGAGGTTGTTCTGCCTGGGGTACATTAAGCCAGTGGTATAGTTTGATTGTTGCAATCTGTGCTGTTAGTACCACTCTATGTGATCTGCTTTGTTTCTTTGCCGCTGTCTGTTTCTCCTTTCCTGCGTGTGGGGAACTTTCAGGAGCGCACGCTGAGACTTTCGGTTTCAGATACCCTGATGAAGAAGGCTGTAGCCTTTGAAATGCATTAGTGATACAGCGTTCTGATAGCTTACCCGCCCATCCCTAACATTCCTCGCTTCTCCGATCAACTGATGCCATAGTTTCACCCACCCGGTCATGTGATCCCGACGTAACTGGTGACGCGGACGTGTGACGCGGGAACCACGAAGGGCGCAAAATGTCATATCCGATGCGATAGACTCCCATGTTATGGGGCGTCGAATCGCTCCGGATTCGGTTTAGATCATTTTTTCCCCTGGACACAAAAATCCTGCAAGCTGCAATTTTGTGTACGGAACAAAAATCGAAAGCAGCCTGATCGTGACAGACAGTGACAAAACCAGATGGCAAATTACTGCCATCCGGCCCTGTCTGACCCCATAGTAATACTATGGGGCCAAAATCAGATCTGGGGTTGTCCAGTTCATACCGGACAGCCCCGGATCCCAAATACCATGGTATGAAGGTAGCCTAAGAAGGGCATACCCGAGTCACCAACACTCTGAAAACAAATGGGCTCAATTAGAAATGAAGAGGTGGTGAAAATTAATCATACTTGAGGAAGTCAGAGGACAGGTGTTTATTGTAGCTAATAACCTCCTGCCGGGTCAGGCAATTACAACAGAAAGATCTACTCTAGAGAGAAATAAAAAGACAGATGTGTGTACAGGGGGGTCAAGTGAATTTCGCAGACAATGCTCTAAGCAGCCTATAAGACAGTTCAGCACACGTGAAAAATTAGCAATATTGGAGTGCCACAAATATGGAAGACATGTTTTCAGTTTTGGGATATTGAGATGAAAGGAATGAATTTTTTTATATAACTGTGCGATGTATCTATCAGCCTCAAATTAATATCTAGCCACTGGAAGACCATACACACATCATCTTTCGTATCTATGAACAAGTAAATTCTTGATAGGAAACATAACATTAATATCTCTCACCTGGGACACTTAGGGGCAAAGATATGCTAGGGTTTTGTTTGTAGTCTTGAACCTATCCCACAGACAGACCCCACATGAGGTTATCAAGTGAGGTGATAAAAGGTACCCCTCATATTTCTTAGTTCTTCTGTGGGAAGGTCATGCTGTCTATCATGCTGGAAATAATCGGAAGCCCCTGGCTCCACATAACCTCTCGTATGGCTAACAGCAACCAAGTTCTAACATCCAAAGTGCTAACTGACTTATTTATGTCTTCTTATACATTTTGTATTACCACCTGTATTTGCATATGTGACCATCAGTTGTATATTCATTGTGTAAGTAGTGTTTTTTCTGGTGCGCCCTAAAGGAGATTAAATATATAGCTTAATCTTGGGTTGCTCTGTTATCTCGATACACAAATTCACAAATCAGTGTTCTTGGTTTAACTTTACATATTACCTGGGTTGTTTTTTCCCAAATTTTAATCCTGTTGACAGACTGGATTTACATATACCGAGGAACTGGTGGCAGTTCTATTGGTCTGGAAGTACTCTCTTTCATTGGAGCTAGTGATAGGGGTATTTTGGCCTGTCAGGGTTGTAAACAAGTGTGGTGCCATGCTGGAGTTTGCATGGATCACCCTCTCTCCCTCCTTGTGTCTCCTGTGCATGCCTGGGCAGGGTGTGTCAGTGACAAACTTTGCCAAGCTGATGGATGTAGAATTGGACTGATAGAGCTTTCTTGCCAGAACTCACCTGTGTATATCCGTACATTCCCAATAACTGGGCCATTGATAGAGTGGTGGTGGACCCTTGGTCTCCAATATAACCAGCTACATCACCATGGTCCATACATGAATAGTTAGGAGCTGTTACTGAGTGTCCGGACATTATCTGCAGAACATCCTTGATAACTTTATTCACGTTTCCACATGAATCATACACATGATATCCCAGGGTGATGTTTGGAAGAATGGCTGGATTATTGTTAATATCATTAATGGCAAAAATGAATGTCAAGAGATGTCTGTATTCTCTAAAGTTGGCACTGCAGAAAATAATAGGATAATAAATGTTTAACATGAAAAAGTATTTAGGATTTTTCATGTGTTTTCAATTATTAATTGTATTGTCTTACATTATATCCATCATTAAAAAGTTAATTTTCCATTACAGACATTTGGATATATAACTGTGACCACAGAGCATATTATCATCTGTGCTGTTGGTTAGATATTCTTAATTAGGCCAGACATATTGTTCTTTTGTTAGTTAACTCATGAGAATTCAGTCATTGTTTCTTATCAGTCTGCTTGGAGCCTCCATTGTCTTTATTTGTGGATTGCTAACTAAATGTAAATTGCCTTAGCCCGCTTCAGTCCACATCATTCAGAGAAAAAGTATGCAGTCAGATTGAACTGTCAACCAGAGAACAGCCTTATTCCACCAATCCTGAAGAACACAATACCCTGGGATGAAGGCTCGGGATATAAAAAGGCCTTGCTTCAGTTACCAGAATATATATGCTACATAACTTCAGCCTAGGGCTTCATACCTAGTTAGAAGATCATATTTTGCAGGAGTTCTGCCTAGGATCCTAGGATTTGGCTGGAACTATGCAGGTTGGGACAATTCGGTCACCTGCCTGTCTAAGCTAAAAGCGGCGTGCTGCTAGACTGGGGTAATTGGCTCTGGAAGACCCAAAGGCATGAATATTCAAATCCCTGGTGAGCCAGTTAAATGGTGAGACTCTGTTGCTTTTGATTTCGTGTGTTCCTGGTGGGTATGTGATAAATTCCTTTGACTATTGGGTATCCAATAAAGTCTAACCAATGTATGGTTCCCTTCCCCTGTGTTGTCTGAGTAGAACAGTGTTCTGCATATGGGTAAGAAGTTTGGGCATACAGTAGGATGAGCCCTGGTCCATGCGCTCTTTCTAAAGGTGGTCGGGCCAGTGGACAAGAGCACCCACTGACCCCCGTGTTTCAACATTAACATGTTAATTTTACACTTAATGGCTACTTTACACGCGGCAACAGGAAAATAGAAACTGGCAGGTGTCAGAGACAATTGTACCTTTTACCTTCAAAACACCTTGCAGATACCTGAATTACACGCAGCCACTTCAAGGTGTTTTGAAGGTAAAAGGTACAATTGTCTCCGACACCTGCCGGTTTCTATCTTCCTGTTGCCACGTGTAAAGTGGCCATAATGGATAAAGGTATTGGGATAAATCTCTCAAGTGTTAAGCTTAAAATGTTTCTGTCTTTTCAGATTACTTTTCAGAATAATTAGTCATGAAGTCAAGAAAGCATTTAGAGGATTAAAGCAACAAGGTAATAATGAATCCTTAAATAATTATAGAAAATTAAATACATTCTGTAAAAATCAAATCAAGGTAGCAAAGATTGAGACAGAGAGACTCATTGCCAGAGAAAGTAAAAATAATCCCAAAATATTCTTCAATGACATAAATAGAAACTAAAAAATAATTGTGTTGGCCACCTACAAAATAGTCAGGGTGAATTGGTGGATGAGGATGAGGGAAAAGCCAATCTGCTTCAATTAGTATTTATACAAGAAAATCCCATGACAGATGACATAATTAGTGATACCATAAATTCTCCATTAAATGTCACCTGATTAACCTGACAGGAAGCACGGCGCTATAAAAAAATCACTAACGTTGGCAATTCCCTGGGCCTGGATGGTATACACTCCAAGTACTGAGAGAGGACTCTGAAATGTACACAAGAGGTACCTCCAAAACGTCTATAGAAGGGCACTTCAAAATGTATGTTACAGGACCACATGAGGTCTCTCACTAACCTGAGGTCTCTTGCCTATTGCAGGCACTCTGAACATTTGAATGTAGGGCAGCTGAATCACATGAAACAGTGGTGTAATCCTGCGACAAAGCTATTCCTACAAACCATATGTGAGTCAGAAATGCATGCAGGCATATTCTGCAGGCTCTTTCCATTCTGTTTCATCACTTTCTCACCCATTTCAGCCTTTTCTTTAAGCCCTATTCTCCTTTTTTAAGATCCAAAAGAAAATTACTCGCGTTTCCCATTGACGTACATTGTACTCGCTATTCTGAACGAATACGCGATTATTAGAAAGTACTCGTATCGAGTATAGCGATTAGCAATATTAAGGTACTCGCTCATCATATATCGAACATTCACAAGTAGGGGAAAGGACCCAACACAATGTGCAAGTAACAGACTCATCTCGCTCCTGAACACTAGGTGCACACTTGCCGGCGGGTTGGTCGGCGGCAGCTGGGCGGACCCGCCAGGAAGCTCCGGAGCCGTCCACCGGCTTCCTGGCGGGTATGTGCGGCGGGAGCCGGGCGGGTGACGGGCGGGAGCCGGGCAGTTGCACAGCGGGTTCTCGGCGGCGGTTCTGCAGCGGCTGGAAGCAGCACATGATTCTGCTTGCAGCCGCTGAAGAACCGGCGGTTTATAGAACATGCTCATTCTTTGCTAACCCGCTGGGAAACCAGCGGTTTAGCAACAGATGAGCCTGTGTAAACCGCCGGAGTGTGGACACCGGGTGTCGGTTTACATTGGTTTTAATGTTAATCCAAACGCCGGTTTGGATTAACATAAATTTACATAAAACTAATGAAAACCGACCGCCGGTTTCCGCTGCTAAAACGACTATAACCCGGCCAGTGCACACATACCCTAAACACTACATTATTTGCTAAAATGCTAACAAGCAGATAGTTCCGACTATTTCCATACCTCTTTCACCCTGACCAGACGAGCTTAAAGGGGGAGAGAGCAGAGAGTCAAGAGACAACACAACTAAGGCAATGAATACTGTATACAGAGCAAAAATGAAGATGAAGCCCCTTATGCTTCTTTCCACCTATGCAGAAAAGGCTTTTGACAGGATAAATTGTTCCTTTATGAATGAGGCACTCTGCATTATTGGTCTGAAGCCCAACATGCTTTGATGGATCTCAGCATTATACTCCAAACTGACAGCCAAGGTAAAATAATTGGGTACTGTCCTCTGATTTTGCCATTTACAATGGAACACGGAAGGGTTGCCCATTTTCCCCTGTGATCTTTATTCTCACACTGCAACCATTTCTTAGAACGATAGATCTAACGAGGATATCATAGGTCTGCATATTCGAGGGTTCTCAAACAAAATAATAGCCGCATATGAAGACGATCTGTTTTTTTTTTTCTTTAACAAAGCAGCTAGTTCTCTTCCAACTTTGATGACAGAATTCAATACATACATCAGCCTATCCAACTTTAAAATTAATTAAATCGGAAGCATCTATTATATAATTGCCGTAGCTGACTTCCGTCAGACCGGCGCTACTTCCTGTGGCTTTGTTCGTGTAGCTGGGAACTTTCTCCAGGACTCTGTCGGGGCCGCGTAGCGGCCACGCGACTCGCGAAGCAATGCCCGCATAGCGGGCATTGCGAGCAGTAAACGAGACCACCACCACCACCACCACGCTGGCAGGCTCCCATCACATACCCACTGGGGACGGATCACTTCCAGCACCTCCTCAAGTGATCTGCACTTCTGAATTCCATCGTCCTCTCCTCACTCAGACACCTGGCAGGTTCCTATCCAGCCTGCTCACTCACAGCTGTTTTACTCAGCTCATGAAAACCCTTCAGCTGTTAACCCCCTGTACATCGGACAGGTTTCACACACCACACACAATCACGAAAACCGGCCCATGTGAACACAGACCTACATTGATAACCCGTGTGATGCACCCGGCCAGGGCCACATCACCACACCTCACTTTCTCCGCACAGCAAAGCACTCATCCCCACAGGTTCAGCCGCTCATTAGGCTCATGAATGTATCGGATCTTCAGCACTCACACTCAGCTGTTTTACTCAGCTCATGAAAACCCTTCAGCTGTTAACCCCCTGTACATCGGACAGGTTTCACACACCACACACAATCACGAAAAACGGCCCATGTGAACACAGACCTGCATTGATAACCCGTGTGATGCACCCGGCCAGGAGCCACATCACCACACCTCACTTTCTCCGCACAGCAAAGCACTCATCCCCACAGGTTCAGCCGCTCATTAGGCTCATGAATGTATCGGATCTTCAGCACTCACACTCAGCTGTTTTACTCAGCTCATGAAAACCCTTCAGCTGTTAACCCCCTGTACATCGGACAGGTTTCACACACCACACACAATCACGAAAACCGGCCCATGTGAACACAGACCTGCATTGATAATCCGTGTGATGCACCCGGCCAGGGGCCACATCACCACACCTCACTTTCTCCGCACAGCAAAGCACTCATCCCCACAGGTTCAGCCGCTCATTAGGCTCATGAATGTATCGGATCTTCAGCACTCACACTCAGCTGTTTTACTCAGCTCATGAAAACCCTTCAGCTGTTAACCCCCTGTACATCGGACAGGTTTCACACACCACACACAATCACGAAAACCGGCCCATGTGAACACAGACCTGCATTGATAACCCGTGTGATGCACCCGGCCAGGGGCCACATCACCACACCTCACTTTCTCCGCACTTCACTCACTTTCTCCGCACACATACACACACATACTCCGCTATACTTACCACCGGCCCTGCATCACCGACATGTCGCCGCCCCCGAACTACTCGATCAAATATCGCATCCAAAAAGTCTCGCCAAACTTCCTGGACGCCATATTGGATCCAGTCGTCCGCGGGCGCCGACATGTCAACTCAGGATCCAGCCGGCAGGGAAGACGTAGGGTCGGTGCTAACTATAGTGAAGTGTCTGTGTGTGTGTATGTATGTATGTGTGTGCTGACCACTCTGCCCACAGCGCTGCACTCAGCACTCTGCCCACGCCACTGTGCTCACCAATCTCACCGCACTCACTGCTAACCACTGAGCCACCGCACTCACTATTAACCACTGAGCCACCGCACTCGCTGCTAACCACTGAGCCACCGCACTCACTGCTAACCACTGAGCCACCCCACTCACTGCTAACCACTGAGCCACCTGTATACACACAATTCATTTCACCCCACTCCCCTAACTATTAGTAAATATACTATATATGGATTCTAGACTACCCGATTCTTTCGAATCGGCCCGCCATCATATATATATATATATGTGATTATATAGGAATTATCAGTATTATGTATGTGATTATGTATAAATTAGTGAGTCGCGCCTATTCTGCAAGGACTCGCAACGGCCGCTTGGCGGCCATTGCGAGTGAGGCTTTGCGAATCAGTGGCACCGGCAATGCTTCACAGGTCGCGTGGGCGCTGCGCCCACGCCCACAACGACGGAAACAGCGCCGAAACTTACGGAAGTGCGTTAGGGAAATTATATATTACATACTGATAATCTATTATATAATTGCTGTGGCGACTTCCCTCGCACACGCTGCTACCTCCGTGGCTTTGTTCGTGGACGCGCATCGCCCACGCGACTCACTCGCAATGCCCGCGAAGGGGGCGTTGCGAGTCGTTGCAGCAGCCCGAGCAATGCCCTATACACAGATTCTAGAATCCCAATGCAATACTGATAATCTATTATATAATTGCCGTAGCGACTTCCTTCGCACACGCCGCTACCTCCGTGGCTTTGTTCGTGGGCGCGCATCGCCCACGCGACTCACTCGCAATGCCCGCCAAGGGGGCATTGGGAGTCGTTGCAGCAGCCCGAGCAATGCCCTATACACAGATTCTAGAATCCCGATGCAATCGCATCGGGCTCACAGCTAGTTAAATATAAAGCCCCTTCCGTTATGATTCTTTTGAGGGAGGCTTTTAACTTTAAAAACTTCTGCTATAAAATACTTGGATATAATAGTACCTAAATACCTTTACCTATTCCTTGGATATAAAGATCAACTTACTCTCTTAATTTTCCTAAGCTCCTCCAATCAGTGCAGAGGGATTACCTGAGATGGGCGAGGACCGCCTTCAAATGGCTTGGTGGAATCACAATCTTTAAGATGAACATTCTACCAAGTATTCTGTATGTTATTCAGGCCCTCTCTATCGTGGTTCGCTCGCCCTTCTTTATGAATCTTGCTGTGATTCAAACCAAGTTCATTTGGTCTGGAAAACTGCCCCGTGTCAGCAAAAACACCCTATACTCTTCCAAACTCTGTGGGTGTATCATCCTACCTGATTTCAGGTCTTATTATATAGCCCCACACTTATCTAAAGTCCTAGACCGATGTAAGAATTGTAGAGGTAAGACCTGGGTTGGAATCGAGCATGACTTTACCAATACTCCTCTGGCCGCTGTCCTATGGCTAGAATATTCCTTGTTGAAAACCCTTAAATCACATTTTAGGATTGGAGCCACTCTGGCCTGTTGCGATCTACTGATGATTAGGACTTATATTCTATCGATCTCATCCGCAATGTTTCCAATCCTTGGAATGCCAGTCTTCTAACCAGGGTGTGAAGATACAATGTTCTGTTCCTGGCTCAATGGCGGTTATTTCAGAGTGTCTCATTTGTCTCCTTGGTCTCTCTGCACCTCACCCCCCAGGCTATCTGGAGAGTTAATCAGCTTTTACACTTTTTCAACTTTTTCTGCCTAAGCCTTTTTATAGTATTTTCACAACACCTTCTGAGTCGCTTGTTCAGGTACCGTGTCACTTTATCCTTTTCTTACTCCTTAATAAATGAACCCCAGGAGAGACCTAAAACCAGCTTTGAATTCAAATGAGAAAGAGACAACTTCCTCTAACAGGAGATCAATGGAAACACATTTTCACTTTAAGTCCTCCATATGCTCTTATTTTCTAGAAGTCAGATATAAACTACTTTCCTGGTGGTATAGAGTGCCTACAAGTTTGAACTCTAAGGGGCCCGTTACACGGTGCCGATGTCGGCGAGGAATCACGGGTGCGCATCCCCGCCAACATCACCGGTGAGATGTCACACGTAGCAACTCGCTGGCGTACTCGGCGGCAAGTAGCATCGGCGACCGCTTGCTGGGTTGCCCAGGAACCCAGCGACTGGTAACCCGCAATGTTAAACATTGCGGGTTGCCGCGTTACACAGGACGATCATGCCTGATCACCCTGTTCAGATCGCCAGGTTTCACAACACTGCTGTGAAACCTGGCGATCATTCTGAGGTGATATTTCACCTCATTATCGCTGCGTCACACTAGGCGACACACCGGCAATGTCGGCGGTGATAGGCCACCCCCCTGCATCGCTGCCAAAATCGCCGGCGATGTCGCCTAGGGCGACGGTACCCTCAGTTCCCAAATACGAGTTGTATGTGCTGGAGGTGCGTTAATGAGGAAGACAACATATTACACATATTCTAGTCCTGTAAGTGTTTATCCTTAATCTACAGGAAGGTAAAACAGGTGATTCATAAAGTCACAAGTTTTATTTCTGATCTGGACCTATCCCTCATCCTTCTCAATCACTGCAAAATCCCATTAAAGACGTATTGGCATTCTCTATTGCGTTAGCTATTTGTGACTGGGAGGATATGTTTACCCCTCTTATGTAAGAAAGACGCTGCCACAACTATTTCTCTCTGGTTTGCTAAAGAAGGTAATGCTAATGAAGGAGCTAATGTCAGGAATAATCCACCCCCATGATTGATCCTTAATACTTGGCTCTACTGGATACAATTCAAATTTTTGTCTATCTGTCCTTCTTGGAAGACAATTGATCTGAAATCTCTAGCTTCCTCCAGGATTACCCCCTCATGCAGACACTCCCGATCTACTCCCATTCCCCACAACCCCTTTTTCTTATTTCCTATATGCTTTTTTTTTGCTTTTGCTCTCCTTCACTAAAACTCCTTCCTTCTTTTCTGTTTTCTATATTTTGGGTATTTCAAGAAGCATTCACAACCAGGGATATGGACATCTATTGGGCAATCTTAACTACCAAAACAGTTCCATCTTACTAGGTGTTTTTTTCCTCGGATTTGAACATATATATTGGCCAATATACAGCATATACCAATATACACAAACGTACACCAACGTATACTGACCAAAAAAGTGAAAAATGGAAAGAAAGATTCTATTTCTTACTGAATTAGAGTTAAAATCTGTTCTCGTTTTTTTTTCCACATAAAAAGCTGAGAAACATGGTTGATTTCTCCATTTTCTGTACCATTTTCTCTTTATGATTCTTATCTGATGATGATATGTCTCATATATATTTTTCAGTAAATAGAAGAAAGTTTAAAATAATAAATTTACTGAAAAACAAATTTTCGGGTAAAAAAACGTTCCATTTTGCTTATTAAATCTCATCAGATTGGCTAATCTGTAACTTTAATTTGGTTCATATGATTTTAATTGAAAAATAAAATCATAATAAGATCATTTTTGCTTCTATTCCAAATGTATTGATAGCAGTGATGCCACATCTTAGTCACTCTCCCCGCAGGTACAGTGTTGCGACAAAGGTGGTTATCATGAACCTTTGAAATTTGATTTTAGGCCCCCTTCACATCATGTTTTTTTTCTGTCCGTGTGGATCCTGTTTTTTGCAGGACTACACTGACAAGCCCTGGACCTGGCCGGATGTGTGCAAATGGATGTCAATTATGCCTCAGGATTCAGTGTTTTGCAGGATTCATTTTACCCATCGAAAAGCTGCAGCAAGGTGTGCAGCCATAGGAAAAAATGGCAATGTCAGTCCAGAGAGAGAGAGAGGGATATCTCTCTCTATAGCTGGACCTGGCCCCTAGCTATTATTTAGCTTGGAAAAACGAAGGCTTAGGGGTGATCTTATAATAATGTATAAATATATGAGGGGACAGTACAGAGACCTTTCTAATGATCTCTTTACTCTTAGGCCTGAGACTGGGACAAGGGGGCATCCTCTACGTCTGGAGAAAAGAAGGTTTAATCATAATCACAGACGCGGATTCTTTACTGTAAGAGCAGTGACACTATGGAACTCTCTGCCACATGATGTTGTAATGAGGGAGTCACTACTAACATTTAAGAAGGGCCTGGATGCCTTTCTTGAAAACTATAATATTACCAGTTATACATACTAGATTCTTTGATAGGGCGTTGATCCAGGGATCTAGTCTGATTGCCGTATCTGGAGTCAGGAAGGAATTTTTTCCCCCAATGTGGAGCTTAGTGTTGCCACATGGGTTTTTTTTGCCTTCCTCTGGATCAACATGTTAGGCTATGGGTTGAACTAGATGGACTTAAAGTCTTCCTTCAACCTTAAAAAAACTATGAATCCTGAACAGAAAATGGGCTGGGAGGAGCAGTGCAATTGTGCTGAGCATGTTCAGTTCGAACTAGCAAATCCGCAAAACAATCCTGTTTTTTCCCTGATCTGGTATCATAGACCCCCATTTTATGAGCTCCAGACTCATTTCTGTCCGCTGCGCCCAAAAATAGGGCAGTCTCCAATTCTGAGTCCTGGAAAAAGCAAAAAAACAAAAACGAATCCCGGACTGAATTGACACAAACGGATGGCCATATATGACCAATCTAGCACCATACAAAATATATAAACGGTCACAGCACCTCCTGGCACACAGGGCTATGCATATAAGCCCATCTCAGGGTGCCCGTCCACTCCAGACTGTCCACATCCGGTTGATAGACACATACCATACAAACGCCCACCTGAGGAAGACAGCAGGCCGCTGTTGAAACGCGTAGTTGACAAGCCAGAATAAACAGGTCTACTTTAATTATTGGTATCTGCTTCTGTTTACTGAGCGCTCCTAAATAATACCAGAAATACTGCTTTTCACACCCGGTTATTAGACACATACCATATTTGAAGGACAGTGCCTCAGAAAAAGGTGGTGATGAAAAAAGTTTCTCCTTTATTCCAAGCTTGATAAAGACCACTTTGCTGGTCGAAACGTCGCTGCCGTGTATGACCATGGAGTAAAGGAGAAACTTTATTTCATCACCACCTTTATCCTAGGCGCTGTCCTTAAAATATGGTATCAATCTAGCACCATAGGGAAACAAAACGGGATATCTGCCTATCCCTTTCAAAACAAATCCCAAAAAACGGGGAGTGAAGCCAACCTTAAAATCTCACAATCAGTTTTTAAAATTTTGATGAGTCACAGTAGATAATATTTGAATAGGAGGACCACATCTTATTTCTCTATATTTGTGATACATTATCAAATATGTTTTTTTCTAGCTTAAGACAAAAATCTACTGGTGTAAAGGCACGATACATTTAATAAAAGAATATAAGCCAAATGTGCAGCATAGTGTGATTATAAAATATCTGTACACCAAAAAAGTGAAAAATCAGGAGAAAAATTCTATGACCTTACTGATTTAGAGTTAAAATCTGTTCTCATTGTTTTTCAATTTAAAAGTGAGAAAGGAAGAAGTTTGTAGAAAGGAGAAATACTGTATCTTACATTGAAATATAAAATTTGATTTCTCTTGTTGTCATATCAAAAGACATGCCTGTCTCAATATAAAATGACTGCTCGGTAATAACTTCATTTTTCTCTTTAATTCAGATTGAAATGTCAAACAATTCTAATTTTTTTTATATAGTTATTCAAAGCAATTGAATGTTTAAATAATGCACCATTTTGATAATGTTTCTCGGAAAGTTATCTCAATTAAGTGAAATACAATAAATTAACATTGCAAAATCCATTGATCTTAAAGTTTGGTGTCAAATTTTACTCTCTACAATATCATATCCCAGATCTGTATCTATAACGCTGAACACAACCCAACACATCTGTAATGTTGAATACAATCCAACAAATCTGTAATGTTGAACACAATCCAAACTTTCTGTATCATTGAACACAACCCAACTTACTGTAACATTGAACACAACCCAACAAATCTGTAACATTGAACACAAGCCAACCTACTGTAACATTGAACACAATCCAACAAACCTGTAACATTGAACACAAGCCAATCTACTGTAACATTGAACACAATCCAACACTTCTGTAACATTGAACACAACCCAACAAATCTGTAATCTTGAACACAACCCAACATTTCTGTAACATTGAACACAAGCCAGCCTACTGTAACATTGAACACAATCCAACACTTCTGTAACATTGAACACAAGCCAACCTACTGTAACATTGAACACAATCCAACACTTCTGTAACATTGAACACAACCCAACAAATTTGTAATCTTGAACACAATCCAACATTTCTGTAGTGTTGAATGTATCGCCCTCAGGGCTATGGGTTACTCAGGACGGGTGCTTATTTTCTGCTTACAAGGAGTTGTCACGGTGGTGGCCGTGGACCGGTTCCGTGGCCCTGAAGGGACCGCAATTAATAAGGGAAAAAATCAAAATACAAATAAGAGTTTGTCAGTGACGCCACCTGTGGGATGCGGCCGGATATGACCACCGCTGCTTATCTCAGCTTCAGGGGATGATGTTGGGATGCAGCATGATGATAAACCCTCCACAGATACGGCTAGGATGATCCCTGAGCTGGTGATAATAATTGTTATTGGTGTTGATGGGGATGCAGGAATTAGCTCAAACAATGATGTGGAGACACAAGAGTAACAGTCTTTTCTTTACCTTTAATGCTGGAACTCAGGTAGTACCAGGTACTGTTTTCTAAAGTTCACAGGGTTCGGAGCTTGGAGATAATTTTAGGCTTTCCACGCCAGGCAAGTCCTGAGGCTTTCCTTTTAGATTGTGTCCGTTGGGCCCTGGCTTCATAAAGCAATGCTGTGACCCTCTCTGTTCTGTACTATCTGTAGGACAAGCAGCGTGAACCCTTCTCTTGGCTGTATTTCTACTTAGCTCTCCTGGGCTCTGTAGTGCGGCTGTGTCTCTTTAGCTTTACAGTGAATAGGGCGGTGTATAACTATCCGTTCTCTGGATTTGGCCGCTGGGTGTATAATCCCTTACGATCTCGGTCTCCGGTGACCATACTATACTTAATTCTGGGCTTGCTGGCACTACTATCACTCCCAGATCTTACTTCTCTCCTCCTCAGGCCCTCGTTATGGGCTCCACACACTGTCAGTTTCCTTGGACCGGCCTAACACGGCTCCTGTCCCCAAAATCACTTTCCTCTCCTCCTTCTGCTCTGCTCAACTGTCACCTCAGCTCTCCTGACAGGAACTGACTAGCTCCGCCCCATGCACCTGCATATCTAGGGGACCTCTACTGATGTCAGGAACTGACCTGACCTCAGCTGTTAAAGCTCCCCCTACAGGCCCAGGTTGGGATATGTTACAGTTGTGGCCAAAAGTATTGACACCCCTGCAATTCTGTCAGATAACACTCAGTTTCTTCCTGAAAATGATTGCAATCACAAATTCTTTGGTATTATTATCTTCATTTAATTTGTCTTCAATTAAAAAACACAAAGAGAATTGTCCTAAAGACAAATTGGATATAATTCCACACCACACATAAAAAAGGGGGTGGACAAAAGTATTGGCACTGTTAGAAAAATCATTTGGTACTTCTCTAATTTGTGTAATTAACAGCACCTGTAACTTACCTGTGGCACCTAACAGGTGTTGGCAATAACTAAATCAGACTTGCAGCCAGTTGACATGAATTAAAGTTGACTCAACCTCTGTCCTGTGTCCTTGTGTGTACCACATTGAGCATGGAGAAAAGAAAGAAGACCAAAGAACTGTCTGAGGACTTGAGAAACCAAATTGTGAGGAAGCATGAGCAATCTCAAGGCTACAAGTCCATCTCCAAAGACCTGAATGTTCCTGTGTCTACCGTGCGCAGTGTCATCAAGAAGTTTAAAGCCCATGGCACTGTGGCTAACCTCCCTAGATGTGGACGGAAAAGAAAAATTGACGAGATATTTCAACGCAAGATTGTGCAGATGGTGGATAAATAACCTTGACTAACATCCAAACAAGTTCAAGCTGCCCTGCAGTCCGAGGGTACAACAGTGTCAACCCGTACTATCCGTCGGAGTCTCAATGAAAAGGGACTGTATGGTAAGATACCCAGGAAGACCCCACTTCTTACCCCGAGACATAAAAAAGCCAGGCTGGAGTTTGCCAAAACTAACCTGAGAAAGCCTACAACATTTGGAAGAATGTTTTCTGGTCAGATGAGACAAAAGTAGAGTTTTTTGGGCAAAGGCATCAACATAGAGTTTACAGGAGAAAAAAAAGAGGCATTCAAAGAAAAGAACACGGTCCCTACAGTGAAACATGGCGGAGGTTCCCTGATGTTTTGGGGTTGCTTTGCTGCTTCGGGCACTGGACTGCTTGACCGTGTGCATGGCATATGAAGTCTGAAGACTACCAACAAATTTTGCAGCATAATGTAGGGCCCAGTGTGAGAAAGCTGGGTCTCCCTCAGAGGTCATGGGTCTTCCAGCAGGACAATGACCCAACACACACTTCAAAAAGCACTGCGGAGAGATCTAAAAATGGCAGTTTGGAGAAGGCACCCTTCAAATATCAGGGACCTGGAGCAGTTTGCCAAAGAAGAATGGTCTGAAATTCCAGCAGAGCATTGTAAGAAACTCATTGATGGTTACTGGAAGCGGTTGATCGCAGTTATTTTGGCTAAAGGTTGTGCAACCAAGTATTAGGCTGAGGGTGCCAATACTTTTGTCTGGCCCATTTTTGGAGCTTTGTTTGAAATGATCAATGTTTTGCTTTTTGCTTCACTCTCTTTTGTGTTTTTTCATTGAAGACAAATTAAATGAAGATAATAATACCAAAGAATTTGTGATTGCAATCATTTTCAGGAAGAAACTGAGTATTATCTGACAGAATTGCAGGGGTGTCAATACTTTTGGCCACAACAGTATATGTGTGCTTCGCCTGTTGGATGCCTTGCCTCCAAGCTTGTAATGTGATTACCGGACCCCGGGGCGCCACATTAACACAAACCAACATTTCTGTAACTTTGAACACAACACATCTGTAATGTTAAACACAACCCAACCCTTCTCTAACATTGAACACAACCCAACATATCTGTATTGCAGAACACAACCCAACACATCTATAATGTTGAACACAACCCAACACATCTGTAATGTTGAACACAATCCAACAAATCTGTAATGTTGAAAACAATCCAGACTTTCTGCAACATTGAAACACAACCCAACAAATCTGTAGTGTTTAACACAACCCAACACTTCTGTAATGTTGAACACAATCTAACACTTCTGTAGCATTGACAACAACACAACCTAACAAATTTGTAACGTTGAAAACAATTCAGACTTTCTGCAACATTGAACACAACCCAACAAATCTGTAATGTTTAACACATTCCAACACTTCACTAACATTGAACACAAGCCAACATACTGAAACAATGAACACAATCCAACACTTCTGTAACATTGAACACAACCCAACACTTCTGTAACATTGAACACAACCCAACACTTCTCTAACCTTGAACACAACAAAACATCTGTATTGCAGAACACAACCGAACACATCTATAATGTTGAACACAACCCAACAAATCTGTAACGTTGAACACAATCCGAACTTTCTAAAACATTGAACACAACCCAACAAATCTGTAGTGTTTAACACAACACGACACTTCTGTAATGTTGAACACAATCTAACACTTCTCTAAGGCTAGGGTCACACTTGCAGATTTTACATGCTTTTTTGGAGACCTGTGTTTTTAAAAATGCATGTAAAAACGCACCCATAGGGCCCCAAGCAAAAAATGCATGCCCTAATAGCAAAAACGCATGCCCCAATAGCAAAAAGCATGTCTAAAGTGCAATGCGTTTTTGGCATGCGTTTTTGAACTTATGTGAGGAGCTGCCATCAAAAATGCATGCAAAAACGCATGGTACCTTAGTACCATTTAGTACCATCCAAAAACGCATGCGTTTTCCATAGGGGCCCATATTAAAAAACGCATGTGTTTTTAAATCAGCACCAAAAAATGGTGCATGCACTTTTTTTTGCTGCTGATTCAAACACACATGGAAAAATGCATGGGTTTAGGCACCTAAAAAAAACCATGCAGGAATGAAAAAAGCATGCAGAAACGCATGCTTATTTTAAGGCAATAAAAAAACTCATGCCAAGTATGACCCTAGCCTTACTCTTTCATGCTACCCCAAACATGCTCAATGATGTTCATGTCTAGTGACTGGGATGGCCAGTTCTTAAGCACCTTGATCTTTTTTGCCTGGAGGAACTTTGTTGTACAGACGGATGTATGAGATGGAGCACCATCCTGCTGCAGAATTTGACCCTTTTTATGATTTGGAATATAAGAGGTAGTTAATACTTCTTGATATTTAAGGCTATTGATATTGCCTTCCACCTTGCACATGTTTCGCACACCCCCATACTGAATGTAACTCCAGACCATGATCTTTCCACCACCAAATTTAACTGTTTTCTGGGTGTGTTTTGGATCCATACGGGCTCCAGTAGGTCTCCTGCAGTATTTGCGGTGGCTGTGGTGTAATTACAATGAAGATTCATCAGAGAAATCCACCTTCTGCCACTTTTCCAGCATTCATCTGTTTAGCAGGCTGGGGGACTTTGCAAATGTCACATGGTTTTTTATTTGCCTTTTGTTTAGTGCTGGCTTCTGGGCACTGATTCGACCATGGAGGCCATTTCGAGATAGAATCCTGCAAACTGTTCTAGTTGACACAGTACTTGAGGTGACCAGGCCTGTTGGAGATCTGCTGCAGTGGAAGAGGGGCTTGCTTTGGATTTTCTAACCAACAAACGTTCCTCCTGAGCAGTTGTCTTGTGGGGTCTGCCGGACCTGGGCTTGTCAAACACATCTCCAGTATTTTCAAATCTTTTTTTAATTCTTTGTACTTGACGCTGAGATACATTAAAGGTGCTAGCCACCTCTGCAGTGGATCTGCTCTTCAGCCTCTTGATAATCAAGGCTTTGGTCGCAGGGTGGATTTTTGGCAAGTTGTCAGAGCTCAGTTTGCAGTTCAAGTGAAGGTCTGGGGTGCTGGGTTTCTTTTTAGATACATGCATTAATTAACCAATCATTTACTGAGCACAGGTGAGGATGTAAACAAGGATTGGGTACATTATATGACCAGGTGACAAAACCTTTGTCTTGCTAAAATCTGACCATTCTGTGTTCATTAAATGATCAATATTTCAGCATTGAGGACAATTTATTTTCTAAACCTAAACCAAATTTCGGAGGGTTTCACCTTTCAAAAGAGTAATTTATACAACCAATGGATGAATTTAACATCAGGTTATAAGCTTTTATTTACATAACATGGATAAGCGACATAACTTCTGTCAGGGAGTGTACTGTAACATTGAACACAATCCAACACTTCTGTAATGTTGAACAAAATCCAACACTTCTCTAGCATTGAACACAAGCCAACATATTATAACATTGAACACAATCCAACACTTTTGTAACATTGAACACGACTCAACAAATCTGTAATGTTAAACACAACCCAACACTCCTGTAACGTTGAACACAATCCAACACTTCGGTAACATTGAACACAACCCAACAAATCTGTAATATTGAACACAACCCAACACTTCTCTAATGTTGAACACAATCCAACACTTTCTAACATTAAACAAAAGCCAACATACTGTAGCATTGAACACAATTCAACATTTTTTTAACATTGAACACAACCCAACACTTCGGTAACATTGAACACAACCCAACAAATCTGTAATATTGAACACAATCCAACACTTCTCTAATGTTGAACACAAGCCAACATACTGTAACATTGAACACAATCCAACACTTCTGTGACATTGAACACAACACATCAGTAATGTTTAACACAACCCAACACTTCTCTAACATTGAACACAACCCAACATATCTGTATTGCAGAACACAACCCAACACATCTATAATGTTGAGCGCAACCCAACACTTCTGTAATGCTGAACACAATCCAACAAATCTTTAACATTGAACACAAGCCAACAAATTTGTAACATTGAACACAACTCAACACATTTGTAATGTTGAACACAACCCAACACATTTCTAATGTTATTCACAACTCAACAAGCTGCACACTCTTTTTTATTTTTCATGAATTGGAATATAGATTCACATTTAATGGTCCTTCCACAGCAAGGACCACCGTTTTATTTAAAAACTATTTTGGTTGGCAAACAAAATGAATAGCATACAACACATAGAAAGTGGTATGGACATTCTAAGAGGTTTTACTTTTTACTCTTTTTTACTTACTGTACGCAGACCATTTTAGAAAACATTTCTCCTATATACTGCCATGGTATTATCCATGAATGTACAGCGAAGATTCCTCCTATAATAATGTCTCCATGTCTAGAATATTTATATTCGAATGTATAGTTCTCCATTGTTAGATGACATCTAGGAGCCGAGGTCTGTGATTGTGCAGAGGATAGGATCAAGGAGAAGGGTAATATCCCGCAGAATGCAAGAACAAATACATTGTACGGGGACATGCGAGGTTTAGTAAAGACTCTTCTCTGTGTTCCCAATTGCATGACAGAAGTCAGTCTACTGAAACGTTTAGGACTGTACTGAAAATGACAGGATGAGGGCTTTATATTTTCTTCTAAGTCATATTATAGACTCAATGTATAAATTTAAATTTTGTGAAAATTAAAAAAAAAATGAATAAGATCAGTCTCAGTGTCTCAGGTGGAAGGGACATATTATAATTGTAAATTAAATGAATACAATTAAATATACTAAAAACAACAGTCAAAGAGTTGTTGTAATGAGACTCTGTAAAAGGTTACCTGGCAGCCCTGATATGGCTAGCACAAACAGTTTTAGTGTAAGCTGTATACAGTGACCTGGACTTAAACCAGGGCCCCTGGGATGAGGCCATAGGACAAGCTGATATATGGCTGGGCAGGCTGGCAGGAGTGGACAGGTAGCCAGGTCAGAATCTAAGGGCAGGAAAAGCATAAAGTCAGAAGATGCAACTATAGTCAAAAAACAAGCTGAGGTCAAAACCAGGAAACAAATATAATACACAGGAGCTGAACTAAATGGACTGAGCCAGAGGAACAAAAGGATATATCTAGCATGTTCCAGAGGTAAATTTGAAGCTACAATTTGGTGTGGTGCACTAAAATTTAAAGAGAACTTTTAACTCCAGCTTGACGGCACACACGCGTGTACTGCCAGCTTGGATGGCGCTGCTCGTCCCAGCCACCCTACTGTAAGTGGCTGGATGAAGCCTGCTCTGTCTTGTGGTCTGATTCCAATGGCTTCCTGTCAACATAATGAATATGGCAGTGCCTGGAAATAGAAACATGTCATGATGGAGATGTGACAGTACTTCCTCCCTTTTAACAGGGGCTTCTGGACTCTGAGAACCAGGTTTATTTGAATACAAGAGTTGTCAACGATATATAGCAAAAGTGACAGTGCAACACCTGTGTAATGTTAAAAAGACCCTTCTATCACCCGGGGTCTATACAGAACAACCAGATGTCCCGTCTGCATCATCTAAGGACACTGGTTAGCATCTGTTTACCTTGTGGTCTATATCCCACCAAGACAGGTCATCAATTCATACAATCCCCTTCGTGGTGAGTTTGACCGCATGCATCGATGTAAACAGCAGAATAATTAATATAAAAAAAACAATCTCACCCGGCTGTCTTCACCATTCCGCGTGTCACAGAGTACTCAGAGCTCATAGATGACCTTTTACTAGTGTCCTCCTTGCTTATTAGGGCTCAGTATAGACTGAGACAACTCAATAATAATCTTTTTACAGACTGTCCTCTACATTCTAAAAATGAATTGGGTCTCGTGTAGAGATGAGCGAGACTTTTGAAGTTTGGAATCGGTTGAGTTCGCTGAACGGGCATATATTCGCTGAATAGAATGGCAAACAGTCAGCCAAACTTCTGAACTTTATTCAAATCAATGGGAGGCAAAATCAAGGGTTAAGAAAACACCTTAAAATGGGCCCAAAAGTTTCCAAAGGGGGCCGTCACACGGTGAGATATCCTTAGCGATATTGTAAGCGATCACGTGCACGCGCGATCGCTTACAATATCGCTCACATCGCTGGTGAGATGTCACACAGACAGACTCACCAGCGATGCGGAGCCGCGATCTCGCTCGTTACTATGGTACACATCGGGTAACTAGGCGCCGCGCGTCGCTTAGTTACCCGACGTGTACCATAGTTACCATCTCCCAGCATAGGCGCGGTCGCTGGGAGATGGATCATCGTGGTGTCACACACCACGATGATGCAGATCGTTGCATCGTTCATCGCTAGATCTGAGAACCGAACCTCAGATCAGCGATGTCACGATCAAGCGATTTAACATCGTAAATCGCTTGATTACATGCAACGATATCTTGCCCGATATCGCTTAAGCGATCAAAAAGGAGATCGCTTAAACGATATCGGGCAAGATATCTCACCGTGTGACGGCCGCCAAACACAGCTCAAACCATTTTACAGTGGAGGTCCACTGTATTGGCACAGACATCATATTCCCAACACTATTACTTAGCAAGCTTCAGCACCGCTGTCACCATACTTCTGGGCCCACTCATGAACCTCAGACATCTCTATGACTTCCCTGAGGATGTCTCAGGTTAAAATGTGGGTATCATGCAGCAGTAAATCCAACCTGAGATAACCTGTGTGACGTCAGTGCTCATAATAGACCCTGTCTCATGACAGCGTGATATCGCGTGAGCTGTAGCGAGTTTATCTCGCTGCTATTGTGAGACAGCACGTGTGAGAGGTAGTAACATCAAGGAATGCAGCCCAGGTCAAACTTGCACGATAGCCCCAGCGTGTCCCCTTAATTCTGAATTGCAGTAATGTTTGTGATGGCACTGCTTGTCACACTTTCAACATTGCTTGCGTGCCTGCTCTCACAGCATATGGGGGATACTCTCTGTGAACATGACCACACCATACTGTTGTAAGGCCCATGGTTTGTTGTTTAATGCTTCTATTGAAGCAGATTTGATTCTGCTTGTCTATCCTGAAGCCATCAAAGTTTATCAGAGTTCAGAAGTGCTGTGCGGTGTTTCTTTTTCCTTGCAGATTTGGGGGCAGAAAAAATAAATCTTAACCACATGTACAAATGAATAAGAATTGCAATGTGGGCACAGCACTTCTGACCTCTCATAGACTTTGCTGGCCTCAGGATGCAGATTTTGATGCAGATTCTCAAAATCTGAGTTAAAAAAGCATCAAACAATGCACCATGGGCACAGGGCCTAAGAGGGTCCAGGGAGAACGGCAGTTGTGGTGAAAGGGTTCAAGGATTCCTCTTGACCCCTGGCTACTTCTACGGAGACTTCTAGGGCAGGGATGGCCAACTAGAGTCATCAAGGTCTGAAAACAGTGCAAGTTTTCAGGATATCCTTAGCATTGTACATTTCATCACCTGCAGAGACCAGCTCTGTTCTACATGCGAGTGTGTAGGGTTTTGCATTTCCATACCTCAGACCGTCAAACAGGGCCGGTTTTAGGCAAAGTGGGGCCCTGGGCAAAAGGTTAAAATGGGCCCTAAATGCTCACATATTGCACCGTCACAGTCAGACATTTAGGGTACATTTACAAGGGACAACTTCAGACTGGTGAATGAGCGCGATTTAGAATATTCAGGTCATTCAGCGCTTGTTTCCGGACTTTTTACACAGGATGATGAAGATTGATGGGTGCAGAGCAATCACCAGTAGAGCAATCTGTCCTCTACATGTTATCGGCAGGGGCGTTACTACAACAGGTGCAGGGGTTGCGATCGTACTCGGGTCCTGCAGCCTAGGGGGGCCCCAAAGGTCCCTTTGGCCCATAGAAAAAGACTAATACTATTAAAGATTTGCAATAATTGGGGGCCCTGTTGGAGCTTTCGCATCGGGGCACTAGGGCCTGAAGATACGCCACTGGTCATCGGCAGCACTTCAGCAGTTTGCAGCAGGGGATGTGCTGTCGAGGGCAAGGATTTTTGTTCCTCCATAAACATTCAATCACCCGATGATGAGCCGCATTTTGCTCATTTGTTGGGCGATTGCCGATCTGTTTACACCTAGGAACTCTCGTCTGTGCTGGTGGGATTTATAAATGTAGATGTTACATACACACAACACACGGTATGTGAGGCAAACACTGTATATTACAAGTATACACAGGGGCTGGCAGGCACATTTCTGCCTGGGGGCAAGCACACAGCAGTGGCCCATGAGCAGTGAGCCCAGACCAACATCTGCCCCCTTGCCCCCTGGGCCACCCAGCCCCTGTGTATACACCAAGCACACACATATAGACACACACATCCATTCCCATCATTGTCTGTCTGTGTCATACAGCACGGCTCCACTAGGGAGAGTCCCTCTTTCTAACCTCTTATCCTCTGACCAAGAGATGGGGATGGTGAACACAGGACTCCTTATATTGTGTTTAATAAAATAGGATTTACAAACTGGAGATTCAGTAAGGAGAATGTTTCCATAGGATCATCTACTAAAATGTCATCTGTAACAAAGATCTGCTATATTCTTCATATTATAAAACAAATACATTTGAATTAAGCCACATCCTGGTGTCTTGTCTTGTTCTGGGGTCACTAGTGGAAATATTGATCTTAAAGGGGTTATCCAGAATTCTATACACATAACAGTTCTTTCAAAAACAGCGCCACCCCTGTCTACAGGTTGTATGTGATATTGCAGCTCAGCTCAATTGAAGGGAATGGGCCTGTGCTGTAATACCACAAGCCGCCTGTACACAGGGGTGGTGCTGTTTTTGAAAGAATGTAGTAAAGTTTTATTAATTCTGGACATCCCCTTTAATGCCTTGCAAGTTCTGCTTGATAACTGTCTACAAATGTAGGAATTAAGGAGGTCCCCTAACTCTAACTACAGCCATCATGAACATGTGAAGATTGAAGCCTGCGGGGGGCGCTCCTGCTGCTATTATATGGCTATTACAAGGATTTTATAACTTTCACCACTAAGTGATTTTTCGTTTTTGTTTTTCCCTCTGCTTCTTCCAAGAGCCAGAACTTTTTTATTTATCCTTCCACATCGCCGTACGAGGGCTTGTTTTCTGAGGGCTTACTTTATGTGCCCTGAGCTGACATTTTTACTGATACAATTTTGAGTCAGATACAACATTTTGATCGCCTTTTGTTGCATTGTATTGTAACAACGTGGTGGCCCAAAAACCATAATTCTGGCATTTTTATTTTTTTCCCGTTACACCATTTACCAATTGGATTCATTTACTTCATATATTGATAGCTTAGATTCTTACGAACGCAGCGATACCAAATATGTGTATTTTTTTTTTTATTTTAACAGTTTTATTGCTATTTTCAGTTCAGCTCCTTTGGGGGCCCCTAAGAGAGTGGGGGCCCTGGGCAACTGCCCAGTCTGCCCACCCCTAACGCCGGCCCTGCTGTCAAGCCAGAAACCTGTGGATTGCTCACCAATCTCTATAGGGCCGTATCAAAGCACCTGTTTACAGCAAGAGTCCAAATGCAGCATCTGCAGATTTTGGATTCTCATATGATCAATTTGTTAGGTTATACATTGGAGCAAACAACCTATTTAGATATAAATGTGCTGCTTGAAAGCCTGCTGGGGATCTTCCGTACAATAATCCTCCTGAATGTAGTAACTAATAAGAGAAGGTGTGTAGACCCAGCGCAACTTTTTTATCAATGGCTTATTTATACTACTTTTTATGGTGAGAAATCCCAGATAAAAGAACAGTGTATGTTTTTAACCATATATTGGATGTTTATTAAAACTCAATCTTTTAATAAAAGATCTTTATAAAAAATGTTTTAAAATTTCTCAAATCCTCGTCGTAGTAGTATATATATATATACAGTTATTTATATACAGTTTATGTATATCTTGTTCTTCTGGATCGGGTTCAGTTTCACAAATGGAGGTGATATTTCATGGGATCCATATGAGGTGTCCTAAAAAATGTAATGTAGATGTGTGTAAATATCTTTCTGTTGTGTGTTGTTGTATACTGGACTTACGGTAGGTGATTTACCTTACCTCTATATATTGCTTTGTATATTATCTTCTCATTCCTCCGGGGCCAGGTGTGTTAGGGCTCCTGTTCCCAACGTCCCTGCTTGTTTCTGCCACCGGCGTCTCCTCTACCTCTGCCTCGTGGTTTGCTCCTCTGCTGTGGTGGAGCAAATGCTTCCTGGTACGTCACTCTGACGTGTCTGTGGGTCAGGCTGACGCTAATTCAGGGCGGAGTCAACTTTGCCAAGCTGTCAGGTCGATCTCAGTATGAAGTCTTAGGGTTGGTGCTATCAATAAACTGTATATTGACACAAAACATGGGATGGGGAAAAATACTAAAAACAAAAAAAAAGGCCTTGGTCAAAAAAGAACTGAAAAACAACTAAAAAAAGTCCTTCTCTGGACAAAGTGCCGACTGGGGGATGGGAAAAAGACCCAAAAACATTTTTTTTAGAGAAGTTCACATTATTTGGAGTAAAAACTATCTAGCAGCTTTCTCAGTGCTGCCCAGGCTGAAGGTCACTGTTGGCTATGATACTCCACTGCCAGACGGCCTGGGGGGGTCTCAGGGGCTACTCCTACAGGGGTATTCTCCATCACCAACTGCGCCCCAGCACTCTCCATCATGACCACCGGTGGAGAATATGATGGAGGAAGGAAGGAATTAGGGGATGACTACCCCCTCTATGAGAGATGGGACCAGGTTGGGGAACACCGACAAGCCCTGTGAGATTGAGTACAGCTGGCTGGCTAACCAAGAGAGGCCTGTCCCCCACCTGATGCCACATTCTCTCCTGGTCGACCTCCTCCTGCCACTGTCTTTGGCAGTGGCAACCCAATTTATGCCAACTGCAAACCATCCCTTGCTGCCCATCACTTTTATGAAGGTGACCTCCTCCCCAATAAAGATTGTACAGAGTTATTTGGGAAGATGGTCACACAGCAGGCTGAGCCTTTTGATGTAGCACCGATGTCCAGTACTTTGTTTGGCTAGGCAGCCATACCCTCTCTGCTTAAAAAATGCCACCCCCTTGCTTGGGGTGCATTGGTCATGGAAGTGATTGGCCTTAGATCCATGAAACCACTCTCAGGTGATGTTATCCGCAAACCGAATCTCCTTAATAAAGGACAAAGGATGAGGTGGTTCAAGCCGGAGGGTGTAGGGTTCCCCACATAGCCTTCTCCAAGTTAAAGTCCTCTGGTGAGGGTGATACACATGGCTGGGAAACAGGGCCTTATACCTCTACTACCTCCTCGTCTTCCATGTCCTCTTCATCATGCTTCTGTTTCTGGTATAATTGCTGATACTGTGGCTGCGGCACCAGCTGCAAGTAGAATACAGCCAGGGCAAGCTGCAAGAGTCTCTGCAGTCTGACATCTGGTGCTCTTGGTCCTGAATGGCATAGTGGAAGGGTCACCTCCTCAGTTTGAGCTCCTCAGGTCCTCCTCTGGCATCGGAGACCAGCATTGTATCTGCACCTCTCTGCTAGTGAGGCCCAGTGTGGGTTACACAGTGTAGCTGCAAGTCACATACAGCATGTGTCCATCTCCTGTTCAGGCCCCTCCGGTTCTGGTGCTGCTGAAACACCCTATGCCCCTATGGTGGTGAGGAAGATGACCTCTTCCAGATTAGGCATGTCTTGCAGGGGATCTATTGTCAAACTACGTATTGCAGGCACATGGTAGAAAACAGCACAGCTGCTATAGCAGAGAGTAGCTGACTGAATATCTATATTGTACTGCACTGCTAAAATGGCGCAGATTCACCGAGCTCCATTGTGAAGCCTGTTTACTTTGCCTAGGGGCCCGCCTCTTCCAGTGCCAGTTACAGACACAAATATTCTTACAGAATAATACTGTTTGCAGAATCTTGTTGTCTAGCTTCTTATTGCAAATGTGTCGTGAACGACATTGTTGCGTGTGACACGTTGATCACAGATTTGTGAACATGTTCACAAATCTATCGATGGTCGCCCGCTGGACACGCACCATCGCTGTGTGTGACAGCGGGAAACCAGCGATCAGCGAGCTCCCAGCACTTCACAGGTATCCAAGGCAAACTGTGGGTAACTAAGCGCTGCACAGCACTTAGTTACCCGCTGTTTACCTTGGATACCAGCTTGCTCCCTGGTCCTGATCGCTGGTGAGTCTGCCTGTGTAACAGCTCACCAGCGATGTGCGCGATGTTGTTAGCGATCGCGCATGCATGTGATTGCTAACAACATCATTCATTAAATTGAAGCGTATGACGTGACGTGGCCCTTAGGAACACTTATGGGTTGGAGAAAGTCGGTGAGACAGGTTCAGGGTATCTTGACAAATTTTGAAATACAGCATCTTCCAATACTCGTTATGACCCTCAGGTCTGTTATGTGATGTCTTCCATTCATTATCTTCTTTTATATAGATCAACTAATATGCACCACCGAGATCATTCTTGATAAACCAAAAACTGGTTATAGCGATCAGGGATGAGTGGCAGGGCATTCTCTGCCACTAGTTGTAATGTGGACTGTCTGCTGAACCCTTTTTGCAGACATTCTGCAAAAAATCTTAATCTCTGTGTTGGGGTTAATTTTTGAGAATCAAACACAGAAAATATAAAATTTCTTAATACATGGGGTAGACTATTGAGTATGGCTTTAGAATAATTCACAGAAAAAGACATACAGTAGATTCGTTCTGTA
The DNA here is from genome assembly GCA_033576535.1 of Allobates femoralis. Taxonomy (NCBI): domain Eukaryota; kingdom Metazoa; phylum Chordata; class Amphibia; order Anura; family Aromobatidae; genus Allobates; species Allobates femoralis. Next base: position 14,342,354 of record JARQOC010000003.1, read on the forward strand.
ATTTACCTTTAGCTAAAGCTATTCAGTCAGGGTCGTCGTATAGGAGTCCTCGAAAAACAAGTCTATAGTGGAGAGTTCTGGAGTGATGGGAGATAAGGAGAAGGTCCAAGCCTGAGGGACACGCTGAAGCAACGATTTAATGGATCTCGTTCTCTGTATCACAGAACCAGATAAATATTGTCACTGGCCCCAAAATGCCAAAGATAACTTTTCTGGAAAAAAAAACAAAAAACTTAAACGATCACCTAAAAAGCAGGCAGGTTAATTTGCGTTCAGAATAGGTCAAAGGAGGAGCATGGGCCTGAGTAGTTTCACGGTGCTACAACTGCTTAGCAAGATACTGGACATCCTGGTTCTATTATTGCATATCAGCCTCTACCTTTTGGAGGAGAGCTATAATTTTTTGAGCCAGATGTATTGTAAAAGGACAACCACAGAAAGGCTCAGCGCGAGGCACTATAATAACTAGATCCCAGGGGTCGCCATGGCCTTGACCATTTAAGCTGTATATAGGAATGCGGATCTAAAAATGAGCCCTGGGGCCCGGGCCACATAGTAAGCTGCTGTACAGTGGTGCAGTCTGGCAAGAGTGGTCATGTACAGTAGCTAGCTCAGAAGCAAGAGAGCAGAATTGAAAGATACAAAAAATAGTCAGAAAATAAGATAAGGTCACAAGAAGGAAAAAAATACACTACACAGGAGGTAAATTAAAGGGACTGAACCAGACTAACACAGGGCTATATCTTGATGTTTCCAGCAGAAAGCTAGATGGTTAAGTATGGTGCGGTAACTTCCAAATTACTGGAGCAGAGGACTGAACTCCACCTGGACAAAACACACATGCATACTTCCACACTGGATCCCAGTGAAGGTCTTGGCCACCCTATTCTAAGTGGCTTTACAGAGCCTGCACCTTCCAGAGCCTCTATTTTTCACATGACTTCTATCACCAGCTCCATCTGCTCAATTAATACATTTTCATTTGGCAAAAGAAGCAGATGTCACAGGAGCAAGTCCTGATGGAGACGTGACAGTTACTATATAGGTCACTAAGTCATGGTAGTTTCCTTTGATCTCCTTTAATATGCTTGGTATTAATCATTCAGGATTAGGGTTGAGCGAACTCAAACTGTAATGTTTGGGGCTCGTAGCAAACACCTAACTCTATGTCCATCTTAGGCTGCCTTCACATTAGCGTTTGGCGCCGCAGCGTATGCTGCGTTCCCATACGCAGTCAAACGCATGCGCACTGCGTTCCTATGTTTAACATAGGAACGCATAGTGCCTGCGTTTGGCAGCGTTTGCTGCGTTCGGGTGCGGATGTGGACCATATCTGCTCCTTCCGGTGTCCCGCGTCCGCACCCGGGACGCAGCATGTCGCGTCCCTGGTGCAGGCGAGAGTGTGTGATCTGTATGCAGGCATCCGCCTGCGCACAGATCACTAATGGCGGGCAATGAGAGCGCACGGCGATCTGCAAGCATCTGCAGACCGCCGTGCGCTCCATTATAAACATAGGGGCCCCGGTCTGCATGCAGATGCTTGCAGATGCATCTGCAAAACGCTGCAGATGCATCTGCAAGTCTGAAGGCAGCCTAACTGTTTGGATTTGGAACATAAAGTAAGCTTGTAGGAAGGCTGTCTCTCTTCCGTGTTTCCCTTAAGCTAAGACACATGGGTTATTGGCTGCAAAAGGAAGCAAATCACAGAAGGTACAGCGGAAAGCTGTGAACTCTGATGACCTCACTGACGTCACCAAGCTCTCACAGTGCGCAGATATAACAGACAGCATCGTGCTAATCATCAGGGTTGTAAGTGCTATAGATTTTGGCCCTCTTTTAGTCTGATATCAGCCCTCAGCTGATGGCTTTACCTTGAATAGTTACAAAATAGGGAAGACCCCATTGCATTGTTTTTAATATTTTTTTTAACTCTACACACAGCCAGTGTGATGGGCAAGAAACGGCATACTGACTGCAACTAATCAAAGATGCTGGCACAGAGGATGGGGAAATGTATAACAGTCTCAGGCTACGGTCACACATAGAAATCCGTTTTTGGAAGTGATTTCCATGACCAATCCGTTTTTTTGGGTGCTTTTTGAGCCTCCTGCACCCCTGTACGTTTTTGGACTTAGTCATTTTTTGCCCAAAATTCTTGAAAAAACGGATCCGTTTTTTTAAGGCACCCAAAAAAAAGGATCCGTTTTTCCTTAGGGCCCATGTTAAAAATTTTTTTTTTTTTTGAAAAGCGGACCCCAAAAACGTTCCTAGCAATGTTTTTAGGTGCAGAAAAAAACGGATAGGGTGTTAATCCGTTTTTCTATCAGTTTTTGCAAAAAAAAAAAATGCTAAAAATGATACCAAAAACAGACCAAGGGCTTATGTGTGACCCTAGCCTCACTGCAGCCAATCACAGATCCTGTCAAAGAGGGTGGGTGTGCATATGGAGTCCGTGGAGCCTCGATTAAGAGTCTCAAACATGGGACTAGCCGGATATCTAGCTAAACACAGATCCTGTCAAAGAGGGTGGGTGGGGAAGGAAATCAATATTCATAAACCCTTAAACAGCCTGACATCAGTCTTATTTGTTGGGGAAATGCGGTATGTGTAATTTTCCTGCTTTAGTCCTTTTCTGTGTTCTTTTGCAGCCCACTAACCCTTACTACCATCATTTGACAGCACGTAAGTTTAAGACCCCATTGACTTACATGGAATTCACAGATCAGGGTCAGTTCGGGTCAAGTCCTGGTCCCGAACCAGACTTTTTTTTAAAAGTCTAGCCAAACCCAGTAAAGCCGAGCATCCACCTCTATTCAAAGGATCAACCACTATCCACTTCTACTATATAAAAGCCCTTTCCAGCAGATCTGTGTGCCTTTAGGTTTGTCACAATAACAGTGACCCCATAGGACATCATGTAATTTACAGTTAAACTGGAAAATTACAGTTAAACTGAAATGTGAAGAAGCTTATAAATTTGGTTGTTCAATCAAGTTTAGTTGATCAGTCAAAGAAAACAGCACCACCTGAAGAACATATGTGATGGGGGGCCCACACGCCATCCAGGTATTCATTGCCACCTGAGTCTGCTCTGTCATACCCTTAGGGTGCACCCATCCTGCTGCTGCACTTATTCCAAATTGAATTTCTCTCTAAAAAGGCATTCTAACACCACAGCACAACACACAGGGGGAAGAGAGAGCACAAAGGTAGAGAGATCACACAGGGGGAGAGACAGCGAAATAGGAAAGAGAGCATGCAGATGTATAAAGAGAGTGCATAGGGGTGAGAGACAGCACAAGAAAAGAGAGAGCTCATGGTGGAATGGTGAGCAGCAGCAGCGCTTGCCAAGCCACAGCCACCCTGTGCAACAGCCAGCTCCCCCACCTTCCTCCAACGAGCATCGCTGTGCTCAAGTCCACTTGGAGCTCGGCCTACTGTGAGCAGCTTGCAGTGTTTGACAGATCGCACTTGGGAGAAAACCAGCAATGTTGGATGTAGTGTGTACAAAAAACAACAAAACCCACCCTCCCTCCTCCATAATTGTTTGTTAATAGCTAACTGTATGTGAGGAGAGAACAGAATTGCTCAATCAGTGACTTCCATTAAGGTTTGGGTCAAGTTTGGGCCCATTACTGAACTTTATTTAAAGGGAACCTTCCACCTAGATTTAAGGCCCTACACTATCACTAGCTGTCCCTACACCTTTCTAGCTGCTCCCTATCTATCCCTTTCTGATCTAAATGGGCCCTATTAAACATCAGAAAAATAACTTTTAACTTACAGAAGTCCCTAAGGCTGGGGACTGGAAAGGCGGCCCCACGCTCCATTGTTCCCTCCTAGATGCTGCAGTGCACGCTCCGCTGGGTGGCATTATTCTTTATTCCTCCCCGCCTCCACCATTTGGAATCTGCCGCCCTCTGTACACATAGTATGCACTGGCCGTGACGTCACATCTGGCAAGGTGCATTATGGGGCCGGTCACGTGATCGGCCCTAGTGCATAATGGGGCCGATCACGTGATCGGCCCGGCTTCAATAAGCGCATTACGCATGCGCAGAGCCGGGCCGATCACGTGATCAAGTCCAAAATGCACTGGGGCCGATCATGTGACCGGCCCCATAATGCACCGCGCCGGATGTGACGTCCCGGCCAGTGCATACTACGTGTACAGAGGGCGGGAGATTGCAAAGGTGGAGGCGGGGAGGAATAAAGAATAATGCCGCCCAGTGGGGCGTGCGCTGCAGCATCTAGGAGGAAACAATGGAGCGTGGGGCCGCCTTTCCAATCCCCAGCCTCAGGGACTTCTGTAAGTTATAAGTTATTTTTCTGATGTTTAATAGGGCCCCTTTAGATCAGAAAGGGATAGATAGGGAGCAGCTAGAAAGGTGTAGGGACAGCTAGTGATAGTGCAGGGCCTTAAATCTAGGTGGTAGGTTCCCTTTAAAGTCAGCTGAACCCGCAGAACCAGAACTTCTATGGATCCGCTTTTCTGTATTTATTTATTAACATTGAAATTTCACTTCATTATGTTTTAAGCTATAACATTTTTTGTCATCTATTGTGTACTTTCCACTTGGTCCCACTGACCCCTAAACCCATGATGTCAGTGTGTAACATTCTATGACGGGTATCATTTTAACGCTGTATATTTGTATTGTTATATTCCTTCGTTATATGGCACACCACCATGTGTAGACCATGTATTTAGGTGAGATCCACAAGATATAGCAAAACCGTGAACAAAGAAAATGTCTAAACACCGAGAAGGATCTGGATACTAAACAACTTGGATAAAACGCTTTCCAATGACACAAGAAAAATCTCAAATGGATTCAGATATACCCAGTGGTGACCAGTAGCACAGTGATACACTCTTCAAAAGGCCCAGATGGAGTCACTATCTTACTATAGTGTGTCCAACAATTCACCCACCGGAGGCCGTAGCCAAAAATGTTATCAAGTATAAAGGAGTAATATAGTAGTCTCATATTGCCTGTATATGTTCCCCTGAATTGTAAGGTGCTGCTGCTATAGAAATAAATATTAACTATAATATTATACCAACAAAACTTTATACTGTATGTAATTTATTAGGATTTTATGTTACCCTAACATTAAGTAACAGGTATTTATGGAGTGTAATGGAAAAGATACAAAATTTTCCAATTATCTAAAAATCTAAGTCTGAAAATTGTGGCTTACATTTGTATTCAGCCCTTGTAGCCTGATACCCTAAATAAAATCCTGAGTAACCAATTGCCTGCAGATGTCACCTACTTAGTAAATTGAGTCCTCCTGGGTGTAATTTATTCAAACCGAGGAACTCACCAGACAGTTCTAGGATAAAGTTGGGGAGAAGAGTAAACCTGGATTAGATAATGAAAAATAGCCCAATCTCTGAACATCTTATGAAGAACTGCTCTTTCCATCATTCAAAAATTGTAGGACTATGGGACAACTTCAAACAAAGACATGGCCGTCCACCGAGACTGACAACCAACAGTGATGGCCATCCGAGTCTACAGGCATAAAAGGGAGAAAATGGACCGTGTGTACCGGACCCGCGCTGCTCATATAGGAGACGGCCAAACGTTAGTTCGTAGTAAGTGGCTTCTTTATTACATTCGACGCGTTTCAGAGTCAGACCCGACTCCTTCTTCAGGGAGCACAGAAGGAGAAGTCGAAAAGTCAAAGAAGTAGTCGATTCTGACTCCGAAACGCATCAGATTTAAAAAAGAAGCCACTTACTACGAACTATCGTTTGGCCGTCTCCTATATGAGCAGCGCAGGTCCGGTACACACAGTCCATTTCCTCCATTTTGTTACCGTTTCCGCCAACGTGTGGACCCTGCAGCAGCCATTTTGCCGGTTGAGTGCCGTACAACCTTTCCAGGTGAGCAGTGCTCTTTCCAAGTCTTATGATATCTGTGAGATAAGACCCTATTGCGCTCTGTTTCATTTTCAGTTCTCCTACAGGCATAAAAGGGCAATCTCGGACAGCCTAGGTGCAAACCAGAGCATAATAAGAGATTAAATTAGTGAAAAATAAATTTGCTATTAATCAAATTTCTTGGTAAAATACACACAATTTTGCGTATTGCATCTCAACAGATCAGCTAATTTGTAGCTTTAACTTGGTTCACATCATTTTAATTTCAGAAAAAATAAACTAGATTACTTTGGCTTAAATTTTTTTTTATTTAAAGGGAACCAACCACCTCAGATGACCTCTATAAGCGGTTAATACATGTCCCTGGAGGCTACCTACATCATTGCAGCTATCTTTTTGCTAAGAAAATTGATAACTGCAAACCGAAATAAACAGTTAGTAAACTTACATGACTCCAGTACGAGAGGGCGTCTCCCTTTGGCTCCAGAACGAGAGGGCTGTGTCTTATGCAGGCTGAGTGGCTTTCCTCCCCTCCCTCTCTGTTTGCAGGACGTCACTGAAGGGCGTGATATTATCTTGGTGTAGGCGGGCACGCAAGCCAGCTCCCGTCCGTGCACGTCATCGCAGGGAGTGAAGATGCTAGTGCACGTGACCCTGTCTCCCTGCGATGACGTGCACGGACGGGAGCTGGCTTGCGTGCCCGCCACAATAACATAATATAACGCCCCTCAGTGACAAGCTGCAAAGTGAGAGGGAGGGGGAGGAAAGCCACTCAGCCTGCATAAGACACAGCCCTCTCGTTCTGGAGCCAAAGGGAGACGCCCTCTCGTACTGGAGTCATGTAAGTTTACTAACTGTTTATTTCGGTTTGCAGTTATCAATTTTCTTAGCAAAAAGATAGCTGCAATGATGTAGGTAGCCTCCAGGGACATGTATTAACCGCTTATAGAGGTCATCTGAGGTGGTTGGTTCCCTTTAACAACTTCACCAATAACAATATCACATAGAAGAAATGAACATATGTCTTACTACAAAGAAAAAGCATGACACATAGCATTACTCATCTAACATCTCCAATGCAAGGCCTCTTCAAATAGTCATCACCTAGTGTCACTTATGAGAATATGAAGTTGGCAAGTTTTAGTATCATTGCTTGACGCTCAGAATACTAATAAAGTGGGTGAAGACCAGGGGCGTAACTACAATAGGTGCAGGGGTTGCGATCGCACCCGGGCCCTGCAGCCTAGGGGGGCCCCGAAATTCCCTTTGGCCTATAGAAAGAGACTAATACTATTAAAGATTTGCAATAATTGGGGGCCCCGTTGGAGCTTTTGCATCGGGGCCCCTGGGCCTGAAGTTACGCCACTGGTGAAGACACTTTAATTGAAGTCAACGAAATACAGAGAAAAGAGAGCAACAGAAAGATTGAAAAGAGGAAGAACAGTAAGAGAAATAAGAAAGAAGGGAGAGAGAGAGGAGAAGGGGGGAGAATGGAAGTATCCACCGTCGGGAATAGCCAAGCAGCCCATTCATCTAGTGGCCAGGGTCCCGGGCAAGCAAATTATTGTATTCCGGGGAGGCTTTAAACTTGCTCCCCTGGTACCTGTTGCCAAAGAATTCTTCATATTTATTCCAATGGAAGCCGTCAGGTCCTCCATCAACATCAATTAATTTATCTTAGCGACCCATAAATTGATGTCAGGAGAAGGGGATCTTCAACAGAGTGGACTGCATGCCCTTGCAGCCATCACCATAAAACGCAACAGAAATCTTTTATTAATTAAAACATTGAGGTTAGAATGTTGAAGCAAAAATAATTCCGGCCCAAGGTTTTGACGGGTGTTTGCGACCTGTTTGATAATAATCTACACATCTTTCCAAAATGTAGCAAGTTTCTCACAGCTCCAAAAGATGTATCCATTAACATCCTCCGAGCCAAGTGATTCCATAATTTTTGCCAGGGGAGGTATAACTACGATATTGGCCTTCAGAGCATCGCTGGGAACAGGGAGCCCGGATATAGTGCGATATTATTAAACGCTGATGAAAAGTGTGGAGACAGCTGAGGGCTGAGTTTTTTAGAATAGGCCAGCGGGAAGCCATCTGGGCCCGGGGCTTTCCCATTAGGGGAGATACTAATCACCTCAAGCACCTCCGTTTCTGAGATGGGGCTCTCCAACATGACAACCTCCTCCTCAGAAATCTTGGGTAGGCCAAAATTTCTGATGTATTCAGAGATTTTGGTTCTGAGGGTCCTCTTAGCCTCCACCGTAAGCGAACCATCTAGTGAATAAAGTTTTGCATAAAAGTCTCTGAAAACAGAGGCAACATCTGATAGGGTGGACACCCTAATACCACTACGGTTGATGATTTGGGGAATATAAACCTTATGTACGCTGGGTGTAAAGCGCCCTCGCTTGGGTCCTGCTAGCCATGTTCCCATACTCGTAGTAGTGTCTCCAATATCTGGCTAAGGGAGCCTTAGCTTTATGCATCAACAATGCCCTCAGTTCCTTTCTTTTCTTTAAAAGAGACGCAAGGATCTGAGAATCCAGATTTGATTTATGGAGGGTCTCCATGCAACCAATATCTGCTTAAAAGACCACCATCTCCCTCTCCCTCTTCCTTTTCAGGCATGAAAAAATAAAAAATGAATAAAGAATCCTCTAATTACACATGTATGTGCCTCCCATACCATATTCAGATAGGAGTCCGTCCCTGCATTATGAAGAAAGTAATCCTTCAGCGGGGACTGGACATCCTTCATCATCATCTCGTCATTAAGAGGGGAGGAGTTCAGGATCCGATGACTATTTCTCCCTGGCGGCCCACCACAGAGAAAGTTAACTTCACCAGGGCATGGTTTGAGAAAGTGATAGAATCTATGGACACGTAGGGAGTCTAAATCTGAATGTTTCAGGAATAAATTGTCTAAACAAGAGTATGTGCTGTGGGCAGCTGAGTAGAACATATAGTCCTTCTCTGAAGGGTAGGCAATTCTCCAGGCATCCATTAACTGATATTCAAACAAACCCCTCCCGATCTGCTTTAGAACGGCCATAGATAAACCAGAGACGCCTGATGATGTATCCCGGGAAGGGTCAAGCACAAGATTAAGGTCACCCCTTACACCAATCTGCCCTTCACGAATGATTTCATCTGATTGAGGCATCTGAGGAGTGAGGAACACTTCCCCGAGTTGGGTAAATAGAGTGACACAAACGTAAATAGTTGCGAGGCCACCCTCCCCTTAAGCATCGCTAGCCTACCTTCCTGGTCTGTATGAAACTCAATCGGCTCCCATGCCAGCAAGTTGGAAAAAAGTATGCATGTACCTCTTGCTCTAGAGTCATCCGAAAAGGAATGGTACACCATCGGGAACTTCCTGTCTGAGATTTTAAATGATTTGTTAATTGAGTAGTGGGATTACTGGAGCAAAGCTACATGTAGCCTGTTCTTTCAAAGGAGGTTTACCAGTATTGAACATTTTCCTGGGCTATGCAGGCGCTTCACATTGAGAGTGCCCATTCGGAGGTCAGAACAGGTGGGTATGATGGTAAAAATCATGGCAGGACAGGGACCACAAGGCAATCCTGACAGCTGATAGGGACAGGGGGAGGGAGAAATACTAGATTATTTGTAGATGAGAAAGAGAGAAAGAACAGAAAAGACAGAGAAAATGGAAGATTTGCTTATGGCAAGCTTATAGGCCCTGAGACTATCCCCAATCCTTAAAAGAGAAGTGTGAGGGTGCGAAGAGAAAGCCACCATGGGGCCACACGCACACAAAATATCAATCACTAGGCGATCCACCTGCCACAGCTTGGTCGACGGCCTAAAATCTTTTGTCCACTGCAATTAGCTGCAATGTAAACTTTAAAACATAAAAATAACCAATAACAGGATAATCAGCTACTCTGACTATATGGGTAGATGTGAGCGAGCCAATGAGTACACAAGTAAATTAGTATATGAGTAAGTGGGTAGGTGAATAACCTGGGTGTCCGCTGTACTGAATGACCCCACAGAATGACCATCACACCTTTGCATCTATTTTCAGAAGATACTTAAACACATAAAATTATGACAAATATTAGATATAAGCACTAAACAGTAAACCCTGTATGTTGAGGAAAAGCCCCCTCCAGGCTCCCACATCGAACTGATAAGAAACACTCCAGGGGCCCCATACTCTCATGGAGGCAGAGGATCTCCTCTCTTACCCACTTTAGGCCCACCCCTTGAGCCTCAATGCTGACCCTGAGGGTCCAACCTGGAAAGGTGGCAGCCCCTACCAGGCTGGAAAGGCCGGTGCTCTCCAGCCTTGATTGCGAGCCAGTCCGGAACCTCTATTCGGTCCATCTTCAGAAATTGAAATAATCCAGGCAATTCAGACTGCCTCTTGAGGAGGAATATGGCAGAGTACTTTTGGATAATCATTTGGAATGGATGTCCCCAGCGATAGGCTGCTCCAAAGTCCTTGATTTTGACCAATAAGGGATAAAGGTCTTTCCTCATAGCCAACATGTGACTCAATATCTCCGGAAAGAGCTGTATCCTGGCCCCCTCTATATCTACCGGACCATGTGACCAGGCCTTCTGGATAATAGAGTCCTTGTCAGAAAAATAGTGGAGATGACAGAGGACATCCCTGGGATTATCCTGGGATTTTCCACCGGGGTGAAATGCTCTATGTATTCTGTTGAACCAGCAAGAAGAGTCGGCTGGGCACTCCAATAATTTGTTGAATATGGCATGGACATTTGATTTCTACATGTCAGGAGGCCACTCCTCTGGCATCCCCTTCAACATGATATTGTTTCATCTGTCCCTGTTCTCCTGGTCATCCAGGAGCAAGGACAGGTCCCCCATATTGGCATTAGTCACCGCCAGTCACTCCTCCAGAGCTGGGACTTGCTTCTCCAGGGACCCCTGAGCCGCCTCCATAGCCGTAACTCTGTTTTCTACTACAGTCAAGCCCTCCCATGCCGAGGCCATGGCTAGGTTATGGGAGTGCTCTAGTTTAGAAATAATATAGTCCAGGTTCGCTTTTGTTGGAAGTGCCATAGAAAGCTCCCTTAGTGCCTGAAAGACTTCTCTCAGAGCAGAGGTAGTCATTTGGAGGTGTGAGTCAGCTTCCCCTCTCATTGTGGCCATAGCAGAGTCTGCCTGGGTGTCTCCCCCCTGATGGTGAGTGGGGGGGTCTGTAGCCTCACCCATGCCCACCATAGCCCACTCTCCCATTGCCATAACCGCATGTCCAGTAGCTTCTGTTTTGGGACCCCATGCAGACTCTCCCCCGACGTCTTTAAAGGACATTGGATCCTGGGCACATACCTCCATAGGAGAGCCTGTGACTGATCATTGCTCCAACCCACCTACCCCTCCTCTCCTCTCCAAGGGAGCCACATGGAGGGAGGATCTTGCCTTCCGACGCTCCCGAGAAGATGGTGAGGCCGCCGACAGGAAGCTGACAATGGATCCCGCTGGATTGGAGTTGGCTCCAGAGGCATTCTAGGGGCTTCTAGCATGAGACTGCTTCTTCAGCGGCATTTCCCGACTGCTGGTTAAGTTGTACTATGCAGGTGTTGTGTTGGGAGCTCCTAGAACTTGCTTCCTCACTCCATGATGGCCAGGTCCTGCCCCCATTTTGGCTTAAATTTAAGGTGTACTGTCATCAGTGGTGCTGTTGGGCATCTTGGTCACACAAAAGGTCACCACGAAGGTCTATGACTGCTAGAGATGGAAGTCAAAGCAGTCTCCATATCTTGGCCTGAGCTTATGCACTTCAGCTAAAATGTTAACTAAGAATCTCATGATCAGCTTTTGAAATGTTAATGAGTTAAAAGGAACCTGACCCCTCCAAATCACCCCCAACCCTATGAATACCTGTCCCTGCACCCTGAGAGATCATTAGTAGTGGTCCTTTTCTGTAAAAAATGCGTGGTGTAACATTGCCAAACAGGAGCATTGCTCTGCAGAGAGGAGGCTGCACAGGAGCAATGCTCTGCAGAGAGGAGGCTGCACAGGAGCATTGCTCTGCAGAGAGGAGGCTGCACAGGTGCAATGCTCTGCAGAGAGGAGGCTGCACAGGAGCAAGCTCTGCACAGAGGAGGCTGCACAGGAGCAATGCTTTGCACAGAGGAGGCTGCACAGGAGCAATGCTCTGCAGAGAGGAGGCTGCACAGGAGCATTGCTCTGCAGAGAGGAGGCTGCACAGGAGCAATGCTCTGCAGAGAGGAGGCTGCACAGGAGCAATACTCTGCAGAGAGGAGGAGGCTGCACAGGAGCAATGCTCTGCAGAGACGAGGCTGCACAGGAGCAATACTCAGCAGAGAGGAGCCTGCACAAGAGCAATGCTCTGCATGAGTGGAGCCAACATGCTGGCGACGCCGGAGTGAAAATGCCGTGGCGGGGAACACGATGACCCGCTGGTAAGTATGACAGTCAGAGTGCCTCTGCAATACTCTGCAGAGAGGAGGCTGCACAGGAGCAATGCTCTACAGTAAGGAGGCTGCACAGGAGCAATTCTCTGCAGAGAGGAGGCTGCACAGGAGCAATGCTCTGCACAGAGGAGGCTGCACAGGAGCATTGCTCTGCATGAGGGGAGGCTGCACAGGAGCAATGCTCTGCAGAGAGGAGGAGGCTGCACAGGAGCAATGCTCTGCAGAGAGGAGGCTGCACAGGAGCAATACTCAGCAGAGAGGAGCCTGCACAGGAGCAATGCTCTGCATGAGTGGAGCCAACATGCTGGCGACGACGGAGTGAAAATGCCGTGGCGGGGAAGACGATGACCCGCTGGTAAGTATGACAGGCAGAGTGCCTCTGTCCTCTGCTGACCACTCTGCCCGCCGCACTGCGCTGACCACTCTGCCCGCCGCACTGCACTGACCATTCTGCCCACCCCACTCACTGCTAACCACTGAGCCACCATACTCCTGCTAACCACTGAGCCACCGCGCACTACTAACCACTGAGCCACCGCGCAGTGCTAAAGTGCTAACCACTGAGCCACCGCGCAGTGCTAAAGTGCTAACCACTGAGCCACCACGCAGTGCTAACCACTGAGCCACCGCCCAGTGCTAACCACTGAGCCACCGCGCAGTGCTAACCACTGAGCCACCGCGCAGTGCTAACCACTGAGCCACCATATACAGTGCTAACCACTGAGCCACCATATACAATGCTAACCACTGAGCCACCGTATACAGTGCTAACCACTGAGCCACCATATAGAGTGCTAACCACTGAGCCACCATATACAGTGCTAACCACTGAGCCACCATATAGAGTGCTAACCACTGAGCCACCTGTATACACACAATTAATTTCACCGCACTCCCCTAAATATTAGTAAATAAACTATATATGCATTCTAGACTACCCGATTCTTTAGAATCGGGCTCACAGCTAGTATAATATATGTGTGTAACTTTATGTGTAGAATTACTGAAATAAATGACCTTTTTGATGATATTCTAATTCAATGAAATGCACCTGTAAGTTTCGTGTCCGTTGTCTCTATATTTTTATTAAATTATGTAATGCCTTTCATTTCTAAATAAAGAAAAAAAAAAGCTGCAAGCGTAAAAGCAGTATAAACGTCATTAAACAATGTGAGTGAGATGTACAGTATGTTGTCCTCGTTCATAAAAATTATACAGCCCAAAAAAAGTCAGAAATTGGAGAAAAATGTTATTTCCTTAAGTGCCCGTTACACGCTTCAACGTCCCAGCTATATGACCAACAATCCGACTTGACCTAGATCGCTGGAACGACGTTCAATGATCGGTTGTGAGGTGTCACATGTACTGATATCATGAACAACACAGCAACAACTCTGCAACAAGTGAACGATAATTGCGGTCGTTTGGATGCCTATGTTCCTCAGTTCTGAATAGGCAAAGTCGTTAACGACATCGTTATCAAGGTGTCACACACACCGATGCTGCAGGTTGGACGGACGATCAACGACTGATTTTTGGTCCAGTTCATAAACCTGCGAACAACTATCAGCCGACTTATTGTTGGCCGTATGTACGTGTCACACCCAACGACGTCGTAATGACGTCGTTGCACTGCACCAAACGCCATGACGTTTCAACTATATCATTCACGATATTGTAATGTGTGATGGGCCCTTTATTGACTTAGCTGCAAAATCTTTCAACAATGTTTATTGCTACAAAAGAGTAACATGAAAAAGTTGATGGAAAAGAGGAAAATCATATGTTTCCACATAAAACCTGATAAAGCATGACTGACCTTTTTGTTAGCAAATCAAAAGCCTCAGTGTCTCAATATTAGGACAAAGACACACTGAGCGAGACACAAGTGAGATTCTCGCATGAGTCTCGGATGACTTACCCAAAACGTCCGTTGCATTTTTGGACAAGAACATGTGAGCTGCTTGTGTTTCTATGCAGCTGACTCGCTCCCATCTAGAGAGATGGCAGCCGGTCCGGGTAAGTCATGCGAGACTCATTGGAAAATCTCACATGCGTCTCCCTCAGTGTGTCTCTGTCCTAAAATGAATGCTCAATAATTACTTTATTATTTCTAAGTTTGAAATTTAACACTAATCTTCCTTTTTTTAAGATCTTAGGTAACCCTTTAAGGAAAGCCGGGGAGCCCATAAGGTGGGCAGGCCTCATGACATTCGGGGAGCGAGGGAGTTAATAATAGAAGGTATGGGCATAGGAATTTTTTCCTAAAAAGCAAGGGATACAATTGGTTTGGGGGGTTGGTTTAGGGGAGGAAGAGGGGGAGCTTAGGGGCAGCTATAGGATGGAGTGAGGGAGGTAACTCCTCACTCCATTTCCGGGAGAAGCAAGGACAGTTTAACACCCACCCTCCCCTGTTTGGGTTTGAGTTACGGGATGTGCTTGGGCGTAACGTGAGAATGGTTTGAGTGTTATGTGTTGTTTGGTATGTTGTATTAGGAAGTATGTGTGATGTCTTGTCACGGCAGCGGGGTAGGTCTGGTCCAGAGGCAGTGAAGCTACACTCATAATTGGGAGGTGAGCCACTTGTAAGATATAGTAATTATGGACGAATATGGTCCGCGCTGCTGGGAATAAAATGAAAGACATCCAAGGTGGAATGATAGGTGCCTTTATTCCATTCCTTACGCGTTTCAAGGCATTCTCAGCCTCTTCCTCAGGAGAAAACACCATCAATAAACTGATTGCATTACTGTGCATTCACCACCTCGAATGGGGTCCTGCGGTGGCTGATACCAGGCATTGATACCAGTTGTGGGTCTCACAACTGCTAAAGGTGAGCAGTTCAAAGTATTTGTCTTTCCAGTAATTTGGGAGATTCGACCCATTGCGCCCTTGTCTACCCCATTTTTTAGGTACTTGGAAGGTATAGTGGCTCTGGTTACAGGTACCTTGCAGACATGGGGTTCTGCAAGGTTGGGATATTGGTGCTCGGTAATCAAAACCTCTTCCCTGGGGTCTGTATTTTTGCAGGACAAGGTTTGGAGGCTTCTGGACTGGGCCTATCCAGGTGTCATATGAAGGTGATGCCTATTGTTTAAAGTTGGGATGCCAGTTGAACGGCGTACCTGTTATTTTTTCCTTAGTATGAAACAATAGGCAATAAAGGCTGCTGTGGCCAAATTGTTAAACTAAGTCACGAGCAGTGTTTTTGTCATTATATAAATGATGGGGGTTGTTTAGATGGGGGGTTGGTCAATTAATGACTGAAAAACCCTCCTTCAACTGTCCTAACTTACACTGTGCTATGCAAATCATAAGTCTCCTCCTTGCCTTTGATGCAAGCTCAGCGTGTGAGCCTGCATCTTACCCTGCAGATGATGGCTGAACTATTCAGCTATCATCTGCCTCTAGTAGCTCTAAGGACTGTAAAAAAAAAAAAAAAAATAGTTTTAAAAAATATATAAAGAATTAAAAGTCAAAATCTCATTCCTTGTACCACATTAATTATTAATAAAAATATGAAAATACAAAATTGGTATTCACAAATTTGTATAAAAATGTCATCTATCAAAAATTAGAATAAATTCATTTGATCTGTAAAGAGCATAACGAGAGAAATAACAATCAAACCTCCAGAACTGCAGTATTAAAATTAAAATATTGTATATACCCCAAAATATCGATGGAAAAAATGAAAGAGGGAAAAACTAAAAATGGCCTGAAGGGGTTAATAATAAATCTTTAATAAATCTTTATTTATATAGCGCCAACATATTCCGCAGCGCTTTACAATACAGTGGGTAATAAATACACAATATAATGCAATAAGAACATATACAATATAATACAGTAATTCCAGTAGAGAAAGTATACGTTAAGCATAGAAGGGTTAAGAGGGTTAAGCAAAACAGTAGAAAAAAAAGTATAAATGAGAACAATGCACGTATCGATGTAGCTTAATTTGACTATTCAAATAATGAACCTTTTTGATAACGTTTCTCAGAAAGTTATATCAATTAGGTGGATTATGTTGAGCTAACATTGCAAAAGCCATTGATCTTAGAGGAGTTGTCTGACCTTGGGGTCTGCAGTCACCCTATATCATGCAAGTGTACCACGTCTACCACAGGTACTGCATAATCAAATGCAGTTTGGGGTTTATAGGAGATTTGAATCTTGGTAGCAAGTTAACACCTCCGATATACGATCTCTCACCCACTCTTGTCACCTGCAACTGAAGAATATCTCTAGAATCCCCTTTTCCTCACCATGGAAACAACACAAAACCCTCAGAGTGGCCCTGATCCACTTCCGCCTTGATTATTGCAACTCTCTATTAATTGGCCTCTCCCTCACTAGGCTTTCCCTCTCCAGTCCATCCTTAATGCAGCAGCCAGGATCACCTATCTGGCTAACTGTTACTCAGACCCCTCCGCTCTGTGCCAGTCATTGCATACATTATAGGATCCACTTCAAATTGCTTGTTCTCACCCACAAAGCTCTTCACAGTGCAGCACCTCCCTACATCTCCTCCCTCATCTCTGTCTATCACCCCACCCTTTTCTTCGCTCTGGGAGAGACTTCATACTAACATCTACACTAATCCGAACCTCCAATTCCCAGCTCCAAGACTGTTCCCAATTCTGCCTCAAGAAATTAGGACTACCCACAACTTACTTTGATTCAGGTACTCCCTAAAAACACATCTTTTTAGGGTGGCCTATCATTCTCCCTACTCAAAATCATTCAGACATAGGTTATCCACTACTTCCCTAAACATAACTGTCTAACTCCATCAGACCCAAAAGCTCCACACAGACTGGCTGGTGGCCACTTACTCCGCTCTCATCTATTCCACACTTGCTCAAAATGGCTGGACCATGATTGTAAATAAGCCCCTGTATTTTGTTTCACCCCACCGTATTGTAGATTGTAAGCTCTTGCAACAGAGAAGCTGTAAAGAAAGTAGTAAAGATGAAAAAGGCAGCATTCACCGATGCAAAGAATCTTTACCCTTTGTTAAAATTTAAAAGGCTGTGCAGGAGGGGGAGAGCAGATGAGGTCTACGTTCATCACGACTGCCGGGGACCCATAGAAGTATTCAGGACTAAACGGCCATTGTTGTTGATGTAGCCCACATCTACACCAGGGAGACCTCCTGTAGGTCCTTCTTTCTTCAAGCTTATCATGCAAGCATATGACTTCATGTACGCAAATTGTTCCATCTAGAAATGCGTGGTTGGATGTGTCTAGTCAGAATGTGGCTGGAAGTATGTAAATTGGATGAACGCATACAGTTGTGGCCAAAAGTATTGACACCCCTGCAATTCTGTCAGATAATACTCAGTTTCTTCCTGAAAATGATTGCAATCACAAATTCTTTGGTATTATTATCTTCATTTAATTTGTCTTCAATGAAAAA
Organism: Allobates femoralis; assembly: GCA_033576535.1. Classification (NCBI taxonomy): domain Eukaryota; kingdom Metazoa; phylum Chordata; class Amphibia; order Anura; family Aromobatidae; genus Allobates; species Allobates femoralis. The sequence goes on from JARQOC010000003.1 coordinate 14,360,115, forward strand.
ACATAAAAAGATTTGTCCTAAAGCCAAATTGGATCTAATTCCACCAAACATAAAAAAGGGGGAGGACAAAAGTATTGGCACTGTTAGAAAAATCATGTGGTGCTTCTCTAATTTGTGTAATTAACAGCACCTGTAACTTACCTGTGGCACCTAACAGGTGTTGTCAATAACTAAATCACACTTGCAGCCAGTTGACATGGATTAAAGTTGACTCAACCTCTGTCCTGTGTCCTTGTGTGTACCACATTGAGCATGGAGAAAAGAAAGAAGACCAAAGAACTGTCTGAGGACTTGAGAAACCAAATTGTGAGGAAGCATGAGCAATCTCAAGGCTACAAGTCCATCTCCAAAGACCTGAATGTTCCTGTGTCTACCGTGCGCAGTGTCATCAAGAAGTTTAAAGCGCATGGCACTGTGGCTAACCTCCCTAGATGTGGACGGAAAAGAAAAATTGACGAGAGATTTCAATGCAAGATTGTGCGGATGGTGGATAAAGAACCTCGACTAACATCCAAACAAGTTCAAGCTGCCCTGCAGTCCGAGGGTACAACAGTGTCAACCCGTACTATCCGTCGGCATCTGAATGAAATGGGACTGTGTGGTAGGAGACCCAGGATGACCCCACTTCTTACCCCGAGACATAAAAAAGCCAGGCTGGAGTTTGCCAAAACTTACCTGAGAAAGCCTAAAACGTTTTGGAAGAATGTTCTCTGGTCAGATGAGACAAAAGTAGAACTTTTTAGGCTAAGGCATCAACATAGAGTTTACAGGAGAAAAAAAGAGGCATTCAAAGAAAAGAACACGGTCCCTACAGTCAAACATGGCGGAAGTTCCCTGATGTTTTGGGGTTGCTTCGCTGCCTCTGGCACTGGACTGCTTGACCGTGTGCATGGCATTATGAAGTCTGAAGACTACCAACGCATTGTGCAGCATAATGTAGGGCCCAGTGTGAGAAAGCTGGGTCTCCCTCAGAGGTCATGGGTCTTCAAGCAGGACAATGACCTAAAACACACTTCAAAAAGCACTAGAGAATGGTTTAAGAGAAAGCACTGGAGACTTCTAAGGTGGCCAGCAATGAGTCCAGACCTGAATCCCATAGAACACCTGTGGAGAGATCTAAAAATGGCAGTTTGGAGAAGGCACCCTTCAAATATCAGGGACCTGGAGCAGTTTGCCAAAGAAGAATGGTCTAAAATTCCAGCAGAGCATTGTAAGAAACTCATTGATGGTTCCCGGAAGCGGTTGACCACAGTTATTTTGGCTAAAGGTTGTGCAACCAAGTATTAGGCTGAGGGTGCCAATACTTTTGTCTGCCCCATTTTTGGAGTTTTGTGTGAAATGATCAATGTTTTGCTTTTTGCTTCATTCTCTTTTGTGTTTTTTCATTGAAGACAAATTAAATGAAGATAATAATACCAAAGAATTTGTGATTGCAATCATTTTCAGGAAGAAACTGAGTATGATCTGACAGAATTGTAGGGGTGTCAATACTTTTGGCCACAACTGTAACTCTGCCCCTGGCGTTGCCACCGGAGAATCTTGACAGAGCGCACGTTGAGCGCTGCTAGGGTTATTAAGTATGCAGTCACTTATAGACATCCAGATATTCAAGGTATAGGAAAGTAGATGTCGAATGCAGCGCTAAAGTTTATTTGACTGATGTAAACGAGGCTGCGGTATTCAAAATCCCCTTTCCTATAATTTGAATATGTGGATCATTTGCACCCGGGTAGACTTCGGCTTACCATGGACTTTGTGACATCATGAGATATCTTAGGTGTTGACAGTGGATGTGACTCTTCACAACCATTTAAGGTGAGCAAAAATTACACTGCTTTAGGCTAGGGTCACATTTGAGAAAATGCATTTTTTGACGGATCCATTACCGGACGCGTTATTTTTGCTTGCGTTTTCATGCATTTTGTGCCATGTCTTGGTGCCTATAATAACGCATCCGTTAACGCAGGGGTCTCGAACTCCAGACCTCGAGGGCCGCAGACAGTCCAGGTTTTCAGGATTTCCATAGTATTTGACAGTTGGTAATCAAATGACCAACTGTCAAATTCCAAGGAAATCCTGAAAACCTGGACTGTGTGCGGCCCTCGAGGCCTGGAGTTTGAGACCCCTGCGTTAACGCATGCCTCTACATGGGCTATGCATTAACAGATACATTGCCCATAGACTTACATGTTAAAAAAATAGTGTTTTTGACAAAACAACGCAGACCGTGTTTTCCGATGCGCTGACAAAACCGCCTAGCGTCATACGCATTGCACTTTGGCAATGCGTTTTTCCCATTGGAGCCTATGTGTGCATTAACGGATGCGTTTTTCTACATTTGCGCATGCATGGCACTAATCTGACCCTAGCCTTATACTATTCTGCCACAGGTAAACCCTATGTACGCCGTGCCTTTTCTATTCCAGTTACTGCTTTACTTAGTGACATTGCAGGCTTCTATCCTGAGCCCGGACGTTGTTGTGATGGCTCAGTGATAATGAACACAACTAGTGGTGTAACCTGAAGCCCATATGCGAAAGCTCTAATGGGCACACAATTAATCCAAATATTTAAAAGCAATAGTCTTTTTCTATAGGCCAAAAGCCATGTCCACATTCCTCCGCTGTAAGTATTTAGCGGTTCTCCGCTAAATACTTAGGTTTTTTCCAAGAAGCGGAGGTGCGTGTGCGCCGGCGCTTTCTGCAGACGCAGCCCATGGTTACCCGATGTGTATTGTGGTAACCATTTCACACAGCAGGCTGCCTAGTGTCCACTTAAGCCGAGCGCACAGGGAAAGACTGTTAGCAGCGTTTCCCTGTCCGCTCTGGGAAAGCGGACACTAGGCAGCCTGCTGTGTGAAATTGCTACCACGATACACATCGGGTAACCATGGGCTGCGTCTGCAGAAAGCGCCGCCGCACACGCACCTCCGCTTCTCGGAAAAAACCTAAGTATTTAGTGGAGAACCACTAAATACTTACAGCGGAGGTGTGTGGACATTGCCAAAGGGACATTAGGACCCCCCTAGGCCCCAGGGCCCGGGTGCGATTGCAAATCCTCCACCTTTTGTAGTTACGCACCTGAACCCAACCCAACTACACTTTTTTATTTTACTTTATAATGGGCCATAAGAAAAATGAGGCACCCTATTCTTTAAAATGTTTTGCCCAACAAACAAAATAAATAGCCCGCCAATCAAAGAAAAAGATATTTTTTCTCTACTGAGTTTTATTTTTTTTCTTCTCTTTCTTACTTACAATACGCAGACCATTTTAGAGAATGTTTGTCTTTTATACCGCCATGGTTTGATCCAGGAGTGTACAGTGAAGATTCCCCTATAGTGACGTCTCCATCTTGAGAATATTGATATTCGAATGTATAGTCCTTCATGGTCAGACGACATCCAGGAGCCGAGGTCTGTGATTGTATAGAGGAAAGCATCAAGGAGAAGAGTAATATCCAGCAGAATGGAAGATCCCATCCAATGCAGTGAGACAACGGAGAATTAGTGAAAAATCTTCTCTCTGTTCCCAGTCGCATGACAGATGTGAATCTTTACTGACGAGATCAGGATTACACTGGCAATGACAGAACCATGGCTTTATATCTTCTTCTAAGGCATAATATAAGCTACATGTATAAATTTGGATTAAGCCAAATGACAAAACAAAGAGAACATAAGATAATTCTGAGTGTCTCAGGTGTGTGGAAAATTTTAGAATGATAAATTAAGTAAATCAAATTAAATATGATGAGAATCAATAGCCAGTGAGTTACACTATACAGGTGTGCTCAAAAGTTGACATACCCTGGCAGATTTTTTGCTTTCTTGGTCTATTGTCAGATAATATGAATAACACAAAAACTTTTTTTGCGCTCATGGTTAGTGGTTGGGTGAAGCCATGAATTGTCAAACTACTGTGTTTTCTCTTTATAAATCATCCAAATGACCCTGATCAAAGGTTCACCTCCCCCAGTTCTTAATACTGTGTATTGCCCCCTCTGACATCAGTGACAGCTTGAAGTCTTTTGTGGTAGTTGTGGATGAGGCTCTTTATTTCCTCAGATGGTAAAGCTGACCATTCTTCTTGGTGAAAAGCCTCCAGTTCCTGTAAATTCCTGGGCTTTCTTGCATGAACTGCGCTTTGCTTGAGTTCTCCCCAGAGTGACTCAATGATATTGAGGTCAGGAGACTGAGAGGCCACTCCAGAACCTTCACTTTGTTCTTCTGTAGCCAATGACAGGTTGACTTGGCCTTGTGTTTTGGATCGTTGTCATGTTGGAACGTCCAAGTACGTCCCATGCGCAGCTTCCGGGCTGATGAGGGCAAATTTGCCTCCAGTATTTGCTGATGACGTGCTGCATTCATCTTTCCTTCAACAGTGACCAAGTTTCCTGTGCCTTTGTACCTCACACATCCCCACATCATCAGAGATCCACCTTCGTGCTTTATAGTAAGAATGGTGTTTTTTCCTCATAGGCCTTTTTGACACCTCTCCAAACGTTTATGGTTGTGGCCAAAAAGTTAAATTTTGTTCTCATCAGTCCAAATTACCTTGTTTCAGAAGTTTGTAGACTTGTTTCTGTGCTGTTTGGCTTATTGTAGACAAGCTACTCTTTACATCTGCTCTTTAATGGCCTTCTTCTGGTGACTCTACTATGCAGCCCAGCCCATTTTTCTTCTAGTGCCTCCTTATTGTGCATTTTGAAACAGCCACACCGCTAGCTTTCAGTGACTCCTGTATTTCAGATGATATTTGTCGGTTTTTCTTTGCATCCCAAACAATTTTCCAGACAGTTAAGGCAGAAATTTTTGTTTGTCTACCTGATTGTGGTTTGTTTTTTACAGAGCTCCTGATTTCCCATTTGTTAATCAGAGTTTGTAAACTCCTGACTGTCATTATACATTCTTTGGATATCTCTTTGTATCCTTTTCCTGTTTTATACAGTTCAACTATCAAACTAAGTACTGAGTAAGACAGCTTAGTGCATTCGAAACGCGTAGACTGGGTCATGTCGACCATTTAAATTTTTATTTTGTATGCACTATATTTTCTTTTGAAAAGGAAAATCCAGTCCTGATGAACCAGACTCCATTTTATCTATTATCCTTGATGTAAGGCCAGGGCGAAGCCGGTGTCTGAGCCCCAGGTGGATAAACATAGAGCAACTGAGTGAGCTGGAATCAAGTTTCTATAATTCCTAAAAATTAGAAGGTAATGGCGGCGAAAGCGGAAGCAAGCGCAAGGGCTCTGCATCTATGATCCTATGCGCTTGTCTGTGCTTGCCTGTGAATCACCCAGGGGTCTATGGGAACTCGATATCCGGGCATTGCTGTTGAGGGAATGTCACTGGTTGCCTGCCCAGACCCATAGCCCTGGTAGTCAACTGGAAATGTTGAGAAAAAGGGAATAAATGTCTCATGACGCCATCTTAAGTTTCTGGTGAGTTCACCAGCGCCGCTGTTAGATGGCCGTGGATGGTGGTATTGCAGCCAGTTGACAATGCTCTCTGCAGGTGGAGCTGGATCCCCGGGGCAGTGTTGCTGCTGAGCTGATCCTTGTGGTAGCAGCTGCTTTTTAGATTAACGGAATAAGACACCAGAAGAATGCTGACCTCATACAGGTACTTTACTAGCAACTGGTTTAGATGGCACTTCAGTTCACAGTTTATACAGTCTTTGTGAGGGTAGCTGGCCGGGTAGTCACTAAGGAGAATAAATTCTCTTTGAGGCTCCCGTAGTGTACCTTCTGCCGTATTTTTCTCGTCCCGTTGCCTTCACTTGTGCCTCCTCACTATCCTTGCGCTGCCTTGCACAACCCGCTTGTCAACCAGGCCCATTGGTTGCTATGAGGTACCCTTCTTCTGTTCTAAGGGGCTAAACCCTGTTTGGTGACCCTGGTGGGGCTTCAAGTTCTGGACGGGAGTTGACAAGGCTGAAAGATCGGCCCTCGACCGGCCGGTGTTGACGGCTCAGGGATAGACTTGCCTGTACTGTTACTAGGAGCTGGTTCTCCATCGTGGACTAGGATTCCCCCAGACCTGTCCGATGGTGTGGCACTGAGTTTCCTTACTTCTTTCCTGGGTTGCCGTCCCTTCTAGACGCTCTCCCTAGGAGACCCCTCTAGAGCTCACTCCTTGCTTTGCTCCTCAGACTAGACTAGATCTATCTGTTAGTTCCCGCTCCTTCTATCCTAATGCTCCTCCCACCGGGACCGCTTACCCTGGTAACGGTGTGAACATTTGGTTCCCTATGTTAGGTGTAGGAATGCTGGGATGAGAGCCTCAGGTTGACTTTACCCTCCCCATGACAGGAATACTGCAAACTCTGTTATGAGTCCAGTACCCTTACTGTGGCGCATTTACCAGTGGGGCGCCACACTTGCACTAGCACAGGACAGGCAAACGCTGGGTGCATAGATGTGAAATGGACCTGAAAGGTATCAAAGAGCTTTTTTGGATTACAGGATAGTGAGGAGATCAAGGTGGTGAAGTAGGTCTGTTTGGCGAGGTGAAGGGCACAGTTATAGGTTCTTAACATAAATTTATAGTGGGTAAAGTTTTCTGGTGTGTGATTTTTTTTTCTCCATTGGTGTTCAGCACTCCTAGAGCATCGCTGGAGGAATTGAGTTTGTGATGTGGGTCAGGGCTGTTATACTCAGTGTTTGAAGGTTCTGAAGGTGAGGTATTCTATTTGGTCCAGGGAACTTCTGAGAGTGTTATTGTACCGTATTTACTCGTGTATAAGCCAACCCGTGTATAAGCCGACCCCCCTACTTTTGCCCCCAAAATCTGGGAAAACCTATTGACTCGTGTATAAGCGAGGGTGGACCCCAGCACAGGTATACAGCCCCCAGCAGTGTGGCATACAGCAGCCTCCCCAGTGGTATATACAGGCCCCAGCAGTGTTACAGCAGCCTCCCCAGTGGTATATACAGCAGCAGCCCCAGTGGTAGTATACAGCAGCCCCAGAGGTATAAACAGCCCCAGTGGTAGTATACAGCAGCCCCAGTGGTAGTATACAGCAGCCCCAGAGGTATATACAGCCCCAGTGGTAGTATATAGCAGCCCCAGAGGTATATACAGCAGCCCCAGTGGTAGTATACAGCAGCCCCAGTGGTAGTATACAGCAGCCCCAGAGGTATGTACAGCCCCAGTGGTAGTATACAGCAGCCCCAGAGGTATATACAGCCCCAGTGGTAGTATACAGCCGCCCGCCCGCCACCCCCATCAGTATACAGGCCCTTCCATCAGGATCCAGGGGCCACCCTCCTTGCTCGGCAAAACCTGCAAAGTAAAATCATTATACTTATCACTGTCCTGTCGCCGCCGTCCCCGCCACTGCCATCGCGCTACCCGTCTTCATCCAGCGTCTTCCAGCATCTTGTGGTCGGCGCAGGCAATGACGTCATTGCCTGCGCCAACTACAGGAAGCCGGAAGAAGACGGATGAAGCCGGGGATCGCGATGGCAGCGGCGGGGACGGCGGTGACAGGACAGTGATAAGTATAATGATTTTACTTTGCAGGATTTGCGTAGCAAGGAGGGGGGGCCCTGGATCCTGATGGGGCGGCCTGTATACTGATGGGGGTGGCGGGTAGGCGGCTGTATACTACTACTGGGTATATGCTCGCGTATAAGCCGAGGGGGGACTTTTCAGCCCAATTTTTGGGCTGAAAACTCGGCTTATACGCGGGTATATACGGTATGTATTCACAGCCATATCATGACAGTAGAAGGAGGAGATTGGAGACAGTGATGAGTGTAGAGAGTGTTTGAGTGTATGAGGGTTAATGGCCTGTAGATTTCTGAATATGTGATAGGTAGGAGTGTGCTGGTGGGGAGGATTTGCGAATGTGAAGCCGAGGATCAAACAAATAAAGTCTAGTGGAGGAACCCTTATTTCAGCATTTTTAAAAAAAATCTTTTTACTCTTCAATCACCATTAAAAAAGCATCTAGGTAAGATCTAGAAGAAGACCTATAAGATTGAAACACGTAGTCTGTTCCTAGACAGCTGTGTCTTCTATACTGCCATAAAGTGCAAAATGTATGTACATGCATGGTCCGAAAAGGAATGATGCTTTTTTAATAATGGTTGAAAAATAAAAAGATTTTAAGAAAAAATGCTGAAATAAGAGTTCCTCTGCTGGACTTTATTTGTTTGGTTCCAAGTGATTGCAAGAGAGTGTGCCTCCCTCATCTCCATGCGGATCCCTGGCAGACGATCAGACCAAGAGGAAACTATGATCTGGGTAAGCTGGCTACCATTGACTTTTGGCTTGAAGCAAAGAATGTTGTAGACCAGTTCAAGGATGCTACCATCTTTGTGTGTCTCAGAGGTTGAGAGCTATGAGAGCCCCAGAGAGGTGGTTAGAGATAGGAGCTGGGGTGCAGATGGAGAGGTGGGGCTGTTTATGGGGATGTTGAAGTCTTCCAGAATAAAGGTTGGTAATTGTGAGGACATGAAGTGCAGCAGCCACACAGAAAAATAGTCGAAGAACTGGGTAGGTGAACCTGGTGGGCAGTATACAACCGATACTCTGAGGGGGAGGGGATGGAAGAGCCCAACAGTGTGGACCTAAAAACAAGGGAATGAGAGTGATGGAGCTGGGGGGATGATCTAAAAAGTGCATTGTGGGGACAGGAGTAAGCTAACCCCACCACCATGTCTGTTCCCGTGTCTTGAGGATTGGGAGAGATGTAAGTCGCCATGTGAAATAGCAGCAGGGGAAATAGTGTCAGAATCTTGGATCCAGGTTTCAGTCAGAGTCAGCAGATTAAGAGAGTTGGCAAGAAAGTAGAGTTATTAAGGAAGCTTGTTGCAAACACACTGTAGATTCCAGAGCACGCAATTGAACGAGGAAGATGAAGGTGTATAAGTAATGTTAATAAAGCTTCAAATCTCCCATGTCGACCTCACCTATTTGGTGTCGGCACGGGAGATTTATACTGCTGTCAGATCAGCTGCTTCTTCAGATCGCCCGCGCTCACACTGGCGGGAGATCAGTGGAGGCTCTAGCTGATATCCCGGTGGCTGCCGCTGATCAGCAGTGGCCACCGGGAGAGATTTCAATGAGATTTACAGCGTTCTCCTGCATTGTCATGCGGAGGACACTGTGGATCCATTGCCTTCAATGCATTGTTTGTGCGCTTGCAGATAAAACAAGTTCCCGCGAAAGCACAAAAAATGCAACATGCTGCGTTCAGAGTGTGCTCAAATTATGCGCATTCAAGCGCAAACACAGACAATTGTAGCCAAAAGCAGGCACATGAGTTCCCATGTTAAACATTGGAACGCATGTGCGCACGTGTTTGGCTGCATTCGGTGCGCTGCGTTCCAAACGCAAATGTGAAGGGACCCTCAGGGCCTACATTTAAAATATAGGATCTGTGCTTCAATTCTGACGATCGTAGTTGTGTGGGTCAACTTTAAAATCAGGCTTTTTGTTGATTTATAGGGAAACTCTGAAATTTGTCTCTGTAGGGTAACAATTTGCTTTCTTCGTTTACTTGCTATGTTATTAGGATTGCTATGGTGATAACACGCCACATTCTGACCATTCAGTGAGCCTCTGGCTAGGGTCAGACTTTGCATCATGCATTTGCTAAATCTTGAAAAACCACCCATAGACCCAAAAAACGCATTGCAAAAGTGCAATGTGTTTGACGCTATTCGTCTTTGCAAGTGGACCAAAAAACGCTGTGTGCTCTTTTTTTGGTGCTTTTGCTAGGGTCACACTTGAGCCATAGATCCGTTAAAAGTATCAGTTTTTCAACTTAGAATTTGTTGAAAAACGGATCCGTTAACGGATCCATAGGCTCCCATGCAAAAAACACAGTGTCAAAATGCACTGCTAAAAAACGCATAGCGTTTTTTAACATGGAGCCCTATGGGAAACACATCTGTTAACACATGGTACATATAAGTACCATCCGTTAATGCATGCTTTAACGCTAGCATTTTTTTGCAATCAAAATGGCAACTTTAAAAAATGCAAAGCAGTAATGGAGGCTGCCCAAAAACTGACTGCCATGTGTGACCCCAGCTTTTGCAAAAACGCATGCGTTTTTTTAACATGGGAGTCTATGGGGAATGCATGCGTTAATGCATGGTACATATACAGTATGTATAGCATGTTATAATGCCCACAGGGCCAGGAAAAGGCTAGGTTCAGATTTGTGCCATGCATCCGCTAAAAGCATACGTTTTTTTCATGTGTACATGTGTAAAAATACATGCGTTAATGCACTCATAAACCCCAATGCAAAAAAAGCAAAAGTGCAATGTGTTTGGCGCTATGCATTTTTTGCAGCTCACATAAAAACGTGGACTGCAGCATTTTTGGGCCTGTTATGGAAAACGGATGCGTCTATGGCAAACGCATCCGTTAACGAATGTATGTACCATGCATTAATGCTTCCATTAATTAAGGCAACATAAATGCACACGTCATATAAATGCAAGGACTAAAAACAATCATCCTTCAAGCAGATGCCACAACCCAAGTGTGACCCTAACCATATATGTTATGTGGGCTGGCTCGCCAGGGGAACTAACGCCCTATTGACTAGTTACTGTCATATTAGCATATCATAAACAATCTTTAGAAATACTTTTTCACTTATTGTGCTTTGCCACATTAGTTTTTTTTATTGCTTTTCTAAGTGATAAGCGAGCACTACCATGCTCAGGTTCTCAGTACTTGTAAAGAGCATTTTGACGCTCGGACAGACTTAACTCATTTACTGAGTATAATAAAAATCAATGCGGAACTCAAATATTTCTCCAGAAGATCTTCCCGAAAAAAGCTCAAAACGCCATTGACTTCCATTATACATGGTACTCAAGTCGAGCGTCAAAATGTTTGTTACGAATACTAAGTACTTGAGCATGATAGTGCTCTCTTATCTCGATTATTTCACATTAAAAAATCATGCGATTTAATTATAACTCATAGGATTACATGCTTTTACTGTGAAAATAAAAAGAAAATATACTTATTGGACCCAAATACCAATGATTCTGTTGAGCCCATCGACATTGTTGCGTCGGTCAAGTTCAAGGTTCACCATGTAGCTTTGCTCCTAATACAGTAGTGAACTAATGGAGTCACTGTAGCACTGCATAAGCTTTTACACTTTAATAAAAACTTAAAATCATAATTATTTTCACAATTTTCATAAGTACAGTGGGTAAGATTTTGAGGTTCTTTATGTCCCGCTCTTAGGTTTATTAAGGGTACCGTCACACCTGGACACTTCACCGGCGATTTCACAGGCGACACAGAGGCATGGCCTATCACCGGCAACAGCGCCAGTGCGTCGCCTAGTGTAAAGGGGCGATAATGAGGCGAAAAATCGCCTTAGAGTGGTCGCCTGGTTTCGCAGCACTACTCTGAGACTAGGCGAGTGTACACATTGCCCCATGTAACATGGCGATCGCCGATGTTACAGGTGATAGGAGCCATAGGCTCCCATGTTACAGGATCGCCGCTGGGGTTTGTGGACACCCCAGCGACGATGTCGCCTGTAACATCGCCGGTGCGTCGCCGGAGGTATCGCCGCGTGTAAACTCGCAACGGCGACGCTGGCGGGGCGCCAAAAATGTGCGCGCTCCCGTGCGTCGCCCGTGATATCTCAGGTGATGTGGATAGGTGTGACGGTACCCTGACAATTCTGTTGTTTTTCCAAAAGAAAAAGAAAATAAAAGTTTATTAAAAGGGAAAGTGTGCCTCTTACTACCACACTATACACATAGCTGCAGCCGGGGTGTGGTGGAGAGAGGACTCTCATTGCTTATGGCTACAAATCGAACGGCATTTTGCCCCTCGGAACTCCATCAGACTCCTGCTTGAAAGTGCGCTTCTTGTTTATCGGCAGGCCCCAAACTGTCTGAGATCTATGACTGCACTTTTGCAGGCGTGGATCTCACACAGAAAAAATCTCCTCTTGTTTTTACATCACTATATCACTATCCCTGCTGTAGAATTGTCTGTCGATTCTCTCTCTCTCTTTCCTCGTGGAGAAGGCTTGGGGTGGAGCTCTTGCGGCAGGTGCGGGAGAGGGTCACAGTCAGGTCCTTCTCGGACCTAGTGGACAAATTTAGCATTCCCCGCTCTTCTTTCTTCCGATATCTGCAACTGAGACATTTCCTTGATTCCCTCGCCCTTCCTGAGTTGAGCCTAGCTGACGTTGATGGGTCCTTGCACAGGTACTTTAGGACATCTTCTCCTGGACACCGTGGAGTCTCTATCGTATACAATGCACTGAGCCTAGTCAGAGGTAATGTGAAACTCCCCTACATGGTAAAGTGGGAGACCCGATTACAATTCACAGCGGAACTCCAACAGTGGCAAAGTGCGGCATCTCGCACCACGGCTTATTCAAAATGTATAACACACCATGAACAATTAAAGAAAATACACATGGACTGGTATCTAACGCCTGAACGGATCTCTCGATTTTCTACATGCTTGACATCCTCTTCTCCTCTCTGTTGGAAAGGATGTGGTCTCCTGGGTAACGCCCAACACCTCTGGTGGTTTTGCCCAAGAGTGTCAATTTTTTGGACCAAGGTGGAAGTGCTGCTTTCGGAAATTATGCATTGCCCGGTAGACCTAGCCCCAACCTTGGCATTGCTGGGCTTAGGACTGGAGGAGTTTTCTTATTTGCACAAACCAAGCATTGCTAACATTCTAATATCTGCCCGTGCCTGCATAGCAAGGCATTGGAAACTACCTACCACTCCATCCAAAGAAGAGTTGGTCAATTCTATCAATGCTCACTTTCAACACGAGCTACTGCTTGCACATGGTGCTAAACGGCGCTGCAAAATCTTATCCTGGTGGGATGCATGGTTCTTGTCACCGTATAACACAATTGTGGTTGATTCCCCGGGGTGACCTTGCCCGTAAATTGAGGTGTCGACCTGGCAATTCCTTACATTTTACTCTGTTGTTGATATCCAGACTGTGGCTTTATTTCTCCTACTTCCTATTCCTTTCCTTTGAGACGATAATCTCTGGCCCCACCCCCTTCCCAAACCCCACCACCCCGGTCTTCCCCCTTATCCTCTCCTTCTCCCAACCCCCTTCCTTCTTTTTTACTGTTGTTTTCCCAATGCCTCCTGTTATGGAAGACCATCTGGTCTTGTTACTGTTAACTGCTTTGCTTCATGATGTCTCTCATGATTATACTTTGTTACTCTGGACATTTTCAATAAAAATTTATTGTGTCAAAAAAAAGGGAAAGTGTCATAAACTTTATAAATGGTAGCAGGAGCCAAATTGATTGAAGTTTACTGTGATGTTGCTAATGAAATGCTTTTTAATTATTGACTTACTGGCAACATTTTGCTGCAATCTGTTTGGCTACAAAAACAAATAAGAAGATGAAAGACAGAAAGGAAATCTTACTTTTCCACACATAATCTGTTATAACATGTCTAAACTTTTCTCTTCCTGAAGAATAAACCTCTTTACGGTCTATGACATATAAGAATTTCATAGGTCGCCTCCCTCCCTCTGATGCGATCTCACTCGCAGAGCTCACATCATCCACCACACTTCTCAGCTGATCTGATCAGATGACATGTATAGTTAACAGGGTCGATCAGATCAATAATCCATTCAATGCTGTTAACCCTTTGGATTACACTGTTAATCACTGATGGCATGATCCAAAGCATCGTGTCTGGGATCGCTCTATTCCCCGCCAGCATTGGAGATCCCATAATAAGATCATGCGGCCGCAATGCATTGCTATGACAGCCTGGGGTCCTGTGAGAACCCTGGATGGTGCTATATATCCCTTCCTGTGGATGCGAGCGCCGTCATCCACAGTAAGTGATCATTTCTCATGTTCACAGATATGCAGCAGCACATCTGTGAACATAAGAAGCGATTGGACTGTGCTGTGCTGAGGCACCTTTAAGGGCTGTGTAAGATAAAAGAAAAGAATAAAAATATTTTTTTTTAAAAATATGAAAAAAACATAAGTTCAAATCATTCCCCTTTTGCCCCATTGAAAATAAAAAAATACACATATTTGATATTGCTGGGTTCGGAAATGTCCTATCTATCAAAATATAAAATCAATTAATCATTTCTGTAAACAGCATAAAGGTAAAAAAGTCAAAGAGCAAACATTTAGATTTTTTTGGTTGCACAGCATTGCACAAGATGCAATATCAGGTGATCAAAACATCACATCTACCCAAAAATGGTCTCATTAGAAACATCAGCTCAAGCCACAAAAAAATAAGCCATCGCACAGCCTCAGATCCCGAAAAAAGAGCACACTAAAATTGTGGAAAATGGCGCCAAAAGCTCAATTCATTTTCTTTAAAAATTTCTGAATTTTTTTCCCCCTTATATAACAGTAATAGTATACGTGCTTGGTCTCTGCAAACTTGTACCAATCTAAAGCGTCATACCGACATGTCAGATTTACCATATAGTGAACATGGTAAATAAAAAAAAAAAACAATTATGTTAGGCTAGAGTCACACTAGGAGGGTGACCCACGCTTGACGGAACCACTAAAAACGTAGAAATTTTAGCTGCAGCACATAGCGTTAACGCTATGTGCTGCCAGGCAACGAAGCCCCATAGAAACCCACTGTTTACCTTAGCAGTGGCTCCACACAAAGCATCAGGAAGTTTTCCTGATCAGTTTTCCTGATCAGTGTTCATCAGTTTGTGTGCCAAAACCAGGAGTGAACCTTGCAGAGAAAAAGTATAATTGAAAGATTGACACCTGTGTTGGGTTTTGGAGTCACTCCTGGTTTTGGCACACAAACTATATGAACACTGATCAGGAAAACTGATCAGGATCTGGAGTGTGTCCCTACCTTTACACCAGCGCACAGGAAAACATTGCAGGAAAACGCTGCAGGACATGTATCCTGTGCGCTGTTGTAAAATGCACTCCCTGATGCTTTGTGTGGAGCCGCTGCTAAGGTAAATAGTGGGTTTCTATGGGGCTGCATTGCCTGGCAGCGCATAGCATTAATGCTATGCACTGCAGCTAAAATGTCTAAGTTTTTAGTGGTTCCGTCAAGCATGGGTCACCCTACAAGTGTGGCCTTAGCCTAACTGCACTTTGTTTTGCAATTTCACCACATTTGGAGTTTTTTCCCATTTTTTATTACACTATATGCTAAAATATTTCATTCAAAAGTACAACTCTTCCGTAAAAAACAAACCCTTACATATCTATATTGCTGGAAAATGAAAAAATTTATGGCTCTCGAGAGTAGAAGAAGAGGAAAAATGAAAAATCGTCAGGTGGTGAATGGGTTAAGAGAAATACAATTAAATCCCTATATGTCTCTATGAGCGATGAGTGAGCACTACCATGCTCGAGTGCTCAGTTCTAGTAATGAGCAGATGGACAATCTGATGGATGTTACTCGAGTTCTGAGTGTAATGGACGTCAAGGAGGAACTTGAGTTCCACATTGATATCCATTATACTCAGTACTCGAGTTGCTTCCAAGTGTCCATCGTCTCATTATGAGCACTGGGCACCCGAGCATGGTAGTGCTCACTCTTGACTAGTCTGTATATAAAAATATTTCTCAATAAATCAAATCATTCGGTCTTTTTCAGTCATGTTGAAATTTCAGATTAATCTATTTCAAGTTTTAGTTAAGTATAACAGTAAAAAAACAAAAATATGCAAACATACACAAACTATGTAAATGTAGTCTAGATTGGGATACCAATATGGACGGATAGGCACGGTCCGCGATGCTGAATATAAGATGACAAGACGTCCAAGTTGAAGTGATCGGTGCCTTTGTTCCATGCCCTACGCATTTCAAGGCTGTCCCAGCCTCTTCCTCAGGAGAAACACCATCAATAATCATCAGTTTATTGAAGAATATTGATGGTGTTGCTCCTGAGGAAGAGACTGGGACAGCCTTGAAATGCGTAGGGCATGGAACAAAGGCACCAATCACTTCAGCTTGGACGTCTTGTCATTTTATATTCAGCAGCACGGACCGTACCTATCTGTCCATATTGATGTTTATTTGCCACCTCGAGTGGGGGTCCTGCGGCAGCTGATAACTAAGCGTTGATACCAGTTGTGGGTCTCACAACTGGATAAGGTGAGCAGTTTGATGTATTAATGGTTCCAGTTTACTTGGGAGATTCGACCCATTGCGCCCTTGTCTACCCCAATTTAGATATGGATACCGACTCTCCTATAACGTGCCTTCAAAAAAGGATGGCTTTATTCTTTAAATTATTGAGCTCGGAAAACAGAAGACAATTGCCCACATTTCACAGAAATGTGTAGGCTTGTCCTAATATGTTACATTTTTTACTTACTATACGCAGAAATTTTTGGTAAATATGTCCCCTTTATACCACCACGGCATTGTCCAGGAGTGTACAGTGAAGATTCCTCCTATAGTAACGTCTCCATCTTGAGAATATTGATATTCGAACGTATAGTCCTTCATGGTCAGACGACATCCAGGAGCCGAGGTCTGTGATTGTGCAGAGGAAAGAATCAAGGAGAAGAGTAATATCCAGCAGAATGGAAGATCCCATCCAATGTAACGGGACATCAGAACATTGCTAAAGAATCTTCTCTCCTTCTCAATTTGCATGACAGATGGAAATCTTTGATGAAAAGATCAGGACGGCACTGACAACGCCAGAGTCAAGGCTTTATATCTTCTTCCAAGTCATTTTTTAGACGTGACGTATAAATTTGTATTTAGCAAAGAGTAAGTAATAAAAAAAGTTAAACTAAGATTGGTCACAGGTGTAAAGGAAATATTAGAATAGTGAATTCAATAAAATTGAATATGGTGAAAAACAACAGCAACTGCGTTACGATATACAGAGCCTTGAAAAAGTATTCATATTCCGTGAACTTTTCCACATTGTCTCACGTTGCACAATTTGAAAGTAGACATATCAACTAGGGATGAGCGAGTACCTTAATATTCGTGCTCGCTATACTCGCAATGAGTAGGTAGCGGTACTCGCTACTCGTTGCGAGTATAGCGAGTACGACAGTACCCTAAAAGTGAGTAAAAGTTGTTAAAAAATAATAGTCTCTTCTCAGCCCGATACTCGTATAAGCTCCAACTGATGGCTTTAATTTGGCTGGTAATGAAATCGGCTGACTCCACATCATTTTTTCACAAGTAATTATTTGCTTTTACATTGTACTTTGGGTTAGGAGGCAGACAGCTAGTTTGAGGGCAACTAATCACAGACATTGGCAAAGAGTTTGAGGGCCATGTATAGCAGTCTGACTGTAATCAATCATAGATGGTGGAACCAGGTGCGGAACTACACTGGTGCAGCTGGTGCAGCTGCACCAGGGCCCCAACCGGCTGGGGGCCCCTTCAAGCCTGGAGGGGGGCCCCCAGCCAACCCCCGCAAGCCGCTTCCTGCTTCCCCTGCCTGATCCCGCCCCTCCTCTCCTCTGCTCCTCCGGCCCCTAGCATACATCTGGCGCGGCTCCCAGGTAGGAGAGCATCGCACCTGCGGCTCCCTGCGGCTCCCAGCAGCACCCACCCCCCCCTTTCCGGGCCGCGCCGACGGCCAGTGGCACCCCTCCCCCCGGGCCGCACCGACGGCCAGTAGCCCCGCCCCCCCCCGGTCCTCTCCTGCACCAGGGCCCCCGGGGGTGACGGTCCGCCCCTGGGTGGAACAGAGGGTGGGCAGGGGAAACATTGAATATTCATAAGGTTTAATGAGTGGTCCAGGAAGCAGCAGGAAAGTGGTCTTATCTTCTGAAGAAACATGGTATGTATAATTGTACTGCCTTAACCTCAATTTTGCTATTTTGCTTTGATTTGAATCCCCTTAGCATTACTGTTTTAGCATCTAGGAAATATGGAAGACAGACAGCCATTCAACAAGCCTCATTTCTGTGCAAAACTCAAACAGTAAAACAGACATACAGTCAGAAGCCTGTGTACGAGGCTTGGCACTGGACACTAGGTGTTGGGTACGGACCGCAAACTTTACTATTCAGCTTTTCTCATCCCTAGTCCACAGTACTTGGTTATATGTTGATTATATGTTCTTTGCATACTTCTAAAGCTGATTTTTTTTTATTAACATGTGTCGAGCCCACTGGAACGGGGTACTCGGTACCGGACCGGTTTTGCTGCTGGGGGATGTCACGGGGGTCCTGGTCCAGACCGTTTCCTGGGCCCAGGGCAAGTAAAAGGGGAATATTTACAGGGGATTAATGTCAGTCGTGACGCCACCCACAGCTTGTGGTCAATAATTGGACCACCGCTACTGCAGAACCTCCGGGGATGATGTTATAGCAGCTGTAGATGGAGTAGTTCTCCACAGGTAGAACTTGGTTCCCCGGGGCAGTAATGATTTAGGTGTATGGTGCAGGCTTGTGATGAGTGCAGTTCACTTACTTCTCCTGCTACTGCAGCCTTCCTCATTCAGTGTCCAGAGCTGACAGGCTGTGGCTCTCCAGGTGGGATCTCTCTGCCGTCCTGTTGGAGGGAATCATGCACTGGCAATACAGCTCTGTCTTAATCAGGCAAGGGAGTCAGAGGCAGGGTTCACCGTGTTTACTTTGCAGTTCTTTTAGTACAGCAGTTTAGGTACAGTTCTTACACGGGTTACAACTCTCCCCTCCGGGTTCCTCTTTACTCCCTGTAGCCAGGTTGTTCCTCTCTGTGACCCCTCACTCTTTCTCTGTCCTTTCCAGGCTTTCACTCTCTTTTCTCTCTCACTGTGCGCGTCTCCGGACAGTTTAGTGGTAGCTCGGACCCCTGTGCGTCCTCGTAGTTGCACTGAGCTGCCTGTCCTTTGGGGTAGGAACTCTAACGTGGAGTTAGAGCTCCCCGTCGGTAATCTGGGGAAACCGGGTGAATCATCGGTCCCCTTCAGAGCCGACACTCTGCTGCTAGCCTAGCCTCCAATAGTCCTGCGGTGCTAGGCTCTATCAGGCTCCCTTCTACCGTGTGACTCAGGCTCTATAGAGAGGGCTACTCCGCCTGCAGTTGGTCGTCTTGACTGTGTTTTAAGGACCCTGTGTCACTGGTCCTCTCTTACCTCACACTCCTGGGGTGCCAGCTCCGGATGGGCTTTCTCTCTGTGGCTGCGCTGGCTCTTCAGATTCTACGCTCCTTTCACCCCACTCCTCCAGAACGTGTGCTTCTGGTCTGTTCTGCTCAGCCTACCTCGGCCTACTGACTCCTTCCTCCTCCCCTTCTCTATTTCTACCATCTATCACCTGACCTGCTTGCTGTCCCACCCACTGTTTTTTAAACCCACCACCCCTTGCCCGCCTAGAGACCCGGGCTCTGGGTTGGGTGCTGCCCTCTAGTGGTGTGTGGGATGTCTGTGAGGGTGTTGTGGTGCAACTGTCTTCCTATCTTACCTGGCTGCAGTTCCCTATGTGGCCTCCTGGTCGCAGGGGCGCCACACATGCAGGAGAGATTTTCTTCTGATTACTATTTCATGAAGGCCATATTTGTGCAGGTGTCTCTGAACAGTAGAACAATGTACCACAACTCCAGAGTCTGCTAACTTTTGCTGAAGGTCTTTTGCAGTCAAGCGGGGGTTCTAATTTGCATCTCTAGCAATCCTACCAGCAGCTCTCACTGAACTTTTGTTTGATCTCCCAGACTTTATCTTGACCTCCACTGTTCCTGTTTACTTAATTACATTTCTATTTTTAGCTATCCCTCCTAGCTTTGTGTCATCAGCAAATGCAATCAGTTTACCCTCAATTTATTCATCCAAATCATTGAAAAAGATCTTGAACAACACTGGGTCCAGGATAGAGCCCTGTGGTACCCCATGTCAAGCTCACATGGAGCATAATAAACAAAATAATTATTTTTTCAACTTTCTCCAGTTGCTCCACTTTGGAGTGAAAAAATGTACTTGTACTTACTCTTGAAGCATTTTTTAATGACTTTTGAGGTCTCATAAAGCTTATCAATAGCATCACAGGAGGACCCGTGAAGGTTCAGCAGTGGAGTTGGGCCAATTTATTTGAGTGGAATTTTACAAAAGTCCATATTCTTTAGAACAGGGGTCCCCAACCACCGGGCCACGGACCAGGACCGGGCAGCGGGGGTCTGCGTGCCGGTCCGCGCCGCCGCAGACCAGCACTATACATTGTGTGCTCTGCGGTGGCTCAAAGCGGAAGCTCCCGCAGTGATGTCAGCGCCCCCCCCCCCGCACCTGCTGTATTATGTCTTGTTTCTTGTCTTTTTTCTCAGCTGTGTGCTGTGAATAGAAGTACATGAGAAGCCATTGGCAATCACAGTGCAGCAGCCAGGCCCTGATTGGCTAGTGGCTTTTGCACTGTGATTGGCCGATGGCTTCTTATGTACTTCTATTCACAGCACACAGATAAGGAAAAAAGACAAGAGACGAGACGTAATGCAGCAGGTCCAGTGACCAAAAGATGTGTGTGTAATAGAGATGATGGGGGCTGGAAGAGGAGACTGGGAGCTGCAAGAGGAGGCTGGGCGCTGCAAGAGGAGGCTGGGGGCTGCAAGAGGAGGCTGGGAGGTGCAAGAGGAGGCTGGGAGCTGCAAGAGGAGGCTGGGGGCTGCAAGAGGAGGCTTGGAGCTGTAAGAGGAGTCTGGGGGCTACAAGAGGAGGCAGGGGTTGCAAGAGGAAGCTGGGAGCTGGAAGAGGAGGCTGGGAGCTGCAAGAGGAGGCTGGGAGCTGCAAGAGAAAGCTGGGAGCTGGAAGAGGAGACTGGGAGCTGCAAGAGGATGTTGGGAGCTGCAAGAGGAGGCTGGACATTGCAAGAGGAGGCTGGGGTTGCAAGAATAGGCTGGGAGCTGGAAGAGGAGGCTGGGGGCTTCAAGAGGAGGCTGGGGTTGCAAGAGGAAGCTGGGAGCTGGAAGAGGAGGCTGGGAGCTCCAAGAGGAGGTTTGGGGCTGCAAGAGGAGGCTGGGAGCTGCAAGAGGAGGCTGGGGTTGCAAGATGAGGCTGGGGGTTGCAAGAGGAGGCTGGGGTTGCAAGAGAAGGCTGGGAGCTGGAAGAGGAGGCTGGTAGCTGGAAGAGGAGGCTGGGGTTGCAAGAGGAATCTGGGAGCTGGAAGAGGAAGCTGGGAGCTGAAAGAGGAAGCTGGGAGCTGGAAGAGGAGGCTGGGAGCTGGAAGAGGAGACTGGGAGCTGGAAGACGAGGCTGGGATTGCAAGAGGAGGCTGGGGGCTGCAAGAGGAGGCTTGGGGATGCAAGAGGATGGTGGGGGTTGCAAGAGGAGGCAGGGGGTTGCAAGAGGAGGCTGAGGCTGTAAGAGGAGGCTGGGACTGTAAGAGAAGGCTGGGGGCTCTAAGTGGAGGCTTGGAGCTGCAAGACGAGGCTTGGGACTGCAAGACGAGGCTGAGGGCTGGAAGACGAGGCTGGGGACTGCAAGAGGAGATTGGAGGATGTAAAAGGAGGATGGGACTGCAAGAGGAGGAGGATGGGGGTTACAAGAGGAGGCTGGGGTTGCAAGAGGAGGCTGGGGGCTGTAAGAGGAGGCTGGGGGCTGCAAGAGGAGGCTGGGGCTGCAAGGGGAGGCTGGGGGTTGCAAGAGGAGGCTGGGGGCTGTAAGAGGAGGCTGGGGGCTGCAAGACAAGGCTGAGGGCTGAAAGAGGAGGATGGGGCTGGCAGATGAGATTGGGGGCTGGCAGAGGAGGCTGGAAGAGGAGGATGGGGGCTGCAAGAGAAGGAGGATGAGGGCTGCAAGAGGAGGAGGATGGGGGCTGCAAGAGGAGGAGGATGGGGCTGCAAGGGGATTATGATGGGGGCTGCAAGGGGATTATGATAGGCGCTGCAAGGGATTATGATGAGGGTTGCAAGGGGATTATGATGGGGGTTGCAAGGGGATTATGATTGGGGATACCATATTGGGGGGTGCAAGGGGATGGAAAAATAAGACATCCCCTGAAAATAGGACATAACGCATCTGTCGGGAAAATGGGGTACTAAACTCCACCCCTTCTCCATAGCCCCGCCTCATATGACCAAAGCTCCACCCCCCACTGGGCCACAGAATGAAGCCGGTCCCTGGTGCAAAAAAGGTTGGGGACCACTGCTTTAGAAGGCAGAATTTTTGTAATTCTCACAGTATAAATGAAGTAAAAAGTTTTGTTGAACCATAAAGGTCAAAGAAAATAAAGCATTACTAATGTCACCACTCACCTTCAAAACACCTCCACTGCAAGTTGTACAGTTATTAATACCTGTTCCTACCCCCACAACAAAATGAAATATAGGATCTCTTCATGATAGGCTGGGATTTCAGGCTACGGTCCTGGGACGTTTCTGGTTGCAGCCAATCATGACTTTTTCAGTATTTGCTCCATGATCTTATGATGTTCACTTTAAGCCAGGACTTCTAGCCATAATTGGGACAAGGACGTACTTGCGCATGTGCAGGGATGTCTCAGGACTAACGAATTCCAGAAGTCCTGGCCTTGCATTAAGATGGCAAGGTTTTTACAACATGGCAGCTATAAGAAGTGGTGCTGAGGAATATGAGGGGAACAGTGAACAGTGAGGTAAGTACTGCTTGCTTGCTTTTCTATAACTTATGTTTTCTACATCTTCAATTCTCAAAGCATAAAAATAAACATTCACTTTGTAGAGAATGCAATTGCAAATAATTAAAAAAAATGAATTTCCCTGTAAAATCTGGCACATTTGGTGGTTATATCTCTTTAGATCAGCTCATCTCCATTCAGCAAGCAAAGTAGCAGTATCTGCTGATCTTTGAAAAGCAACCTCTGTTCATATTATTCATAACTTTTCACCTGTAATGAACCAAACAACCACACATGCAAAAGAAATTATTTATTCCTGAAAACATCTTTCAGTTCCTCCTTCATATTATTCCTTTTAACCAGAGCCCAATTGTAATGGGAGCCCTGCACACCTTTCGGGTGGGCTATCATCTTAAGTGTCTGCCCCCAAATTGATGCTTTGTCTAAGTGTATGCACGCCACAGGTAAGAACCACGCTGACAAGTCAAAGTAGAGCTTAATGACAAAGACCTTTATTAAGGGAGGGGTAGTCAGTTTTATACGGCTCCTTAAAGGGATATTAATTAGGGGTGTTTCTAGGGGGTGTTAGCATCACAATATGCTGAATCTGCAGTTTTATTCTGAAGAGAACATTAAATCATATTCTGTGTGTTAGTGTTTCAATTCAGTTTAGCCTTGGTTAGTACATTCAGTACGGGAACATCAAAACATTATATAGAATCTGAGACACAGGAATTCCGGAGGAGGGGAGGATAGATGAGAAGAAGGAGACACAAGAATTAACTAGGAGAAAGGAGCAAGGCCTTTTTCTACAAACAGGCCGCAAGCCTGCACGCTGGAAGATTTCTGAATGTCTTCAATAAACTTATATAAATTATTAACTATTTATTGCCATGACACAATTAAGCTTCCAGGAGCCTGGACCAAAGATAAAGGTGACACCCAGGATAGACTGAAGCGTCATGACTCTGTATTCATTACAAAAGTGGGGATCCTTGGAAAGCCTCCAACATGAGCAAAATATCAATGCGAGATCGCTGTGAGCCACTGGGGCGGCTCTAACTGTAATTACCAAAGCCAGCCCCTATGGAGCTCACAGCTTCTCACAAAGACACCTTTGTTTTCTATAATGGGGATCTTTAAGTTTCCACCCAGCCTTAATTGCACCATGCTAGACTTGCAGGAACTGAGAAAGCTCCAATCTTATTTTCACTAAAACATGCAAAGGGACACAAAAAAAACAATACCCTATTAGTGACCAACATTTCCTCTCTTAAAGCATAACAGTTGTTTTACATTTTCTTTCGTAAATCAATAGTACCCATAAATATAAGCAACTTTGTAATATTCCAGTGCATCTCATTGAATTAGAATATACCGTAATCAAAAAGTTAATTTATTTCAGTAATTCAATACAAAAAGTGAAACGCATATATTATATAGAGTCATTACACACAGAGGGATCTATTCCAAGTGTTTATTTCTGTAAATGTTGATGAATATGGCTTACAGCCAATGAAAACCCATCTCAGAAAATTAAAGTAGGGAGGATGAAGGGTTAAAAAGCATATTCCAAGAGACATAAAGAGTAAATATAGTATTGATTTATTAGTCAACATGTTTCAGGGCTCCCAGAAACGTTCTGAAAAATGGCAATATTACGTTGATTTTTTATGATATTCTAATTCATTGTATCTTACCTAGAGATAAGCAAGCTTTTTGGAACAAGGTTTGCCAATTTCCAATTCGGAAGGAATGCCGGTGATTACGTTTGTGATTCAAAAACCTGAGATATTTACTAAAAAATCATCAAACAAGACTTTGTTTGGGGGAAAGTTTTGAAATTTTAAAATGGCCCTAAAACTTTCCTTGAAGGTTTGGAGCCAAAGCGCTTGCCGGGAGACCTAGTGGCTGAGAACTTCGCTAACCTACATTTAGGTGAGTTCACAGCCATTTGGTCTACCAGTTTCTTTCAACATGATGAATTTAAGGGAGCATTAAAAGAAAGTGTTTAAGCTTCCTTGCATTTACAGGTGTTAGGACACCTGCAGGCAGCTGTAAAATCCAGGAACATTAAAATCTCTATTAAAAATCCCTTTAAGAGAGCTTTTAATTAAAGAAATGAATTTTTGTTTAGTTTTGTTTAGTGAGCAAATCTTTCTTATCGAAAGGGGTCAACATCATACAAGGCCATCTCTTCTACACTTATCTGCTAGCAATTCAGATAAAAATATCATATGTCCATTATATGCTTGACATGCATGGTCTTATAGCTTTGTTCACACTCATAAAACACTATAGTATGGATATTGCTACATAAAAATGTTCATTCACTGCATTTGCTTTACTTCCTTAGGTTTAGTGTACAGATTTTTGGCATGCACACAAGTGTGTCATAGCAGTTAATCTTGGACCTGTCCATGTATTGCCCACTAGCCTTATTCAACATTCCAGATGAATAGGTGTTGAGCTGACAAAACTATTTTCTTTTTCTTATTTGTTCTACAAATATGTCATGCTTCAATAATCAATACCCCCAACCGCATGCCCAGTTGTAACCTGTGGCATGGGGAATTGGATTTGTAAGTCACTGCCTACTGCAGCCCACCTCATAGAGGGGTTAATGAGGAGCTAGACAGTTAGATTGGGCAAACAATATCCTCTACTTTGAATACTTGAAAGGAAACTATGGTAATTTGTGGGAAATAATGGAAAATTTGGGAGGTATGTAAAGGAATTTATGTGAATACATAATCATAAATGGAATTTCTTCTAACCAATAAACGTTTTCATGTTTGACAGTGAATTCGTCCAAAGATATCCAGCTACCAGATGGGAGCACGCATTTCCCCATCTTTTGCAAATTTATGTCATGTTGGGAGTATACATTCAGCCAACAATCCTTCTTATCATCTATGGTCTGGCAACTCCAGATACATACATGACATAGTATCTATCTGGGACCAGACCAAAGAAACCACATCCAATAACATTCCACTATTAAATCTTATTTTAACACAAATATGTTCACAGTGGATGTTAACAGAACTACTGCAAGTTTTCTAGATGTGAAATTTACAAGTGACCACCAAGACGGCAAAAGCCACACAACCCTGTTCAGCAAATCTTCATGCAGCAACACAATATTGTTTGCAACAAGCTGCCATCGCTGACATGTGGTGAAATATTTAGAGAAGGCAAACGGTGTTCTTCTAATAACGAATTTAATGAGGAATGCTATCACATCGTCGTCGGACTCAGTGACTGTTATTCTTGCCACAGCGCCGGATTCCTTCAGCTAGTGGTGCCGGTGATAGGGAGGCCATATCCTCATCAGGATCTGCTCCTTTGGTTTCGGCCTCTGTCACTGGGCAATGCCATGCTTCTCCTGTGGGTGATGCTGGTTACAGGAGAAAGGTCCCTGCAGAGGCATCTGGTGGGCGCAGACTTCGTTCTTCTATCAGAAGTGGGGTGGTTGATACCAGTCAGCCTCACATCTGGCCTGGTTCTAGGGGCGGTCTGGATGAGGTCATCAGGCTGTGAGTTGCAGCTATGAGAGAGAAACGCGCCCTTCAAATACCTTGGGGCCTGTCCTCAAACCCCCAGATATATTCTTGGTTCTCTCACTATCTAGTTTGTTCTCTACTAAATTGACTCTGACCTTTGCCTGGATTTTGACCTTTCTACCGTCTGATGATTTTGTACTTTTGCTGCCTCTCCCGGTTTTTGAGGCTGCCTTCTAACTACGCTTTTTGGATCCTGATTTTGTCTATTCCCTGACCTCCTAGTCTTGTCCCCTCCTGTTGACCTCACTGCCCGGTCTGCTGCTCACCTATAGGCAGCTACATCCTGGGCTCTGCAGTAATTCCAAATGCCTGTATAGGGATAAAGGGTTTCGGAGTTTCTCGGGGTGCTGCCTTACCAGCAGCTCAGCCTTTGCAGCGGACGGTCATCACAATGAAACACATTCGACAACATTTGACTATGTGGGGATATCAAAAATCTGATCTATAGAGAGCTTAATAAAAAAATTGGAAAAACTTTACTGGAAATTAAAATTTCTGAAATGGAAAAAAATAATCAAGTAACTTTCGCTACACCTTTCTGCACTGATTTCTATAATATTTTAGAATTATTTAAGAAATAGTCTTCCATGTTGCACCAGGATGTTATCTTAAAATAATTATTTCATCAATTGATCATTTACCTGGCTTCATCCAGCCAATGCCACAAATATTATGATGAATCCAGCTACTTAAGGAAACATACAGCACTCACCAGATGACACTCAGAACTTCATTTATTAGAAACGGCCATTTCACGCAACACTCTGCTTCAACGGGTTCATTGAAGCGCAGTCCATTGCAACAGCCGTTGGTCATTTTGCTGTCATCCTCCAGTTCCCGAGTCTATATGGTTTCAGCCGTGTCTAAAAATTGAACTTCTGCCTGTCTTCCTGTGAGTGCAGTCCATTTCCTTAAGTGGCTGGATTTGACTAATGACTATGCCAAGAAATATGCACCTGCAGACATAAGAGTGACTTCTGGAGGCTGAATCTGGTGGCATCCATTGATCCCATCAATCCAAAGGATTAAAATCATGCCCAATCTATGTCAGCAATGTCTAAACATTTTTTAGAGGACCACTGAGGCAATAAAAAATTATAACTGTACTCGGCATGGAAAGTGTGAACAATCCATGAAGAGCGGAGACGGGCACAAAGCAATCAGGACCAGAGAAGCTTTCTGGATCTTAACAATAATGGCACGTACTCCATATGGACTCAATGCCAGAAATAATTTAATGCATCGATTTTAATATCACATGAAGTTCATTAATTAACTTTATACATCTATCACATAGTATTTATATTATTACAATATTTTTTCAGTAATTGCTGATGAGAAACTACTTTATGTTTGTAAGTGTAGTATAGGTGTTGCTTATTACATGTATTTTGTATTGGGTTTAGATTAGTTCATTAGATATCGATAATGCAATATACATCTTATTGGATTAATAGTAGCATTTTTCTGATTTAGATACAATTATATGCAATTTAATTTAGTAATTTTATTCATACATTTAATATTTGATATGTGCAGCTTAACTAGTATGTCCACATTAATTCATACATCGTTTTCTATTATAATATTTTATTTACCATTTTTTTCAGACTATAAAAACTACATTTTAACCTCCAAATTTGAGAAAAAGTGTAGGGTGCATCTTATAGTCTGAATGTAAAATGATGGCGGAATGGGATCAAAGACAGCAAATGGTCACCGCTGCAGGATCCGGCAGCTAGGTATGCATGCCCGCAGCAAATATTCCTTTGCATTAAACAGAAGATTTGTGGTTGCCCCAGTCAGTTACTGCAGCAGCTGGAGAGATCGTGTGTCCAGTGGATAAGGAAGCGTATGAGCAAGGATTGCGGTAGTTATGCCTGACCCGGAGGGAGTGCAGATTACTGCAGTCCCAGGGCCAGGGCATGGCATACCTGACAGTATAGCATCGTTTGTGCTGAGTGCTAACATCTCTCATCTACATCAGGAGGACCTGCAGAAATGTAATAAAAAGGGAAGGCACTGTGCTTTCATGTGCTGCTCTGGCTTTGCCTCTTCATTACATCACTGAAGGTTCTTAAGTATATGAGAGACTTCCTAGTTTCTAGCGTGGCTGGCTGCAGGACCTGCACTGACATGAGCGCACATTGTAGAATTAAGGCAGCATTAAAAGTTTAGAAAGTACAGTACATGAAAGCACCTACACCCTCTAGTGATGAACTATATCTCCCAACATGCCATAGGATCTGCAGGACACGTTGAGAGTTATAATTCTCCTTATCTTAATATGAATGGCACCAATGGAATCTCTAAGAAGAACTCCAGTGTTGTTTTTCAGTGCTGAAGTAGTACATTATATAAATGTCCATGCCCCCATCTTATACTCACCTTCCAGTGTTTTTATATTGTGCTGTACCCAGGCTACTATGGTCCTGTCACACCATCTTCTGCCAGTCGCTTCCTACTAAATAAATAACATACTATTATATATAATATCATAACATATAATAGTATACAATATAAATATTTTTTTTTCCCTATTTTCCACCTCTAAAACCTAGGTGCATCTTATAGTCCAAAAATATGATATTGTTCTATGATTAATTAGTAATGGAACATACATTAACCAGACATGCAATGTCAGCTAAATAGAAGTGCTTCTCTGCATATGTTCTTTTCTCCTCTCTGTCATAATTATCGCACAGATATTATTCTGATCCTCATTTCGTAGCCCTATGGATGCAGGTCCTCCCTTTGTTTTCTCTTATCGGAGTCGTTTATAAGTAAGGTGTAGACATACTAGTGTCACCTATGAGTAAGGATCAAATTGTATAAGATCCAAAAAGTGTCAGATTTTTTGCCACTATGTTTTTAAATCATTTTTAACATGTATCATTAAACTTTTGGATTCTATTCTAGTTTTTCCGGTGATGTCTCCTATGGTGCCCCATCCACTTTTTTCCATACTAATAGAGTGAATGAAGTTCAGACAACATTAACAGCACTCGTTATTTAGTGATATAAGTGAGAAAGTGTAATTAGCATTGGATTTCTAATTAGCACATCTTTGGTGCCAAATTTTCAGCCACATTTTCAGCTATGTACTAAACTCTGTCAAACCTAAAGTGTGCACCAATCACTACTTCCCGTTTGGAAGAGAAAAAAACTGTTTGCAGACTGATGAGTGGATCTATGGAGAGTGTTCTACAATGAATTCACTATAAATAGTACAATATCTGCTCTGGTTGTCTAAAATATCTTTTTTCTTCTATGGCTTGATAAAAAATTTAATTTTTCTGCACAAATTGACCCAAAGAAGGACATCTTTTGCACTGTTCTGGGATTTTTTTTTATTGCTACAACCTTGTGGAGGTTTGCACCAAGTGTGCACGGACAACAGAGTGAGGCAAGGGACTCCTCTACTGCAAGTGTAAGTTCATCTAACGTAGCATCGGACTTAGGTTTCGGGGCAATCCGGTGCTCCCTAACATGGCAGTCTATTGGGTCGGATTGCCCAGATCCAGGAGGATCCTGCAACCGGACACCGGCGGCTGCACGCTGCTGTAATTTCAGGACCGCGGCTGGCTCCTTGCTAGCCGCGATCTTGAATAATCAGCAACTGTGGCTGCTATTAGCGGCATCCGGCTGCACACCGAACCAGATTTGTAAACAGAACCGGAGGGAAAATATGCCATCTGGTATGCAGTTGGATGCCGCTAATAACAGCCGCAGCTGCTGATTATTAAAGATCGCAGCTAGCAGGGAGTTAACCGCGGTCCTGAAATTACAGAAGCGTGTAGCCGCCGGTGTCCAGGTTCCCGGATCCTCCCCAAATCGGATCCTTCCACATCCGGGGCAATCCGGCGCTCCCTAACATGGGAGTCTATGGGGCTGAATTGCCCCGGATGCGGGAGGATCCGATTTGGGGAGATTTATCTCCCAGGACACAAAAATACTGCATGTTCTGATTTTGTGTCCGGGAGAAAAATCTGATTCCTCCAGATTCTCCAGGACACATGAAAACCAGATGGCAGAGAGCTGCCATCCAGCTCCATCCGGCCTCATAGGATACTATGGGCCAAAATCCAGTCTGGGGCTGTCAGGTTTATACCGGACAGCCCCGGATCAGATTTCACCGTGGTGTGAAGCCGGCCTTACTATTGTTGCAACCTGAGCAGCAGCAGTGGCCTTGTCCACCTTCAAAACAAAAGGGAATTGTGCATTAGGATGCGTTACTTAACTGCAAAGGACCCAAATATTCTTTGTCCACTGGTGTCCTCTTTTGTCTTTGTCAGAAACTGATGTAACGCTATGTTTTACTTTATGTACTATACTGACAAAATACATGACCTTCAGAAACGACATTTTCTGCAGTAACAGCAAATCATTAATGGTTTCTTAACCTGGATCCAAAGCATTAACCCTTTAACGAGCTTTGATGTACTGGTACGACAAACGTTTTGTCTCTGCTAGTGATGAGCGAGTAGCGAAATATTCACACTGCCTATACTCGTAACAAGTAGTTTTTAATACTCGCATATTCATCCAAAAAGTGAGTCTAATGTTAGTCAATTAGGGATAGGCTCCACCCACACACATCCAGCTATAAAATGAGTCTTTCTGGGACAGGGTGGGAGGGTGGTATTTTTTTTACAATTTCAATGTCTAAAACACTTTGCTGTACCCCAGAGAGAGCCTAACATTCAATCTGCTCTCAGTGAGGTGCCAGATCACTTTGTGTACTGAAGGGAGCTGTCAATTTGTTTCAGATCGATCACAATTGACACATCACACATGAGCACCAGTGATACTCGCTGAGTAACGAGTATCACGAATATCATACTATCTGTGCGAGTTTGCGAATAGTAATGATTACACTCGCTCATTACTAGTCTCTGTCTTTGATGCGGGCTCACTTGCCAAGCCTGCATCTTTCCCAGAATATGATGGCTGATTTCATCAGCCAGCATGTGCCTCGAACAGCCACGGATGAATCAGAGATCAACTCGAGTCTGTTAACCAGTCTACCATCAATCTCCTATAGCAGGGAAATCGTTGGTAAGTCTGCCTTGGTGGCATCTCACCAGCGATCACATACGATGTTCCAGCGATCCAGGTCCGGTTGGATCATTGATCAGGTAGCTGGGACATCGGTATATGTAAACCAGCCTTTAAATTCTACCTTTAACCTTAAAAACTATGGAACTATGAAAAAGCTATATGGTTGGCCAATAATCAAAAGCGGTTTATGAAATCCAGGCGATCCGCTCAACTTTCTTACGGGGTTTTCTGGTTCATTTTTCCAATAAATTGCTTGTTTTTATTTCTGCTTTTGTCAGTATGTTCCACAGTTTAGGTAAGAATATACAGATCATGATCCCATTACCTGAAGCCAATATGGCAAAAACTTCTACAGTGACCATATTTTTTCCCTTACTGCTTACATAGGCTGGGATAGCACAAACCCACACACTGCAGAACACCAACATGCTGAAGGTGATGTACTTGGCTTCATTATAATATCAGGTAATTTCCTCACCATGAAAGCCAGAATTAGACTCACAGCTGCCAGAAATCCCATATAACCCAACATGAAATAAAAGGCCAGTCCTAGAGCCTCATTACACTGAATGATGATCTTTCCTGGAGTAGAGTCCATGTCTATCTCCTGAAATGGGGGAGAAAGGGACAACCAGAGTATTCCATTCAGGACCTGAAGAGATGATAAGATCATCACTATAGAGTTAGGAAGTTTAACTCCGAGCCATTTTCTCCAGGAGCTGCCAGGAGTGGTGGCTTTGAAGGCGATACAAACCATAAAGGTCTTAGCCAAAATTGATGACAACACAACCGTGAAGATGACTCCAAAGGAGATGTGCGGAGCTTACAGGTTGTGTCCACCGGTTTACCAATAAAGAGGAAGATACAAAGCAAACTGAGCTTGAGAGACACAAGGATAATGAAGCTGAGGTTACGATTATTAGCCCTGACAACCGGAGTATTCCAGAAAAACGTAAATATTCCGATTATCAATACAATTGAAGTAGAAGATAATACAAATAAGAATAAGAAGACAAAAACGACTACATCAGTGTCATAGGAGAGAAACTCGATCACTTTAGGGACGCACTTGTCTCTTGTCTCATTTGGCCATTCTGTGTAAGAACACTTTTCACAGTTTTCAGCATCTAAAATACAGAAATGGTAAGTATTAGAAAAGCAAAATATACATGTAAAAATATATTTTTAGATTATTTAATTTGATTCAATGGCAAATTAACTTTACATAAATTAGGCTCAATTTAACATTTACCCCTTCATTTTTTTCATTTTCATTTTTTCCTCCCCTTCTTTCCAAAGCCCAATTATTTTTATTTATCTGTCCACATAAAATATGAGGGCTTGATTTTTGTGGGACAACTTGTTCTTTTGAATGACAAAATTAATTTTCTTACATACTTTATTGGAGAAGAGGGAGAACATTCCAAACTGGGAGAAAATATGAAACAAACACAATTCTCTCATATTTTGATGAGGAATTGTTTTTTATGGTTGACATTTTTTGGTAAAAATTAACTCACAATATGATTTTCCTCATCAGTATGATTATGGAAATGCTAACTTGACTAGTTTTTCTATTATTTTAATAGTGAACTAAAAATCAGAATTTAAAAAAAATAAATTGGGGGGCTGTGTTACCATTTTCCAAGAGATGCATGTCGTTTAAAACTGCTTGACCTCTCACTATCTATCCTTCCTGGGCCTTACCAAAACATAGCTGGCATCCTCTGATATGGTCTATTGGCGCCCTTGCAGTCTGGTTGCCACAGAGATACTGCACCTAAGCCATAGGTGTGGTATCTCACTCCCGGGTAAGAAGGGAACACGATGATGAGACCCACACATACCTGTACCCAACACCATCCTAAATCCAGGCCAGGGGATGATGGGTGGAAGATACTCTGAGCAGACCCAGTTACTGGCTGAAGGAGGGAACAGGCAGAGGGGGTGGGTGCAAAAGAGAGCAGAGACAGGAAGTAGAAGGTCAGTCAGTGAGTGGAGCTGAAGAACAGAGAATGGAGTTCTAGGGGCTCCAAACCTGAGGGTCCTAATGGGATCAGTGCAGATGTCAGCCGAAGTCAGCCCAGATGGACACCCTGAACCCACCATTAGCTGTCCCTAGCCAGGGACCCGGTGATTATAATGATTATGGTTATTAACTATATGCTTTCTTTTACAACCCACCCCCACTTCATCCCAGAACTATAAAGTTCAAACTGGAGGTTCGGACGCAAGTTCGAGTTACATCCAGCCCCGAAACCGAACTCAAATTTACAAAAAGGTTTGAGTCTGTCGATCCCAAGCATCAGCGCATTTGCCAATCACTATTTATGAGTCATAAATGTCATTAGTAGTGATGAGCGAGTATGCTCGGCGCTACTCGGTACTTGCACGAGTATCTCGGAACTCAGGGTGCTCGGCGAGCACCGAGTACTGCCGAGATGCTCGGACCGCTCGGTAATAAATAGCGATCTGAGACACATACACTGCTCCCTTCAGTGCACACAGTGAGCTGGCACCATACAGGGAGCAGATTAATCGATAGGATCCCTCTGGGGGCCACAGCAAGGTATTCTATGCTGCGGCGATTTGAAAAAGCCCACCCTCCCGCCCTTTTCCGGAATTACTCGTTTTATAACCGGAAGTCTGTGGGCGGAGCCTGTCACTAATTGACTTACATTGGGCTCGGTGCTCTGGCCGAGTACAAGAGTATCTTGAGATGCTCGGCCAGAGCACCGAGCACCCGAGCATTTTAGTGCTCGTTCATCACTAGTCATTAGGATATTTTAAATTTGTGCACAAAGTAAAAAATTTTATGTTGGGAAATGATCAATAGAAGATCTTCTTTGCTCTTTTTGAAAATTTTTTGCACATTTTGTTTCTACAAGTTGCTATTACCAGACTTATTGGAGATTTCTCCATTGGAACACAAGATGCAGTCATAGCAACAAACGTGATGCCCTTCTATGAAAGCTTTTCTCAATCCTGGCAAACACTCTTCTGAGCACCGGCTGTATGGCATCTATGTATACAAACAAATAGAAGATAACACAAGTTCTTCAGGACATGCACAAAAGCTGAAGTTTCTGGACTTTTAGAGTTGCAAAAATATAATGAAATGAAACATTAAATTGACTGCATTTAGGGCATTGCATTCAAGGAGAGCTCCCGGAAAATAATATGTATGGTTTAGAATCAATATAAATCCTTTATTCATTAAATACTTCTTACCAGTCACCAGTCCCAGAGGGCACAAAGCGTCATGCCTGAGAGAGCAACTCTCCCCTTCCCTCTCAGAAGGTTTTAGCGCCATCCGACACTTGATCAGTCCTCATTAAATCATGTGGGTGTGATGTCACAACAGGTCCTAGACTAAGCTGGGATTCCGGAGATATCTTTCTGTGCAGAGAGCAGAATGGGAGACCTGTGTCGATAGAACCTGCTGTGACATCAATCCCATATGATTGAACGAAGAAGTGTTTCTTATCGGAGCACAGATGTTCACTGCGGAGGGAGGGTTTCTCACTCAGGCATGATGTATTGTTGCCTATGGGAGTGGCGACTGGTAAGCAGCATTAGTGAATAACTGATTTATATTAATTCTAAACATTATATAAATGTAACGAGCAGCTCAGCATTATACAGAGTGGGTCATATATAGGGTGGGAAATTTATATGGATACACCTAAATAAAATGGGATATCAACTTCCTGTTTGTGGCACATTAGTTTTCCCCCTCCCATATGCTAATGTGCCACAAACAGGAAGTTGATATCACCAATCATTCAGATTTTATTTAGGCGTATCCATATACATTTCCTATTCTATATATGGCCCACCCTATAGTATAGATGTGCAGGAACCATACAAAAATGTTTTACCTCCCTGGAGTTCCCCTTTAATCCTAGAATTGTGGCATTACATTTAGGGTGTGTCTCTAGTGTTCTGAAAAATAATGAACAATAGATGAGTCTACTTGAATAACCCTAATGGTACCTTTACACGCCGCGACGGCAGGCTGGATACATCCCGCTACTTCACGTGCACGAGCACGCTCAAACGGCTACAAACGGTCAACGCACCCTCTTTACACGCCGCCATAAGGTGCGCTACGCCACGCTACATCTGTAGCTAGCTACATCGCCGGGTGTGTCAAGTAGCCAGCTGTAGCTTAGCGTACCACGTTTACACAGCGCTACAATAAGCTAATATGGGCGGACCTTGTACAGCAGGGACAGCACATAGGCGTGCCACAATCTTGGATTACGAGCCGTCCGTACGATGATAGGACAGCGCAATATCATCATGATTGGGCAAGCATCGCAGGAGGCTGAGAAACACAGCACGCTCAAGCGATTGTGTAGTGTGACTGGTCAGCTCCTTAAATATGCCGCCCTAGGCAGCGACTACCAATCGTCATGCAGGAGCTTCCTCCAATGATCGGTGATGGGGCGCGGTATCCCAGAGCCTGGGTCACGCCTTAGCTACATTGCAGCTACAGCCCCGGGTTTCCAGAGTTCCCTTCCGTTGCCTCTTTACACGCCGATACAGCTCGCTACCATCGGCGATGTAGCCATCAGTTTTCGAGCAGACCTAGGAAACAGATGTATCTGTTGCCGGCTGCAGCGTCACGTCTTCAGACGCCGCTACGACGGGCGATATTGGCGCTACAAGCTACATTTGTAGCCTGTAGCGGGATGTATCCAGCCTGCCGTCGCGGCGTGTAAAGGTACCATTAATGTTGAGTTTATGATGGGACAGAATGGTTTATGAAAATATGTTATAATTAAAGGGTTACTAGATGCCCAAACAAAGTAGACCGACACTTGAGTTAGCCATGCTATTGTGTAATCATTTCTATGGCCTAAAGATTGTCAGGGCTGCAGTAGGCTTCAACTGTATAAGCATCCTAAGAACATGAAACAGTTGAAATTGGCACTCCCTACTGGGTCCATCTATAGAGCACAAAGCCAAATGTTTGATACATTTAAAGCTCCCTTGGTGCAGGAGGACACTTTAGTATCGGAATATACCTGAGGAATCCCATTGCCACAAACACACTTCTCAGCACGCGATCTGGGATGTGTCTGCAAGGGTTAACTTATCTCCTTTCAATTAATCCAACACTCAACCTCTGTTATATACTAGAAATTGAGCATAAATCTCATTCTGACACAGTTCACACACCCCGGCCACGTACCACGCTGCCACCACTCATCAAGCACACAAGGTGATGAGTCTCTAAAATATAATACGGTTTGCTGTTTGAGTATCAAAATGGTCCCACAATCTCTGTAAGGCTATGCGTTCTTTAGATCATGCAAGAATCAAATTTATTAAAGTTTTAAGCTTTAATATAAAAAATACAGAGCTTACAGTAAATAGGTATATAACATAAAGATACAAATGACACATAAATATGCTGAAACAGTTATAAATTAAAAAAAGGAGAAATAACGGATAAAAGCTATTTGATGTTCTGTTTTCTTGGGGGAGGAGAAAATGAATTGTGGATCACAACCAGCACAGGCAAGCTTTCGGTGACACAAACATGCGAGGGGCACATAAAAACCACCGGTGGAGGGGCCCTAGACATCCCCTGATGAAGTGACCCAGGCGGACGCAGGGTCACGAAACGTGTTGGGACTGATGGCTACTGTTGGTATGGCAATCTTTGATTAGGCTATTGATCGCACGTAGTACTGAATGTTATGCAATTTGGAACTCATAATTCTCACTGGTTCTGATCCTTCCTGAAGGTTCTTTTACCTAGCTAAAGGGTCACCTTGGGCATAGTGGCAATGCACTAAGTCACCTTGGAAGGTTGTATTATAACCCCACATATATTCTTTTTGTACTGGTATTCACCTACTAACAGTATAGGCCTAATTTGTAGGGTTAATCTGCTCTAAGGATAATATGCAGTGTGCCACTGCATGTGACTTAATTCTATCAGTAATCAACTCCTGCACTTTAGTGGATAGTCTCCCATATTTACTTGTATAGGGAAATTGGCCCTTGTAGTATAGATATAGGGATATACATTTCCATCAGAAGTGCTGTGAACCTCTTTTAGAAGGATGTCATCCTTTGTGAATTTCTCTGTGAGTCTCTATTATGCAACTGTAATGTGTGTATCTGTCAGTTCTATAGACGTAAAGATAACCCACATGCTGGGTCAGTCCCTGAAGCACTTTACACCACCTCCCTTGTCATGTGGTTCTTGTGTAAACAAAGAAATAAAATATAGAATCTGTTTGATTATGCAAATTGAAGTAATTACTCAATCTCTATGTGTTGCCCTGTAATCATGACCCCCAGGACCAGGTATATAAAAGATGGGTTACCCAATTGGAATGTGTTCCCATGTGGGGGCTTGCCTGTGCTGGTTGTGATCCACAATTAATTTTCTCCTCCCCCAAGAAAATAGAAGATAAATAGCTTTTATCTGTTATTTCTCCTTATTTTTATATAGTGTATGTACAGTTTTTATTGAATTGAAAGTTAAACTACAATAAACTTTTATCTTGAAGTTATTTTTGCGAACATCATCAATAAAATGTGATTTACATACAGTTGTCCTCAAAAGTTTACACACCCCGGGAGATTTTTTTGCTTTCTTGGAGTTTTATCAGAGAATATGAATGATAACACAACATTTTTTTTTTCCACTCATGGTTAGGGGTTGGATGAAGCCATTTATTGTCAAACTACTGCTTTTTTTTCTCTTTTTAAATCATAATGACAGCCAAAAACATCCAAATGACCGTCGTCAAAAGTTCATATACCCCAGTTATTAATACCCTGTATTGTCCTCTCTAACATCAATGACAGCTTGAAGTGTTTTGTGGTAGATCTGTTGACAATTATTTTGCTTTCCCCATGACTCACGATCCAGAAACATCAATGGCTGGATGAAAGATGCAAGAGTTTGTCTGGATCCCAGAAACTCACTCAGCTTTTATGCACACACACTGATTACAAGCAAACAGGTCACAGGTGAGGATGTTACCTTTATTAGCCATTCAAACTCATTTATGTCAACTTCTGTGCATGTTATCAGGACAAAATCACCAGGGTATGAGAACTTTTGATCAGGATCATATGAATGTTTTTGGTTGTCATTATGATTTAAAAAGAGAAAACACAGTACATTGCCAATAAATGGCTTCACCCAACCACTAACCATGTTTTTTTGTGTTATCATTCATATTCTCTGAAAAAAGGCCAAAAACCCCATAAGTCTGCCGGGGTATATAAACTACTGAGCACAACTGTAGTTTCATAATGCTTGGAAACATTACAGTTACATGTTTGATGGAAGACTTTCCCTAATGTGTTTAGAAAATGTAATAGCACCTTACAGAAGTATCAGTAATACTTGTATAAGTAATGATATTATTGTTATTTATATTATTATTATAAGTAGTAGTAGTGGTAATAGTGGTTAAAGCAGTATTAGTAACCATTTGATATTTGGTAATGAGATAAGTTAATATCTTGTTTATTTACCTTATTGTTAATCCAAATGATACCTAAAGATGAAACATTCAGCTGCTGATCGGGAGGACTGGATCCAAATGAACCAACTCTTGCTGTCAGTCCCTCTACTGTTTTTCCTCCTGATGTTTTATGATGCTGTTTTGATATAAAATTAAGAATCTCTAATGTCTCAGGTATTTCACCTTTATCATTAAAACAAACTTTTTCTGTTTTCAGGTCATTGATACATGATAGCTTCATGTAATGCCTCAACTACAACAGAAATACAATATATATTTAGTTATGCATTTGTACGCATTCTGTAAAACAAACATAAATACTATATTTTATATACTGTACAATGATATAATGATTACAAGTCAGAAGTCTGATTTAGGCCGGGTTTCCATTTGCAAGAGCGATGTAAGAGAGATGTGACAAACTTGCGATTGTCTCGAATCTCATTGCCTGACACGTCCGCTTGTTCTCCGGACAGGTACATGGCGCTACATGGAAATTCATGCAGCTGACACTCTCCTGTCAAGAGTGGCGGTGGCAGTGTCAGTTGATAAGATGCGAGGCTCGTGCAAGTCTCTTGCATCGCTCTCGCAAGTGGTAGCCCTGACCTTACTTAAAGACTAAAGGATTTAAAAACAATGCATTGCCTCCAAAGCAAATGAAGAAGAATAGGGATGACTGAATTGGAAGAAGGAGGTTTCATAGTTTTGTAGCTTTCAATGTTGAAGGAGACAGAATTTCACCTTGTTCAAAAAAAAACCATGAGACAGATACATTTGCCTCAAATTAAGAAGAAAAAAAATTTCACGGCTTCAGATATGGCAGGTGAATTGCCTAGGTTCAATATCCTATCACAAAATATATAACACATATTTTTCAAAAAAAAGGCACCCACGCCTTCATTTGACTTTTTTGTTAGTCAACTATTATAATATCATGTGGCAAAGAGTTTCATATCCAATCTGTGAGTGTTGTAATAT
Source organism: Allobates femoralis (assembly GCA_033576535.1). Taxonomy (NCBI): domain Eukaryota; kingdom Metazoa; phylum Chordata; class Amphibia; order Anura; family Aromobatidae; genus Allobates; species Allobates femoralis. The sequence goes on from JARQOC010000003.1 coordinate 14,399,719, forward strand.
AAATCTACCATAAGCCTTATTTTTCCAAACTGTATAACCCCAAGTTTAATAACCTGCCTTAATATCGCAGTTCACCCATTTCCTTAAAAGCCTTGGTCAGTCTTCTTTACAACTTCTTTTGTTTTCCTATGTCCTTCTTATATACTGGAGCTGAAAATTGGACACATTATTTAAGTAAGGCTGCAAAAGTGTCTTGAATAAAGGCAAATATATCAAACTAGATGTGGGACCGATGCTATCACATTGGAAGGGCAGTGACATAATGATAGGGGCAGGCTCTGTGGTGCTGGGGGCAGCGACTGTCTTCCCCCTTTGTCTTCACTCCCTCTCCACCATGCTCTCTTCAAATGTATGTAAACATATATATTTTTAGTTAAAAACATGTTTCTGTGGGGGGAAAGTGGCTTAATAATAAAGTGTTTAATTTCCTGGTAAAAAAATGTGTGGGGCTTTGCTGTATTTTGTATTGCCAGCGCAGGTAAACCAAGAAGCTGCTGGCTCCTGACCCCTGCTGCCTGCTGTTACCTTCGCTGGCAATAAAAAATACATAGAAGCCCTATTTTTTTGTTATTTAAATAAATAATTAAAAAAAAAAATGTAAAAATAAAAAAGGGGGGAGACAAGAGGTGCAATAGTGCCCTATCACTAGTGACACTGTCTGTGTGAGTTTATCAATAGGTGTACACCTGATCCAGTTGAGTGTCCCACAACTGGTTTATAAGTATTTGGTTTTTAGCTGCTGCAGGCTCACCAGCACTCGCAGCGTGGAAAAATGCTCCAGATATTGGGAAGATGTGTACACGGTCAGCGCTGCTGTCCTCAATGGAATCAAAAATGTGAGGTTCCAAGAAAGTCACAAGGAATGCAAGGTTCCATAAGTAACAATTTTCCTTTATTCCACCACGCGTTTCGTGCCTACCCTGATGAAAATGTGTCAGGAGAGGAGCCGAAACCGTGATGGATAAAGGAGATTGTTACTTTTGGACCTTGCATTCCTTGTTGTGACTCTGGAACCTAACATCTCTGATTCCATGAGGCAGCAGCGCGGACCGTGGTAAAACCATTTTATTTAATATTGAGCGTTAAAAAAATTGGCGTGGGATTCACCGTATTTTCTATTGCCAGCCAAGGTTACTGAGGCAACTGAGGGCTTGAATTCTCAGCATGGTAAGGCTCAAGTGTTCTAGGCCCCCCACGCGATAAATTGTAGCCAGCAGCGCCCTAGAATTGGCACCTCCATGAGAGACAACAAAACTGGCAGTTACCCCGCTCTTCCAGCTGCCGTGTAGCTGTGACAGACTTGCTAATAATGGGGTTGATGTCTGCTTTTTGGCAGCTGATATCAAGCCGTATTGCTAATGTCAGCCGTCAGTATGACAGCCAGCCATTAGTAATACTATCAGTAAAGGGAAAAAAAATCACAGAGAGAGAGAATTTTTTTATTACATATAGAATAGACAGAGACACCTTGTTATTCATTTTTTTAGCTCCCCTAAGTTCCCCTCTGACGTAATCCTGTAATCATGCAGTGGGGTGGATGTGATGCATCATGCAGCTGCCATCTTTGTATACCTGTGTGTCCAAAGATGGTGGCCGCGTGTGAACATGCATGCATGAGTGAGTATTTGTGTGTATGTGTCCAAGTGTATGTATGCATATACGTGTGCATGTATGCACATATGTATGTGTGTTGTGTGTATGTTGTCATGTGTATGCATGTCTATGTGTGCATATATGCCCATGTATGTGCATGTTTGTGCAGGTTAGTATGTGTCTGTATGTTTGTGCATTTGTGTATGCATGTGTGTATGCGTGTGTGTGCATATTTGAGCATGTATATGCATGAATGTAGGTGCGTGTATGCATGTATGAATGTGTGTGAATGTGCATGTGTGTATATGTGGGTGTATATGCCCATGTATGTGTATGTGTGCATGTGTGTTTGTGTGTATGTATGTGTTTGTATGTGAGCTTATGTGTATGCATTTTTGTGTGTAAGTGCGTGTTTGTATGTGTGTTTATCTACATTTGGGAATGTATGCGAGTGTGCATGTGCATATGTGTTTATCTGCATGTTTGTATTCATGTTTTTTTTTGTGTGTATACATGCTTGTATGCATGTGCATGTATGTGCGTAAGTGCATAACTGTGTGTGTATGCACATGTGTGTTTGTGTGTGCATGCTTGCGTGTCTGTGTATGTGTGTTGTGAGGTAGCAACCGGGGAACCCGCTTGCAAAACGACAAGAACACGTGTTTATAAGGTTAATCAATGTCTACCCGTTTATTTTCACATATTAATCACATAACCCGGGTAGCATGTTTGACACATATCACATTGATTAACAACACTTTACATAAATACACCATACATTTACATTTAACATCACATAACACTTATATTGCACATAACGTTTTATAGTAACCCGGGACCTGTAACCATCTCTGTCCCCATTGGAGCTCTACTAACAGCTCCCATGGTGGCTACGGCCTCCGGCCTACTTACACTATACATAAGTTACAGTACGATGATGACCCTTCCGGGTTCATAACAGGGATTGGCAAACCCTAGTAACCCGTGGGGCTGCGGCCTCCGGCCTAACCACGCGTTACCCAATATGGGAGCCCTTCTAACCCCTGCTTCTGACCTTCGTTACATACGCCTCAACGGGCCCTGTGGGTCCCAATGGCGGTACCTGCCGCCTGGCTTTAGTCACCCCAGCATGATGATATACATTCACCCGTAGTCAGGAATCCTGCCTGACCGGGACCTTACACACCGTATGTGATCCATCATTCAAACGTCCATGGATCACACACCTGCTCACAGCCCACATCCATGGACTGTGGCCCCTCCATGGCCCATTACAGGGATTGGCAAACCATAGTACACGGGAACCACATCCGATACCTACTAGGAGCCCTATTACCCCTGCCTCTGGCACCACAGGCACACCCACACCATTAGAGGTCGTGGTTGAGGGATCAGGTACCCTCTGCATGCAGCAGGGCAAGCCTCCCTCTCGTCCCAAGGACGGAACGCCTCCAACATCATCCATACCAGCTGGGTCACTGTCTCTCCACATGATTATACATGGGTCTTACATAGGTCATCATCTCTCATTCAGGGCCATTACCTAAGCCCTCATACACATAGTTAAACACATTGTTTCATCAGGTCCTTTAACTGAGCACTCTGACTCGGACCTAAAGGCGGTCTATGCCCGCCTGGCATTAATCACACACGGCTCACTCCGTTACACGGGAACCGCTGTCTTACCGGGCACGGATCCGGGTCTCGCTACCTGTATAACGGGTCCACCAAGCGTCCCCCAAGGCTCCTTTCCCGGACGTGGTTCCCTCCACGCCCGAACCAGTCTCCACCGGGTTCAGCCACGGCTTCCCCACCAGGTGCTCACGACCCCGGCCCTCGGCACCGGCATGGAGCTAGCATGCTCCCTTCACCATCTCAATCATGGCGGCATGTACTTGCATTCACCAGTCCCTCACACAGACTGGCTCTGCTCAGCTCTCAGGCTGGTAATCAGCCCCCATCCTCTAAGGCTGATGTCTGGCTGAAAATGGCTCTAATCTTCCAGGATCAATCTCTCAATCACTCAGGTGGCCGGCCTCTTATCGTGCCAGCCACTCCCACATGGACACACCCCCTTAGCTGCTGATAATCAGCCTTTCACCCAGCTCAGGTTAACTCCCTGTGTTCCGGGTTGTCAGCACTCACTCATTACATCCTATTCCTCATGGATCTCATCCCACTCTCACTGCCGCTCATTAGGCTCATGAAACCCTGTGTTCAGGTTGGTTCACACAGTATTATCATCAAACCGGCCAGTGTGCACAGGATCATACCTTGATCCTGCATGTGACGCGCCCCGGCCATGAGGATCATGCCGGCGGTGCCTCACATACCCCCCTCCTTGTTTACACCCGTGGGTAGGGGTTAAACACACGGCCATACCAGTCGGGCGACAGCGTTGCTTACACCTGTGGATAAAGGTTAAACACACTGCCGGATTGTACACCTAGGACACCGGTAAACCGTGTCCTAACCTCCCCCCTCCTTGTTCAGACCAGTGGGGGATGAACACACTGCCATAGGAGCCGGGCCACCATACAACACCCTGTGGCCACCGCTCCCGGTTTGTACGCTTGTGACTCCTGTCCAACCTCCCCCCTCCTTGCTTAAACCAGCAGGGGCAAACACAGTTCATAGAGAATCCGGATGTGGCGTTGTCTTGGCAACTTCGTGACCCCTCAGGCCACCGGAACCTTGATCGCCGCGACTTTGACTTCGGGACCCCTAGGGCCGCCCGATACTTTGAGTACGACGTCTTCGTGACCTCGCCAGGTCACCGGCCAGATGCTAGGGTGCGTCGTGCGGTTGCCCATAGCAACCAAGTCCATATAAAGTGCATCAACAAAATTGTCCATATAAGGTGCTCCGGCACCACAGCCCTCGGCTGTACCAACCCCCCTTTTTAACTAGGGGGCAGTCCTCACCGGGCAACCTTGCCCGCATTCTCCACCATATGTGAGGTAGCAACCGGGGAACCCGCTTGCAAAACGACAAGAACACGTGTTTATAAGGTTAATCAATGTCTACCCGTTTATTTTCACATATTAATCACATAACCCGGGTAGCATGTTTGACACATATCACATTGATTAACAACACTTTACATAAATACACCATACATTTACATTTAACATCACATAACACTCATATTGCACATAACGTTTTATAGTAACCCGGGACCTGTAACCATCTCTGTCCCCATTGGAGCTCTACTAACAGCTCCCATGGTGGCTACGGCCTCCGGCCTACTTACACTATACATAAGTTACAGTACGATGATGACCCTTCCGGGTTCATAACAGGGATTGGCAAACCCTAGTAACCCGTGGGGCTGCGGCCTCCGGCCTAACCACGCGTTACCCAATATGGGAGCCCTTCTAACCCCTGCTTCTGACCTTCGTTACATACGCCTCAACGGGCCCTGTGGGTCCCAATGGCGGTACCTGCCGCCTGGCTTTAGTCACCCCAGCATGATGATATACATTCACCCGTAGTCAGGAATCCTGCCTGACCGGGACCTTACACACCGTATGTGATCCATCATTCAAACGTCCATGGATCACACACCTGCTCACAGCCCACATCCATGGACTGTGGCCCCTCCATGGCCCATTACAGGGATTGGCAAACCATAGTACACGGGAACCACATCCGATACCTACTAGGAGCCCTATTACCCCTGCCTCTGGCACCACAGGCACACCCACACCATTAGAGGTCGTGGTTGAGGGATCAGGTACCCTCTGCATGCAGCAGGGCAAGCCTCCCTCTCGTCCCAAGGACGGAACGCCTCCAACATCATCCATACCAGCAGGGTCACTGTCTCTCCACATGATTATACATGGGTCTTACATAGGTCATCATCTCTCATTCAGGGCCATTACCTAAGCCCTCATACACATAGTTAAACACATTGTTTCATCAGGTCCTTTAACTGAGCACTCTGACTCGGACCTAAAGGCGGTCTATGCCCGCCTGGCATTAATCACACACGGCTCACTCCGTTACACGGGAACCGCTGTCTTACCGGGCACGGATCCGGGTCTCGCTACCTGTATAACGGGTCCACCAAGCGTCCCCCAAGGCTCCTTTCCCGGACGTGGTTCCCTCCACGCCCGGACCAGTCTCCACCGGGTTCAGCCACGGCTTCCCCACCAGGTGCTCACGACCCCGGCCCTCGGCACCGGCATGGAGCTAGCATGCTCCCTTCACCATCTCAATCATGGCGGCATGTACTTGCATTCACCAGTCCCTCACACAGACTGGCTCTGCTCAGCTCTCAGGCTGGTAATCAGCCCCCATCCTCTAAGGCTGATGTCTGGCTGAAAATGGCTCTAATCTTCCAGGATCAATCTCTCAATCACTCAGGTGGCCGGCCTCTTATCGTGCCAGCCACTCCCACATGGACACACCCCCTTAGCTGCTGATAATCAGCCTTTCACCCAGCTCAGGTTAACTCCCTGTGTTCCGGGTTGTCAGCACTCACTCATTACATCCTATTCCTCATGGATCTCATCCCACTCTCACTGCCGCTCATTAGGCTCATGAAACCCTGTGTTCAGGTTGGTTCACACAGTATTATCATCAAACCGGCCAGTGTGCACAGGATCATACCTTGATCCTGCATGTGACGCGCCCCGGCCATGAGGATCATGCCGGCGGTGCCTCACAGTGTCTGTGTGTGTATATGTGCATGTGTTTGGGGACATTATACTGAGTATTTACAGTGTGTTGCCTTATTTACTATTTACATAGAGGTTAATAATTGGCAAGGTATAAGTGCGCCATTTTCTCAGATGGCTGCAGGCTGCAATTCGCAGCGTGGGAGGCCAAGAATTCATGGGCTTCCCCATGCTGAGGATTCCAGTCCCAGCTGCCTAGTTGTACCTAGCTGGCAACTAAAAATATAGCAGAGTCCCACATTATCTTTTTTAATTATTTGAAGAAATAATTTAAAAACAAGGGCTCCCCTGTATTTTTTATTACCAGCTAGGTAAATCTAGGGAGTGGGTGGCAGCCCATACTTGACTTCTGTACCTATGCTGGTGACCAAAATACAGAAGAGCCCCATCAATGCATAGTGATAGCCATATTTTCTTATTTTCTTTTTTTCTAATTGCTAGCAGATAAGTGTAGAAAATGTGCTGCTGACCCTCTGCAATAATAAAGGTTTGCTCTACAAAAAAATAAAATTAAGAAAAAAGATGAAATAATAATTATATTAATAATAATAATAATAATAATAATAATAAATTAAATAATAACATAATAAATATTAAAATAAAAAAATACATACAGCTCGATTAAACAAATGCACATAGCACATTTCCTGAACTTCACAGCTGCTGCTATATCTGATTGTTTAAAATATCCATACCCTGCAGGTGTCAAAACACCTGCGGACTCCAGGAAGCTTAAAAATTATTTTAAAGGTGCAATAAATCTATGGCTTAATAAAAGCTGGTAAACTTGATGGCTGGGAACATTCCTAAATGTAAGGTTGGGTGTTGTTCATAGCCAGAAGGTCTTCTGGCAAGCTTTTTGACCCTAAACAATCAGGGAATGTTTAAAGGCCATTTTAAATTTTGATCTTATTTCCCAAACGTATGTATACATAAAAAACTGTGTAATATATGGAAAAGCGTGTTCGCTAAAAGTGAGAAATTTGGTACTAAAGCAAAATTTTAGTGAAAAAAAAAAATTTAATATTATGACATATTGTTATCCATTTCTGTGAAACACCTGTGGGTTCAAAATATTCACTATACTCCTGAATAAAATCCTTAAGGGGTCTAGTTTCCATAATGGGATAACCTTTGGGGGGTTTCTGCTGTTTAAGTTCATTAGGGGCCATGCAAAGGTGACATAGTGCCCACAATCTTTTTTAGCCAAATTTGCTTTCCAAAATTCAAATCTCGCTTCTTCCCTTATGAGCCCTCCCATTTGTGCAAACAAGGGTTTATGACCACACTAGATGGTAGCCCGATTCTAACGCATCGGGTATTCTAGAATACAGAAATAGAGATTGCATTGGGAAGGCGGTGAGGGCTGAATTGGGAGGAACTTTGAAGAAGGAGCGGCTGGGAAAGGACAGAGCGGCAGGGGGGAGGACAGAGCAGCATGGGGGAGGAGGATGGAGGACAGAGGAGGTATGGGCGGGGTGTGGGAGGATGTAGCAGCAAAGGCAGGGGGAGGAAGGAGCCGCAGGGGGAGGATGGAGCACAGAGCGGCAGGGGGGAGGAGGACGGAGGACGAAGCGGCGGGGTGGAGGAGGACAGAGCAGCACAGGCAGGGGGAGGACGGAGGATGGAGTGGCAGAGGGGAGGAGGACAAAGGAAGGAGGAAGAAGCGATGGGGTGGAAGAGGATGGAGCGGCACAGGCAGGGGGAAGACGGAGCGGCAGGGAGAGGATGAAGCACAGAGCGGTGCGGGGGTGGAGGACAGGATGAAGCGGCAGGGTGGGGGAGGACGGAGCAGCACAGGCAGGGGGAGGATGGAAGATAGAGTGGCGGAGGGGAGGAGGACAAAGGAAGGAGGAGGAAGCGGTGGGGTGGGGGAGGATGGAGCAGCACAGGCAGGGGGGGGAAGGAGCGTCAGGGGGAGGATGGAGCACAGAGCGGCAGGGGGGAGGAGGACGGAGGACAAAGCGGCAGGGTGGCGGAGGATGGAGCAGCACAGGCAGGGGGAGGACGGAGGATGGAGTGGCAGAAGGGAGGAGGAAGCGGTGGGGTGGGGGAGGATGGAGCGGCACAGGCAGGGGGAGGACAGAGCGGCAGGGAAAGGATGAAGCACAGAGCGGTGCAGGGGTGGAGGACAGGATGAAGCGGCGGGGTGGGGGAGGACGGAGCAGCACAGGCAGGGGGAGGACGGAGGATGGAGTGGCGGAGGTGAGGAGGACAAAGGAAGGAAGAGGAAGTGGTGGGGAGGATGGAGCGTCACAGGCAGGGGGAGGACGGAGCGGCAGGGGGAGGACAGAGCGGCAGGGGGAGGACAGAGCGGCAGGGGGAGGACAGAGCGGCAGGGGGAGGATGGAGCACAGAGCGGCGGGGGAGAGGAGGAGTGGAAGACGAAGCGGCGGGGTGGGGGAGGCCAGAGCAGCACAGGCAGGGGGAGGATGGAGGATGGAGTCGCGGAGGGAAGGAGGACAAAGGAAGGAGGAGGAAGTGGTGGGGTGGGGGAGGATGGAGCGGCACAGGCAGGGGGAGGACGGAGCACAGAGCGGCAGGGAGGAGGAGGACAGAGGACAAAGCGGCGGGTGGGGGAGGATGGAGCAGCACAGGCAGGGGGAGGACAAAGGATGCAGTGGGGGAGGGGAGGAGGACAAAGGAAGGAGGAGGAAGCGGTGGGGTTTGGGAGGATGGAGTGGCACAAGCAGGGGGAGGACAGAGCAAAGAGTGGCAGGGGGGAGGGACAGAAGACAAAGCGGCGGGTGGGGGAGGATGGAGCAGCACAGGCAGGGGGAGGACAGAGGATGGAGTGGCGGAGGACAAAAGAAGGAGGAGGGAAGCGGTGGGGTAGGGGAGGATGGAGTGGCAGAGACAGGGGGAGGATGGAGCACAGAGCGGCGGGGGGGAGGAGGACAGAGGACAAAGCGGCGGCGTGGGGGAGGCCAGAGCAGCACAGGCAGGGGGAGGACAGAGGATGGAGTGGTGGAGGGGAGGAGGATAAAGGAAGGAGGAGGAATCGGTGAGTTGGGGGAGGATGAAGCGGCACAGGAAGGGGGAGGACAGAGCAGCAGGGGGAGGACGGAGCACAGAGCGGCAGGGGGAGGACAGAGGACGAAGCGGTGGGGTGGGGGAGGATAACCAACACAGGCAGTGGGAGGATGGAGTGGCGGAGAGGAGGAGGACAAAGGAAGGAGGAGGAAGCGGTGGAGGAGGATGGAGCAGCACATGCAGGGGGAGGACGGAGCACAGAGCGGTGGGAGGAGAAGGACGGAGGACAAAGCGGCGGGGTGGGGGAGGATGGAGCAGCACAGGCAGGGGGAGAATGAAGTATGGAGTGGCGGAGGGGAGGAGGACAAAGGAAGGAGGAGGAAGCGGCAGGGGGAGGCCGGAGCACAGAGCCGTGAGGGAGAGGAGGATGGAGGATGAAGTGGTGGGGTGGGGGAAGCCGGAGCAGCACAGGCAGGGGGAGGATGGAGCGGCAGGGGGAGGACAGAGCACAAAGCAGCAGGGGAGAGGAGGATGGAGGACAAAGCGGTGGGGTGGGGGAGGACGGAGCAGCACAGGCAGTTACCGTGGTAACTGTGGTCATGTGACCTGATGATGCTCTGTGACATCATCACAGGTCCTGTAAGCAGACAGAGCTTGCTGCTGAAGGCAGCACTGGATAGAGAGAGGATAGGTGAGCATATTGATTTGTTATTTTATGAGTGGGTGTGTGGCGGGCAGGGGTGGGAGACGGGAGGGTGTGGGGCGCAGGAGAGGCCGCCGATGGCGAGAGTGGGGCAGTATTAGCCCCGCTCTCCCTAACGGTCGGCCATCTTGGTTAGGGATACAGCCGGCTTCCGTCAGGATGTCACGTCATTTCGATGACATACTGATGTAAGCTGGCTTAGGGTTTTATTAGAATAGATATGGGGTATTGGCGCATTCAGAAGAAACTTGGTAACAAATTTTAGGATCCAATTTGTCATACAAATGTGAATGAATTGAGGCTAATGCAACATTTTTAGGTAAAATGTAAATTTATATTTTATTCCACTTTGCATTCATTCATGTGAAGCATCTGAGGGGTTAATAATCTTCATGAATGTGGTTTCGAGCAGTCTGAGGGGTTCAGTTTTATAATGGTGTAAGTTTTAGCTATTTTCTATCTCGTAGGCCCCTCAAAGTTACTTATAATGTGATATGATCCCTAAAAAATGGTTTTGTAAATTTTGATGTAAAAATCAGAAATTGCTGAAAAAATGTTGAATTCTCTTAACGTCCCAACTAAAAAAATTCTATTTCAAAATTGTGCTGATGTAAAGTAGACACGTGGGAATTGTTATTTATTAAGTATTTTCCTTTTTTATGCCGTTAGGCCAAATTTTAAAAAATGTAAAATTTCCTAAATCGTCACCAAATTTCCAATTGTATTACAAATAAACACAAAAACTAATGTCCTAAATTACCACTTGACATGTCATAAAAATAACTGATCAGAAATGTAAAATTTGGCGTGATCATTAAGGTCAAAATTGCTTCACTCACCGTCACACGCCACCACATGGATTCCATATCACCGGCGATTTGACATGAGCGCGCACGTTACGGGCACTTTTTTCTGATCGTTGTGGAACTGTCACATGTAGCTATCTAGCGTGTGATCTTCGGCGATCCCGCGTCCCGGAAATCGCATGCAGAAGACTGGAAGCGATCTTTCCTTCACACATCGCCGTGTCACACGCCACAATCGTACCAGCGATGTGGCCATACTGTTTAAATAGGGGCGTGCTAGAGTGTGTTTCACCGCGCCCTATCATTGCAATTGGTGGATGGAAATGCGTTCCCATTGGTCAGCCTTGCGTGAACTCATGGGTCATGAAATAAGGCACCTTGGACACGGCCAGCCAATTGGAAGGCAGTATCACCTACCAATCGCCGCAGATACGGCGCAAAAAAACACCATCCAAGCACGCCTACGGGATTGACTTCAGGATTGCTGTGTATGTTGCTATCGCCCTGTCACACGCCACGATGTGCTGAAATCGCCTGGTGGATATCGCCTGATTTCACTGCAGTGCAGGGAAATCAGGCGATGCTCCACAAGCGATTTCTCGCCGTAGAATCACCCAGTCAGAAGCCACTACGCACAGGCGGTATGGTTTACACATCGCCGAATTCGGGAATTGCCAGCTATCTCGCCGGCGATATGGCGGCATGTCACGGTACCTTAAGAGGTTAGACATATATTTGGCGTGGTTTTGAACAAAACTACAATATCTTAGGCTATGTGCACACTGTGACTCTATGCTGTGTTTCTTGCTGTGTTTAGGCAACACCCAGTGCTTTAACATTGAAGTCTTAAAGTCTATGTGATTAACAAAAAGCTGTGCCCACATGTGCATTTGTAGGAGCTGCATTTTTGCTGCAGAAATTGTCTGCATTTGTCAAATTCCCTATCAATTAATTTGCCCATTTTAGGGCTGCATTTTTCCCTTAGACTCCATTTTAAGCCCCCAAAAAGACCACCACAAATGGATGGGTATTCACACAGTCTGGCTGTGGTGCTTTTTTCCTGCAATTTCCACAGCAATAAACCTGCAATATTCACCCTCCTCGGTAAGCCCATGGCGATCCCCAGTGATGTCTTCCTCCATGCACCGGCAGGAGATGTGAATATCAAGCTTCCAGGACCTGCGCCATGGGACTGGTCATGTGACCCAGGCTGTCACATGGGCAGGCACTGGTAGGACCATACGCACAGGTCCTACTTATGCCAGGGTGGAAGACATCATCAGGGATCGCTGTGGGCGCACTGCAGAGGGTAAGAAAGTGTGTCGGTGTCTCTCTGTGTATGTCTGTCTTTGTGTGTCCCCTTATTTGTGCTGCATTTGTATGTGCACCAACACCGCACAAACGCAATACATTTTATTTGCGCTTCTTTTGTTTTTATATAGCTGCATTGTACAGATTACACAAACGCACCAAAAAAAATATGTCCAGTGGGCACATAGCCTTTTGAAACAAAGATGAGAAAAATAAAATGAAAATGGACTGAAGAAAAAAATCATCCTGAAAGGATTATATTTCCAAGTTGTCTATTTGGCGAGACACAGCTCTGTAGTTTCCTTAGGGTACCTTTACACGCGGCTACATTTCTTGGGTGGCTACAGGTAACTTACTGGTTGCAGTGAAATCATGGAGAGATGATTCCATTTGTACACAGCAACAAGATAGAACCTTGTCTCCATGATTTCACTGCAACAAGTAAGTTACCTGTAGCCACCCTAGAAATGTAGCCGCGTGTAAAGGTACCCTTAGTGATTGAGTACTTGGGAGCTAAGCTCTTCTCCTTGAGTGACAGCTCTTATCCAAAAGCATAAAGTGACACAGTGCATTTGAACAAGCATACAACCCTGGAAAGTAAGAGCCATGACTAGATAAACTGCTCTTGAAAGTATAAATATTTGGTGTTGTAGTATTGTGCTTATGCAGGAGTGATAAGAGTTCTGTTAGGGTATGTGCTCACGATCAGGCATTGCAGTGTTTTGGATGCAGCGTATTACTGCTGCGTCCAATATGATGCATTGAACAGTACCAGCATAGTGGATGGGATTTCAAGAAATCCCATACCCATTATGTTTCTCCCCACTGCAGCGTTATTTCAGCTGTGATGTAGGTTTCCGGACTTCTGCATCTCCGCAACAATTCTGCAGAGATAACCATCGGGTGAATGCATGGAGAAGCCACCCAGCACCCAACATAAGATCGTGGGCACAGGGCAGCTGTGGTGTCCGTGCATGCACCTCTGGCTTCCCACAGGTCGGGAAGATGCAGTGGATCATGAGCAAATAGCCCTCAGGAGCTGAGAGGGAGAAGGTGGGATTTGAACAGCTAAATGATGTATAGAAATCAATTGTTTATAGAGAAGTGGATGAGACCTTTTGAATAAATGTTCCTCTTGTAGATACTGAGTTACTGCACTGTGCTTGAAATCAAGCTGTACACCATGCAAGATAAAAGCTCCTACAGCAAGAACATGTCAGCACATCATCCGAAAAATCAAGCCAATTATTAAGATTTATTCTATATAACTAACCTAGCTAAACTAATGTAATGCCCATTTAATGGAAATACAGTTTAACAATGTGACAACATTATAATATATAATGAGCAACAATACACACCCGCTCTCTGAACTGTTTGCGAAGCAGAAAAGCACATTCAGCAAGCGTCTAATCCAACTAATGTGTAAAAAGGAAAGATACAGAAAATCGTTTGTTCCGACAGCTGTGGGGATGTTTAACAAATGTATAAGTGTAAAGCGTCCCAAGACTATGTGAAGTTCTATGTGTATGGGGGGAATAGGTGAGGTACATGTACCAGTCTACCCGCATCTGCTGTCCATATAGACTTATTTGGTAAAGTGTGAAATGTTCTTGATCTTTGTTCTGCTGCTGTAATACTGTAATTTCCTCCGGGATCAATAAAGTTTATCTTATCTTTAACATGAAAAAGAGACAACATTTTACTTGGCATAAAGTCTATGACTCAGGTAAAATCAAAGGAAATGTGCTAACTTTGATTGATGGCAATATAGACCTTGTTGAAAATCATATTTCCTGACAACTTCAAATGATTTGCTTATCAATATTAACATACTTTTAGAGTTTTCTTTTATGGGTATAAATACTGTTAAATGTACTACTACTAGCACAGGTTTTTTGATAATGTATTTTGTATGTCATTTTTGTCAAATCATCATGTTTTTATGAAGTATTCTTTCTTACTTTTTTCCTATACATGTCAATGTGATTTTCTTTCTTGTTTGCTCCACGCTTCTGTATGGTTTTATACATGTCATCCACGGCCTGAGCCATCATCTGTACCGCTGTGTACACTCTGTAGGGCACTCCATCCACAAAGTAATGGCTGTTGTTTGTAAAACGTTCCTCACCAGAGCAATTATGGAAGGGAAAAGAGTTAATACTCTGTAGAAGATTATTCTTTAGATTATTTCTTGAAACACAATGCAATGACGTTATCCAGAGATCTTCTACAATTGGATCATGTAATCGAGCCGATGGATAAAAGTCTAAAAACATTTCCTCTAACTCAGTGAAACTGTTCTTAAAAGGACTAAATATAAGGCTACAGTTAACCCAATGTCCATACAAATAGATGGAGTCTTGTGACCAAGATGTCGAAAAGATAAAAGTTTTGTTTTTGACCATTTCTGCCGTCTTAACGAGAATAGTCCGTATCAGACCGCCACTTGTGCCACAAAGTAGAATCACTTCTGATTTTAAATTCTTTATGACAGATGAATGTAAGATTTCTATTTGTGTGAGAAGAATTATTTCTTCAATACATATTTCAGATTTCGTCAGCTCTGTCTTAAGAAAGCGAAGCTCCCGTTCTCCAACGTCATCATTTGTAGCAAAAATGATAACCAGGTTCCAATTAAAATATATCAACAACTTCACCAAAGCCGTATACTGCATCTCATTATCCTGGACTGTTCGAAAGAAATGTGGATACAATCTTCTATCGCTGAGTGTGGAGTCTCTTGCCCCGTAACTGACCTAAAAATTAAAAAAGAAACATACAATAAAGAAATCTTGTTTTTTTAGGATTCATTTGACCTGTGATTAGAAATAAGTAAATTTCTATAAATTATTTGAATTCATTTATTTGAATTATTTCAATTGAACCTCCAAATTATATTCCATGTAAATAGTATAAAATTCTTCAAGTGCCCATGAGAAGGGGTTTACTCGGAAAGAGTTAATTTCAAAACTATTTGGTATTACAATAATATTGAGATGCACAAAAAGCAATATGGCTACTATGTAAATGACACTATATGTGTATGATACATGACTTAGGGTCCTTTCACATCAGTGGTTTACGCTGATGTGCGGCAGATCCAGCAGGGGGTGTCACATCTGCCGCATCTGCCGCCTAACGGCCAACTTGTTACCATGATCCGGCAAGCCCCACAGACAAGTCGGCCGTTAGGCGGCAGATCCGGCAGATGTGACACCCCCTGCCGGATCTGCCGCACATCAGCGTAAACCGCTGATGTGAAAGGAGCCTTACATTGTTGCTAAAGATATTTGCACCTGATTAATTAAATTGTTTACACCAGTAAATGGGCACAAAAAGATATCGTGAAGATTGCAAGATTTGCTCAAAACTGTTACTACTTTAATGTGCCAGTTTCGGCAGCTCCATCAAAATGAGCATAGCTCTATAGGAGCCTAGGAGGACAGGGAATGTCTATGTGTGCTCAGTTTCTTTTACAAAAACCGCGAAAAAATATAGACAACATATTTTAATAGACAAACTATACATTTGCATAAGTGTTCTACAAATATCAGTCAGCATGATCACAAACTACTAATGGTAAAGGCACAAGGGCTATTTTTGTACAGTTTTTGCGCAAAGACTAAGCAGAATCTCTAAGATTTTGAGGATTTTTGAGTACTGAAAAAGTGTTTAAAAGCTTCTATTTATTTTCTGCTTCAAACACCAAAAAATGTTTACGAATACGGGGATATCATATATGCGTATTTTTATTTTTTTCAGTCTTAATTTTTAATGTAGTAAAAGGGAGCTGATTTTAATGGGTATATAGAAAAAATGTGCCTAAGCACTAACAGGTAAGAAGCTGCCACCTACCTACTTTTTGTGCCCAACACCGTTCACTGCCAACACCGAGCTGTTTTAGACCGCTCCTGTCAGTGATTTTGCAGCTTCTGCTGACATCACGTTGACAGAGATGCAGGTTCTCTGCTCTATTGACAGGGGTCATTGCCGACATCATGCTGATTGACAGCCGCCTTCCCCCTTAGGTAATGGGGAGCCAGCTGTCAATCAGCTTCCACACAGAGCAGAACAGAA
Organism: Allobates femoralis; assembly: GCA_033576535.1. Classification (NCBI taxonomy): domain Eukaryota; kingdom Metazoa; phylum Chordata; class Amphibia; order Anura; family Aromobatidae; genus Allobates; species Allobates femoralis. Next base: position 14,415,867 of record JARQOC010000003.1, read on the forward strand.
ATGAAGCCACTACTCTGTTTACACAGCCATGTTATGCCTGGCAGTAGAGATCTGTTAACGCTCTGTGGCGGCAGTGCACTGCAAACAACAGCAGGCTTGTAGGTGGCAACTACCTTTAAGTGGGTACATTTTTTTTTATTATATACAAATCCCAGATATGGCCTTTAATATGGCCTTTAACGTTTAGATATTTTTTTAAAACTTTTTTCTACAAATAAAAGTCCTCTTAGGGTACCTTGTCACGCCACAACCGTGGGAGACATTTTTGACGGCGATAAGTCGCCCTGGAATTATTGCCGTCAAATTCCCTCCTAATTGCAGCGTGTAATTGGGGAATTTGGCGGCGATATGTTGCTCCAAAATCAGGAGACCAGAGCGAGGCGACATACCGCCACCAAATTCCCGAAATACACGCCGCAATTAGGAGGGAATTTGGCGGCGATAATTCCAGGGTGACTTATCGCCGTTAAAAATGTCTCCCGCAGTTGTGGTGTGACAAGATACCCTTAGGGTACCTTTACACGCGGCTACATTTCTAGGGTGACTACAGGTAACTTACTGGTTGCAGTGAAATCATGGAGAGATTATTCCATTTGTACACAGCAACAAGATAGAACCTTGTCTCCATGATTTCACTGCAACCAGTAAGTTACCTGTAGCCACCCTAGAAATGTAGCCGCGTGTAAAGGTACCCTTAGGTGATTTAAACTTGCAATGGTGTTCATATTTGTTCCATAGGTAGCAGTGCCACAGCAATTCTGTATAAAGAAGGAATCACAGTCTCTTATCCACTCCAGTCACAAGTAATGACAGACACAGAGGTCTTCAGCTGACTCTTGGCTGTCATCGCAACAAATCAATGTCCCGTAGATCACACTGTGAGTGCATCAATGAGGTGTCAGAAGAGCCTGCCCCCTAAGAGGTGTCTGAAGAGCATACCTCCTGCCCGTGTACATTAAATGCCACTGTCAGGGATTGAAAACAGGTTAACAGTAACAGGCAGAGAGCCGCTAAACCGGCGGCACTTAGCGGTATATGAAGGCTGAATAATTTAGCTTTTTTTTGCAGGGAAAGATGCACACTTGGTGTTCGAGCCCTGATCAAAGGCAGATACCACTTATGATGAACATAGTATGTCATAAGTCATTAATGGGTCAAAAAATATTAAAAAAATGCAAAAATATATATCACCCCCTTTTCCCCTTTTATGCCATGAGAAATAAAGAAATAAAAATAAAAAATACACATATTTGGTACATCTAGTCCGATTTGTCAAAATATAAAATAAACTATTCCAATCAGTAAATGTTGTAATGAGGAAAAATATCAAAGTGGCAGAATTCATTTTTTGGGGCAGCAATAAAATTCAATAAAAGGTGATCAAAACATCATATATATTCCAATATAATATCACTAAAAATACTAGCTCAGGGTGCAAAAAAACTCTTCTACAGCCCTATATCCCAAAAATCAAAAATATTAGGTGTTCTGTTCTAACTAGACAGGCTTATGAAGCTAAACAGGCAGCTAAACCGGTATACTCAGTCCCATAAGGAGAGAGTCTGTGTTTATTGAAAGTTGTAGCATAATTCGGTGAAATCGGGGACAAAAGAGATGCATACAATCAGTGCATTAATGATACAGCAGAAATATATATCACAGATAGCTATACAATATGCATGGAACATCTAATAAGCTACAGTTTAACGTAGGATACAACTAAGCTATAATTAACATTTAGAGCAGTATATGGCTACAAAACAATTCTCACCAGCAATGCGATCGCAAGAGGGATTGAAATGGAGGACCTCTTCCTGAATGCAGCATGGAGGGAAAATGGAGACTGAACTACCATAATGCATTGCAAAGTGGAGGAGAATCAGACACATAAAAAAATAGAAAATGCGAATAAAGCTTAAGCTAGTTGATGGAGCCAAAGCACTACAAGTCGTCACATAAGGATTATCAGCTTGCTAAAGGTGCAGAACTCTCTGTAAATATTCTACTGAAATAAAAAACATGTAGTGGTATTATAGAGTCATCCATAAGGGTACCTTTACACGCCGCTACTGGATGGTGGAAACAATCGGGTACATGTGAGAAATGTATCTTGCACCGCCAAATCAACCCGAAGTAGCGGCGTGTGAAGTAGGTTGCATCCACCCGTCACCTCATGAACCTGTTTCCGAGCAGTGCTCATAAACAGGTTGATTTCAAGGGGACGGTTACGGGCTGTCACGGCCTGTCACGGCGTGTAAAGAAGGAACAGGAGGGTTGTTGCCACACCATGCGATGTACCTGGGGCGTGAACACAGGCTCCGGGCTACCGTGCCCCATCAGCGATCATTGGTGGAAGATGCTGCGTTACGATTGGCTCTTCCATCACACTCCGCCATGTCACAAGCGCTTATTCCGTGCCACAGTGCGAACACTCCTACGTCACGTGTCCGCCATCCGCCCTTCGCGTCGTGCCCAATCAAAACACTCTTGTGTTGGTCAATGGTTGTCATTTGGGCGTGGCGTGAAGGACTGTGGCACGCCTATGTGTTTTCCCTGCTGCCTTTGTTCCGCCCATATTACCTGGTTATAGCGGCGTGTAAAGGAGGTGAGGTTAGTTACAGAAGGTTACTTGTGGCACCCGTCGGTGTATCCTGAGATAGATGTAACCTACCGTAGCGCATCTAGTTGCGGCGTGTAAAGATGGTGCGTTTACCGTTTTCAACCGTTTGGGCGTGCTCGTGCACGTGATGTACCCGGTTGTTTCCACCATCCAGTAGCGGCGTGTAAAGGTACCCTAAGAAATAACAGATTAGAGGCTAGGAGCAAAACATTAGGGGTCTGAAAAAATGGTAACACAAGCCAAAAATAATTTTTTTTTAATTACTATAATTTAAATTTTTTTTCAGCGCCAAGAAAAAATATATGGTACATGATTGGTATCTGCGTACTCTTACTGACCTTGAAAATCATATAGACTTGTCAGTTTATTCCATAAAGTGCACATGGTAAATAACTTGTTTTGCAATTTTGATACACTTGGAATTTTTTTGAGGAAATTAATGGGGTCCTTCAAAAGTACAACGGTCAATCAAAAAAAAGCCTACTATGGCTGTGTCAATTTCCACGTCGAAGTGCCTTCACGTCCGCGCTGCTGCCAAAGAAAATACCAGACTCACCGAGATAACTGGGATAATGTAGCTTTATTCACCAATGCGTTTCGGAGCCCCCTCCTGGCTCCTTCCTCAGGGAGATATCTGGTGCGTACAGACTAGAGCATGCACTGGGACACAGCTGCCTTCACAGTTGTGCTTCTGGGTTCCGTTTGACTGCTCTTGCCCATGCAAGGTAATGGCGGCATTAGCGCAATGCACGTCATTTGTGCTTTGATGCCCTTGTCTGCACTTGCACTGCGCTACCACCTGCACTAGCGTAATGCTGCCACACTCACCGGAGCGCAGATGTGAAACGGCCCAAAGATTCAGAAATTGGTAACCGGTATTGGAATTCATACTGCTAGCATCAATCAGACACTGGCTGCATTATTATAGATTTTTGTGTCTTTAAGGTTGTGTTCACATCTGAAAATATAAAATCGCCTGGATTTTCAGCCAGAAAAAGTAGGAGAGTGACATGTGTTTTTTTTTTTTTCTCACCTGCATCCATATGTCATGTGAGTGCTGTGGAAAGTGTGCCTTTTTTTTCTAGATGAGGAAAAAAGGCACACTCACTCAGTGCTTGCATGACATATGGACACCATGCGAGAAAAAATTCATGACACTCTCCTACTTTATCTGGCTGAGAATCTAGGTCATTTTATATTTGCAGATGTGAATGCACCCTTACTATAAGATACTGCTGCATAATTGAAAAGTTCTCTATTTTTAAATGTTTTTATTTGAAAAGTTGACTATGGCCATGTCCACACACCTGCGCTGTCAGTATTTAGCGGTGCTCCGATAAATACTTACAGTGTTGGCCAAAAGTATTGACACCCCTGCAATTCTGTCAGATAATACTCAGTTTCTTCCTGAAAATGATTGCAATCACAGATTCTTTTGTATTATTATCCTCATTTAATTTGTCTTCAATGAAAAAAACACAAAAAGAATTGTCCTAAAGCCAAATTGGATCTAATTCCACACCAACCATAAAAAAGTGGGTGGACAAAAGTATTGGCACTGTTAGAAAAATCATGTGATGCTTCTCTAATTTGTGTAATTAACAGCACCTGTAACTTACCTGTGGCACCTAACAGGTGTTGGCAATAACTAAATCACACTTGCAGCCAGTTGACATGGATTAAAGTTGACTCAACCTCTGTCCTGTGTCCTTGTGTGTACCACATTGAGCATGGAGAAAAGAAAGAAGACCAAAGAACTGTCTGAGGACTTGAGAAACCAAATTGTGAGGAAGCATGAGCAATCTCAAGGCTACAAGTCCATCTCCAAAGACCTGAATGTTCCTGTGTCTACCTTGCGCAGTGTCATCAAGAAGTTTAAAGCCCATGGCACTGTGGCTAATCTCCCTAGATGTGGACGAAAAAGAAAAATTGACAAGAGATTGCAACGCAAGATTGTGCGGATGGTGGATAAAGAACCTCGACTAAAATCCAAACAAGTTCAAGCTGCCCTGCAGTCCGAAGGTACAACAGTGTCAACCCGTACTATCCGTCGGCGTCTGAATGAAAGGAGCTGGAGACACAGGACCACAGGGCCGTTTCGCACTCACAGTGGACCCGTTGAAGCACCTGTGAGTGCGAATCAGCGTTGTCCTCTTACTCCAGCTCCCCTCCCCGCCTGTGACATTGTGCCAGCATGGTGGGGCCATTTGTCAGCATGGGGTGCAGTAAACCAGGTTGGCAGGCTATGTGCCAGCATGGAGAGCCATGAGCCAGCATAGGTGGTGTGTTCCAGAATGGGGGACTTTGTGCCTGCATGGTGGGCCATGTGCCAACAAGGGGGAGCAGTGTACTAGTATGGGGGCCATGTGCCATTATGGGTGGGCAGTGTACCAGCTTGGAGGGCTTGTGCCAGCATGGTGGGCCATGTGCCATCAGGGGGGGCAGTATACCAGCATGTGGTTCCTTGTTCTAGCATGGGGGCCAAAAATTAGTTTCTACAAAATCTCTATTTTTTTACATGGAAGTCTATGGAGAACGGATTCGGTAACTGATCGCTATTCAGCCTCTGTTTTTCTTTCAATCGTAAGGGATCTGCTTTTTCCTTACTGGATCAGCTTTAAAAGGAAGAGAAATAAAAATGATAAAAATAATTTTTATTTATTTAGTGCCCACATATTCGACGGAGTTTACAGTTAAGTGGGGACATATACGGAGAATATGAAACAATACAAGGTAATGCATAATTCACTAGTTACAGATGGTGTGAGGATCCTGCTCACAAGCTACAATCTATAGGGTAATAGGGGAACACAGTATGTAGAACATACTTGTCATGTACAGTCCAGCCATTATTATACTAGATAGGTAACTGCTTGTAAAGCAGCATATTCTGATCAGCAGCCAGTATCTAGGGGCATTTACCCAGCACTATTGGGTTCACAAAGAATGTGGAGAAAGATGAGTAGGAGGGAGCAGATTATGATTAACATGTAGACGTGTAGAGGAAACAAGGGGAGAGTTAGTGAGTTGAGGTTGACTTTTAGAGGACTTTGTTTTTAAAGTACGCTTGAAGACATGGAGTCAATATTAGTCAAATCATTTGTGGTAGTGAATTCCAGAACACTGGTGCAGCACAAGAGAAGGAATCGTATAACAGATGCATTTCCCATTGATTCAATTGATAAAAACCTGGATCAATTTTTTCAAAATGGTCCAAGATTTGTTTTTGCATAACCTTTCGGCCAATGGTTTCGCTGTTGGATCATCTAACAGATGATTACTGGACATGTGAATTTAGTCTTAAAAGGTTATGCCAAATCCATGTTTATATGTTTCTCCCCAATATTCCTCTGCCATTCTCGTCTCTCAAACAGGAAATAATTCCAAGTAATCAAGATGCATGCGTTCTACTGAAAAATAGCAAAATGCCAGCTCATTAGGCATGATAGAAGTCCTATGGTGACTTTGGGTACTCCATTGTTCAGTTATACTTCTCCTCATCTATAAAAATTAGGGGTAGAATTGGAACGATACAACATTCGTATCAGAACTCACCTGTGTATATCCGTACATGCCCAATAAATGGGCCATTGGCAGGGTGGTTGTAGACTCTTTGTCTCCAATATAACCAGCTACATACCATGGTCCATACATGAATAATTAGGAGCTGTTACTGAGTGTCCGGACATTATCTGCAGAACATCCTTGATAACTTTATTCACATTTCCACATGAATCGTACAGATGATATCCCAGGGTGATGTTGGAAGAATGGCTGGATCACTGTTAATATCATTGATGGCAAAAATGAAGTGTCAAGAGATGTCTGTATTCTCTAAAGTTGGCACTGAAGAAAATAATAGGACATAATCATAATTTTACAAGTAAAACATATGTTAACATTTTCACATTTGTCCTTTTTATTTGTGTTTTTTCTCCAGTGGAGTTCTGTTCTGTATGTTAGATATAATCATTACATTAGATCCATTATTAAATAGCTCATTGACCATTACAGGCATTTGGATTTGTTAATAATATACAGTATAATATGTTATTTTTACACTAAGTGACGTGTTGAGTCTACAAGAACTCACCCCGGCACGCCACCGTCACAGATTGTGGATGGTAACTTACGGTACCTTCCACTGATCCACACTCCATCCAGTGTTTCTTTTCTCTGAAGATTGATAATGAGTAAAAGATTGATTACTGTCAAAGACGATGTTATTTATGTTTACATTTGCCATTTACTGAATACCTATACTGTACACTATTGCTATAATATGATGTATGTAGATGAACATACCACTTGTTTTGTGTTATATAGAGTTTGATGTTTGTTATCACCATCTGCTTGTGAAATGTATTGATTTATATTGATTTTATATTATTTCTGTACTAATCTATCATAGATTCCTCTAACTTTGAAAAATACTCTAAACGAGTAAACCTTAGTAAAGAATACTTACAATCCAGTGGATTTGAGTGAATAATAAACTGAGCATTTACAACAGATCTACGAACTCTTTTTTGTGTGTGTGCCAAAGTATAGTAGACATATTATAATTGATTTATTTTACTTCTGAGCACCAATAACCGGTGATCCACAACTCAGACGCAGCCCCTGGTTACCCGATGTGTATCGTTGTAACCATTTCACACTGCAGGCTGCATAGTGTCCGCTTTCCCAGAGCGGACAGGGAAACGCTGCTAGCAGCGCTTCCCTGTCCGCTCGGCTTAAGCGGACACTATGCAGCCTGCAGTGTGAAATGGTTACAACGATACACATCGGGTAACCAGGGGCTGCGTCCGCAGAAAGCGCCTGCACACACGCACCTCCGCTTCTCTGAAAAAACCTAAGTATTTAGCAGAGAACCTCTAAATACTTACAGCGGAGGTGTGTGGACATGGCCATAAGGTATGCCATTGCTCTCATGAATTAACACAGTTTTTTTAGCTACAACTCGTCACATTCTTGTTCCCCCTAGTTTGACGGAACTGGAAAAATCTGGCACAAAAATGAATTAAAATTTTCTGCATTTCACGTTGAGATAAAATGTTTCAGCTTTTCTGTTTTTTTTTTTTTGCCAATTTTCATTCGGAAAACCTTTGATGAATCAGTACCTTCTTGATTTATATTCTCCCTCTTAAAAAGTTCGTGACTAGGGATGGGCGAATCTACTCGCTAGGACTCGTTACTCGGCGAGTAGTAAGGGACTCGCAGGACTCGGTACTCTGCGAGTTTCCCAGTGATTACTCGCACGAGTCCAATGCAAATCAATATCAATCCTAGTTTTGTCAGAAACGCTGACAAAACTAGGATTGCCATTGTTTGCATTAGACTCGGCTACTGTGCCAGTGATAGCAGGGAAACTCACAAATAACTGCTTTGCGAGCCGAGTCCAGCTGTCTTCTCTGTGCAGCTCCAGGGTCCTAGAGCCCGCCTGCTCACAGACATGATGTAGCAGTGCTGAGATTGTTCTCAGTCTGCTCATTCCCTGTGCATAGACATCTATATCTATGCACAGGGGATGTAGCAGAGAGGACGGAAGAGGATTTTTTTAATTAAAGATGGAGTCCCTAATGGCTTTTTTTTTATTTCAAATAAAAGTTTTTCTCTGTGTTTTTTTAACCCTTTATTGGAGATTCTTAGTGGCTGGGTCAAACGTGGCCTGACATTAAGAATCTCGGGCTTAATACCAGCTTGTATAACAAAGCTGGTATTAACCCCTTTATTACCCAGCGTGCCACCGCCACCAGGGCCGCTGGAAGAGCGGGGTTCATTGCCAAAGGATGGCGCTTCAATGAACGCGCCATCTTCTGGGGCGGCTGCGGGCTGCAATTTGCAGCGGGGGGTGCCCAGAAAGCTTGGGCATCCCTGCGCTGCGGAATCCAGCCCCCAGCTGCTTAGCTGTACCTGGCTAGACATAGAAATTGCGCGGAGCCCCACGCATTTTTTTTTATTATTTCATGAATTTCAGAGTCTCAGAGTCAGAGTCTCAGAGTCAGAGTCTCAGAGTCAGAGTCAGAATCTCAGAGTCTCAGAGTCAGAATCTGAGAGTCAGAGTCAGAATCTCAGAGAGTCAGAGTCAGAATCTCAGAATCTCAGAGTCTCAGAATCTCAGAGTGTCAGAGAGTCAGAGTCAGAGTCAGAATCTCAGAGTCTCAGAGAGTCAGAGTCAGAATCTCAGAGTCTCAGAATCTCAGAGTCTCAGAGTCTCAGAGAGTCAGAGTCAGAGTCAGAATCTCAGAGTTTCAGAGTCAGAGTCAGAATCTCAGAGAGTCAGAGTCAGAGTCAGAATCTCAGAGTCTCAGAGTCAGAATCTCAGAATTTCATGAAATAATTTAAAAAAAATGCATGGGGCTCAGCGCAACTTCTATTTCTAGCCAGGTACAGCTAAGCAGCTGGGGTCTGGAATCCGCAGCGCAGGGATGCCCAAGCTTTCTGGGCACCCCCCGCTGCAAATTGCAGCCCGCAGCTGCCCCAGAAGATGGCGCGTTCATTGAAGCGCCATCCTCTGGCACTGAACCCCGCTCTTCCAGCGGCCCTGGTGGCGGTGGCACGCTGGGTAATAAAGAGGTTAGGGCCAGCTTTGTATTATCAGCTGGCCCTAAGCCCGAAATTTATGGCGGTCACGCCAATATTAGACATGACCGCCATGAATTTCTATTAAATTGTTTTAAAAAAAACACAACACAGAGAAAAATTTTTATTAGAAATTAAAAAAAAAGCCATTAGGGACTCCATCTTTAATTAAAAAAATCCTCTTCCGTCCGACGCAGTCCAAAACGCGATGTCCTCTCTGCTCATCCCTGTGCATAGATATAGATGTCTATGCACAGGGAATGAGCAGACTGAGAACAATCTCAGCACTGCTACATCAGGCAGCAGGCGGGCTCTAGGACCCTGGAGCTGTGGCAGCCAGCACACAGAGCAGACAGGACTCTTATCTGTGCGAGTTTCCCAGCGATTACTTGCACAGTAAACGAGTCCAATGCAAATAAATGACAAAACTAGTATTGCTTCAGGCTGAAGCTTCCGAGACACATCTGCGATTTGTAAATCTCACACTACTCGCTATTACTCGCTTCCCCATTCATTAACATTGGACTCGCTAGACTCGCAACGAGTAGCGAGTCCTGTGCTCGGACTCGCTAGAGTCAAGCGATTCCGAGTAATTTAGGATTCGCCCATCACTATTCGTGACATCTTAAACACATCTCGAGATCCCCTGGACATCCTATATTAGTCACTAGCTGTATGAACTCAGCCATATATGTTTGTCTCCAAAACTCTATAGTATTTCAGAGAACAACATACTCCTTAAGGGTGTGTTCGCTGAGTTTGTGGCGCAGATTTTGGACTTCCAAAATCTGCACCTGCTGGCGGAAAAATGCAGCAAAACCATCTCTGTCTGCACGGTTTTGAATTGATGCAGATTTGAATGTGTTTTGTGTCAGTTTCAAATAAACTTAAAGGCTTTGGCCGAAAAAAAAAGAAAAAAAATGATGTCAAATCCTGCTTCCCCCCTTCATCACTATCACTTACTGTGGACTGTAATGCCAATTAGGCACAAAATAAGCAACACAAAATAAGCAACACATACTCATACTCAACACCCTTGACCTAGTCTTTGCCCGGCTCTGCTCATCCTCCTCCTTAGATAATTCACCTCTTCCCCTCTCTGACCACAACATTCTCTCCTTCACACTTACAAACCCACCACAGAACACTCTTACCTATCACACATCCAGAAATCTACAGGCCATTAACCCTCATACACTCACAGACTCTCTACATTCATCACTGTCTCCCCAATCTCTCCTTCTCCTGTCCATATCTGACAGGAAATCACTACAATGATACTCTCAGAAGCTCCCTGGACCAAGTAGCGCCCCTCACCCTCAGAACCTCCAAACATAGAACAAAACAGCCCTGGCTCACATCACAAACTCGATTCCTCCAGCGATGCTCGAGGAGTGCTGAACGCCTATGGAGGAAAACTCACACAGCAGAAAACTGTATCCAATACAAATTCATGCTAAAAACCTACAACTCTGCCCTTCACCTTGCCAAACAAACTTACTTAACCACCCTGGTCTCCTCACTATCCAACAATCTGAAAAACTCTTTGACACCTTTCACTCTCTCCTCAGTCCTAAAGTGCAGGCCCCCATCACTGACCTCTGTGCTGATGATCTGGCCTCTTACTTTATGGAGAAAATTGACAACATCCACCAGGAAATCAGCTCCCAGCCTCCAAGCGCTGCCACTTCCATTCTTTCCCACATCTCCTCTGGCTCACTCTCCACATTTGACCCAGCTACAGAAGAAGAAGTCTCCAGACTCCTCTTGTCCTCTTGTCCCACTACATGCACCACTGACCCCATTCCTTCACACCTACTCCAGTCTCTCTCACTGGTTGTCACTTCTCACCTAACTAAAACTCTTCAACCTCTCCCTCTCTACTGCATCTTCCCCTCCTTCTTCAAACACTCTAGTATTACTCCATTATTAAAGAAAAATTATCTTGACCCATCCTGCACAAATAACTACAGATCAGTCTCCAATCTCCCCTTCATCTCTAAACTCTTGGAGCGCCTGGTCTACACCCTTTATCTCTCCAAACTCTCTTCTAAAGCCAATACAGTCTGGTTTCTGCCCCCTTCACTCTACAGAAACTGCCCTCATCAAAGTGACTAATGACCTTCTGATGGCAAAACATAATGGTCACCACTCTCTGTTTATTCTTTTTGACCTCTCTGCAGCTTTTGACACTGTTGACTACCATCTCCTACTCTCTATGCTGCACTCCATGGGCATAAAGGATACTGCTCTCTCCTGGTTCTCTTCCTATCTTTCTGACCTTTCTTTCAGTGTATCATTCCCTGGCTTCTCTTCTTCCCCTCTTCCTCTCACTATTGGGTTGAGGTCCCTTAGGGTACAGTCTTCGGACCTCTTCTCTTCTCTCACTACACAGCCCTAATTGGACAGACCATCAGCAGATTTGGCTTCCAGTACCATCTCTATGCTGAAGACACACAATTATACACTTCAGTCCCTGACCTTACCCCTGCGATTTTACAGACCATCAATGACTGTCTACCTGCAGTTTCCAATATCATCTCCTCTCTCTATTTGAAACTAAACCTTTCCAAAACTGAACTTCTTTTGCTCCTGCCCTCCACTAACCTCCCTAAATCGGACATCTCTCTCTCAGTATGCGGCACCACGATAACGCCTAGACGGCAGGCTCGCTGTCTGGGTGTTATGTTTGAAACTGATCTCTCCTTCACCTCCCATACACAATCTCTCATTCACTCCTGTCGCTTACACATGAAGAACATCTCTAGAGTCCGCCCCTTTCACACCATGGAAATAACAAAAACCCTCACTGTGGCCCTAATCTACTCCCGCCTTGACTACTGCAATTCTCTATTAATTGACCTCCCCCTCTCTAAACTTTCCCCTCTTCAGTCCATCCTTAATGCAGAAGCCAGGATCACCCATCTGGCCAATCGTTACTCAGATGCCTCTTCTCTGTGCCAGTCATTGCACTGGCTGCCTATACACTACAGGATCAAATTCAAATTGCTTGTTCTCACCTACAAAGCTCTTCACGGTGCAGCACCACCCTACATCTCTTACCTCATTTCTGTCTACCCACCCATTCTCTACGTTCTACAAACGACCTTAGACTAATGTCTGCACTAATTTAATCCTCCCACTCCCGGCTACAGATGTCTCCTGAGCTGCACCAATTCTCTGGTATAATCTACCCCAAGAAATTAGGACTATCCACAGACAGGTTGCATAGCTTCAGACGCTCCATAAAAACACGTTTTTTTAAGGCGGCCTTAATAGACGTCCTCTATACTGTATATAGCCCACTCACTATCTCTGTGGACATAAATCTTTTTCAAACTCCACCAAACCCAAGAGCTCTACACAGATCGTCTGGTGACCATTCATGTAACTTTATTTCTACCCCCCATTTCCTCATGATGCCTGGACCATCAGTGTTATAAGCCCCTGTACTTTGTGTAACCCCTATCCCGTTGTAGATTGTAAGCTCTTTTGAGCAGGGTCACCTTTATTTTTGCTTTATCTATTGTATTGTATTTTTTACATTGATTCTATGCTTATTGTATTGTATCCAATTATTGTGCTGTATCCTTTCACTACTGGAATTACTTGCTGTATTGTATATTTTTCATTTATGAACCACTGTATTGTAAAGCGCTGTGGAATATGTTGTCGCTGTATTAATAAAGATTTATTCTTATTATTACTATTGTACTATTGGAAGCACTGCTGCATATCTGCTGCTTATTTTGGGTTAACATGAGGGTCTATGGGTCAAAAATATGAAAATATGATAAAATCTGTACAGGACTTTACTGGGAAAGCACGCTGCTGTAAATTTAGTGTGGATCTGTTGGGAATCCGCACAAAAATTTACCAAATACGCGATACAATACGCATCGTGTGAACAAGACATGACAAGCCAAGGAGCAAGGCATTTTAACATTGCAAAAAAAAAGGCAATAAGAGGTGATCAAAGCATCAGATCTACTCCAAAATAATATCCATAAAAACATTAGCTCAGGGTACAAAAACATTTTCTCACACAGCCCTGTCTCCTGAAAAATGAAAATTATATGTTATATGTGAATTTGGTGACACAACCAAATTTTTATTACACATTTCCATATTGTTTTATCCCTCTCTTAAATAAAATAAAAAATATTACATGTTTTGAATCTGTATAATCCTATTGACCTGGAGAATCATATTTTCAGGTCAGTTTTGCCATATAGTGAACATCGTAATTCAAAAAACAAAGTGAAATTCCCCTTTTTATGCAGTTTCAATGCACTTGGCATTTTTTACCACTTTCCAGTTAAAATATATTGTGTCATTCAAAAGTACAACTTGTACCACAAAAAACAAGTTCTTATATGGTTGGGTGGGCAAAAAAATAAGAAAGTTGTAGTCCTTGGAGGTAGTGGAGGACAAAATGAAAGCTTAAAGACTGGATATTGCCTGATCATAAAGTGGTTAAAAGTGTTAGGGTACCTTTACACGCTACAATCTCACCTGGCGACATGAGGCAATCTAACGTGCGCATGCATGTTTTTCATGGTCTCCTCAGATCGCCGATGGCGGAATTACATGCCGCAATCTTGCCCTGAAAGAAAGGCGATGTGTCGCCCCGGAAATCACCTCACCCACAGTGGAACCAATCCGGTCGAATTCCCTTGCCGCTTCACACGGCGCAATCCCAAAGGCAATGTGGGCGTACATGGTCAGCACGGCGAGGAGATAGGCGTGCCACAGTGGTGTATACCGCATCCCATACACGCTCATTGGACAACGCAACAGCGTTACGATTGGTCAGCCTGCTGTGGAAGGCTGGCTAATACATGACGCCATTGCCATTGTGTGGTGCTGAACGGACAGCTCTTCAAATATGGCCAGTGTCAATTGACAGCCAATGGGAACACAGTAGCCACCACCAATCATCGCAGATGGGGTGCGGACTACAGCACGCTGTGGCACGCCTATGGGTAATCAATAGGCGACGCTGATTCCATCACTATCGCCCTATCACACGCCACAACACGGAAATATCACCTTCATGATTGCATCTAATTTCAGAGCAGTGCTCAGGAATCAGGCCACAGGCGAGAGGCAATTTATCGCCGCGAAATTCCCCAATCATACGCCGCAACTGTGAGGCAATTTCACGGCGATTGCTCCGGGGCGACATACCGCCTTTAGGATTCCTAGCCGCGGTTGCGGCGTATAAAGGTACCCTTAGGCTGTGTGTTTATGATCAAAGGCAGTGTGTCTTCAGACCTGCGGGTGCCTGCAGGAAGACTGCAGCTTCCCTGTGCTCACAATCTGCGGTGAGTGCAGGGTGGCTTCTCCCTGCGTTCACCCGATGGTTATCTCTTCCGATTCTGCAGCATGAAATTAACATGGTGCAGAGATGTGGGAGTCCTGAAGTCCACATGACAGTTGAAAACACGCTGCAGTCAAGAGAGGCACAGTGGATATCGGATTTCTTAAAATTCCATCCACTGTGCTTGCTCTGTACATCATAGCATAATGGATGCAGCGGCAATATGGTGTGTCAAAAACTCTGCAATTCCTGATCGTGAGCATACACCCTCAATCAGCCTTTGAATAGAACAGGAGTCCCCAAATCCAGGCCTCAAGGGCCGCCAATAGTGCAGGTTTTGATGATTTCCTTAGTAATGCACAGGGCTTGGAATCATTACCTGTGCAGATGATCACATTAGCACCTGTGCAATACTAAGGAAATCCTGAAAACCTGCACTGTTGGCGGCCCTTGAGGACTGGAGTTGGGGACCTCTGGGATAGAAGTTTGCAGTCTCTTTACATGATGATGCAGAGAATCTTACTAAGGACCTTAAAAATATATTACACCATAAGACAAGACTCTGGTGGAATAAGGCCTTTATGCAGCGGAGCTGCGATAGGGGCCCTATCCTCAGAGGTCTATGTATTCAGGTGATCCTGTCCTTTCAAGTAAACAATGGTACCTACAAGTCTGAGTGGGAGGAAGCCTCCAACACCTACTCTATGGAGTTTATGCGGATTTTAATCGGGGCAAATGAAAAAACCATTGGAGAGTTGGAGACAGAGATAGAGGCTATTGATTGATTGACACAAATTGATAGGGAATTCCAAAAGTGGGAAAAAGAGATTGTGTCAGTCAAGACAAATAAGTATCAACGTGATGTATCCAACTATAACAGAAAGCAGGTCTATAAGTGGAGCAGTGGATATATGAAGAAAAATATAAAGCCTGTACAAACCTGGCCCGGCCCCAGAAACCTCTAATTCCTCCTTGTCTTCTCTCGAGGATATTGTCGGATTAGTAGGGAGTAATAAACCCATGACAAGAGCTACATCAGCTAAGACGGGGCAAAAAACAAAGGTAATGGGTCCTGAATCATCTGTGAATATTAGTGAGATCAGTGATATGGAGGTGATCAATTTGTGTCTGATCACACATTAACAACAGCTCAAAGAGAAGTCTTGCAAAAGGGACTGACATTTGTACCTAACAACTGTTTTGATTTATTCTCGGTGACTAAGGATCTTCTTCTTTTTCTCAGAAAACTGGTGTTATAGAAACTACATTCCAGAAATCAAACAGCTGAATCCCCCGTCCACTTACAGACATTGAAAGGGACGCATCTTCCACCCTGGAGGATTTGGGTGAGGATTCATGTGTGGTCTACAAAATTACTTTTCCGCAATCAGTAATCCCTAGGTCCACCACATTCCCACCCTTTTCCAACTGTCCGCAGGGGGAGATTTTTAATTTTTTAATAAACTCGTCTCCCATGACCTGAGAATGTTGAAACCCGCCAGTGAATGTAAACAAAATTTAACATATAAACAAAGAAACGCCCTGGTGGAGCTCAGATCATGGACAGACATGGTGTTTAAACTGGCGAATAAGGGTGAGAATGTGGTGATCTGGCCGGTCTCCCTTTATGAAAAGCAGGCCTTTTGACAGTTGCATGATAAGGTATATTACCAGCGACTGGATTATGACCCTACTGTAAAATTCACCCAGGAACTCCAGGTTATTTTGGAACATGCTTTTAAGAAGGAAATCATTCCAAAGAAGGTATACAGGGGTCTTCTGGTTGGGTCGCCAGTAGTGCCGACTTTCTATTTATTGCCAAAGATACATAAAAACCCGATCAACCTGCCGTGGCGCCCCATTGTCTCTGACATTGGAAAGCTATGCGAGACGTCATGCAAATTCATCAAGTATTATCTACACCCACTTGTGTAGACGCTGCCCTCGTATGTCAGGGACACTGCGGACGTCCTACAGCGACTTGATGGCTTGACTTTGGAGGAGTTCGCACTGCTGGTTACTGTTAACGTGGTACCCTGTATACTTGTATTGACCACGTTGATGGCATTTCTGCCACAAAATACTTTCTTGGAATGAGGAACCTAGAAGCATCACTGTAGGAGTTGGTTCTTGAACTTCTTTATTATGTTTTACGGCACAATTATTTTGTCTTTAGGGACAGTTTCTACCTCCATCAGCACAGCACGGCCATGAGGTTGGCTTGAGCACCGTCATATGTCAACTTCTTCCCAGGTTATTGAGAGAGGGAGGTGTTTGACGGTGGCACTTTTGCTGCTTCCCACGTGCAGTTCTGGATGTGGTATTAGATGATGTTTTGGTTACCTGGGGGGGAACTGTCCCTGAACTTGACAATTTTCTTTCCACTCTTAATGTAAATAAACATAATATCAGGTTTCCTCAATATCATACATTTTTTTTAAGTGGATTTTTTTTATATAAAAATCTGAAAAACAGCCGATGGAAGTGTCGAGACTGATGTGTTTAGAAAAAGACTTCATTCAATGCTCTCTTGCACACCACATCATCCCACACACCCACCACTATCCGGGCCATCCCTGTGGGGCAGTTTCTGCAGATGAGGAGGGTCTGTTCCACAGAGCAGTCTTTTGAGGCTCAGGCCTCTGACCTCTGCGATAGGTTCATCAGGAGGGACTACAGCAAGAGATCACTTAATGAGATCAACTATATCTGCATTAAAGCTCCCGTCACACGCGTCAATATCGCTATTAATATTAGGAGTGATGCGACTTTGGGGAAATCGCCTGAGTGACGTGAAATTATCGCGGGTAGATATCACACACATCAATGTCGCTCTCATGGACCCAGCGATGCGGTGATGCCGCCATCTTGCGGACGACCCAGCGAGCGATTTTTTTTGTAGTCGCTTGTACAGTGTCACACAGCAGCGTGTCCAGCGATCTTTCTGTCAATGTGGGCGTTTTTGTTTGTGACATCATGGTAGGTAGGCGTACCAGAGCTTCTTTTTCCACACCCCTTCTACTATGCTAGTGGTAAGCCCTTCTATATACCAAAAGTGTCGCAAGATTTTTTCACGACGCAGCTGAGTCTGCAATACAGCGCTGGTGTGTTCTGCCTGATTCAAATCCACAACACTGTGTGGCCATAAAACACGATCACGCAGGCGTCGTTGGGGCATAAAAATAATGTTGGCCGTACAAATAATGTCGGGTGTACAAATAATGCGCAAGTGCTACTACTGCAATAGTTCCGAATATTAGTATGTTCCAATGTGAATGGTATATGGAAGTCGGTTTTGGACACTGCGTGTGTTAAAATTGGGCACATATATGTTCATCTGGATTGTGAGTTGGCTTTATTACCCAGTAGTCAATAGTAGTGAATGAAATCCAATTGATGCAAAAGAGGCAAGGCTACGAAAACACCATAGCCCGCCTATCGGCAATATTTCCAGATCGCTGATTGCAGAAAATACGTCGCTGAGCTCATGTCACACACAGCGATGCACAAGCTCAACTGAGCGATCACCGACAGGTTTACGGTCTGGTTCGAAAACCTGCAATCGGCGATCAAGCGACATATCGCTGGTGGCATCGCTTTGTCACACGCCGCAATGTCGCACCTACGTCGTTTGAGCAACTGAAAATCTGTGACGTATGAGCGACATTGATAGCGATATTGATGTGTGTGACGGCCCCCTAAAAGGACTGCTGCAGCCACCACGAGGAGATATAACAATGGAGACATGAGATTGGTGCAAATGCCGCGCTGTCTGGGATCAATCATACACATCCAAAAGATAGGATGGTGATTTCTTTATTGTGCATTTTAGAGCTAGGACTTGCTAATTCTTCAGATATTCATGATTTTATCTGAAGAAGGAGTAAGTCCTAGTTCGGAAACGCATAATAAAGAAATCACCATGATATCTTTCCGATGTGTATTTGCATCAATCTCATCTCTCCATTGTCATAATGGGCTTTCAAAAACAGGAAGGACCTTATTCTTTAAAATATCTTACTCAGAAAGCAAAAATAATAGCAAACAATTCACAGAAGGAGGTAGGGATGTTCTATTGGAGTGGACTTTCTAATACTTACTGTGCGCAAACTGTTTCTCTAGGTAATTTTGCTCCTATATACTGCCATTGTACTGCCCAGGTGTGTACAGTGAAGATTCCTCCTATAATAATGTCCCCATCTTGAGAATATTGATATTCGAATGTATAGTCCTTCATGGTCAGACGACATCCAGGAGCCGAGGTCTGTGATTGTGTAGAGGAAAGAATCAAGGAGAAGAGTAATATCCAGCAGAATGGAAGATCCCATCCAATGTAACGGGACATCAGAGGTTTAGTAAGAGTCTTCTATCTGTTCCCAAATCACAGCTGTGAACCTTTACCAAAAAGAACAGGACTGCACTGACAATTACAGGATGAGGGTTTATATCTTCTTGCAAATCATAATTTAGACTGGATGCACAAATTTGTATCCAGCAAAAATAAAAAAGAATAAAATCAGTTTGGTCTCACGTGTGAGGGAAATATTATGATTGTAAATTAAATGAATTAAATTAAACATGATGATAAACAACAGTCAGTGAGTATGACATAGGTCACTAGGTTTTGGTACTTTCTTCAGATCTCCGGGTCTATACACTGTGTTCCAAATTATTATGCAAATGTTCTTTTTCTCTGATTTTTCTAAATGGTCGGTGCAGATGTCAGTCAGTGTAATAAAAGTCATCACCCGTTAGAGTATAGATCAAATTTTATTGAAGAAATCTCCCTATGATAACAGTATAATTTTCAAAATTAAAAAAGCTCTAAATGCCCTGATCCAAATTATTACGCACACTAGAGTTTGTAAACATTTGATACGTTTGAAAGAACTGAAAATGCTCATTTGTTGAATTTGCAGCATTAGGAGGTCACATTCACTGAAATAAAAAGCTATTTCACTCAAAAACATCCTAACAGGCCAAGTTACATGTTAACATAGGAACCCTTCTTTGATATCACCTTCACAATTCTTGCATCCATTGAACTTGTGAGTTTCTGGAGAGTTTCTGCTTGTATTTCTTTGCATGATGTCAGAATCGCCTCCCAGAGCTGCTGTTTTGATGTGAACTGCCTCCCACCCTCATAGATCTTTTGCTTGATTATACTCCTAAGGTTCTGTATAGGGTTGAGGTCAGGGGAAGATGGTTGGCACACCATGGGTTTATCCCCTTTATGCCTATAGCAGCCAATGGCACAGAGGTATTCTTTGTAGCACGAGATGGTGCATTGTCATGCATAAGGATGATTTTGCTCCTGAAGGCACATTTTTGCTTTTTGTACCATGCAAGAAAGTTCTCAGTCAGAAACTCTTTGCAGAGGTCATTTTCACACCTTCAGGAGCCTTAAAGGGGCCTACCAGCTGTTTCCCAATGATTCCGGCCCAAAACATGACTCCTCTTTGCTGACGTCGCAGCCTTCTTGGGACATGGTGTCCATCCACCAACCATCCACTAATCCATCCATCTGGACCATCCATGGTTGCTCGGCACTCATCAGTAAACAAGAAAGTTTGAAAATTAGCCTTCATGTATGTCTGGGCCCACTGCAACCGTTTCTACTTGTGAGCACTGTTTAGGGGTGGCTGAATAGTAGGTTTATGCTCCACAGCAAGCCTCTGAAGGATCCTACACCTTGAGGTTCGAGGGACTCCAGAGGCACCAGCAGCTTCAAATATCTGTTTTCTGGTTTGTAAGGCCTTTTTAGCAGTTGCTCTCTTAATCCGATGAACTTGCCTGACAGAAACCTTCCTCATTCTGCCTTTATCTGCACGAACACATCTGTGCTCAGAATCAGCCACAAATCTCTTCACAGTATGATGATCATGCTTAAGTTTTCTTGCAATATCTAATGTTTTCATCCCTTGTCCAAGGCATTGCACTATTTGTTGCTTTTCGGCAGCAGAGACATCCTTTTTCTTTCCCATGTTACTAGAAAACTGTGGCCTGCGTAATATTGTGGAACACCCATTTTTCCTTTTGTTGGGATCACCTTCAAAACTAATTATCACAGGTATCTGAGATTGATTTCAGGGATCCAAAGAACCCTGAGACTAGGGATGAGCGAGTCCTAAATTACTCGGAATCGCTAGACCCGCACGAGTCCGAGCCCAGGACTCGCTACTCGTTGCGAGTCTAGCGAGTCCAATGTTAATGAATAGGGAACCGAGTAATAACGAATAATGCTATTTCCAAATCGCTGATGTGTCTCTGAAAGTGTGCGAGTCCAAACTCGCAGGTTTTTCTCTTATTTGGAGCCGATGATGGGAGGGGGAAGCGATTCTCGGGCACACACCATGCTGTAAAAGCAAACATTTTATAATTTCTGGTGGCTTTCTGGGGGCTTGTAAAACAAGTAGCAGGTACTATTTCGTGAAAGGTACACACTAGAGGCTTAGGGCCCTTTCACATCTGCGTTTTTCGTAATTCGCGGCAGATGCGGTGAAAAAACCGCATCTGCCGCGTTTACCGCATAACCGTTCCACTTGCGGCGCGGTTGCGGTTTTTTCTATGCAAAGTATAGGCATACTTGCGGCAGGTGCGGCAAGTGCGGTTTTGCACTTGCGGCAGGTGCGGCCGCGAAAAAAAACGCAGTAAGCCGCGGTTTTTTTCGCGGCCGCACCTGCCGCAAGTGCAAAACCGCACTTGCCGCACCTGCCGCAAGTATGCCTATACTTTGCATAGAAAAAACCGCAACCGCGCCGCAAGTGGAACGGTTATGCGGTAAACGCGGCAGATGCGGTTTTTTCACCGCATCTGCCGCGAATTACGAAAAACGCAGATGTGAAAGCACCCTGCGATATTTTAAGACAGATGGAAGGTACCGTGCGAGCTGCAGGCAGGACACCGTACAGCAACGCACTGGCACAGGAAAAAATTGTTTAGTACGCAGAACCAGGCACTGTTAGGCTGCGGTGCTGGCTGCGTGCAAGTTTACAAGTACCGTGCGAGCTGCAGGCAGGACACCGTACAGCAACGCACTGGCACAGGAAAAAATTGTTTAGTACGCAGAACCAGGCACTATTAGGCTGCGGTGCTGGCTGCGTAAAATGTTACAAGTACCGTGCGAGCTGCAGGCAGGACACCGTACAGCAACGCACTGGCACAGGAAATTTTTTGTGGAAAAATGGCACCAAAATTATTTGGTAGACTAGTGCCAAAAATAAGAAAAAGCTTAGGATTACAGCTCTGCGGAAAGCTGGGTGAACTAAGCTCTGAGGATGGTGCTGGATTCACTGTAAGGCTGCTCCTATCTCCCTTCCTTACAGTCCTGTACAGCAATCCTCCGTCCTGGTAGTTCTGAAAAGAACTTTTGGGTTATGTGTGACTCCTACACTGCCTAACTGTCCCTAGATCTGCTCCAAGTCTCCCTGCACTAGGTCAGCTCTTCTCAGGAATGTGCCCAAAATGGCGGGGGCAAGCCTTATATACTGCCTTGCCTGTCATAGATGACATAGGCATCACGATGGACAGCAGCCAATCATAGTCCTGACACAACCAAAGCTGCTATGGCATTACTGACTATGATTGGCTAAGATGCTTGTCCTTCTTCACAAGTTTTCTGACCTAACACGCAATGCTGACTAGTAACATAAAAGATTCTGGATTCGCGAGTCCCGAATAGATAATACAGGACTCGGAATCGCAGACTCGCTAGGATTCGGACTCGTAGACTCGCTCAGACTCGCTGCTGTTTGGGGAGATTCAAGCTATATAGCGATGTGATAGAGCGAGTCTAGCGAGTCTAGCGAGTGAGATAAAATAAACTCTGACAAAACTAAGATTGCCATTGACTTGCATTGGACTCGTTACTGAGCGAGTATTCGCTAAAAGACTCGCCGATTACCGAGTCCAGCGAGTCCCTTAAGAATCGCCGAGTAACGAGTCCTAGCGAGTAGACTCGCTCATCCCTACCTGAGACACAATACCATCAATGGGTGTCATTGACAAAAAACAAACAAAAAACCCTATGACACATAAAACCAATTTGCATAATAATTTGGAAAATGGTGTATGGTCAAGCAGGTGACTATGCCAGTGAAGAAAAGGACATTTTATAGAGATTTTCTCGGTCAAATTAAAGTGCTAAACTCAGGGAGGGGGTAGATTACAGGGAAAAAACTGTTTATATCAAACCTGTTTGTAAAAAGTGTCCACTACGCGTTTCAACGATGAATTGTCGTCTTTATCAGGTTGTGGTTACAGGAATATGGGGGGGAGGTGACGATTTAAAGGAACAGGGAGGTTACCCCCTCCCTATTCCTGTAACCCCACCTTGTGAAGATGGCAATTCGCCATTGAAACGCGTAGTGGACACTTTACAAATAAACAGGTTTGATATAAACTGTTCTTTCTCTGTGATTTACCCCGTCCCTGAGTTTAGCGCTCCAATTTGACCAAGGAAATCTTCTCTATACAATGACCACTTCCCCATCCGGGGTATCTTGGCTGGAGTTGCTCTAACACTAAGGAGCAGATTTCAGGACTTCTTGTGATGACAGGCGCGGAGTCAGGTGACCGGGACCACGTGACCCTACCAGGAATTGGAGGACATTGAGCTCTGATACTGCAGTTGTGCAGGTTTTGCATAACTGTTCAAGGTGAGAGGCTAGACCCCCACAATATCTATATAACCCCACTGGACCACCAGGTATTAATCAATGTTGCACCTCTTACATTATTATTATTATTATTATTATTATTATTATAGATAATGGATTCAATGGCGCTATATAAATTATTATTATTATTATAGATTTATATAGCACCATTGAATCCATGGCGCTTTACATGTGTGGGGGTAGAACAAGGATGAGAACAGTAGCATAAAAGTGAGGTGGGAGGGAGACAGTAGGAGGGGATGGATGAGGGTGAGGTGGTGTAATGACCGGTGGTAACGCCGCGGGTGTGTGTGTATGATCTTTCTCAACAGAATCCCCATACTCAGGTTTAACCGATAATAACGTTTCTTTACTGGCAAACATGTTTATATCACAGTCAGCGGGCAAGATTTTGCAGAGCGGCCAGAGTCACAGCACCAAAGTCCAGTGGCCCAGGATCAGTCACGGGGGCTTCTGCGGGGTGATTTTCCGGCAAGGTGTAGCAAAGTAGTCCACTTTCAACAGACATCCACACGCAGGTCTACCCTGGCTCAGCTCTGGATCTGCACTGACTTCCGCTCTTTCCCTTCCTGGGTAAACACTTTTGCTGAAAAGGGAATTTCCCACTTTCCTGCGTTTGTTTCAGCACTTGTCCACAAGGGGGCAGTAGCGGACTGTGCACAGTTCATTTCCATATCCATTTCTATGATACAGTCTGAATTGTTCACCTCATTACAGTGTAGCAGCAGGATGTGTCTCAGTGTGGGCTGAAGGCCTGGAGGAAGAGGTGGGTCTTCAGGTTTTTCTTGAAGGTTCCCAGGGAGGGGGAGTGTCTGATGTGGTGTGGTAGAGTGTTGCAGAGTATGGGGGATGCACGAGAGAAGTCTTGTATGCGGTTGTGGGAGCTGGAGATGCGGGGTGAGTGAAAGAGGAGCTCTTGAGAGGAGCACAGATTGAATGAAGGGTGGTATCAGGAGACCACGTCGGAGATGTATGGAGGGGACAGGTTGTGGATGGCTTTGTATGTCGGAGTTAGGGTTTTGAACTGGGATCTTTGGTGGGTGGGGAGCCAGTGAAGGGCCTGGTAGAGGGGGGAGATGAGGGAGTGGTGGGGCGAGTGGTGGATGAGTCGGGCAGCATAGTTGAGGATGGTTCAGAGGGGTGCAATGAAGGTAGCGGGGAGGCCGGTGAGCAGGAGGTTGCAGTAGCCAAGGCGGGAAATGATGAGGGCGTGGATAAGTGTTTTGGCAGTGTCATGGTCTAGGAAGGAGCAGATTCAGGTAATGTTTTTAAGTTGAAGACGGCAGGCGGTGGCGAGGGCTTGGATTGGGGGCTTGAAGGAGAGGGAAGAGTCAAGGATTACCCGAGGCATTTGGTTTTGGGGACGGGTGAGAGTGTGCAGTTATTGACAGTGATGGATAGATCGGGTAGGGGGGAAGAGCAAGCGGGGGGGAAGATGATGAACTCGGCTTTGTCCATGTTGAGATTGAGGAAGCGAGCGGAAAAGAAGGAAGGATGAGAGGGCAGACAGGCAGTGAGGAATTTTGGATAGTAGGGAGGTGATGTCGGGGCCGGAGAGGTAGAGCTGGGTGTCGTTGGCGTAGAGGTGGTATTGAAGGCCGTGGGATTTGATTATTTGGCCCAGGCCGAGGATGTAGATGGAGAAGAGTAGTGGTCCCAGGACCGAGCCTTGGGGAACACCAACCGATAGGGGGTAGGGTGAGGAGGAGGTGTGGGAATGGGTGACGGTGAAGGTCCGGTCTGTTAGGTAAGAGGAGATCAAGGAGAGGGCTAGGTCAGTGATGTCAAGAGATTTTAGGATTTGGAGTAGGAGTGAGTGGTCGAGTGTGTTGAAGGTGGCAGAGAGGTCAAGGAGGAGGAGGATGGAGTAGTGTCGCTTGCTCTTGGTGGTCAGTAGGTCATTGGTGATTTTGGTCAGCGCTGTTTCGGTGGAATGATGGGGTCGGAAACCGGATTGCAGGCAGTCAAAGAGGGAGCAGGAGGAGAGATAATAGGACAGCTTGGAGTAGACATGTTGCTCAAGCAGTTTTGAGGCGAACTGGAGGAGAGATATGGGGCAATAGTTGGAAGCTGTTGCGGGGTCGAGGCTGGGTTTTTTGAGGATATGTGTGATTTGGGCGTGTTTGAAGGATGAGGGGAAGACACAGGTAGTAAGTGATATGTTGAAGAGATAAGTTAGGGCGGGGATGAGGACTATGGTGAGGTTAGGTATGAGATGAGTGGGGAGGGGGCCGAGGGCACAAGTGGTGAGGTGGAATTGTTCTAGAAGGGAGGAGAGGCATTCTTCTGTCAGGGAGGAGAAGCAACTTTTGGTCGAGGGGGTTGGGCGACAGAGTGAGAGGGCTGGGGGGAGTGGGAGTCAAAGCTGTCTCTGATTTTGTCGATCTTCTGTTTGAAGAAGGTGGCGAAGTCGTCGGCGGGGATGAGGGGAGAGGGAGGGGTGCGAGGGGGGCGGAGTAGAGTGTTAAAGGTTATGAAAAGTTGCTTTTAAAGCAGCAGATCTTTCCAGTCATGAGCTGGAGTCCCGACTATGTGGTCAAGCACTGAATAGAGAACACCAACTTGGGGGACTTCGAGTGGGTCAGGCAGTTATTTTCACATACTCTAGGACAACACAATGATCTTAACATTAAGGAAATTTTGTGTTGTTCTCTAATTTTGATTGTCAGTGTATATATAATGAAACTCTCACAGGGATCAGCAGACTTTTAAAATGGTGGAAAGTCCATGAAGGGCAGAATCCATGAAGAGCTTTGAGTAGTAGCCCAAAGGTTGCAAGCATGTCCGCTAATCCAGCAGGGGGAAGCACGAACGACACAAGATGTGGGAAGGGGAAATATAACATTAACAAAAAAACAAGCCTCAGTCAAGGAACAACTGAAAACAAGCTAAAAAAGGCCTTACATGGACAAAATTATGAGTAAGGGATGGGTCATCAACCAAACACAATATGCCTTTTTTATGAAAGGCCCCTTTACTTGGTGTTAATACTGTGTGCCAGCATTTTCAACACTGCCTGTGCTGAAGGACTCGCTTGGTGATGGTACTCTACTGCCGGATGGTCTCGTGGGGGTCGCAGGGGTTAATCCTGCATTGTGCGCCACCATCGGCCCCAAGCGCACTCCATCATGACCACTACTGAAGAAGATGATAGAGGAACTAGGGGATGACCACCCCTCTAGGAGAGACAAGAGAAACTAGTGGAACACCAACATACCCTGTGGGTTTGGGTGCAGCTGACTAGCTAACTAGGAGAGGATTGTCCTCCACTCAATGCCACATTCTATCCCAGTTGGCCTCCTACTGCCACTTCTCAAATTTGGTGGCGGTGGCAGCCAGACATACGCCAACTGTGAACCACCTTTACTGCCCCACCCTTCATAAAGGTGAGCTCCTCCCCAACAAAGATGGTGCACAGTCTTTTGGGAAGATGTTCACGCAATAGGGTAGCATCAATGCCCAAAACCTTATTCCACTAGAAAACCAAATCCCCTATCCTGCAAGAATACCACCACCTTGCCATGGGTACATTGGTCATAGAAGTGATTGGCCTTAGGCCCATGCAACTATTCTCGAGTGACGGCATCCACAAACCGAATCTCCTCAATAAAGGAGAAAGGACAGGGTGGTTCATATGGGTGGTCATACCGGATAGTTGTTTGGAGAAGGTAGATGTCCCCAGATGACATTCTCCCAGTTGAAGATCTCTGATGAGGGTGGTACACATGGCTGGGAAACTGGGTTTTCTGTCTTTTCCACCTTTGCCTCCTCCTTGGCATCCTCTTCATGCTCCACATCATACTCCTGGACTTTGTTGTATTGGTGATCCAGTAGCTGAGGCACTAGCTGCAAATTGAATACAGCCAGGCATTCTGCAATGTCTTCTTCAGTGTGACGTGTGGTGCTCCTTCATGGCATGGGGAACAGATCACCTTCTGACTGTGAGCTCCGGCCCTCCTCTGGTATCTGAGTTCAGCAATGGATCTGCACCTCGCTGCAAAGGAGGCTCAATGTGGGTAGTGTGGTGGTGCTCCAGGTCACATATATGTCCATGTTGTCCCCTGGGAGATGTCGCTCTGGGTCTGCTGATGATGCACCCTGAGCCCTTGGAGTGATGATGTAGATTACCTCCTCCAGGGCAGGCATATCTTGCGGGGTATCCATCGATACACTGCATAAAGCCGTCACATGGTAACAAGTGAATCACAGTTTAGCACAGTAGTAGCAGTTTGGACAGCACTGAGAAAATGGCACTGAGATGCTGAACTGCACGGTGGCATCTGTTTGTTTTTTCCTAGGCCTCTTCCACTGCCAGGACTAAATCAGACACAATTAATCAGTAGAATATTACTGTTTGCACAACCTGGTTGCCTAGCCCCCCACATTGACCCTTCTGTGTGGAGGGCTGCAGAAGTAACATCATTCACACATCCAATTTCCCATGCCACAAGATAACAACTGGGTTTCATGGGTACTAGATGCATTCATTATTGAACCCTGACATATTTGTAGGAGACATAATTATGAAAACAAATAACTTTATTCAGATCACAAATTCACCAATTCATCTGGAATACTGATGAAATTGACTAGTGGGCAGTTCACTGCAGCAATGCAAGGAGAAGTTCAATATGAATTATAGATATAACAATATAGTTGTGCACTTGCTAAAAATCTGTATAGTAAATGTATGGAATGACATATAATACTGATTGCACATTTTCAAGAACCAATATACATAGTATGTGTGAAGCATATAATTGCCATATGCTATTTTCATATGAATTGCTATCACATAAATGTTTAAGAGATGGCCTTGCACACTGCTGACCCTCTCCAATAATAAAGATTTGCTCATCAAAAAAATAATAACTATCAAAAAATTATTTTAAAAAAATGCTAAAATAGTAGAATAAAATCTTCAAAAGAAATTCCCTTAAAAATATTGATTTCTCTAAGGGTACATTTACACGCGCAATTTTTTGTGGCGATATGAGGCGATCTAACGTGCGCAAGCACGTTTTTCATGGTCGCCTCGGATCGCCGATGGCGCATTTACACGCCGCAATTTCGCCCTCAACCCAAGACGTTGTGTCGCCCCACAAATCGGCTCACCAACAGCGGAACCAAAGCGGTTGACTTCCCTCGTAGCTTTACACGCCGCAATCTCCAAAGGAATGTGGGTGTACATGTTCATCGCGGCGAGAAGATAGACGTGCCTGACTGGTCTACACCGCGCCCCAAACATGCTCATTGGACAACGCAATAGCGTTATGATTGGCCAGCCTGTGCTGGATGCTGGCTAATACATGGCGCCATTGTAGATGTGTGTGTTGATGAACGGAGAGCTCTTCAAATATGGTGCCCTGTGAACTGACAGCCAATGGGAACACAGTAGCCACCACCAATCATCGCTGACGGGGTGCAGACTCCAGCACGCTGTGGTACGCCTACGGGAAGTCAATAGGCAACGCTGATTCCATCACTATCGCCTGTTTACACGCCAAATGCTGGGAAACTCACCTTCATGATTGCCTCTGATTTTGGAGCAATGCTCTAAAATCAGAATCAGGCGACAGGCGAATTATCGCCGCCAAATTCTCCAAATACACGCCGCAACTGGGTGGTAATTTGACGGCGATAGTTTCAGGGCGACAAATCGCCGTCAGGATTCCCACGGATGTTTTAAGGACATTGTTAGCTTTCTGGACTTCACAGCTCCTGCCACATCTGGCACTGTTTCCAAAATTCTCACCCTGCAGGTGTCAGACACCTACAAACTCCAGGAAGCTTAAAAAAAATAATTTAGAGTATCAAAAAACTCTACAGTTTGACACAAGCCGGTAGACCCGATGGCGGGAACACTGGTGACCTCTAGTAAAGAATCAGGGAAATCTATACAGCCCTTTTAAATTTTGATTTTATTTCCTGACAAAGCCGCATTTGCAGATATTTTTTTAAATTCTCCGGATTTCATATTTCGAACCGAATGCAATGTTCGTGCCGAATTTTGAATTGACGGATCATGTTTGGGAAACGTTCGCTCATCTATAGTGATGTCAGCTAGTCCAGGCATTTTGATGCAATCCTCGTGGGATTCATATGGCACTATGACTCTAGCCTAACCAAGATTTCCAAGCCAGGCAGATTAATAAGGCTATTAAACTACAGATTAGCCCTATATCTGCATGGGAGTAGCAGTTTTTGACATAAAAGTTTTCTTTAACCTATGCACTGAGAAAATGCATGGCCACACCAGGTATCTTTTGCTGTAGCAGACATCTATTAATTGTTTCTCAACCTATTTGATTTAATTTATCATCTGGACAGCTATGAATCAACAAATGAGACACCAGCCCATACAACTTGCCAATTTTATTCTGCTTTATTTTTCTAATAATCATCTTGCTTTTATTTCTGCTTTTGTCAGTATGTTCCACAGTTTAGGTAAGAATAAGCAAATCAGTATTCCATTACCTGAAGCCAATATGGCAAAAACTTCTACAGTGACCATATTTTTTTCCCTTACTGCTTACATAGGCCGGGATGGCGCAAACCCACACACTGCAGAACACCAGCATGCTGAAGGTGATGTACTTGGCCTCATTGTAGATATCAGGTAATTTCCTCACCATGAAAGCCAGAATTAGACTCATCACCGCCAGAAATCCCATATAACCCAACATGAAATAAAAGGCCAGTCTAGAGCCCTCGTTACACTGAATGATGATCTTTCCTGGAGTGGAGTCCATGTCTATCTCCTGAAATGGGGGAGAAAGGGACAACCAGAGTATTCCATTCAGGACCTGAAGAGATGATAAGATCATCACTATAGAGTTAGGAAGTTTAACTCCGAGCCATTTTCTCCAGGAGCTGCCAGGAGTGGTGGCCTTGAAGGCGATGCAAACCATGATGGTCTTGGCCAAGATTGATGACAACACAACCGTGAAGATGACTCCAAAGGAGATGTGCCGGAGCTTACAGGTTGTGTCCACCGGTTTACCAATGAAGAGGAAGATACAAAGCAAACTGAGCTTGAGAGACACAAGGATAATGAAGCTGAGGCTACGATTATTAGCCCTGACAACCGGAGTATTCCAGAAAAACTTAAATATTCCGGTTATTAATACAATTGTAGAAGAAGACAATACTAATAAGGATAAGAAGACAAAAATGACTACATCAGTGTCATAGGAGAAAAACTCGATCACTTTAGGGACGCACTTGTCTCTTGTCTCATTTGGCCATTCTGTGTAGAAACATTTTTCACAGTTTTCAGCATCTGAAAAAAAAAGAAATAAAAATATTAGAAAATCAAATAAAAATGTTTAAAAAAATTAATCTTTTTTAAGACTGCTTAAAGGAGTGTGTGGGAACAACTATATCAACAAGGGATAGTAAGATTTAATATTCTCTGATGAATCCAAATCTAATTTAGAATAGATAATAAAATAACCTTCAATAGACAAACTGAAATAGCCAAAGATGCCTAATGGTACCTTTTCACCCCGCTACAGAAGGTTGGAAAGAACCGGGTGTCGGAGACAAATGTATCTTGTACCGTCAAAACAACGCGAGGTAGCGGCGTGTAAACTAGGTTGTTGCCATCCGTCACTGTCGACACCGGTTTCAGAGCAGTGCTCAAAAACAGGTTTATTTCAACCCGATGGTAGCGGCGTCTAAATGAGGTACAGGAAGGTTTTTTCGTCACCTAGTTAACTGCCTGGGGCGTGACACAGCCTCCGGGAAACCGCCCCCCTTCAGCGATCATTGGTGGAAGCTCCTGCGTTACGATTGGTTGTCGCTGCATAGGGCGGCATATTTAAGGAGCTGACCAGTCACACTACACAATTGCAATAGCATCATGTATTATCCAGCCTTCCTGCGCTGGCTGCCCAATCATCATGTTATTGCTTTGTCCAATCATCGTACGAGCGTCTCGTAATCCACAATTGTGGCACGCCTATATGTTGTCCTTGCTGCACCAGGTCCGCCCATATTACCTTCTGTAGCGGTGTGTAAATGAGGGAAGGTGCTCTACAGAAGGTAACTTGAGGCACCCGGCGGTACATCCAGAGATAGATTAAACCTTCTGTAGAGCACTTTGTAGCGGCATGTAAAGGTGGTATCAGGTACCGTTTGCAACTGTTGGAACGTGCTCGTGCACATGAGACACCCGGTTGTGTCCAACCTTCTGTAGCAGCGTGTAAAGGTACCATTAGGTATCAATGTGCAACCAATACATAAAGTGTGAGCAAAAACCTGCACTACAAAAGGATAGATGACACTCAATAGTTCTCCTTTTTATGTTTTGTAGGGTAGGATAGGTATGGAGGACAAAATGCGATGACTATCTCCCGTCATTAAGAGACTGGTGACAACTCTGGGATCTGAGCTTCCCATGATGTTGTGACACTCAGGATTTGAAATGTGTTTGCTTTCTGTTAGCGCAGCTAGGGTCAATGATTCTTTCCTTGCTGATAGTTTATGGTCAGTTCAGGTGTAGCTGGTTTGTGACCATACCCATTCCCTTTAAATAGTCACATGTTCCAACTCCTGTTGCTGGTAATAAAATCTTTCTATGCTGACTATGCTGAGTGAGTCTCTGAAATCTGCTGGAGTGCTATTGCTTGCAGTCGTGGGTTTTATTTGCAACCTTGATGTTGGAGTTTTATCTATGTGTGTCTGTGTTCCCCCAGTTGGTCTTACTTCCTCTGTATTTTATTATTATAGTCGTGAAGTCTATTACACTCACCAGCCTTTGCACTAGCAAGGGTAAGTGGAGGTGACAGCTAGGGACTAGGCACACGATGTAACCTCTGTGTTGCACCATGTGCCGGACATTCTCTAGGTCATGCATGGCACAGAGTTGGTGGACTGGATTTCCCTTGGTTGCGAGTTCTCAGTCCCTCTCTCTCTTTTTTCCCCTGCATAGGGAATGCATATTTTGTGCTAATTGTATATCAATTTATTAATCTGCAATGCAGGGCTGAATGTTCGTATGTATATACCATGACTACATACACGGTATTGCTATTCACCTTTCCCGGTGCGGCCTGTGAATGGTCTTTTGCCAATCCTCCTGATGATGTGATAGCTGAATCCTGGATGAGATTGCAAAGATATGACTCATCATTAGGGATGAGGGAGTCTACTAGTTACTATTCGTTAATCGCCAAATAGTAGGGTACTCGGGCTACTCGTTACTCTGCGAGTTTCCTAGCTATTACTCGCACAGTAACGAGTCCAATGTAAATCAAGGGAAATGCAATTCCTCTGCTGCTGGACCCGATAAAGAGGTCTGGCAGCAGAGGAAGAACCTGCAATTCCCTAATTCATTGTTTAGAAGCCTGTGGTAAAAAGCCGTAAGCTGTAAGATCAAACCGGATTCTCCCAGATTGCTCAGACAGTGCACAGGCCCCAAGGCAATGCACGGGCCCCAGAGAATGCATGAGTCCCGAGGCAGCACACAGGGGGCTGAAAAAAAAGCGCACGAGGCCCTAGAAAGCACATGGGGTCCAAGGCAGCACACAGGAACACTAAACAGCACACAGGGGAGTAGACATAGTGCATGGGCTCCAGACAGCATATGAGGCACTAGGCAGCACACATGGGCCCCAGACAGTACACAGAGCCCCAGACAGCACACAGGGGCCCCATAAATTGCATGAGGCCCCAGACAGTGCAGGAGGCCACATGGAGCACACAGGTGGCAGACACAGTGCACAGGGCGCCAGACAGCACAATGAGTCCCTGGCAGCACACAGGGGCCCCAGAGAGCATACAGGGGGTAGACACAGTACTTGTGGCTCCAGACAGCACATGGGGCACTAGGCAGCACACGTGAGCCCCAGATGGCGTACAGGGCCCCAGACAACCCATGGGGCCCCAGACAGTGCACAAGGCCCCAGACAATGCACAAGGGGACAAACACAGCGCATGGGGCTCCAGAGAGCACAAGGAACCACAGACAGTGCATGGGGTACCGAACAGCACACGGGGCATCATACAATACACAGGGGGCAGAGACAGTGCATGGAGCTCCAGACAGTGCACAGGGGGCAGAGACTGTGCATGTGGCCCCATGCAATATTTGGGGCCCTGTGTGCTGCCTGGTGTCCCATGCACTGTCTATGGCTCCTTTGGCTGTCTGGACCCCTGTGTGCCATCTTTGCCCACTGTGTGCTGTCTGGGGCCCTGTGCACTGTCTGCGGTCCAGTGCACTGTCTTAGGCCCTGTGCACAGTCTCTTCCCCCTTTGTGCTGTCTGGGGCCCCATGTTCAGTCTCTGCCCCCAGTGTGCTGTCTGGGGCCTCGTGCACAGTCTCTGCCCACTGTGTGCTCTCTCTGCCCCTGTGCGCTGTGTGGGGTCACGTGCACTATTTGGGGCCCCATGCACTGTTTGGGTCCCTGTGCACTCTTTGGGGCCCTGTGTACTGTCTGGGGCCCTGTGTGCTGTCTTTTGCCCCGTTCTTGATTATATCACTCAATGATTCTCATAAGCGTGAAATATCTGATCTACAGCAGCAGGGGGATATTCTGGCCTGGAAGAGTATAATCTGGCCTAGGCCACTTTAACCCCAGATATATTCTGGAGGGGCTATGTTGGCCTATTACACCCAGGATGCAGGTGCCTGCTCCTTGTGCAGCACCATAACTGGGACATCTCAGACGACCGGTGTGCTCAGTTTCGAGGCGCTGCACTGGAGGTGGGCCTTAGCAGTGACATCACTCAAATGGGCGAAGGACCAACTAGTTTCGAAGTGGCTCAGTCTCCTTCATCAGGTTAAACCCCTCCCACTATACAAAGCCCTTTATAAGACTACAGAGCGCCACCTACCTCCCAGCCATCCAATGAAAACCTTGCACAAACGCTTTTAAAATACAGAGTGCAAATACTTTGAGTTTTAAAGATATATCTTGATTGTTGTTTGATTTGAAACTTAAGGTCATAAATAATAGCAAAATTCCTTGAAATAAAAAAAATGATTATTTTATTTTGATTACAGTTGTGATTACTAAAGCTTTCTTACAACCGTGTCAAAATCTATAGAAATTTTTTTTTTTAATTCTTTCCAAAAAACCTATACAAAATTTTTTCTTTTCTGTTTTTTTTTTTTTCTTTTCCTTTTTTCCTTTCTTTTTTCCTTTTATCCATTTTTTTCATAAAAAACAACATCATTAGTGTATATGGCTGGGGTCACAATGCTGTTATTTGCAGATTTTACAGGTCTGGGCTTAATACTTAGCAGATTTTCCAGAAGCGTATAAGCGTTAAAGCTGGGGATGAGCGAGTACCTATTCAGACTCTCTATACTCGCAACAAGTAGGTCCCAGTACTCAGTACTCATTGCGAGTATAGCGAGTCTGATTACTTTCACAGTGTATCTATAGATACACTGCGAAAGTAGCCTAAAAGTGAATAAAAGTTGTTAAAAATAATAAAATTACATACTCACCTGTCTGACGCCTGCACCAGGACCGGCAAAGAAGACCCCGGGACCGTCCCAGAAGACCTGCAATCACCGGACGACAAGGACATATGACTTCCAGCCAATCAGATGGCTGGTAGGTATCTGGCCAATCAGATGGTGAGATGTCACAACCACGTGATCGCTAGCGGTCACCTGATTAGCCAGATTGCAAGGTCCTGGCAGTACACCTACGACCTTGCAATCTGGCCAATCAGGTGGCCGCTAGCGATCAGTTGGTAGTGACGTCTCGCCATCTACCAGATCGCTACTGGCCATCTGATTGGCTGGAAGTCACATGTCCTTGTAGTCCGGTGATCGCAGGTCTTCTGGGATGGTCCCGGGGTCTTCTTTGCCGGTCCTGGTGCAGGCGTCAGACAGGTGAGTATGTAATTTTATTATTTTTAACAACTTTCATTCACTTTTAGGCTACTTTTGCAGTGTATCTATAGATACACTGCAAAAGTAATCAGACTCGCTATATTTGCAACGAGTACTGAGTACTGGGACCTACTCGTTGCGAGTATAGCGAGTCCGAATATTGCGGTACTCGCTCATCCCTAGCTTTAACGCTTATGCGCTTCTGGAAAATCTGCTAAGTATTAAGCCCAGACCGGTAAAATCTGCAAATAACAGCAGTGTGACCCCAGCCTATACTCTTTATTATTTAAAAGCGAAGAGCTTGAGTTCTGCATTTAAGCAACTGGGGATTATAGAGTTACAATTGAAGATCTATTTTGACTCTGCACGAGACATCTTCTCTACATAGCTTCCACTCCGCCAGTTGTTTGTCACTTTCTCCAATCCAAGAAATTGAGTGTTTTTCAATGACTTATTATGTTTTAATAGATAATGTTTAGACAGCGGTTGATTTTTTTACTCCCTTTTTGATAATAGTAAGGCCGGCTTCACATAGCGGGTCTGATCCGATCCATGGCTGTCAGGGTGAACCTGATGGTACCTTTACACGCCGCCACTGCAGGATGGATACAACCCGCTACAGGCTACAAATGTAGCTTGTCGCGCCAATATCGCCCGTAGTAGCGGCGTCTGAAGACGGGACGACACAGCCGGCTACAGATACATCTGTATCCGTGCACTGCCCATAAACAGATGGCAACAAAGCCGATTGTAGCGAGCTGTATCGGCATGTAAAGAAGGAACAGAAGGGTTGTTTCTACACCTGCTATGTAGCTGGGGCGTGACACAGGGTCCGGGTTTCCGCGCCCCCTTCAGCGATCATTGGAGGAAGCTCCTGCGTTGCGATTGGTTGTCGCCGCACAGGGCGGCATATTTAAGGAGCTGACGAGTCACACTACACAATTGCTCGAGCGTCATGTATTAATCAGCCTCCTGCGATGCCTGTCCAATCACGGTATTATTGCTTTGTCCTATCAGCGTACGGACGTCTCGTAATCCACAATTGGAGCACGCCTATGTGCTGTCCCTGCTGCACCAGGTACGCCCATAGTAGCTGGTTGTAGCGGTGTGTAAATGAGCTACAGATGGCTACTTGAGACACCCGGCGATGTATCTAGCTGTAGATGTAGCGTAGCGTAGCGCACCTTGTGGCGGCGTGTAAAGAGGGTGCGTTTCCCGTTTGTAACCGTTTGGGTGTGCTCGTGCACGTGAAGTAGCGCTTGGTATCCATCCTGTTGTGGCGGCGTGTAAAGGTACCATGACAGCCCCGGACTGGATTTTGGCCCCATAGTGTCCTATGTGGCCGGATCGAGCCAGATGGCAGCTATCTGCCACCTGGTTTCCATCTCTCCGGGACAATCCAGGAGAATTCAGATTTCTCTCACGGACACAAAAACGTTGCTTGCAACGTTTTTGTGTCCGAGAGGAGAAAAATCCCCCCTAATTGCCTACTCCCAGATTCTCCCGGACTCTCCCGGATCCTGGAACCACACACCTGCGGCTTCACGTCACTGTTGTTTCAGGACCGCAGCTAGCTCCCTGCGAACCGCGGTCCTGATTTATCAGGGCGGAAGCTGCGTGCGGCAGCACACTGGACCGGAGGGCATATTAGCCCTCCGGTTCTGTGTGCTGATCCGGTCCGGGGCTGTCAGGTTCACCCTGACAGCCACGGATCGGATCAGACCCGCAATGTAAAGCCGGCCTAAAATGTTTTTTGAGGCTGCTTTCACATCAGCGTTTTTGCTTAATTGGGGCAGATCCAGGAAATTTACCGCATCTGCCGCTTAATCGCCAATTTGCAGCAAGCTCCCATTCATTCTTTATGGGGCTTGTGGCTGGTGCAGCAAGTGCCAGATTTGCCGGATCGCTGTAAAAACCACACTTGCCGCACCTGCCGCAAGCCCCATAGAGAATGAATGGTGGCTTGCAGCAAACCAGCCGTTAGGGGCAGATGCGGTAAATTTGCTGGATCTGCAAACGCTAATGTGAAAGGGGCCTAATCTTTGTAGATAGTTTACGGCATGTCCTGCCAACATATAGCTTCTCACATGGGCAAATAAGAGCATAAATTAGGCTCGTAGTGTGACATGACATATATTCTAATATAATAGCCATTTGCACCACATTTGTATTCTTCAATGTAGTGTATTTACTTGGGGCTCCAAATGTAGCCCTACAGTTACTACATCCCCTACATCTATAGAAATCATGCGGTTTGAGCATGGCCAATCCATCAGAATCTTAGTTTCTGGCTGGAGCAGCGCATAGCATTACCAACATGTAACGCTATGCACCACCTGGTTAAGCATCTCTATGGCATCCGGATGCTTATCGCAGCTGGCGGCTCCACAGAGAATCACCGAATATGCGCTATTGCAGAGCGCACAGGAAAGCGGTCTGCAGCATTTTCCTGTGCACTCTGCAATAGCGCATATTCGGAGATTCTCTGTGGAACTGGCGGCTGCAGTAAACATCAGCTTTCCATAGTGATACATAGAGCAGGTGCTGCTCCTGCCACAGAGTAAGGCTAAACTTCTGCGATTAATGAATAGTAATGAGTATACTTGCTCATCCCTAAGGGCCCCTTTACACGCCACCACTGCAAGGTAGCAACTGCCTGGCATTGGGGATATATGTGCCTGTTGTCATGAAATTGCTACGAAATGGCGGCGTGTAAATAGGGAAATTCCTCCCGGTGTCTTGCAGTTGACTCAGATACCTGTTGCTGAGCCGTGCTCAAAAACCCGAAGGCAACACAAATGCACAATTGCCATGGTAATGGCGTCTAAACGGGGCACAGGCATGGATCTTGCGTCACCTAGTGATTTCACAGGGGCGTGCCACAGCGTCATGGATACCACGCCCCATCAGCGATGATTGGTGGGAGCTACTCTGTAACCATTGGCTGTCCCTTCACAGGGCGCCATATTTAAAGAGCTGTCCATTCACACTACACAGTTGCAATGGCGTCATGTATTAGCCAGCCTTCCTGTGCAGGCTGGCCAATCATGATGCGATTGCGGTGTCCAATCAGCGTACTAGCGGCACAGAATACACAACTCTGTCACGCCTATGTACTTGTGGCGCGAAAGAAGTACGCAATTATTTCTTTGTGGTAGCGGCGTGTGATGCAGCGAAGGTATTCAACAGGAAGTTATCCGCAGGATCTGTCGGCACTTCCGGGGAGCACAGACACCTTCAGTGGACAACGCAATGGCAGCGTGTATATGCGGCATTAGCGATCGGTATCCACTGTTAAAAACCTGTGCGTGTGACTCACCGTGGCCGGGACTCCGGTTTAGACAGGCGATGCTTCCTTCCTCCTTGTCACGGGTGGACCGCGCCTGCCGGTAGTGGGGCCCGGTGTAGTGCAGATCAAAAGTGTTGAAGACGTCTTGTAGGGAACAGATTAAAGGGGTTTTTAATTTATTTGTGACGCCACCTATGAGTCAGGGTGGACAAAGATGGCGGCGAGCGGTGGCGCTTTAGCGCCCAGCGCGAGCCGCCACACACACACGCCGCCACACACCCACACACCGCACTATCCGCTATACTTACCACCTTCGTCTTCCCCGCCACCTGCTTGGATCCTCTTGCCTCCACCGCCGACATATCGCCGCCCCCTGGAGGACTGCATACAATATAGCGTCCGGGAAGTCTTGCGAGACTTCCCGGATGCCATCTTGGAAAAAGCATGTTGCCGTCCCCCAGAGGACTGGATCCAATATGGCGAGAGTTCCCGGACGCCATATTGGATCCAGTCCTGGGTGCGGCGACATGTCGGCAGAACGGAGGACTCAGGAAGACGCAGGCAGCAGGGAAGAAGCAGGGACAGTGGTAAGTATATCGGTGTGTGTGCGTGTGTGTGTCCGTCCGCCCAACCGCTGACCACTCTGCCCACCACTGACCACTCTGCCCACCGCTGACCACTCTGCCCTGTGCTGACCACTCTGCCCACACAGCGCCGCTGCGCTGACCGCCCTGCCCACACAGCGCTGCTTCGCTGACCGCCCTGCCCACACAGCGCCGCTGCGCTGACCACCCTGCCCACACAGCGCTGCTGCGCTGCCCACCCTGCCCACACAGCGCCGCTGCGCTGCCCACCCTGCCCACACAGCGCCGCTGCGCTGACCACCCTGCCCACTGCGCTGCTGCGCTGACCACCCTGCCCACCGCACTGCTCCACTGACCACTCTGCCCACCGCACTCGCTGCTAACCACTGAGCCACCGTGCAGTGCTAACCACTGAGCCACCGCGCAGTGCTAACCACTGAGCCACCGCGCAGTGCTAACCACTGAGCCACAGCGCAGTGCTAACCACTGAGCCACCGTGCCGTTCTAACCACTAAGCCACCATGCAGTGCTAGCCACTGAGCCACACCGCGCAGTGCTAACCACTGAGCCACCGCGCAGTGCCAACCACTGAGCCACCGCGCAGTGCCAACCACTGAGCCACTGCGCAGTGCTAACCACTCAGCCACCGCGCTGTGCTAACCACTGAGCCACCGCGCAGTGCTAACCACTGAGCCACTGCGCAGTGTTAAGCACTGAGCCACCACGCAGTGCTAAACACTCAGCCACCGCGCAGTGCTAACCACTGAGCCACCGTATACTCTGCTAACCACTGAGCCCCTGTATACTCTGCTAACCACTAAGCTGCCTTACAGTGCTCCATCCTCCCTCACCCTGCCGCTTTGTCCTCCATCCTCCTCCTCCTACTGCTCTGTGCTCCGTCCTCCCCCTCCCTACCTGTACCGTTCCATCCTCCTCCACCGCTTCCTCCTCCTTCCTTTGTCCGCCTCCTCTCCGCCACTCCATCCTCCCCCTGTCTGTGCTGCTCCATCCTCCCCCACCCCACCGCTTTCTCCTCCTTCCTTTGCCCTCCTCACCTCCGCCACTCTATCCTTCGTCCTCTCCCTGCCTGTGCTGCTCCGTTCTCTCCCACCCCGCCGCTTAATCCTGTCCTCCACCCCCCTCTGCTCTGTGCTTCATCCTCCCCCTGCCGCTCCATCCTCCCCCTGCCTGTGCCGCTCCATCCTCCCCCACCCCACCGCTTCCTCCTTCCTTTGTCCTCCTCCCCTTGCCACTCAATCCTCTGTCCTCTCCCTGCCTCTGCTGCTCCATCCTCCCCCACCCCGCCGCTTCGTCCTCCGTCCTCCTCCCCCCTGCTGCTCTGTGCTCCATCTTACCCCTGCCGCTCCTTCCTCCCCCTGCTTGTGCTGCTACATCCTCCCACACCCCGCCGCTACCTCCTCTGTCCTCCATCCTCCTCCCCCCTGCTGTTCTGTCCTCCCTCCTCCCCCCTGCCATGCCGTTCTTCCCCCGCCACTCCTTCTTCAAAGTTCCTCCCAATTCAGCCCTCACCGCCTTCCCCATGCAATCTCTATTTCTATATTCTAGAATACCCGATGCGTTAGAATTGGGCCACCGAGAGTTCCTGGACGCCATATTGGATCCAGTCCTGGGTGCGGCGACATGTCAGCAGAACGGAGGATTCAGGAAGACGCAGGCGGCAGGGAAGAAGCAGGGATGGTGGTAAGTATATCGGAGTGTGTGTGTGTGTGTGTGTGTCCGTCCGCACCACGGCGCTGTGCTGACTACCCTGCCACGGCGCTGACCACCCTGCCCAGGGCGCTGCGCTGACCACTCTGCCCACGGGGCTGCGCTGACCACTCTGCCCACGGCGCTGCGCTGACCACTCTGCCCACGGCGCTGCGCTGACCAATCTCACGGCACTCACTGCTAACCACTGAGCCAACCGCACTCACTGCTTACTACTAAGCCACCGCACTCACTGCTAACCACTGAGCCACCGCACTCACTGCTAACCACTGAGCCACCACACTCACTGCTAATCACTGAGCCACAACACTCACTGCTAACCACTGAGCCACCGCACAGTGCTAACCACTAAGCCACCGCCCAGTGCTAACCACTGAGCCACCGCGCAGTGCTAACCACTGAGCCACCGCGCAGTGCTAACCACTGAGCCACTGTGTAGTGCTAACCACTGAGCCACCGCGCAGTGCTAACCACTGAGCCACCGCGCAGTGCTAACCACTGAGCCACCGTGCCGTTCTAACCACTAAGCCACCATGCAGTGCTAGCCACTGAGCCACCGCGCAGTGCTAACCACTGAGCCACCGCGCAGGTGCCAACCACTGAGCCACCGCGCAGTGCCAACCACTGAGCCACTGCGCAGTGCTAACCACTCAGCCACCGCGCTGTGCTAACCCACTGAGCCACCGCGCGAGTGCTAACCACTGAGCCACTGCGCAGTGTTAAGCACTGAGCCACCACGCAGTGCTAAACACTCAGCCACCGCCAGTGCTAACCACTGAGCCACCGTATACTCTGCTAACCACTGAGCCCCTGTATACTCTGCTAACCACTAAGCTGCCTCACAGTGCTCCATCCTCCCTCACCCTGCCGCTTTGTCCTCACTCCTCGCTTGCCTCCTCCTCTCCTCCTACTGCCTGTGCTCCGTCCTCCCCCTCCCTACCTGTACCGTTCCATCCTCCTCCACCGCTTCCTCCTCCTTCCTTTGTCCGCCTCCTCTCCGCCACTCCATCCTCCCCCTGTCTGTGCTGCTCCATCCTCCCCCACCCCACCGCTTTCTCCCTCCTTCCTTTGCCCTCCTCACCTCCGCCACTCTATCCTTCGTCCTCTCCCTGCCTGTGCTGCTCCGTTCTCTCCCACCCCGCCGCTTAATCCTGTCCTCCACCCCCCTCTGCTCTGTGCTTCATCCTCCCCCTGCCGCTCCATCCTCCCCCTGCCTGTGCCGCTCCATCCTCCCCCACCCACCGCTTCCTCCTTCCTTTGTCCTCCTCCCCTCTGCCACTCAATCCTCTGTCCTCTCCCTGCCTCTGCTGCTCCATCCTCCCCCACCCCGCCGCTTCGTCCTCCGTCCTCCTCCCCCCTGCTGCTCTGTGCTCCATCTTACCCCTGCCGCTCCTTCCTCCCCCTGCTTGTGCTGCTACATCCTCCCACACCCCGCCGCTACCTCCTCTGTCCTCCATCCTCCTCCCCCCTGCTGTTCTGTCCTCCCTCCTCCCCCCTGCCATGCCGTTCTTCCCCCGCCACTCCTTCTTCAAAGTTCCTCCCAATTCAGCCCTCACCGCCTTCCCCATGCAATCTCTATTTCTATATTCTAGAATACCCGATGCGTTAGAATCGGGCCACCGAGAGTTCCTGGACGCCATATTGGATCCAGTCCTGGGTGCGGCGACATGTCAGCAGAACGGAGGATTCAGGAAGACGCAGGCGGCAGGGAAGAAGCAGGGATGGTGGTAAGTATATCGGAGTGTGTGTGTGTGTGGTTTCCGTCCGCACCACGGCGCTGTGCTGACTACCCTGCCCACGGCGCTGACCACCCTGCCCAGGGCGCTGCGCTGACCACTCTGCCCACGGGGCTGCGCTGACCACTCTGCCCACGGCGCTGCGCTGACCACTCTGCCCACGGCGCTGCCGCTGACCAATCTCACGGCACTCACTGCTAACCACTGAGCCACCGCACTCACTGCTTACTACTAAGCCACCGCACTCACTGCTAACCACTGAGCCACCGCACTCACTGCTAACCACTGAGCCACCACACTCACTGCTAATCACTGAGCCACAACACTCACTGCTAACCACTGAGCCACCGCACAGTGCCAACCACTGAGCCACCGCCAGTGCTAACCACTGAGCCACCTGCGCAGTGCTAACCACTCAGCCACCGCGCTGTGCTAACCACTGAGCCACTGTGCAGTGTTAAGCCACTGAGCCACCACGCAGTGCTAAACACTCAGCCACCGTAACTCTGCTAACCACTGAGCCC
Source organism: Allobates femoralis (assembly GCA_033576535.1). Taxonomy (NCBI): domain Eukaryota; kingdom Metazoa; phylum Chordata; class Amphibia; order Anura; family Aromobatidae; genus Allobates; species Allobates femoralis. The sequence goes on from JARQOC010000003.1 coordinate 14,458,785, forward strand.
CTGATACTCTGCTAACCACTAAGCTGCCTACATGCTCCATCTCTAGCCCTCACCCTGCCGCTTTGTCCTCCATCCTCCTCCTCCTACTGCTCTGTGCTCCGTCCTCCCCCTCCCTACCTGTACCGTTCCATCCTCCTCCACCGCTCCTCCTCCTTCCTTTGTCCGCCTCCTCTCCGCCACTCCATCCTCCCCCTGTCTGTGCTGCTCCATCCTCCCCCACACCCACCGCTTTCTCCTCCTTCCTTTGCCCTCCTCACCTCCGCCACTCTATCCTTCGTCCTCTCCCTGCCTGTGCTGCTCCGTTCTCTCCCACCCCGCCGCTTAATCCTGTCCTCCACCCCCCTCTGCTCTGTGCTTCATCCTCCCCTGCCGCTCCATCCTCCCCCTGCCTGTGCCGCTCCATCCTCCCCCACCCCACCGCTTCCTCCTTCCTTGTCCTCCTCCCCTCTGCCACTCAATCCTCTGTCCTCTCCCTGCCTCTGCTGCTCCATCCTCCCCCCACCCCGCGCTTCGTCCTCCGTCCTCCTCCCCCTGCTGCTCTGTGCTCCATCTTACCCCTGCCGCTCCTTCCTCCCCCTGCTTGTGCTGCTACATCCTCCCACACCCCGCCGCTACCCCTCCTCTGTCCTCCATCCTCCTCCCCCCTGCTGTTCTGTCCTCCCTCCTCCCCCCTGCCATGCCGTTCTTCCCCCGCCACTCCTTCTTCAAAGTTCCTCCCAATTCAGCCCTCACCGCCTTCCCCATGCAATCTCTATTCTATATTCTAGAATACCCGATGCGTTAGAATCGGGCCACCGAGAGTTCCTGGACGCCATATTGGATCCAGTCCTGGGTGCGGCGACATGTCAGCAGAACGGAGGATTCAGAAGACGCAGGCGGCAGGGAAGAAGCAGGGATGGTGGTAAGTATATCGGAGTGTGTGTGTGTGTGTCCGTCCGCACCACGGCGCTGTGCTGACTACCCTGCCCACGCGCTGACCACCCTGCCCAGGGCGCTGCGCTGACCACTCTGCCCACGGGCTGCGCTGACCACTCTGCCCACGGCGCTGCGCTGACCACTCTGCCCACGGCGCTGCGCTGACCAATCTCACGGCACTCACTGCTAACCACTGAGCCACCGCACTCACTGCTTACTACTAAGCCACCGCACTCACTGCTAACCACTGAGCCACCGCACTCACTGCTAACCACTGAGCCACCACACTCACTGCTAATCACTGAGCCACAACACTCACTGCTAACCACTGAGCCACCGCGCAGTGCCAACCACTGAGCCACCGTGCAGTGCCAACCACTGAGCCACTGCGCAGTGCTAACCACTCAGCCACCGCGCTGTGCTAACCACTGAGCCACTGCGCAGTGTTAAGCACTGAGCCACCACGCAGTGCTAAACACTCAGCCACCGTATACTCTGCTAACCACTGAGCCCCTGTATACTCTGCTAACCACTAAGCTGCCTTACAGTGCTCCATCCTCCCTCACCCTGCCGCTTTGTCCTCCATCCTCCTCCTCCTACTGCTCTGTGCTCCGTCCTCCCCCTCCCTACCTGTACCGTTCCATCCTCCTCCACCGCTTCCTCCTCCTTCCTTTGTCCGCCTCCTCTCCGCCACTCCATCCTCCCCCTGTCTGTGCTGCTCCATCCTCCCCCACCCCACCGCTTTCTCCTCCTTCCTTTGCCCTCCTCACCTCCGCCACTCTATCCTTCGTCCTCTCCCTGCCTGTGCTGCTCCGTTCTCTCCCACCCCGCCGCTTAATCCTGTCCTCCACCCCCCTCTGCTCTGTGCTTCATCCTCCCCCTGCCGCTCCATCCTCCCCCTGCCTGTGCCGCTCCATCCTCCCCCACCCCCACCGCTTCCTCCTTCCTTTGTCCCCCTCCCCTCTGCCACTCAATCCTCTGTCCTCTCCCTGCCTCTGCTGCTCCATCCTCCCCCACCCCGCCGCTTCGTCCTCCGTCCTCCTCCCCCCTGCTGCTCTGTGCTCCATCTTACCCCTGCCGCTCCTTCCTCCCCCTGCTTGTGCTGCTACATCCTCCCACACCCCGCCGCTACCTCCTCTGTCCTCCATCCTCCTCCCCCCTGCTGTTCTGTCCTCCCTCCTCCCCCCTGCCATGCCGTTCTTCCCCCGCCACTCCTTCTTCAAAGTTCCTCCCAATTCAGCCCTCACCGCCTTCCCCATGCAATCTCTATTTCTATATTCTAGAATACCCGATGCGTTAGAATCGGGCCACCGAGAGTTCCTGGACGCCATATTGGATCCAGTCCTGGGTGCGGCGACATGTCAGCAGAACGGAGGATTCAGGAAGACGCAGGCGGCAGGGAAGAAGCAGGGATGGTGGTAAGTATATCGGAGTGTGTGTGTGTGTGTCCGTCCGCACCACGGCGCTGTGCTGACTACCCTGCCCACGGCGCTGACCACCCTGCCCAGGGCGCTGCGCTGACCACTCTGCCCACGGGGCTGCGCTGACCACTCTGCCCACGGCGCTGCGCTGACCACTCTGCCCACGGCGCTGCGCTGACCAATCTCACGGCACTCACTGCTAACCACTGAGCCACCGCACTCACTGCTTACTACTAAGCCACCGCACTCACTGCTAACCACTGAGCCACCGCACTCACTGCTAACCACTGAGCCACCACACTCACTGCTAATCACTGAGCCACAACACTCACTGCTAACCACTGAGCCACCGCACAGTGCTAACCACTAAGCCACCGCCCAGTGCTAACCACTGAGCCACCGCGCAGTGCTAACCACTGAGCCACCGCGCAGTGCTAACCACTGAGCCACTGTGTAGTGCTAACCACTGAGCCACCGCGCAGTGCTAACCACTGAGCCACCGCGCAGTGCTAACCACTGAGCCACCGTGCCGTTCTAACCACTAAGCCACCATGCAGTGCTAGCCACTGAGCCACCGCGCAGTGCTAACCACTGAGCCACCGCGCAGTGCCAACCACTGAGCCACCGGCAGTGCGAACCACTGAGCCACTGCGCAGTGCTAACCACTCAGCATCCGCGCTGTGCTAACCACTGAGCCACCGCGCAGTGCTAACCATTGAGCCACTGCGCAGTGTTAAGCACTGAGCCACTGCGCAGTGCTAAACACTCAGCCACCGCGCAGTGCTAACCACTGAGCCACCGTATACTCTGCTAACCACTGACCCCTGTATACTCTGCTAACCACTAAGCTGCCTTACAGTGCTCCATCCTCCCTCACCCTGCCGCTTTGTCCTCCATCCTCCTCCTCCTACTGCTCTGTGCTCCGTCCTCCCCCTCCCTACCTGTACCGTTCCATCCTCCTCCACCGCTTCCTCCTCCTTCCTTTGTCCGCCTCCTCTCCGCCACTCCATCCTCCCCCTGTCTGTGCTGCTCCATCCTCCCCCACCCCACCGCTTTCTCCTCCTTCCTTTGCCCTCCTCACCTCCGCCACTCTATCCTTCGTCCTCTCCCTGCCTGTGCTGCTCCGTTCTCTCCCACCCCGCCGCTTAATCCTGTCCTCCACCCCCCTCTGCTCTGTGCTTCATCCTCCCCCTGCCGCTCCATCCTCCCCCTGCCTGTGCCGCTCCATCCTCCCCCACCCCACCGCTTCCTCCTTCCTTTGTCCTCCTCCCCTCTGCCACTCAATCCTCTGTCCTCTCCCTGCCTCTGCTGCTCCATCCTCCCCCACCCCGCCGCTTCGTCCTCCGTCCTCCTCCCCCCTGCTGCTCTGTGCTCCATCTTACCCCTGCCGCTCCTTCCTCCCCCTGCTTGTGCTGCTACATCCTCCCACACCCCGCCGCTACCTCCTCTGTCCTCCATCCTCCTCCCCCCTGCTGTTCTGTCCTCCCTCCTCCCCCCTGCCATGCCGTTCTTCCCCCGCCACTCCTTCTTCAAAGTTCCTCCCAATTCAGCCCTCACCGCCTTCCCCATGCAATCTCTATTTCTATATTCTAGAATACCCGATGCGTTAGAATCGGGCCACCGAGAGTTCCTGGACGCCATATTGGATCCAGTCCTGGGTGCGGCGACATGTCAGCAGAACGGAGGATTCAGGAAGATGCAGGCGGCAGGGAAGAAGCAGGGATGGTGGTAAGTATATCGAGTGTGTGGTGTGTGTGTGTGTGTCCGTCCGCACCACGGCGCTGTGCTGACTACCCTGCCCACGGCGCTGACCACCCTGCCCAGGGCGCTGCGCTGACCACTCTGCCCACGGGGCTGCGCTGACCACTCTGCCCACGGCGCTGCGCTGACCACTCTGCCCACGGCGCTGCGCTGACCAATCTCACGGCACTCACTGCTAACCACTGAGCCACCGCACTCACTGCTTACTACTAAGCCACCGCACTCACTGCTAACCACTGAGCCACCGCACTCACTGCTAACCACTGAGCCACCACACTCACTGCTAATCACTGAGCCACAACACTCACTGCTAATCACTGAGCCACCGCACAGTGCTAACCACTAAGCCACCGCCCAGTGCTAACCACTGAGCCACCGCGCAGTGCTAACCACTGAGCCACCGCGCAGTGCTAACCACTGAGCCACTGTGTAGTGCTAACCACTGAGCCACCGTGCAGTGCTAACCACTGAGCCACTGCCCAGTGCTAACCACTGAGCCACCGCGCAGTGCTAACGTCTGAGCCACCGCGCAGTGCTAACCACTGAGCCACCATATACTCTGCTACCCACTGAGCCACCTGTATACACACAATTCATTTCACCGCACTCCCTTAACTATTAGTAAATAAACTATATATGGAGTCTAGACTACCCGATTCTTTAGAATCGGGCCGCCATCTAGTTGATGAATAAACAAAATGAACATTTATACCATACGGCAGTTTTTATAGTGAACCAGCACGATTAGAAAAACTGTGTCATCCATCATCCATCTGCAGTCCCCATCATCCATCTGCAGATCACATCATCTATCTGTAACCCCCATCATCCATCTGCAGCCTATCATCCCCCAATAACACACTGTATCATCCATCATCCCCCAATATCCCTCTACAACCCCCATCATCCATCTGCAGTTCCCTCTTCACCCAATGTTCCCATCATCCATCAGCAGCCTTCATCATCCATTTTCAGCTCTCATCATCCATCTTCAGACCCATCATCACCCAATAACCCTCTGTATCCTCCATCATCCCCCAATAGACCCCATCACATATCTGCAGCAACACATGCATCCAGCCACTGAATGCAGCATGCCTGCTGCATTCAGGCAAGGGGTCCCCCATCCCTTGAGCCCCCCTGTACCCCGAGATAATTTAATTTAAAAACTTACAATGTGGAGCCAAATAGGTGCGGTGTAATGGCTGGAGCCATTTCTCTTCACAGGGCAATTTCACGCCCCCTGTATGTATTATCCTCCCTCCTGTCACTCATGGTCTCCCTCTCCTGCTTTTGCAGCATGAGAAGCTGCCCGCCTGCTCCGCCTCCTGCAGTGACGTCACCACTTTTCCCCATCCTGCTCCTTGGATAACATGGAGCAGGATGGGGATAAGCGGTGATGTCACGGCAGGAGGCGGGGCAGGCGGGCAGCTTCTCATGCTGCAAAAGCAGGAGAGGGAGACCATGAGTGACAGGAGGGAGGATAATACATACAGGGGGCGTGAAATTTCCCTGTGAAGAGAAATGGCTCAAGCCATTACACCACACCTATTTGGCTCCACATTGTAAGTTTTTTAATTCAATTATCTCGGGGTACAAGGGGGCTCAAGGGATGAGGGACCCCTTACCTGAATGCAGCAAACATGCTGCATTCAGTGCTGCAATTACATCAGCATGTATGGGGTGGTGACAGGTCCTCTTTAATGAAAAAACTTCATTCAATGGCAAAGATCTGTGTTCCAAAAATTTACCGTATATACAATTATTAGACAAATGATATTGTTGATGATTACTTGTATTATTGAACAACTGGAGTGCCAATGGTCAATTTGAAATATTAGAAAACCTAACACATTAATAGTAAAGAATGTAAATGTGAATTTTGCTGTTCTTGGGAAAATATCTAATTGTTGGGAAACTACGGTAAATGAAAAAAGTACATTTTCCTTTCCATTTGTTTATTTTCATCTGTTAAAGTGAAAAATGAAACAACTCAAAATGTACAAATATAATTGGCATTTCCATAAAAATATTAATGGCAAATATAGCCACCCTGCTTTTCAATAGCAGTCATAAGCTGTTTATCCATGGAGTGTGCCAGTTTACTAATCTGTTAGCGATCAACTTTTTGGGAAGCAACAACCATAACCTGTAAGTCACTGATCATAGAGGGAACAGATCTCCATCATCCATACATCTCCCATTTAAGAATGTTTCACAAGTTCTCAGTAGGGTTTAGGTCCAGTGAGGAAAGGGTCATGTCATTATTCTTTCATATTTAAGAACTCGACTGGCAGATGAGCGGAATTTGATGTTGTGATGGAGGATTGGTCTACAGAAAAAAATTGGTTTTCTTGAAAGATACAGACTATTTCCTGTACTAGTGCTTGAATAAAGTGTTTTCTAAAAGTTATGTAATATGCAGACCCAGCGCTCCCTCCTATAGTTCATGGCTTACTTTCTCAAAAATAAAATAAAGTTACGGTAATATCCCTCTATCTACCACTTATACCGTATATACATGAGTATAAGCCGACCCGACTATAAGCCGAGGCCCCTAATTTTACTATCCAAAAGTAGGGAAACTTATTGACTCAAGTATAAGGCTAGGGGGGGAAATGAAGCAGACTCTCATCACGGTACAGAGCCCCTTTCATCATGATAAATGGCCCCCATTACCGGTATATAATCCCCCATCACTGATATATAGGACCTCCATCACTGGTATACAGTTCCCCCCCATCAGTGGAATACAGCCCCCCCCATCATTGGTATATACAGGCCCCCCTCAGTGGTATATACAGGCCCCCCATCAGTGATATATACAGGCCCCCCATCAGTGGTATATACAGACCCCCATCAGAGGTTACAGCCCCCATCAGTGGTATATACAGCACCCCATCAGTGGTATATACAGGTCCCCCCTCAGTGGTATATACAGGACCCCATCAGTGGTATATACAGGTCCCCCATCAGTGGTATATACAGGCCCCACCCATCAGTGGTATATACAGGCCCCCCATCAATGTTATATGCAGGCCCCCCCATCAGTGGTATATACAGGCCCCCCATCAGTGGTATTTACAGGCCCCCCTTGCTGCCGCACACCTGTAAAATAATAGCTCATATTTATCCCTGACGCTCTGTCACCGCGCTTCCTCCGTCCTTCTTCCTGCTTGTACCTGGCGTCATGTGACTGGCGCAGAAGCAATGACGTCATCGCTGCTGCACCCACCACAGGAATAGGAGCCGGGTATAAGCAGGAAGCAGACCGGAGGACACGCGGTGACAGAGCGACGGGGATAAGTATGAATGAGCTATTATTTTACAGGTTTGCGGCAGTAAGGGGGACCTGTATACCACTGATGGGGGCGATTACATAGTGCAATGTAATATGCACCGCTCACCCTGCCGCTGATGGACAGGGGGATGCAGTACATATTGAATTGCACTAATGAGCGGGGGCACGTGACCGCCCGCTCCTACTGCAGCCTCCCCCCACCTCCTCCAGCTCCTGATCACCGCCCTCTTCCACTGACACTTTACAAGACTCGAGTATAAGCCGAGGGGGGAACTTTTAAGCACAATTTTTGTGCTGAAAAACTCGGCTTATACTCGAGTATATACGGTATGTGGTATACACTATAGCTATACAAACTTTCTTTTTTTTTTTTCAGAACACAGCTAGATTAGCTGAATGTTCCAAGAACCATTTACACATAGTGAAGGAAGAGTTTAACAGCAGAAAGTGAAAAATTACCAACACCGCCCAGAGAGGGAGAGAGGGAGAAATAAAAGCGGTCATAAGAACTTAATATAATATATCAGATTCCAACAGATGTATAACCCTACAAGCTTTTAATGTTGTTTTTAAAACTACAGCTGTATATATAATCCATTTTTTAGAATAAACATTCCATAACAGTGACTGATCTTCATTCCATCCACATATAAGTGGTAGATAGAGGGATATTAATTTTATTTTTGAGAAAGTAAGCCATGAACTAAAGGAGGGAGTGCTGGGTCTACATATTACATAATTGCTATACTTGAGATTTTATAGATTTTTCTATAGATTCTAAACAATTGGGTAGGGTTACACACGGTACCCTCCAGACCCATAGCAGCAAAACCACCAACCTATATATTAGCTTGCTCCGGTGTCTAAGTATTTTGAACTGTTTTCTAAAAGTTAATTTTCCATCTTTAACCTTAAAAATCCAACTAACTCATCTTTAATAATCCCAGTCCATAGCAGGACCCAGCCTCCACCTAGCCGGCGAGTCAAAGTGGAAGTATGGGCCTGCTACTGTTTCAATCACTGGCCATTCCATCTGGTCCATCAAAAGTCACTCTCATCACTTCAGTCCCTAAAACCTTTACATTTTTAGCCTTTATAAAACCTCTTTAGATATTTCTTTCTCACAATTTTGACGTTCCTCTTCTGTGCCTTTCTCAGTGGTGGTCAGGTTCTTCTTCCTCACCGTCGTGTTTATGAGCACTGGACACCTTGTAGCTCTCGGTCTTGCTTAGTGTCGGTGGGTTACAGTCTAATATTCTTTGTGGATTCCACTTGAACTCTTAGTTAAGGAGGTGGATGACAATAATTTTTGACAGGCTGATGTGTTTACGAAGGAGGCAACAGTCAATTCTTTATTAGATTCCTCTTCAGCATATAACTCATCCCATTAGGGTTATCGCAGTTGGTCAGTTTTTAAGGATGAGGCATATCTGTTCTCCTGAATTTCTTAGATGCCACTTTAGGCAAAGTGGCAATAGCCAGAGAAGCAATACAAAAGGAGGCAACATGGCCAAGGGGACTCCACGTAGTGGCCTTTTGCAGTCATCAACCAAAGATAGGGAGATAAGATCCATCTCTGCTTACAATCATGAATAGTGCACAATGAGGTTTGTCTTAACTACCGTAAACACTGGCCTGTTTTAAAAACTGAGCCTTCCACGTTAACGTATCTATCGGACAGTTCATTGGTGACACCTAAGTGATCTAAACATTTTAAAAATGTATTAGTCCTCAGCCACTACATTCTAAAAACATTTGGATTGTTTGGCTCAAGTGGTCCAGTGCATGGCTGCTTGCCAATGACCACGGTCTTGAAAGCGCCAATTTCTCTTGCAGCTCGAATTTTACATCAGTTCAATATAAATCAGTACTTTTCTTGTCGGAGAAGAAATGTGGTGTATCATGCTACATGCGGCTGCCCCAATGTATATGTGAGCCTCACCTCACGAGAACTTCGAGTGAGGATGGAAGAGCATGTGAGCAAAATTAGCACAGCAAGCCAAGTGAATGACATCTCAACACTTAAGAAATTACTATGCCATGATAGTAATCCAAAAACACTTAAGGTATAAGGAATTCATATTGTACACAGTGGCATTAGGGGAGGCAACACCAAGAAGGTCCTAGGTTAAAGGGAGGCTAAATGTGTTGTTGTTTTGGGCACTATAGCCCCTGATTGTGTCAGTGAATTCCTTAGTTTTGCCCTGTTCCTGTAGACATCCTGCACTAATTTTTATGTTTTTATGTATTTACTGTTTATTTTTTATATATATATGGGGGTACTGTTGGGCCCTTCTCTTCTGCCATCTCTGCACAATGCACTTTTTGGAACGATCTATTTAATTGTATATGATACCTTGTATATGTCCACCATTATTGTTCTCTAAGCATGACTAGGGATGAGCGAGTAGTGAAATATCCGGACTCACAGGAATCGTAACAGGTAGGTTCTAATACTCGAGTATTCGCTGCGAGGAGTGAGTACAATACAAGTAGATGGGAAATGCGAGTACTATTCTGTTGGACCCTACAAAGCAGTCTGGGGCCTGAGGAAAAGGCTGAAATGAATGCAAGATCATTTAAAAGCTGGGCAGTAAAAAGCTGGCTGGCTTTTTGAAACGATTAGTTGATACAGGCTTCCCGCCTGGTCATTTGCTCCCAGCCTGTACTTTGCTTCCCGCCCTGTCCATTGCTCCCTGCTCAATCCTTCGCTTCCCGCACGATCCTTCACTCCCCGATCCTTGGTTTCCTGTCTGATCCTTTGTTCCCCGTTGGATCCTCCAATCCCCATCTGGTCCTCTGCCCCAACCGATTATCCACTTCCTGCTCGGTCCTCTGCTTCCCGGCCTCTTCTCCTTCTCCCCTGCTTTCGCTCTCTTACTCTGTCATTCTCGCTGGAAGTGAGCCTAGCAGTAAAAAGCCGGCTGGAGTTTTTAAACGATCAACTGATTGCATCGGCTGATCATTTAAAAGCCAGGCAGTAAAAAGCTGGCTTGCTTATAAAAAACAGCCGGCTTTTTACCGCCCGGCTTTTAAACAATCATGCATCCATTTCAGCCTTTTACCACCACTTTGTAGAGTCCAGCAGAACAGTACTAGCATTTCTTATTGACTTGCGTTGTACTCGCTTCTCGTAACGAGAAAACCCGCCAAGTAATGAGTATTCCGAATACTGTACTATTCTGCGATTAGCAAATAGTAACAAGTGTACTCGCTCATCCCTTAGCATGACCACAGAGTCACTGAGATGTGTATGCTAAATTTTCTATGCTGGGTGTGGTGTTTTGTTGCACTTTAACTGACCTTTAGTGCATCAGTTATGGCGATATTGTACTCATTCCTCATCCTTCATTGATCAACATATTTTGTATATGTTTTATATTTGTAAAATAAACATTGTCATTTTTATGCTCATAAAACTCCAAAGTTTTTTCCTATTATACAACATTTATAGTCTTGTGGAGCGGCTATCACTATAGCCATGATTGGTTGACTACCAATTTTCACACGGCATGCTTGTCATACATGTGCTGCATGGATTTTGTCTGTTTGGTATAGGTGGTTGTAGCCAAATTAGTAGTAATATATAAATATATACAGCATACATAAATAAATTAGTTAATTTAAAAAAAAATATATATATATATATATATATATATATATATATATATATATATATATACATACAGTACAGGCCAAAAGTTTGGACACACTTTCTCATTCAAAGAGTTTTCTTTCTTTCATGACTATAAAAATTGTAGATTTAAAAACTATGAATTAACACATGTGGAATTATATACCATATTTAAAAAAAAAGTACATTAAAATTTGATAATCTTAGGGTCGATTCGCTCATCTCTATTTACTAGATTTCACCACTTATTGGGAATTCAAACGTCTTTATATCATCTGAAACCAAGGAAGAAGTGGGTCAGGGGTAGGCAGGGCCGGTTTTAGACCAAGTGGGGCCCTAGGCGAGATTGAGAGTGGGGCCCCAAACTATGAAATAAAAATAGTACCCGTACAGTTGTATACAGTATATACAGCAGCCCCAGTGGTATATACAGGCCCCAGTAGTATATACAGCAGCCCCAGTGGTATCCAGCAGCCTCCCCAGTGCTATATACAGGCCCCAGCAGTATTACAGCAGCCTCCCTAGTGGTATACACAGGCCCCAGCAGTATTACAGCAGCCTCCCCAGTGGTATATACAGGCCCCAGCAGTATATACAGCAGCCTCCCCAGTGCTATATACAGGCCCCAGCAGTATATACAGCAGCCTCCCCAGTGCTATATACAGGCCCCAGCAGTATTACTGCAGCCTCCCCAGTGGTATACATAGGCCCCAGCAGTATTACAGCAGCCTCCCCTGTGGTATATACAGGCCCCAGCAGTATATACAGCAGCCCCAGTGGTATACAGCAGCCTCCCCAGTTGTATATCCAGGCCCCAGCAGTATATACTGCAGCCCCAGTGGTATACAGCAGCCTCCCCAGTGGCATATACAGGCCCCAGCAGTATTACAGCAGCCTCCCCAGTTGTATATACAGGCCCCAGCAGTATATACAGGCAGCCCCAGTGGTGGTGTATACAGGCAGCCCCAGTCAGTGGTGGTGTATACAGGGCCCCAGTGGTGGTGTATACAGGGGCCCCAGTGGTGGTGTATACAGGGTCCCAGTGGTGGTGTATACAGGGCCCCAGTCAGTGGTGGTGTATACAGGTCCCTAGTGGTGGTGTATACAGGGGCCCCAGTGGTAGTGTATACAGGGCCCCAGTCAGTGGTGGTGTATACAGGGCCCCAGTCAGTGGTGGTGTATACAGTGCCCCAGTCAGTGGTGGTGTATACAGGGCCCCAGTGGTGGTGTTTACAGGGGCCCCAGTGGTGGTGTATACAGGGCCCCAGTGGTGGTGTATACAGGGCCCCAGTGGTGGTGTATACAGGGGCCCCAGTGGTGGTGTATACAGGGCCCCAGTCAGTGGTGTATACAGGGCCCCAGTGGTGGTGTATACAGGGGCCCCAGTGGTGGTGTATACAGGGGCCCTAGTGGTGGTGTATACAGGGCCCCAGTCAGTGGTGGTGTATACAGGGCCCCAGTGGTGGTGTATACAGGGCCCCAGTGGTTGTGTATACAGGCAGCCCCCCCCCCTGCACACCTGTAAAGGAATACAGATCATGATTATTATCATTATATTTACTTATCCTCCCTGCCTGCTGGCTGCCGCTGTCGCCGCTCTGCACCGCGCTCCGACTTCTTTCTGCTTCCTCTGTCTGGCGCACAGGCAATGTGACGTCAATGCCTGCGGCTGCGCCCGGCGCCGGTCACAAGGAAGAAGCCGGAGCACGGTGCAGAGTGCTGCAAGCCCCGCCACCCGCCGGCTATAATCCGGCCCGGCCCTGGGGACCCTTTGAAACTTGGGGGTCCTAGGCAAATGCCTAGGCTGCCCCCCCTAACGCCGGCCCTGGGAGTAGGAAACTCTAGGCCTTGAGAGCCGCGTACAGTACAGGTTTTAAGGATTTCCTTTATATTTGACAGTTGGTAATTGAATCTCCTGCACAGGTGAGGATTTCATCTTTCAAATGCTGAGGAAATCCTTTTAGGGCCTTGAGTTCCCTACCCCTGAAGTAGACGAATGGAATAGAGGACTGTATTCAGAGAAGGGAACGGATAACTGCTAGGATACATTCACTGTGTCAAGTAGTGTCATTTAGGATCAAGTGGATAATCGGATCTTCAGCTCTGCACTGCTAATGGAGCAGACGGGTCCAGATGTCTTTCAAGTTGGTATTAAAGCGAACGTGTTTCGTAGCGGTCCACTACTTCATGAGGGCACATGATTGTATGTGGCCTGATGAAGTAGACAGCTATGAAAGGTGTTGACTTTAATAAACACTTGAAACACATCTGGACCATAAGTTCCATTGGCAGTGCAAAGTTGAAGACCTGATTCTCCTCCTGATCCTTTATTGGACAAGCGGGTGTCTGCAGCAGCCATTGTGAACCCATAAGTTAGTTGTGACTCTCACAACCATACAAGGTGAGCCTAATTGCTCTTTAACTGTCCATCGGATAAAACCTTAAGTGAGCTTCCTTCTATTTTATAATAATAATAAATAATAAAGCTTTATTTATATAGCGCCAACATATTCCGCAGCGCTTTACAATGTAGGGTACAGAAAATATACAGTAAGTAATTACAGTAGAGAACAAATACAGTAGAATAATTGGATACAAAACAATAGGCTTAGAATCAATGTAAAAAAGAAAATACAAAAAATAAAGCAAGAAATGAAGGTGACCCTGCTCAAAAGAGCTTACAATCTACGACGGGATAGGGGTTGCACAAGGTACAGGGGCTTATTGCACTGATGGTCCAGGCATCTTGAGGAAATGGGGCATAGAGCTAAGCTTACATGGATGGTCATTATACAGTCTGTGTAGAGCTTTTTGGTTTGGTGGAGTTTGTAGAAGAGTAATGTCCAGAGGGATAGGCCACTATCTACAGTACAAAGGACTTCTATTAGGGAGTATGATAGGCCGCCTTAAAAAGATGCGTTTTTAGGGATCGTCTGAAGCCATGAAAGTTGTGGATAGTCCTGATTTCTTGGGGTAAAGCATTCCAGAGGTTTGGTGCAGCTCTGGAGAAATCTTGGAGCCGGGAGTGGGAGGATCGGATTAGTGCAGATGTTAGTCGAAGGTCATTTGAGGAACGTAGAGAGCGGGTGGGGTGATAGACAGAGATGAGGGAGGAGAGGTAGGGGGGTGCTGCACTGTGAAGAGCTTTGTGGGTGAGAAGAAGAAATTTGAATTTGATCCTGTAGTATACGGGCAGCCAGTGCAATGACTGGCACAGAGCAGAGGCATCTGAGTAACGATTGGCCAGATGGGTGATCCTGGCTCCTGCATTAAGGATGGACTGGAGAGGAGAAAGTCTGCTGAGGGGGAGGCCGCTTAATAGAGAATTGCAATAGTCAAGCGGGGAATGGATTAGGGCCACGGTGAGGGTTTTTGTTGTTTCCATGGTGAGAAAGGGGCGGACTCTAGAGATATTCTTCAGGTGTAAGCGACAGGAGCGGACGAGAGATTGTGTGTGGAAGGAGAAGGAGAGATCGGTGTCAAACATAACACCCAGACAGCGAGCCTGCTGCCTAGGCGTTATCGTGGTGCCGCATACTGAGAGAGAGATGTCCGTTTTAGGGAGGTTAGTGGATGGGGGGAGCAGAAGAAGTTCAGTTTTGGAAAGGTTTAGTTTCAAATAGAGAGTGGACATGATATTATTTTATTAGCATTGTGTTAAGTAGTATCATCCGGCAGGTACTGGAGTCTCTGGAAAACACGGCATATGGGGAAACTGTGTCTACTTAAATAATCATTATACAGAAAAAAGTTCACAGCAGCACTCAGTCACTGCCAATCATGTGTGTATACATACATATAGATAGATAGAAGTAAAACACCTATGCATTTGAGAAAAAAATATAAAAAAAATGTGTTTTTTCAAAAAACCCAATTTCTGGATTTTTTTGGGATATTTTATCTTTGGAAAGTAAGAATACTCTGTACCCCCATTGACCCTAGGTGGTCTTTGATTGTAGTGAGTCCTCCCACTTGCCAATGTAGGCTTAGCTAAGTCCAAGGAAAGAGTGGCATGGTAGGACAGGGATCCATCAGATCTAGGGTCACCTTGCCGTGGTTGATGGGCAAACAGGTATTGGCCAACATGTGTACTAAGAACCTTACTTTTTCAAAGATTTAATATCCCCAAAAAATCCAAAAATTTAGTTTTTTGAAAAAACACATTTTTTTTAGGTGCATAGGTGTTTTACATCTATCTATGTATATGTATACATACAAACATGATGCTGGATATCAATCAGAAGATTTGGGTTACAGTCAACATAAAATAGAAAGATCTCGTACCCCTTGGATTTATGGCACCATTTGTACAGGCTTCTGTACGTATGAGTAGCGAATGAGGAGCTGGGTGAGTTTATAGATAAACAAGTAGAACATCTTGAAGTTGGATGACTTTTTTCAAAGTCTTGTTCTAATTTGTCCTGGGATTAAGTTGAAACTCTGACATTTTTTCTTTTTATTTCAGTTGCAAAAATACTTTCGAAATGTTAATTACACAGATCCCGATGGGGAGGACATTTTTTTTTAATGATGAAGGTGAAGTGCCATTTATGTGGCTTTTAGTAAACTGGGTTTTTTACAGTTATGAAAGCCTCAATAAATGTTTGAACAGATTATGGCTGTTGTTGAGTACGGACAAGAGAACTTGCTTGAAAACATAGACCCAGAATTAATCAAATGGAAAAATAACAAAGTAAGATACCATTAAATCATTAACATATCATGATAAGGTTCAAATATTTAATATTTGTATAACTCTCTAGGCACAATTTGACCAGTAAAAAATAAACTGCTTAACTTACTTTAACCGGTTCCACCACTGGACCTGGTATCTGTTATCTATAGTCCCCATGTCATATTAACAGTAGTGATGAGCAAGTAGAGAAATATTCGTAACGAGTAGTCTACAATTCTCGCTAACTTGTCTGAACAGTGAGCCCAATGTTAGTCAATTTCTGATAGTCTCCGCCCACACACATCGGCAATAAAACAGGTGTTTCCAGGACAGGGTGGCAATTTGTATCAGATCATTCAAAATCGACCCATCACCCACAAACACTTGTAATATTCGCCGAGTTATGAGTATTACGAATACAGTATTATCCATGCGATTAGTGAACACTAATTGACAGCACTGCAGACTATCAATTAACTATGTTTCTTTAACTGGGTTATGCCGTAATATTCAGAATATGTAAAATCTCTATTTTATGCTATGTTCTATGTTATTAATAATGTTCTTACTGCCCAAACCAGATGCCAGAGTCTCGGTGCAATGAGCGATGTTCTCCAGGACACAGAAAAGCTTCTAGTAAACACCCTCTTGTGTGCTGCTATGACTGTGTGCCATGTTCTGAGGGGGAAGTGTCCAATGTCATAGGTAAGATTATATGAGTTTACAGATGGGCAAACTGTTTATTTCTTGCCGGGTTCGAGACCGGTGTTGCCCTTATAAAGTAAGCAAACAGTTAATACATGTCATATACTTACCGGGTTCGCGTTCTCGCTTTCCGCTGTGCTGTGGCGGTGCGTCACTTCCGGGCAGCTGATTATCCTCTGGGAGTATTCACGTGACTGGCTCCAACAGCCAATCACATATGACCAGTAGATAAGGGGCGTCTTGGTAGTGACGCAGAACCGCAGCACAACAGGAAGAGAGATTGCCTACTCGGTAAGCATATTAAATGTATTCACCATTTGCTTACTTTAAAAGGGCAATGCCGATAACGAACCCGGTAAAAACCAAACAGTTTGCCCATCCCTGTTTACAGAGAAATGATTGTCCATTCACCCTGGTTGTTTAACACGATCACTTTCTGATGATTTTCCAATTTTTTCCTTCCCTTCTTCCAAGAGCCATAACTTTTTTTATTTTTCCTACAATATAGCCATATGAGAGCTTTTTTTGAGGTGGGAAGTTGTTCTTTTGAATGACACCATTCATTCTGCCACAAAGTGTACTGGAAAATGGAAAAAATCTAAGTGCGGTGAAATTGCAAAAAAGAAGTGCAATTTCACAATGTTTTTTGGATTTTCTTATTTACAATGTTCTCTATATGGTAAATCTGACTTGGCAGTGTGAGGTCTCAGGTCCAGGGGCGGACCTACCATGGTGCAGCCGGTTCAGCTGCACCAGGGCCCCGACCGGCTAGGGGGCCACTGAAGCCTGCCGGGGGGCCCCCAGCTGAACCCCGTAACCCGGTGTCAGAGGAGAGGAGGGCAACTGAGGGAAGCTTCCTGCTTCCCTTGGCTGATCACGCCCCTTTTCTGCCCCGGCTCCCAGGACTGCATTTGGCGTCTCAGCGCAGGTAGGAGAGCTGCATCTACCCCCCTTCCCGCTCCGCGCCGACGACCACTAGCACGCCCCCGCCCGCTCCTCGCTGATGACCACAAGCACCCAACTCCCCCCCCAAGCTTTCCACCCGCTTCTCACTATGACTGCACCAGGGCCCTCCGGGATCAAGGTCCGCCACTGCTCAGGTCATCAGGTCAGTATGATACAAACCTGTAAGATTTTCTTTATTTATATTGTGAAATTTATTTTTCTTTAATTGTCAAAAACAATCTTGCTTTTATCGCCAATTGGCATTAAACCCAAAAAGTTTTTTAAAAATTATTATAAAAAGACTCCCCACATGTCTTTAATCACCTACTTATTACTTCAAAATAATTGATTCCTATGGTGCTTAGTTCTGAGAGTTTTAAGAACAAGACTCCAGAGGTCACTCCCAATACTGTAATGTAATATATTCTGGGGAGGCTGCAGGCTGCTATATAGAGGCTGGGAACAGCCAAATGATTATAGCCCATCCCAGCCTGATAATACCAGACCCCAGCTGTCTGCATTACCTCGGCTGGTTATCAAAAATAGAAGGAGACTCACAACCTTTGTTTTTTAATTACTTAAATAAATCATTTAACAATGGTGTGGGTTCCCCTCTATTTTTAATAACCAACCAAAGTACGGCATATACCTTAGGGTTGCAGACAGTAGCTGTCTGTTTTACCTGCACTGGTTATCAAAAATATGCTGGAGCTCACATCATTTTTATTTTAATCATTGTGCAAATACCTAAAGGGAACCTGTGAAGTCACTAGTGCACCGAGAACCATGAGTAGTTCTGGGTGTTTATGTAGAACTAGCTGTGAGCCGGATGCAAATGCATCGGGATTCTAGAACGTGTGAGGACTTTTCGGGGGGGGTGTGAATAGTTTTTCGGGGGTGTGTGAAAAGTTTTTTGGGGGGGTCCAATACTTTTGGGGGGGTCCAATACTTTTTGGGGGGGTCCAATACTTTTGGGGGGGGGGGTCCAATACTTTTTTTGGGGGGTCCAATACTTTTTTGGGGGGGTCCAATACTTTTTGGGGGGGTCCAATATTTTTTGAGGGGGTCCAATACTTTTTGGGGGGTGGTCCAATATGTTTTTTGGGGGTCCAATACTTTTTGGGGGGGTCCAATATTTTTTTGGGTGGTCCAATACTTTTTTTGGGGGGTCCAATACTTTTTTGGGGGTGTCCAATACTTTTTTTGGGGGGTCCAATACTTTTGGGGGGGGGGTCCAATACTTTTTTTGGGGGGTCCAATACTTTTTTTTGGGGGGTCCAATACTTTTTGGGGGGGTCCAATACTTTTGGGGGGGTCCAATACTTTTTGGGGGGTCCAATACTTTTTTGGGGGGTCCAATACTTTTGGGGGGGTCCAATACTTTTTTGGGGGGTCCAATACTTTTTTGGGGGGGGTCCAATACTTTTTTTGGGGGTCCAATACTTTTTTGGGGGGGGTCCAATACTTTTTTGGGGGGGTCCAATACTTTTTTGGGGGGTCCAATACTTTTTTTGGGGTGTCCAATGCTTTTTGGGGGGTCCAATACTTTTGGGGGGGTCCAATACTTTTGGGGGGGTCCAATACTTTTTTTGGGTGGTCCAATACTTTTTTGGGGGGGTCCAATACTATTTTGGGGGGGTCCAATACTTTTTGGGGGGGTCCAATACTTTTTGGGGGGTCCAATACTTTTTGGGGGGTGGTCCAATACGTTTTTTGGGGGGTCCAATACTTTTTGGGGGGTCCAATATTTTTTTTGGGGGGTCCAATAATTTTTTTGGGGGGGTCCAATACTTTTTGGGGGGGGGGTCCAATACTTTTTTTTGGGGGGTCCAATACTTTTTGGGGGGGGTCCAATACTTTTTTGGGGGGTCCAATACTTTTTATGGGGGTCCAATACTTTTTGGGGGGGGTCCAATACCTTTTTTGGGGGGTCCAATACTTTTTTGGGGAGGTCCAATACTTTTTTTGGGGGGTCCAATACTTTTTTTGGGGGGGGTCCAATACTTTTGTGGGGGGGTCCAATACTTTTTTTGGGGGGTCCAATACTTTTTTTGGGGGGTCCAATACTTTTTGGGGGGGGTCCAATACTTTTTGGGGGGGTCCAATACTTTTGGGGGGGTCCAATACTTTTTTTGGGGGGTCCAATACTTTTTGGGGGGGTCCAATACTTTTTTGGGGGGGTCCAATACTTTTTTGGTATCTTTTGGGGGGTCCAATACTTTTTTTTTGGGGGGTCCAATACTTTTTTGGGTGGTCCAATACTTTTGGGGGGTCAATACTTTTGGGGGGGGCAATACTTTTTTTGGGGGGTCCAATACTTTTGGGGGGGGTCCAATACTTTTGTTTTTTGGGGGGGTCCAATACTTTTTTGGGGGGGTCCAATACTTTTTGGGGGGGTCCAATACTTTTTGGGGGGTCCAATACTTTTTTTGGGGGGTTCCAATACTTTTTGGGGGGTCCAATACTTTTTGGGGGTTTGGGGTCCAATACTTTTTTGGGGGGTCCAATACTTTTTTTGGGGGGTCCAATACTTTTTGGGGGGGGGGTCCAATACTTTTTGGGGGGTCCAATACTTTTTTGGGGGGTCCAATACTTTTTGGGGGGGGGGTCCAATACTTTTTTGGGGGGTCCAATACTTTTTTGGGGGGGTCCAATACTTTTTTGGGGGGTCCAATACTTTTTTTGGGGGTCAATACTTTGGGGGTCAATACTTTGGGGGGGTCCAATACTTTTTGGGGGGGGTCCAATACTTTTTTTGGGGGTCATACTTTTGGGGGGTCCAATACTTTTTTGGGGTCCAATTTTTTTGGGGGGGTCCAATACTTTTGGGGGTCCATATTTTTTTGGGGTATGGGGGTCCAATACTTTTTGGGGGGGGGTCCAATACTTTTTGGGGGGGTCCAATACTTTTGGGGGGGGTCCAATACTTTTTGGGGGGGGTCCAATACTTTTTTGGGGGGGTCCAATACTTTTTGGGGGGGTCCAATACTTTTTTGGGGGGGTCCAATATTTTTTTTGGGGGGTCCAATACTTTTTTGGGGGTCCAATATTTTTTTTTAATATTTTTGGTTTATTTTTTGTCATATTTATTTTTCAATATTTTAGGGGGTTATTTATTTTTTTTAATTTTTTAATACTTCTTCTATTTTATTAGTGGGGTGGGTCCAATATTTTTTTGGGGGTCCTATTTTAATTAATTTATTTTTGTATTAATATTATTTATTTTTTATTATATTAACATTTTTACTCTGTTGTGTTTGCGGTAAACTTATTATTGTTATATTGAATTAATCTTGCGATATTGTGCTCTATAAAAACGCATCTGCGGCGCGGTTGCGGTAATCCCCTCTATACTTCAGGGATTACCGCAACCCGCCGCAACTTGCCGCACTGCCAAGCCGCCTATACTTTCTATGGGGATTACGCGCAACCGCGCCGCAATTGCGCATGCGGCGCGGTTGCGGTATCCTATGGGGATTACGCGCAACGCGGCGTGTCGCATCAGCAGCGACTCGCAATGCGGCGCGGTTGCGGTAATCCTATGGGGATTACCGAACCGCGCGCAAGTGCTGGCACTCAGGCAGCGAGTCGCAATGCGGCGGGTTGCGGATGGTATGGAGGAGGATGTGTGCGGGCATATGGAGGAGGGGGTGTGCGGGCATATGGAGGAGGAGGTGTGCGGGCATATGGAGGAGGGGTGTGCGGGCATATGGAGGAGGGGTGTGCGGGCATATGGAGGAGGGGTGTGCGGGCATATGGAGGAGGATGTGTGCGGGCATATGGATGAGGGGTGTGCGGGCATATGGAGGAGGGGGGTGTGCGGCATATGGAGGAGGGGGTGTGCGGGCATATGGAGGAGGGGTGTGCGGGCATATGGAGGAGGGGGTGTGCGGGCATATGGAGGAGGAGGTGTGCGGGCATATGGAGGAGGAGGTGTGCGGGCATATGGAGGAGGGGGTGTGCGGGCATATGGAGGAGGAGGTGTGCGGGATATGGAGGAGGAGGTGTGCGGGCATATGGAGGAGGGGGTGTGCGGGCATATGGAGGAGGAGGTGTGCGGGCATATGGAGGAGGAGGTGTGCGGGC
This sequence comes from Allobates femoralis, assembly GCA_033576535.1. Classification (NCBI taxonomy): domain Eukaryota; kingdom Metazoa; phylum Chordata; class Amphibia; order Anura; family Aromobatidae; genus Allobates; species Allobates femoralis. The sequence continues at coordinate 14,480,228 of JARQOC010000003.1, forward strand.
ATATGGAGGAGGAGGTGTGGGGGGCATATGGAGGAGGGGGTGTGCGGGCATATGGAGGAGGGGGTGTGCGGGCATATGGAGGAGGGGGTGTGCGGGCATATGGAGGAGGGGGTGTGCGGGCATATGGAGGAGGGGTGTGCGGGCATATGGAGGAGGGGTGTGGCGGGCATATGGAGAGGGGTTGCGGCATATGGGGATGTGCGGGCATATGGAGGAGGGGGTGTGCGGGCATATGGAGGAGGGGTTTGCGGGCATATGGAGGAGGGGGTGTGCGGGCATATGGAGGAGGATGTGTGCGGGCATATGGAGGAGGGGGTTGTGCGGGCATATGTAGGAGGGGGTGTGCGGGCATATGGAGGAGGAGGTGTGCGGGCATATGGAGGAGGAGGTGTGCCGGCATATGGAGGAGGGGGTGTGCGGGCATATGGAGGAGGGGGTGTGCGGGCATATGGAGGAGGGGGTATTGCGGGCATATGGAGGAGGAGGGTGTGCGGGCATATGGAGGAGGAGGTGTGCGGGCATATGGAGGAGGAGGGTGTGCGGGCATATGGAGGAGGAGGTGTGCGGGCATATGGAGGAGGGGGTGTGCGGGCATATGGAGGAGGAGGTGTGCGGGCATATGGAGGAGGGGTGTGCGGGCATATGGAGGAGGGGGTGTGGCGGGCATATGGAGGAGGGGGTGTGCGGGCATATGGAGGAGGAGGTGTGCGGGGATATGGAGGAGGAGGTGTGCGGGCATAAGGAGGAGGGGGTGTGCGTGGCATATGAGGAGGAGGTGTGCGGGCATATGGAGGAGGAGGTGTGCGGTCGGGCATATGGAGGAGGAGGTGTGTGCGGGCATATGGAGGAGGAGGTGGATGGTGCGGGCATATGGAGGAGGGGGTGTGCGGGCATATGGAGGAGGGGGTGTGCGGCATATGGAGGAGGGGGTGTGCGGGCATAATTGGATGGAGGGGTGTGCGGGCATATGGAGGAGGGGTGTGCGGCATATGGAGGAGGGGTGTGTGCGGGCATATGGAGGAGGAGTGTGTGCGGGCATATGAGAGGAGGTTGGGGCATATGGAGGGGTGTGCGGGCATATGGAGGAGGGTGTGGCGGGCATAAGTGGGGAGAGGGGGTGTGCGGGCATATGGAGGAGGATGTGTTGCGGGCATATGGAGGAGGGGTGTGCGGGCATATGTAGGAGGGGGTGTGCGGGCATATGGAGGAGGAGGTGTGCGGGCATATGGAGGGAGGAGTGTGCGGGCATATGGAGGAGGGGGTGTGCGGGCATATGGAGGAGGTGTGGCATAGGAGGAGGGGGTGTGCGGGCATATGGAGAGAGGTGCGGTATGATGCGGGCATATGGAGGAGGAGGTGTGCGGGCATATGGAGGAGGGGTGTGCGGGCATATGGAGGAGGGAGTGTGCGGGCATATGGAGGAGGAGGTGTGGCGGGCATATGGAGGAGGGGTGTGTGGGCATATGGAGGAGTGGGGTGTGCGGGCATATGGAGGAGGGGTGTGCGGGCATATGGAGGAGGGGGTGTGCGGGCATATGGAGGAGGAGTGTGCGGGCTATGGGCAGGTGTATGGAGGAGGGGGTGTGCGGGCATATGGAGGGGAGTGTGCGGGCAAAGTGGGGAGGGGTGTGCGGGCATATGGAGGATTGCGGCAATGGAGGAGGGGTGTGCGGCTGGGTGGCATATGGAGGAGGGGTGTCGGGCATATGGAGGAGGTGTGCGGGCATATGGAGGAGGGGTGTGCGGGCATATGGAGGAGGGTGTGCGGGCATATGGAGGAGGAGGTGTGCGGGCATATGGAGGAGGGGGTGTGTGCGGGCATATGGAGGAGGGGGTGGCGGGCATATGGAGGAGGGGTGTGCGGGCATATGGAGGAGGGGTGTGCGGGCATATGGAGGAGGGGGTGTGCGGGCATATGGAGGAGGAGGTGTGCGGGCATATGGAGGAGGAGGTGTGCGGGCATATGGAGGAGGGGTGTGCGGGCATATGGAGGAGGAGGTGTGCGGGCATATGGAGGAGGGGTGTGCGGGCATATGGAGGAGAGGGGTGTGCGGGCATATGGAGGAGGAGGTGTGCGGGCATAATGGAGGAGGAGGTGTGCGGGCATATGGAGGAGGGGTGTGCGGGCATATGGAGGAGGGGTGTGCGGGCATATGGAGGAGGAGGTGTGCGGGCATATGGAGGAGGGGTGTGCGGGCATATGGAGGAGGAGGTGTGCGGGCATATGGAGGAGGAGGTGTGCGGGCATATGGAGGAGGGGGTGTGCGGGCATATGGAGGAGGGGGTGTGCGGGCATATGGAGGAGGGGTGTGCGGGCATATGGAGAGGGGTGGTGCGGGCATATGGAGGGAGGAGGTGGTGCGGGCATATGGAGGAGGAGGTGTGCGGGCATATGGAGGAGGAGGTGTGCGGGCATATGGAGGAGGGGTGTGTCGGGCATATGGAGGAGGAGGTGTGCGGGCATATGGAGGAGGAGGTGTGCGGGCATATGGAGGAGGGGGTGTGCGGGCATATGGAGGAGGAGGTGTGCGGGCATATGGAGGAGGAGGTGTGCGGGCATATGGAGGAGGGGTGTGCGGGCATATGGAGGAGGGGGTGTGCGGGCATATGGAGGAGGGGGTGTGCGGGCATATGGAGGAGGGGGTGTGCGGGCATATGGAGGAGGAGGTGTGCGGGCATATGGAGGAGGGGTGTGCGGGCATATGGAGGAGGATGTGTGCGGGCATATGGAGGAGGGGGGTGTGCGGGCATATGGAGGAGGAGGTGTGCGGGCATATGGAGGAGGAGGTGTGCGGGCATATGGAGGAGGGGGTGTGCGGGCATATGGAGGAGGGGGTGTGCGGGCATATGGAGGAGGGGTGTGCGGGCATATGGAGGAGGGGTGTGCGGGCATATGGAGGAGGGGGTGTGCGGGCATATGGAGGAGGGGTGTGCGGGCATATGGAGGAGGGGGTGTGCGGGCATATGGAGGAGGATGTGTGCGGGCATATGGAGGAGGGTGTGTGCGGGCATATGGAGGAGGGGTGTGCGGGCATATGTAGGAGGGGGTGTGCGGGCATATGGAGGAGGATGTGTGCGGGCATATGGAGGAGGGGGTGTGCGGGCATATGGAGGAGGGGTGTGCGGGCATATGGAGGAGGGGGTGTGCGGGCATATGGAGGAGGATGTGTGCGGGCATATGGAGGAGGGGGTGTGCGGGCATATGTAGGAGGGGGTGTGCGGGCATATGGAGGAGGAGGTGTGCGGGCATATGGAGGAGGGGGTGTGCGGGCATATGGAGGAGGATGTGTGCGGGCATATGGAGGAGGGTGTGTGCGGGCGAGCGGGATCACAGGGGCACAGGGGCACTGAGGCACAGGGGCACAGGCTCCGGAGCAGCTGCTCCGGAGCGGGATGACAGCGGCGAGGGGTCGCAATGCCCGCTTCGCGGCCAATGCTTCGCCGTGATGACGTCACAGTGTGTGACATAGCCACGGCACGTTTTCGGGGGCCGACATGAAAATGCCTACGGCAATTATAGAGTAGATTCCTGCCTAATAGTCCTAACATCTAGAGGCATTTATAAAAAAATCTTTAAAAAAAATATTTCAATGAAGATTTTTTATGATATGCTAATGATGGCAGTGACTAATCGAAGGGGCGTTAGGTCCCAGGCTAGTTGACCCAATTTGCATATTATAACAACCCATTGGGCATGATAACATCATTTACAATGCTCAGCATCATAACAGCATTATGCAAAGCCGCTTATGCGCGTAGCTTAGGCATCTAAGATCACCAAGTGTATGTATACCCGGCTTCAAAGACATTCACTGCCGATGATCTGAAGTTGTCCGTACTTCCGGTCATGCGCACTACTCAGAAGCCAGGTGTGTGTCCACTTCAGTAAGGAGTAGCGCGCATGACCGGAAGTGCAGGCGACTTTTAACTATTGGCAGCGAACGTCTTTGAAGCTGGGTACACATATATGCAGAGATCTGAGACACTCAATGCTAACAGGTACATGCTACACCCATGAACAGTTTTGTATCATGATGTCATGACGCTGGGCATTGTAAAGCATATTATCAAGCCCAATGGGGTGTGATAATATGCAGAATGGGCCGACCAGCTGCTGTGACTGGGACTGTTAGAAAGGGATTCTAGATATACACCCAGAACTCTTCGTGGTTCTGGGTGCTGTAAGTACCTGACAAGTTCCCTTTAACAATCATTAAAATAAACTTTCTCTTAGGAAACATTGTAAAATTATAAATCAATAACATCTTCTATAATTTTTATTTCAGACAGTGACCTTTGCAATAAATGTCCTGAAGATGAGTGGCCTGATGAAAAGAACGTGAAATGTATTCCAAAAACCTACGACTTTCTCTCCTATGAAAAGGACATTCTGGTTTATGTTTCTGCAGCTCTTTCTATATTTTGTTCTATTATAACATTGTTCATATTAGGAATCTTGATGTATAACTGGGACACTCCTCTTGTTAAGGCAAATAACCAAACTCTGAGCATCGTCCTACTGACCTCCATCTTCCTCAGTTTCCTTTGTGTCTTCTTCTTCCTTGGTTGTCCAAAGGAAACAACCTGCCTACTGAGACAAGCATCATTTGGCATCTTCTTCTCCATCTGTGTCTCTTCTCTTCTAGCAAAGACTATCACTGTCTGCATTGCCTTCAAATCTACCAAACCTGGTAGTTCTTGGGTAAAGATGACCTCACCCAAGGTCTCTAATTATCTGGTCTTGGTTTGTTCCTCACTACAAGCTTTCATTTGTGTTATTTGGCTGTTGGTGTCACCTCCTTATGTAGAGTTTGACCATCAATCCTATCCTGGGACGATCATCATTCAGTGTAATGAAGGCTCAGATATCTGGTTCTACTCCATGTTGGGTTATCTGGGGCTCCTGGCCGCTGTGAGCTTTGCTCTGGCTTTCATGGTGAGGACATTACCGGACAGCTTTAATGAGGCCAAGTACATCACCTTCAGCATGCTGGTGTTCATCAGTGTCTGGATCTCCATGATCCCGGCTTATCTGAGCACCAGAGGGAAGAACATGGTGATTATAGAGATATTTGCCATATTGACTTCTTGTGCTGGAATTCTTTGTTGTATATTTTTGCCTAAACTGTATATTCTCCTTCTGAAACCTGAGCTGAACTCAAGAAACATTATTCTGGACAAAAACAGGATTTGTACGAAAAACAAGATGTAAAATAATGTTTGATTTGTTATTGTGCTTATGACATATTTAAAGGGAACCTGTCACCTAGATAAAGCCCCCCAGGCTATCACTACCTTCCCTGTTACTACCCTAACTATCTCTTTCTCTCCTAACTGTGTGGTGTAAGTGTGTAATAAAATGTTTTTATACCTTAGTGGGGCGTATGTTAATGATCCAGGGGGCTACCGTTGCTAGCCCCCATGAGCATTCTCTTTGGGTCCCTCTTGATGCCTCCAGGAGTCTCTATCAAGCCCCGATGGGTGTGATATTGAAATCAAATTTCGCGCCCCCAGCCAGGCTCCTTCTCCTCGGCTATGCAGCCTTCCTGTGGTAATGATGGTGAACACGTCATTTCCGGAACAGTGGGCCCCATAGCAACCCGATATTTACCTTTGCAGCAGCACTATGCGCTGCCATGCAGGGTTTTATGGGGCCCCGCTTTGCAGCGCTATGCTCTGCTAAGGTGAATATCGGGTTGCTATGGGGCCCACTGTTCCGGAAATGACGCATTCAGCATCATTACCACAGGATGGCTGCAAAGCAGAGCAGAGGGAGCCTGGCTGGGGGCGCAAAATTTGATTTCAATATCACATCCATCGGGGCTTGCTAGAGACTCCTGGAGGCAGCAAGAGGGACCCAAAGAGGACGCTCTAGGGGGGCTAGCAATGGTAGCCCCCCGATCATTAACATATGCCCCACTAAGCTATAAAAACATTTCATTACACACTCACACCACACAGTTAGGAGAGAAAGAGATAGTTAAGGTAGTAATAGGAAGGTGCAGGGAAGGTAGTGATAGCCTGGGGAGCTTTATCGAGGTGACAGGTTCCCTTTAAATTATGTTTACTATGAAAAATGTTGCATGCTTTGCTTGAAATATATATGGAAGTGCATTGAGCTGTAGGCTGCATTTCTGCTAAAGGGAAAAAAAAAGAAAAATAAATAAACCTCTTTAAACCTGCTTCCTTACCGAGTGTGACACAAGCTAAGTGTGACCGGAGTGTAAGTGCGAACATAAGTATGTGACTTGTGATTCAGTGACTTTGGAATCAGGGAGTTTGTTAGGGAGGAACTATTGAATTGCTGTTTGTATTTTATTAATACTTTACATTTCTTTTTACTTATCATCTCTGTCTGGGGCAATCCCCATTTGAAAATGAGCTCCATAATTAACCATACTATCCAGTGTACATCTTGCCACATGTATGCAATCCTTGAACAGTCGGTCGAGGGTGCATACTGCTGTGTGAGATGTGAACACGTTGTGCATTTGGAAGCCCGGATACTGGATCTTACTGAGCAGCTGGCGACAGTGAGATCCTTAAACAATATGAAAAGGAGTCTTCTGCTCACTGAGATAGATGTGGGGGAGGACAGTAGCATGGAGCTGCAGGACAGGGTGGCAGCTAGCTGGGTAACAGTTAGAAGGCAGGGTAGAAGGAAGAGTGCTAGGGAGGCTAGTCCTGATCTGGCACACCTGAATAAATTTGCTAAGGTGGCAGATGAGGTGGGTGTCAGTACAGGGATAGATTCTTGGACAAAGTGCTTCGGTGTCCGCGCTGCTGCTCCGAGACCAAAGAAACACATCCATGTTCCCTGAGGAAGGAGCTCGGGAGGAGGCTCCGAAACGCATCGGAAAATAAAGGCTGTAGCTGTACCAGACATTCCTGTGTCTGTGTTTCTTTGGTCTCGGAGCAGCAGCGCGGACACCGAAGCACTTTGTCCAAGAATCTACATCACGACCACGGTCACCGTTGAGAGTGCGGTCCCTGCAGCAGCTGCCTGTATGCTATTCTACCAGTTGTGGGTTTCACAACTGCTAAAGGTGAGCAATTCCACATCGACAAGTGAAAGTGTTTAATTGAGATAAGACCCTATATGCGCATTCTTTCTTTCACAGTACAGGGATAGCACTTCTTCAGCAAGCCATGTCCTCTGAAAGCCAGAGGAGTGTCTGCTCCAGGAAGGGGGAAAACAAGAGAGCAGGGCAGGCCAGACAGGTGCTGGTAGTAAGAGAGTCAATTATTAGGGGAACAGATAGGGCAATCTGTCACAAAGACAGGGATCGTCGAACAGTGTGCTGCCTACCTGGCGCTTGATTCCGCACATCGCTGATCGGGTTGAGCGATTACTGGGAGGGGCTCATGAGGGCCCAGCTGTCATGGTGCACATTGGCACAAATGACAAAGTTAGAGGTAGGTGGAAGGTCCTTAAAGATGATTGCAGGGAATTAGTCTGCAAGCTGAAGGCAAGGACCTCCAAGGTAGTATTCTCTGAAATACTGTCTGTACCATGTGCCACACCAGAGAGGCAACGGGAGATTAGGGAGATAAATACGTGGCTCAGGAATTGGTGTAGGAAGGAGGGGTTTGGGTTCCTGGAGAACTGGGCCGACTTCTCTGTTGGCTACAGGTTCTATGCTAGGGACGGGCTGCGCCTCAATGGGGAGGGTGCAGCTGTGCTGGGGGAGAAAATGGCTAGAAGGTTGGAGGAGTGTTTAAACTAGGGATTGGGGGGAGGGTATTCATTGTATAGGAGGGGAAGATAATGTAAATAGTAACCTGGGCACAAGTAATAAAATTGGGGGTGGCATGGGGGGTGGGGTTAGAACAGTCAATATAGTCAGAAGCAATAGAGGTAAAGAGAGATGCATAAAGTGCATGTACACTAATGCCAGAAGCCTCACCAATAAAATGGAGGAATTAGAATTGATTTTGTTGGAAAATAATTATGTCATTGTGAGGATATCGGAGACATGGCTGGACAAGAGCCATGACTGGACTGTTAATTTACAGGGCTAGAGTCTGATCAGAAATGACCGTACAAATATCAAGGGGGGGGGGTGTCTGTTTATATGTAAAATCATCCTTAAAACCCATTTTACGTCATAATATATGTGAATCTAATGAAACTGTAGAGTCCCTATGGGTGAAGATAAGGGGAGGGGGAAAAATAATAAATTACTGATAAGGGATTGTTATAAGTCTCCAAAAGTAATGGTGATGCAGGAGAATATCCTCATAATGCAAGTAGACAAAGCAGCGACTCAGGGAGAAGTTATTATTATAGGGGACTTCAACTACCCTGAAATACATTGGGGCACAGAAACCTGCAGGTCCAGCAAACGTAATAGGTTTTTGACAACTATGAGAGACAATTACCTTTCACAACTGGTTTAGGACCCAATAAGAATGGGGCACTGCTGGACCTAATATTAACCAACAGGCCAGACCAAGACAGAGAGACTCCTCACCAGAGAAAGTCAAATAAAATCCAAAAATATTCTTTAACTACATTGTGCTGGCCCCCTTAAAAATAGTCTTGGTGAAATGATGGATGAGGATGAGGAAAAAGCCAATATGCTAGATGACTTTTTTTCTACAGTACTTATACAAAAAAATCCCATGAGAGACAATATGATCAGTGATAACAGAATTTCTCCATTAAATTTCACCTGCTTAACCCAGCAGGAAGTACAGCACCGTCTAAAAATCACTAAAGTTGACAAATCTCCAGACACAGATGGAATACACCCCAGAGTACAGCAGGAATTAAGTACTGTCATAGATAGACCATTATTTTTAATCTTTAAGGATTCCACAATAAAAGGGTCTGTACCACAGGACTGGCGTATAACAAATGTGGTGCCAATATTCAAAAAGCGGACAAAAACTGAATTTGGAAATTATAGGCCAGTAAGCTTAACCTCTAGTGTGGGTGAAATCCTAGAGGGTTTTCTAAGGGATGCTATACTGGAGTATCTGAAGAAAAATAACCTCATGACCCAATATCAACATGGGTTTACGAGGGACCGTTCCTGTCAAACTAATCTGATAAACTTCTATGAATAGGTAAATTCTGGACTGAACCAAAGAAATGCAGTGGACGTGGTGTATATGGAATTTTCAAAAGCTTTTGATACGGTGCCACATAAAAGGTTGATACATCAAATGAGAGCAATGTGGCTAGGGGAAAATATGTGTAAGTGGGTTAAGAACTGGCTTAGTGATAAGAAACAAAGGGTGGTTATTAATGGAACACACTCAGAATGGGTCACAGTTAACAGTGGGGTACCACAGGGGTCAGTATTGGGCCAGCTTCTTTTTAACATATTTATTAATGACCTTGTAGGGGGCATGCAGAGTAGAATCTCAATATTTGCAGATGGCTCTAAACTCTTTAGGTTAATCAATACAGAGGAGGAGCATTTTATATTACAGGAGTATTGATATAAACTAAAACCTTGGGCTGATAAATGGCAAATGAGCTTTAATGGGGATAAATGTAAGGTCATGCACTTGGTCAGAGGAAATAAAATGTATAATTATGTGCTTAATTGTAAAACACTGGGAAAAACTGTCACTGAAAAAGACCTGGGTGTATGGGTAGATAACAAACTCACATTTAGTGGCCAGTGTCAGGCAGCTGCTGCAAAGGCAAATAAAATATTGGGATGCATTTAAAGAGACATACAGTTGTGGCCAAACGTATTGACACCCCTGCAATTCTGTCAGATAATTTTTCTTCCTGAAAATGATTGCAATCACACATTCTTTGGTATTATTATCTTCATTTAATTTGTCTTCAATGAAAAAACACAAAAAGAATGGTCCTAAAGCCAAATTGGATATAATTCCACACCAAACATAAAAAAAGGGGGTGGACAAAAGTATTGGCACTGTTAGAAAAATCATGTGATGCTTCTCTAATTTGTGTAATTAACAGCACCTGTTGCTTACCTGTGGCACCTAACAGGTGTTGGCAATAACTAAATCACACTTGCAGCCAGTTGACATGGATTAAAGTTGACTCAACCTCTGTGCTGTGTCCTTGTGTGTACCACATTGAGCATGGAGAAAAGAAAGAAGACCAAAGAACTGTCTGAGGACTTGAGAAACCAAATTGTGAGGAAGCATGAGCAATCTCAAGGCTACAAGTCCATCTCCAAAGACCTGATTGTTCCTGTGTCTAATGTGAACAGTGTCATCAAGATGTTTAAAGCCCATGGCACTGTGGCTAACCTCCCTAGTTGTGGACGGAAAAGAAAAATTGACGAGAGATTTCAACGCGAGATTGTGCGGATGGTGGATAAAGAACCTCGGCTATCATCCAAACAAGTTCAAGCTGCCCTGCAGTCCGAGGGTACAACAGTGTCAACCCGTGCTATCCGTCGGCGTCTGAATGAAATGGGACTGTATGGTAGGAGACCCAGGAAGACCCCACTTCTTACCCCGAGACATAAAGCCAGGCTGGAGTTTGCCAAAACTTACCTGAGAAAGCCTAAAACGTTTTGGAAAAATGTTCTCTATTCAGATGAGACAAAAGTAGAGCTTTATGGGCAAAGGCATCAACATAGAGTTTACAGGAGAAAAAAAGAGACATTCAAAGAAAAGAACACGGTCCCTACAGTCAGACATGGCGGAGGTTCCCTGATGTTTTGGGGTTGCTTTGCTGCCTCTGGCACTGGACTGCTTGACCGTGTGCATGGCATTATGATGTCTGAAGACTTCCAACACATTTTGCAGCATAATGTAGGGCCCAGTGTGAGAAAGCTGGGTCTCCCTCAGAGGTCATGGGTCTTCCAGCAGGACAATGACCCAAAACACACTTCAAAAAGCCCTAGAAAATGGTTTGAGAGAAAGCACTTTAGACTTCTAAGGTGGCAGCAATGAGTCCAGACCTGAATCCCATAGAACACCTGTGGAGAGATCTAACAATGGCAGTTTGGAGAAGGCACCCTTCACATATCAGGGACCTGGAGCAGTTTGCCAAAGAAGAATGGTCTAAAATTCCAGCAGAGCATTGTAAGAAACTCATTGATGGTTACCGGAAGTGGTTGATCGCAGTTATTTTGGTTAAAGGTTGTGCAACCAAGTATTAGGCTGAGGGTGCCAATACTTTTGTCCGGCCCATTTTTGGAGTTTTGTGTGAAATGATCAATGTTTTGCTTTTTGCTTCAATCTCTTTTGTGTTTTTTCATTGAAGACAAATTAAATGAAGATAATAATACCAAAGAATTTGTGATTGCAATCATTTTCAGGAAGAAACTGAGTATTATCTGACAGAATTGAAGGGGTGTCAATACTTCTGGCCACAACTGTGTGCATCTAGAGCAATGTTCACCCAGACACTGTATCGTCACACAACCACCTAAGGTGAGGAATACTATTACAGTATTTATAATATTCCTATATTAGAGTTTTACCCTATTGTGTGTCAATCACTTCATATTCATTGTTTTTAAAATAGTACACCCATCTGCATAATTAAAGACATTAATTTTTTTATGGCTTGTGAAAAGGTTTTTGCTTTTTCATTTAGCAAACAACAAAGATTCTAATGCTACCCAAAGATAATCATTGAACCCAACTGTGTGAAAATGTCACATATTCTTATATTTTTTCCCCTGTATATAAACGACAGCAAGGCAGGCATCTGCCTCCAAAGGGATAATTTTTAGACAGTTTACAATAGTATAAGAAGCCAAAAAATCCTGAAACTGATGTGATGTGTGTGATTAATTAGTCTTCAAAATACCACACTTACTGTCTGCTTTCTGGTTTATGTTACTTGTTTGCATAACTGACCTCAAAAAATGTTCAGAAGATTCTAATCATAAACATGAATGCTATTCACATACAGTGATCAAAATAGGAGAACAACACACACTTTCCTTAATGTTAAGGTCATTGTGTTGTCCTATAAAAGAACATCCTACCCTGACAAAAATAGCAGTATTTTAAGCTTATTTCATAAACTGAATATATTCTAAAGCTCAGAATAAAAAGGAAAATGAGATAAATGAAAAAGACACTGATCAAAATTAGAGAACACTTTCATATATCTGCAAGTTATTGGTGTTAATCTGCACCTGGTGCTAATTTCCTTAATTATCTGACAAACCCTCTTTAACTGGAAGCCTAACTTTCCAGATTGCACTCACTTTGCAAAAATGGTGACTGAAACCCTCCGGCAGCAGGTTGCCCAGATGAAGGACAAAGCAGTCACCCTATCAGCCATAGCAACAGAAGTCGGTCATTCCAAGTTTGTGATTTCTAGATTATTACATCTTTACAACATCACACGCTCTTTGAAGTCCCCCAAGAAGGCTGCTCACCCTCAAAAGACAAATGCAAAAGAGGACAGGATAATGCAGAGAATCTTTATGGGTAATCGTTTCATCACTGCAGCTGGAATAGCTCGCCAGTTCACCACTGAACAGGGTAAGGATCTGTGTCTTCATACAGTGTCACGATGTTTAAGAGCATTTGGACTGAAAGCCCACACTGCAGTGACCAAACCTCTCATTAGCAGAAAGAATAACAAGGTCTAGACTCACCTTTGGTGAGGAGCATGTTGTGTGGATGAAAGCAGGTTTCATTTATTTGGGTCTGATGGGAAACATTATGTTCATTGACAAACTGGGGAAAGACTGAACCCAAAGTGTGTAAAAAGTCAGTGAAAGGTGGTGGAGGAAGTGTCATGGTTTGGAGATTTTTTTTCTGCTGCAGGAGTTGGATGTCTCATACATCTACATGGCAGAGTGAATGCACATGTGCATCACAACATTCTTCAACAACAACTGTTTCCTTACTTGTGTTCATCACTCAATCAGCCAGCAATTTTCATGCAGGACAATGCCCCCTGTCACACATGAAAATGGGTAAAGCATTTCCACGAAACAGAAAACAATGAAATGACCACAGTCCAGAGTCCTGATCTAAATGCTATAGAAAACCTCTGGAATATCCCTGGTGACAAAGTTACGGCCAAGAAACCCACAAGAGACAGAGAAATGTGGAAGAGACTAGAAGAAGAGTGGACCAAAATCCCCCCCAGAGCAAGTGTGAGAGACTGGAAGAAGAGTGGAGCAACATCCCCCCAGAGCAGTGTGAGAGAATGGAAGAAGAGTGGAGTAAAATCCCCCAGAGCAGTGCGAGAGGCTCGAAGAAGAGTGGAGCAAAATCCCCCCAGAGCAGTGTGAGAGACTGGAAGAAGAGTGGAGCAAAATCCTCCCAGAGCAGTGTGAGAGAATGGAAGAAGAGTGGAGCTACATCCCCCCAGAGCTGTGTGAGAGACTGGAAGAAGAGTGGAGCAAAATCCCCCCAGAGCAGTGTGAGAGAGTGGAAGAATAGGGGAGCAAAATTCCCCCAGAGCAGTGTGAGAGACCGGAAGAAGAGTGGAGCAAATTCCCCCCAGAGCAGTGTGAGAGACTAGTGAGGTACTGTGTCTATAGATATGCTGAAGTTACTCAAAGCAAAGGCCTGCACAAAGCAAAGGTCTGCACACTTTCTACTGTTTGGTGACTGCTGTAACCTTCACCACATTTAGTGTAATCTCTCTCTGTCTACAGTCATTGCTGTTCTCTAATCATGATCATCGCAATGATGTAAAATAAAGGTTTAAGTTGAAAAACTTTGGTTATTTTAGTAAACCCTGTTGTAGTGGTTGGTGCCCCCCGTACACAAAATCCACCAAATGTTCATCAATGTAGATCCCATTCTCTCTGAAAAATCAAGTGATCAAAAAAACCTAACAAAACTCTAAATTTAAAAGCAATGTCAATTTTTTATTTGCAAAATGAAATAGTTAGAATTAAACAATACAGTTCAGGTAGCACAAAATGATGCATAAAATATACAACTATTCCTGCAGAAAATTCACCACAGCTCAAACTGTGAAAAAACAAAAAAGTTTAAAATAAAAAAAAATAGAAATAAAAATCATTATGTTGGTATAGCGTGTAAAAGTTGAAGTAACATAAAAGATATCCTAGTAGAATATTTTACATAATATGAATCAGCTCAGTCAGTCTCCTTTCATTACTACTATGTTACAAAAGGCAACTAGTAAGCAATAAGACAATATATATAGACCCACTCTCTTAGTCATTATCCATACAAACCATGACAAAAGAGGTGGGGCTATTTCTATTGGCTTATGTGAAGAATCACATCTGTAAGAGAAATTAGATTGTGTCCAATATTGCACTAAAACTGAATAAAATTAATATTTGTATTATTTTTATTATTATTATTATTATTATTATTATTATTATTATTTATTATTATCATGCAATTAATTCCAGCTCTTCTACTTACATAATTGTCTTTTGGCATCTGTCATCATCTCCATAAACTCCTCCAGATGTCCTCCTTTCACGTGCCTATTAACAGCCTCTAAATGGCAGCTGCTGTAGCCACATTTGAACACCCAAGGGTTGGGTGTGCAAATATTTCCCCCGCTGGCGGTACAATCACATTGTGCAGTACTGCCAGGGCTGCCACATGGTTCTGCTGTCTGGCAGAGGGTCCTCTTCCGCTGCCCTCAACCACCCCTCACAGCTGCTTCCACTGAACACACCGCCACAATACAATCAGCTCCCCTGGGTAATCACCACCTGAGTAAGTGAGCATGCATATACCAAGTGCACTTACTCAGGCAGCTGCCATCTTGGGACACCTGCTGCTGCCACCCAGCTCCACCCATCAATGCCTTTTAGGGGGCCTTCACTACTTTCTCCCATTTGTGTTCCACTGTGTAACGCATATAGGAGGAGGAAAAGTGTTGCTCCTTTATGCATTCCACAGTGAAATGCTCGCAGCTCAGAGAGAGAGAGAGACAGCACACAGGGAGTAGAAAACAGCACAAGGGGGAAAGACAGTGTATAGGGGGGTAAGCACAAAGTGAGAGAGAGAGTGCACACAATGGGAGAGTATACAGGGAGACAGTGCAAAGGGGGAGACAGCACAAAAGAAAGAGAACATAAGAAGAGAAGACAGCACACAGGGGGAGAGTGCATGGGGAGAGACAGCGGACCGGTGGGGTAGCACACATTGGGAAGAGCACACGAGGAGAGATAGATCACAGAGGGGAGAGTGCACAAAGGAGAGGCAGCAGACAGGTGGGCAAGCACACAGTGGGGAGAGCACATGCAGGAGAGACAGATCACAGAGGGAGAGTGAACAGGGTGGAGAGAGAGTGCACAGGGGGAGAGTGCACCGTGGGAGTTTGAGACAGGGCACAGAGAGAGACAGCTCAAAGAAGGGAGCTAATGAGAGGAGAAGTAAGCACATAGGGGAGAAAGACAGCACATGGGGGAGATAGCTCAAGGAAGAGAGGATAGAGGGGAGAAGACAGACAGCACAGGGGGAAAATGCACAGAGGGAAGACAGTTCAAAGGAGAGGGCACATGAGGGAGACGCCAGCACACAGAGGGGAGTGTGGATGGGGGTGGAAGACAGTGCACAGGGGGCAGACAGGTCACAGGACAGAGCACATGAGGGGAAAAGATAGCACAGGGGAAAACAGCACACAGCATGGAAAAAGGTCAAAGGGGAAAGTGCATGAGAAGAGAAGACGGCACAGAGGGGAAAGAGACAGCATACAGGGTAGAGAGCACAAAGTGAGGAAACAGTTAAAATAAGAGAGCATAGAGGGGAGAAGACAGCACAGCTGGGAGAGAGAGCATACGAGGGTAGAGTGCACAGGACTGAGAGACAGCCACTGCCCAGCGCCACATAACCTGCCCCCAAACACACCCTTCTAGTTACTTTATAAATATTTATACCCAGTATATTAAAAAGTCTAATGAAATAGAAAAAGGCAAAATTACATCAAAATATTTCTTTTTGCTCTCTTTTACTTTCACTCTCACTATTTACTTACAGATGGGCAAGGCTTCAAATAAACAAATTAAACTCTGGAATATATTTTTGGTGAAATAAGAATTGAGCACGTCACCAAATTTCTAAGTAAATATATTTCTAAAGGTTCTACTGATATGAAATTCTCACCAGATGTTTGTAACAACCCATCCAATCCACACAGGCAAAGAAATATAATTATATCCTTACATCATCCTGGTAGATGCAGCAGATTTTTATCGGGAATGTCTTGGTTCATTTCTCCGTTCATCCTTCCTTTAATTATATGAAGTCTGAAAGTGCCATATTTAGAATCACACCCAACATTATGATGTTCCCCCTCCACACTTCACTGTTGTTGGTGTTTTTGCAGTTGTTTTCCTTTTAGCTGCCAAATATAGTGTATATTATGGCTACCAAAGATTTAAATTTTAGTCTCATCTGACCAGACTATTTCCATGTTTATCACAGTCTTATCTAAGGTTGTTGAACAAACTGTAAATGCTCTTGAACCTGCTTTTTTTTCAGCAATGGAGCCTTGAATGGTGAGTGTACATACAGGAGTGTACATATATTCCTTGTACTGGGAGTGCATTACTGTAGTTTCGAAAGTCATATTTAACCAATTGCATCAGTATATTTTGCATTAATAAGGTTGCAATGGTCTTGAGACAGCTCAGTGATTTTACCCATCATACAATGTTTCTTGTGTGGTACCTTGGTAATGAGACATCTTTCTACTGGCCATTAGTTGAGCCAGGTGATAAAATTTTTCACTAACTGGCAGGATTACTCTCTAATTATAGACATATTTAAGCTCGTATCATAAATTTCCAGGGCTTTTTACATATCCCTATTTCTGCATACAGTATGTCAAATACTTTTTTCCTGTTTAATTTCTCATTTTTAAACATAACTTATGGACCTTTATTGTTAGATTTCTTTGCCTGTGTGGATTGGATGGGTTGTTGCCAACATCTGGTGAGAAATTCATGTTAAACGTATCTCTAGAAATAATTTACTAATAATAATTGGTACTAGAGTCAACACTAATTTCGCACACTGTACCTATACATACAGTGCCTTAAAAAAGTATTCATTCCAATTTAACTTTTGGACATATGTTCATGTTACAATCACAAACTTAAACAAATTACATTATGATTCTATTATGTTATTACCACATGTGACGTGTAATGAAAATAATGTATGGTGTTCTATAGGTTTTAAAAATATACAGTATAAATCTGAAAGCTCTCTAGTCAAAATGTTTACATTCCTATTCCTAAGTTTGAACTTTCTTCCACCCCCAAATATTAAATTACATAGAAATTGTAGATGATAACTCGTGCAGCAGAATTTAGCATTTAAATAGAATTCCCAGAAACTAGTTTTCTTAATGAACTGCAGATTACTTTACTATTTAGGTCACCAGTCAATTAAATATCTAGATATGGAAAACTGAAACATTTCCCTTCTTGGATATAGAATTGATTACATTGTTATCTATGTGCCTGTTAAGGATAGTTATACATACTATATTGCCCTATTAAAGAAGCAGATTATCATCAATGTAGCGTCCATACCATTGAACGTCAGAAACCTTTAAAAAAAATTGCTTTTTAAGTGAATTCGTTCTATGCTTAAATTGATTTAAAAACTTTGTATAAATAGGAAGAATTTAATACCACTTGAACACCCTTTTTAGCTTTGTTGTAAAGAATATTGACAATAAAATTTAAAATAATTATATCCAAGGAGTAAAAAAATGTTTTGTAGAAAAGTTCTCGAAGATGCTTTGAATTATGGGTATGCTTGTGTAGTTGATCTGCAAGAACTTTCATAGCTCCCTGGTAGGAAAAAGAAGTGTAAAACACTGCAATGTCACATTTTAGCTGAATAAAAGAGGGATTCCAAGTTATAATTTGCATGGTGTTTGAAACATATTGATTATGTATAATATAACCAAGTACTCTTTTAATTAATAATTGTAAATCCATGTCTACCCTTCAACTGAAATTTTCCAATATTTTATTCTTGACACTAAGTTCATAGGGATAGAAAACACTTTCACATATGTGTTTTAGGTAAAGTATTAATAATGTAAATATTGAGATGTTTTCAGTACATATACACCATTTATTTAGTGTCGAGTACACCAAATAATACATCTTATAGCAATCAATATCACATTGTTGGATATCTGTAGTAGGATTTGTATCTAATTTTTGGATAAGGGGCTCCAACATTCAAAGTAAATTTACAGATACGTAATGTCTAGGATCAACACTGATCCTTATAAGCCAGAATCTCTTATTAATATATTTGTATTATTTTTCAATTGTTTTAAAGCTGTATTTTCTACTTTACTCATATTTTTATTACACTGACGACCAAAAGGGCAACAATGTTTTGAGCTCTTGACTTTCTGGCTCCATATTCTCCCATCCACTACAGTTGTGTGCAAGAGACTACAATCATTTAATAGACAATAATCCTGACTTTTTTATTCTTAAAATTTACTTGCTAATATTCAGGTTATGATTAGTTATGCAGATTCTTGTCAAGTTACTGCATAGTTACCTTTTTGTTAGTATTAGTAAATCCATTTTGACTTTCAACACTGCCTGATTCCTTCTGTACTCTCAATCAGATTCAAGTATGTCTCCACTGAAATCTGATGCCAGCACTCTTCTACATGTTCCCAATGTTGTGCACACTGTCGCCTACTTGGGTATGTATTTAGCTTTTCTATCTACTCTACCAACAAGTATTTAATTGAGTTGAGGTCTAGGGACTGTGGGGCAATCCAGCATATAGTCGACATATATGGGCGACATCTCCAGTGCCGCGCCGGCAAGCTGACAGGCGGCATCGCCGCCGGGTGTCTGAAAACCCCAGCGGCAATACAGGACAATGGGAGCCTATGGCTCCCATCGCCTGACAGGTCGCCGGCGGCCGGTTACATGGGGCGATGTGTGCACATCGCCCCAAATTGGTCGCCTGGTTTCAGAGCACTGCTCTGAAACCAGGCGACCTCTCGGCGGCGCCGACATCGCCCCTTTACATGAGGCGACGTAGGGGCGATGTCGCCGCTGATAGGCCATGCCCTTATGTCGCCTATGTAATCGCCGGCGATGTCGCCCCGTGAGATGGGGCCTTAACACTTTTATATGTGAGGTTTGCCATATGTGGGATATCGGTGTACTCAGGAGAAATTTCGTAACAAATTCTATGGTTCATTTTCTCCTGTTACCTTTGTAACAATGCTAAATTTGTGGCTGAAGAAACTTTTTTGTGAGAAAAAAAATTAAATTTTAATTTTAATTATTCCAGATTAATTTAACCCCTTCACGACCTTGGACGTAATGCTATTCCAAGGTCACCTCCCCCTCTTTGATGTGAACTCAAGTGACACTGGTTAGAATCAAGAAATTAGCCTTGTCTGTAAGGTGAAAACAAGCTTGGGCAAAGTGTTAAAAAACATTGACAGATCTAATGTAGAAGTAATGATTTTAGCCAATTCTTCTGACATTTATATCAGGCTTCATTAGTATAATATAGCATTTGGGAAAAAATATAAAGCATAATAACGCGGCACTTGAGGCCAGAATAGCAAATATTTCCATTGCCACCATGTACTTCCCTTTGCTGCTAAGAGAAGCCGGAATCATGGCGATCCAGACACAGCAGAACACCAGCATGCTGAAGGTGATGTACTTGGCCTCATTGAAACTGTCCGGTAATGTCCTCACCATGAATGCCAGAACAAAGCTCACAGCGGCCAGGAGCCCCAGATAACCCAACATGGAGTAGAACCAGAGATCTGAGCCTTCATTACACTGAATGATGATCCGACTAGTATAAAGAGTCATGTTGTACTCATGATACGGAGGACAGATTGACATCCAGCAAACACAAATGATAACTTGAACTGAGGAGCAGGTCACCACCACATATTTAGACGTCTGTAGTCCAACCAACTTCCGCCACACACTGTCCGGTTTGGTGGCTTTAAATGCGACGCATACTGTGATAGTTTTAGAGAGTATGGAAGACATAGAAATAGATAGGAATGTTCCAAATACAGTCTGTCTAAGGATGCAGGTTACATCCACAGGAGGACCAAGAAACAAGAAAACACAAAGGAAGCTCGAAAAGATGGAGACCAGAAGGATGAAGCTCACCGTCCGATTATTTGACTTCACAATAGGAGTTTCCCAGTAATGAATAAACAATCCCAATATAAATATAGTTACTACAGATAGTAATATAGATGTGAATATAAAAATGATCACAATCTCATCCTCATAAGATAGAAATTCATAGATTTTAGGGAGACATTTCACTTTCTTCTCATCAGGCCATTTGTCATCTGGACATCTGTGACAGGTTTCACTGTCTGTGAGAAAGAAAACAAATCTCCTTGTTAGACATGATAAAATGTTTTGAAGTTTCAAGTCATCAGATTTGACATTTTTTTTATTTGATTTGCAGAAAATTGCTGCAAGTGAGCTAAGGACGGAGACACACTGAGCGAGACGCATGTGAAATACTCAGATGAGTCTCGCATGACTCAACCGCAACGGCTGCCAGACCTCTGGACGGAAGTGCGTCAGCTGCATAGAACTGCAAGCAGCTGACATGCTCATGTCCAAATTGTTTGCGGCCATTCTGGGTGAGTCACGCGAAACTCATGCTGGTATCTCGCATGCGTCTCGCTCAGTGTGTCTCCATCCTAATTTAGTAAATTGTCTGAAGCGGTATCGCAGTCTGGACTGCCTTGAATGACAATCTAGCTACGCACGGGAGTGTTGACTGCCAAACTGCTTCAGACAATTTACCCAATTACCATATTAACGTCAGTATTGCAGTGGGGAACTTCTCCTATAAAGACGCAGCAGAAAAAACTGATCAAAAATGCACAGTTTGAACAGGGGATGTATTTTATTGGAAAGTGGATCTGTTTTGCAGCTGATAAATGGATAAAAAAGAAGCAAAAATGGTGTGTTCGAATGTGGCCTAACTTTTACTAGAGCTGACCATTTGCCTAAAGGTAATGATCTGTTACTTCACCATCATCTGGATAACTTTCTACCAGAAGCTCACAGGTTTGGGCATGTTTCCAATGGAATTCTTTGAATTATTTTATATAGGAGAGTTGAGAGTTACCTACCCCATATGAATATCGGAACACTTTTTCCCTCGCGTCTCCATAACAATACACAAGAGATTGCTTCTTGCTACATTCAAGGACAAAACGTCTGAATCCCAGGTGTATTATTTCCACCAAGATCGGAGACCCTCAGAACGATCTCCTCTATCTAGTGATTTAACTCATATCTATACACCTTTCTAGCTCTAAAGTTATACAGTGACTCTGTGATCAAGAAACGTTAGTTTTCATTGTCGCCATTGCCTCAAATATGAAGATTGACCCTTTTTTGTCTAACGTAACAATTCCGAATATAGAGCCAAAGCTCACAAGCTTTGCACATGCAAATTACCAGGGTTACCGTTGGATGGCCAGTTTTACATTCTTGAACAGCTTACCGGTACAAGTACTCGTCACTAAGTACCCCAGGGTCCAAAACCTGGATCCACTTGCACCACCTAGAGTCCTATACTTTAAAACTAAGCTGAACTGTGGATTCGTATTACTCGCGTTCAAAGTACCAAGTGACTTTGCTCAGTGTGGTTCATTTGCATCAACTGCTTGTTTTCGGAACGCGCCGGATGCCCAGCTCTACTGCGTATCTCCCAGAGCGTTGAAGGAACGAAGTCCGCATTACCATCTCACCATACTGTGCTTGGCGGCCATGTGCATTCACCATGTGTACTATACGACTGGATCACATGTAAACAAATACTAAGTGCTGTACATACACTAAATCAAGATGATCATCACCAGGTCTCCGGCTCCAAGCGCTGCTCCACCGTGACATCCCCCATTCAAGTCACCAGCCGCAGGCCTTGAGTGACATCAGAAGCCCCGAGGCACTCCGCAGGCATTGACACATAGAGCAGCATGGTAGTGGTTTGACCCCCAGGCACATATTTGGTACCCATGGTGTTTGGCCTACCTACTGGGTGCTTGGCTGCCATGGGTTTCGCAGGGGTGGTGCACAGGTTCCCATTGCCCTGGTCTCTGCTCAACTTGGTATGACAGCAGCTGAACGCCCCCTTGCCCTGACTTGGCCCACAACAGAAGGAGTGGTCTTGGGAACAGTTTACCAAGATGTCACTCAGAGCAAATCATGATGACTAGGGATGAGCGAGTAGTGAAATATTCAGACTCGCTATACTTGTAACTGTGGCGCCCCACTATGTCGGTACCACAGAGGGGTACTGCACCTGTAAAAGAGGTGTAGTAACCCCAGCTGCAAGTGGATTTCAGGATGGTAGGCGGAACCCTAAACCCACACCTCACACTAGATCATGCAGTGGGAGGGAACCCGGGAGGTTATTTAGTCACCCTCAGGGGGAGAAAGGAGGTCTTTGGCTGGAGGCCTTTTGGGCTTCAGGTCTCTGCCTCCGGGTTGGAGAGCTAGGAGAGTTCCAGGCAGGGAGCCTGAGGCATGAAGGAGGGTCTCCTCGGCAGAGGGACCCAGGACGCAACCAAGACAGATCCCAGACACAAAGCAGAGAAGGGAGCAAGGAGCTCAAAGGAAGTTTGCTCTAGGACAGAAACAGGGTACCGGAGCCTTTAAGGCCCACAGAAAATCCGAAGCACGGGGGTATCTCTAGATACGGCTCTGATTCCCAAATGACCATTAGGGGGAACCAGGCAAGGCTGGCAAGTCGCTGTGCAAAGAGTCGCAGTGCCCAAGAGCCGCAGTGTTCAACAGAAGGTTACCCGACGGGAGCAAGGGAAGGAAAGAGCAGCAGGAGGTCAGACTTACTCTATATGAGGTTAGGCTTCACACAAGCTACTGGGAAACAGGGAAGAAAATGAACAAGAAAGGCACATACTGGGGGGTTCCGTCCAGCTACCAGAGATCCGCTTGCAGCCACCCGTAGCCACTTGTCATATAACATCTAACTGCACTGAGGACTGTAATAATGCTGCTGAAGTTCCAGTAAAGTACCCGGTGAAGTGACTTTTGACTCTGCTGTATCTTCTTTGCATGAACTCATTCCCTTCCCAGATTTCCTGCCCCGGAGGTCCGAGTCCTGCCTGCGGAGGACTAAATCATCTCAGCCGCATTACCACTGACCTCCGGAGGACTGGAGCGGCACTGGTGATATCTCACCAGGTACTGCAGGTGGCGTCACGACAAACTTGTACATAATCCCTTGTAAATACCCCTTTTTCAAGAGAATAGTCCCCAAGACACGGGGTCAGGCGCGGCCACCATTCCCCATGACTCAGTTAACCCCTTCTGCCGCCTGATACCCAAGTACCCCATACCACGGGGTGACACCTAACAAGTACCCGAGTATTAGGACCTACTCATTATGAGTATAGTGAATCTGAATATTTAACTACTCGCTCATCCCTAGTCGTCATGATTTGGCCTAAGTGACATCTGGGTAAACTGTTCCCATGACCACGCCTACTGTGGGCCAAGTCAGGGCAAGGGGGCATTCATCTGATGTCATGCAAAGTTGAGCAGAGGCCAGGGCAAAGGCAACCTGCGTACCAACACTATGCAACACCAAATGGAAGCCAAGCACCCCAGTAGGTAGGAATAACACCAGGGTACCAAATATATGTCTGGGGATCAAACCACTGTAATGTCGCCTGTGCTATATCCTTAAGAATCTGCTCACTCTCAACAAAAATCAACCACCTCCACCTCCTTGTCCCAGCAAAGCATCCAATTGTCTGTACCTGAAACTTTGGAAAGAAAGTGTAGCTACCTAGCCACGCACCCACAGGCACAAATACTACACTCCTACATTCTCAAATTGATAGCTGAGGAGATGTTGCCTTTTAGGCTTGTGGGAACACAATATTTTAGTGATCTCTTGGCTGTGGCTGCCACACGATACAGTATTCTCAGCTTCTTCTATCTTGCCTGGTGTGTAGGGATGAGCGAACCCAAACTGTTAAATTCGGGACCCGTACAGAATACATACTATTCAGTGACAAGGTCCTAAACACGGGTTTCCATGGGAAACTATTCACGGGTATTATTCACTGCACTGTCGGCAGTCTTCGGCAATTTCCACCGGCGCTCGGCAGTCTTCGGCTTTTTCCGGCCAGTGCTCGGCAGTGTTCGGGCTGTGACTACAAGGTTCACCCGCGGTCATGGCCCAGGCTATGAACTCGCGTGAACCCTGACTGTCACTGTCAGATTCAGCCTCTTCTCACTCTGCATAGACGTGTGTCGCCTATGCAGAGCGATGTTGCAGTGCTGAAATTGCTTCCCTTTTGGACTACGTCGGACTTAAGATAATTTTTTTAATCAAGATGGAGTCTCTAAGTGTTTTTTTATTTCTAATAAATATTTTTTTCTCTGTGTTGTGTTTTTTTTAATACTTTACTAGAAATTCATGGCGGTCATATTATTCTAATATTAGAAATAAAGCAAAAAAACCACTTAGAGACTGTATCTTTATTAAAAAATAATCTTCAGTCCGATATAGTCCAAAAGGGAAACAATCTTAGCTCTGCTACATTGCTCGGCATAGATGACACACGTCTATGCTGAATCTGACTGTGACAGTCAGGGGTCACGCGAGTTCATAGCCCGGGCCATAACTGCGAGTGAATCCTGGTGTCACAGCCCGAACACTGCTGAGCGCCGGCCGGAAAAAGCTGAAGACTGCCGAGTGCCGGCAGAAATTGCCCAAGACCGCCGACAGTGCAGTGAATAATACTGACAGTTAATGAGCAGCCCCGGAAACAGAAGCGGCCGCTAGAGGAGACAGGAGGACAAGTCACAGGTGCGGTAAGTATGATTATGATGTTTAGTAAAGTTTGATGTGTTTTTTTTACAGCCCCCTCCGCCCCACCCCCTCCATCCCATGTCAGTAAAGTTCAAGCTTGGGGTGTTCGACGCAAGTTCGCGTTTTCCCTGCCCCGAGCTTGAACTTTATAAAAAATTCTGGCAACTCCGATGATCCCGAGTATTGGAGGGTTCGCCCATCACTACTGGTGTGCCATCCCTGCGCTACACAAGCACGTGTTAAACAATCTGAACCGGGCTCTCACCAGCAGCATAACCAAGAAGGCCCACCTTAGAACAGACATCTCAACAAGTTGTTGAGGACATCAAATTAACATCGACTTACGCCCTTACTGTCTGTATACTCTAATATTCTGTGATTCCTGGCTGTAATGTCTGTATACTCTTATATTCTGTGATCCCCAGCTGTAATGTCTGCATGCTCTTATATTCTGTGATCCCCGGCTATAATGTCTGTATACTCTTATATTCTGTGATCCCTGGCTGTAATGTCTTTATACTCTTATATTCTGTGATCCCTGGCTGTAATGTCTGTATACTCTTATATTCTGTGATCCCCGGCTGCAATGCCTGTATACTCTTTTATATTCTGTGATCCCTGGCTGTAATGTCTGTATACTCTTATATTCTGTGATCCCCGGCTGTAATGTCTGTATACTCTTATATTCTGTGATCCTCGGTTGTAATGTCTGTATACTCTTATATTCTGTGATCCCCAGCTCTAATATCTGTATACTCTTATATTCTGTGAACCCCGGCTGTAATGTCTGAATACTCTTATATTCTGTGATCCCCAGCTGTAATGTCTGTATACTGTTATATTCTGTAATCCCAGGCTGTAATGTCTGTATACCCTTATATTCTAAGATCCCCGGCTGTACTGTCTGTATACTCTTATATTCTGTGATCCCAGGCTGTAATGTCTGTATACCCTTATATTCTGTGATCTCTGGCTGTAATGTCTGTATACTCTTATATTCTATGACCCTTTGCTGCAAGGTCTGTATACTTTTCTGTGTCCTCGCCTTGTTAGTAGATTTGGTATGATCAGACCATGTTCCTGTATGGTCAGACACATCCATTACACAGTACATAGCAGGAAAACAAATATAAGATTATCTCAGCACAGGAGATTTGGTATGATCAGACCATGTCCCTGTACGGTCAGACACATCCATTGCACAGTACATAGCAGGGACACATATATAAGATTTTGGATAGGGTCACATTTGCAAGGCATATTGTGATTACCGCATCCTGATCCGGATGCAGTAATTGCAAGTGCATTCAGACACATCCCTAACCCCACATACAGTAACCGGATTGCTCATAATGTGTAATCCAGAGCAATCTGGTTACCGTATGCTTTGTTCATCCCTGCTGCTGCAGGGATGAACAAAGGGTTAATGTTGTTAATAGATGTGGGCAACATGTCTCTAGGGGGTGCCCACCCTCCCTAGAGACATGTTGTCCACAGAGCTTGGCATGATAAGGGTTAATTCATTATTTTACATGATCGCCGCTATTGTCGGCTTTTTCTATACTTTACAATGACAGACGCCGGCTCCTGGGTTTGCAGGAGTATACTACGTACTTTGTGAAGGCACCAGGGACAGGACAGCATCCTTTATAAGGAGCTGTTTCTGGTGCTTACACCATTTGCATAGTCTAGAGGCTGCTGTCCTGGGTGCTGAAATCATTTACAGTAGTTCTATGGGCACCAAACTCACCCTAATACAGATATAGATATAGAGAGCCTTTACACAAGAATCCCGCAATTATTGGCTATTGACATGATTAGAAGGATTTTGCTGAATTATAAGACAGATTATTACTTATTTATATAGCGCCATTAGGTTCCATGGAGCTTTACATGAGGATGAGGGAGACAAGCACAAGTACACTAAATCTAGGCGATCAGGACGTACAGGTACAGGAGGGGCAGGGACCCTGTCCACAAGGGCTCAGTCTACGGGGGCCGGGTGGGGATACAGTAGGATGGGGGAATGTCAGTTGCGGGGCAGTCGCCTGGGTCTCATGGCAGGTTGTAGGCTTGATGGAAAAGGTGAGTCTTCAGGTGACACTTGAAGCTTCTCAGGGTCGGAGAGTGTCTGACGTTTTGGGGCAGGGAGTTCCAGAGTAAGGCAGATAATGATGTAACAGAATTTATCTATGACTCATTAAGTTTCATTCTGCAGCATAATGTGTTTAGTTTTCTAGACCAGTGGTATTCACAAAAGGAGGGAGTGGCGTTGGCTACTCTTTTTGGCAATTTTTGAAGAAGATCATGTGTTCACACAAAGGAATCATTTCTTAAAAAACATAAAGCATTTTATTCACTATGTGGATGATGTACTAGTGGTGTGGGAGGGCAATGTGGCTGATTTTTTTTAATTTTGTCACTTATTTAAATGATAACACCTTCAACATGTTTTTTACCTCATGTGTGGGTGGCACTTCTCTGGAGTTGTTAGGCCGGCTTCCCATTGCGGGTCAGATCCAATCCGAGGCTGTCAAGGTGAACCGCACACAGCTGCCGCCACTGATGTATCAGGATCGCGGCTGGCAGGGAGCTAGACGCGGTCCTGAAACAACTGCAGCGTGCAGCCGCAGGTGTCCGGTTCCCGGATCCTCCTGGACCGGTGCAATCCGGCCCCATAGGCTCCCATGTTAGGGAGCACCGGATTGCCCCGGATCAGGGGCAATCCGGGAATAGGCAATTAGAGGAGATATTCTCCTCTCGGACACAAAAACGTTGCAAGCAACGTTTTTGTGTCCGTGAGAGAATACTGAATTCTCCCGGATTGTCCCGGACAGATAGAAACCGGATGAAAGAGAGCTGCCATCCGGCTTCTATCCGGCCCCATAGTATACTATGGGGCCAAAATCCGGTGCGGCCTGTCCGGTTTACACGAACAGCCTTGGATCGGATGTGACCCGCAATGTGAAGCCAGCCTAAGGCTGCTTTCACATAACGATTTTTTCCCTGTCCGTGGGATCCTACTTTTTGTAGGATCCCACGGACAGGGAAGGAAAGCACCGGAGGTGACCTCCAGATGCTTTTTATGTGTCCGGGTCCGTGATTATCACGGATCCGGACACTGCAGGGTACTTTCACTTCTGCAATGTATAATATACATTGCAGAAGTGAAATATAAGAAAGAGTTAAAAATAAAAAATCACTATGCTCACCTATCCTCTACCACGGTAACTGCGGTCATGTGACCTGATGATGCTCTGTGACATCATCACAGGTCCTGTAAGCACACGGACCTTGCTGGAAGGCAGCGGTGGATAGAGGATAGGTGAGCATAATGATTTTTTATTTTTATCTCTTTCTTTTACTTAATTACATTTCTACAATGTATATTATACATTGCAGAAGTGTAATTAGAAGGGTTGGAGCAATTTTAGTGTACTGAGCATGCTCAGTACACTAAAATCGGGTCCAAGGAGACATCAGATGTTTCCTCGGACCCTGCTCAATAGGGCCCCATGTTAATGGAATCGGATCGGATTTGGCATAATTGCCATCCGATTTGTCAGATCCGATTCTGTCCGGTTTTTGATTGGGATGCAAAAATCGGAGCAGTCTCCGATTTTTGCACCTGAAAGAAATAGGACAAAACCGGATAGGACGCGATTCGGATGGCAATTAGTGCACGTCCGAATCGGTCCAATCCCCATTGGGTTACATGGGGGAGAATTCGGATCCGGTGCTGTCCGATTTCTATCCGACAGCATCGGATTTCACAAAATCGTAGTGTGAAACCAGCCTAAGATGTTAAATTATAGGTGGTTAATAACAACCTCAGAAGATCTGTGTTTAAGAAGACGACAGCCACAAACTCTCTCCTACACTACGATAGTACACACCCGATACACACAAAATCTGCTTTACCTTTCAGCCAATTCCTACGCATTAAGCGTATTATTAATACTGCTGAGGGCTTTGAAAAACAGGCTAATGAGCTCGAAACAAATTTTTTGCAAAGAGGATATCCCTCTGCGACCATGAAAATAGCGAGAGAAGCAGCTTGTACATATATATCTTTAAAAACAGGGGGGTGGGGCGTAAGACCGGTGATGACAGCTCAGTTAAGAAATTCTTTTTTTTAATTTTAAGTATGGGCCTATGTTTAGATCAATAACATCAGCCATTAAAAAACATTGGCATGTGATTAAATGGATAGAGCTTTTTCTAAAATCACCCCACAATCCATTGTGACATATCGGCGGAGCAGTAATCTTGGAGATCTGTTAGTACAAAAAAGATTAAAAACTGTAGATAAGTGTGACACATGGCTAGGGATGAAATCTTTGAAAGGGAATTTAAATGTTCCCATTGTAATTGGTGTCAGTTTCTAGAAACAGAATCATGTATAAAAATTGGAGGTCAGCTACACTCAATACAGTCATTTATTAATTGTCAAAGTTAGGGCGGCTTCACACTGCGGTCAGGTCCGGTCCAGGGCTGTCAGGGATGCACCTGACAGCCCCGGACCGGATCTGAACACAGGCCCCATAGACTCCCATGTTAGGGAGCGCCGGATTGCCCCGGATTGCCAAAATAGCTGCCAAAATCCGGTCTGGGCTGTCCGGTTTACACCGGACAGCGCCGGACCAGACCTGACCGCAGTCTGACGCCTCCCTAAGTGGGTAGTTTACTTGTTGTTCTGCCCTTGTGGTAGGTTTTATATTGGTAAGACCATACGACACATGTGTGTTAGGCCGGCTTCACACTGCGGCGTGATCTGGTCTGGGGCTCTCCCTTACAGCCGTGGACCAGATCAGCACACAGGACTGGGGGCTAATATCCCCTCCGGTCCGGTGTGCAGCGCATGCAGCTGCAGCCGCTGACAGGTCAGGACCGCGGCGCCCGCGGGAACTGCGTGCACTGCACACCGGACCGGAGGGCATATTAGTCCCCCAGTCCTGTGTGCTGATCTGGTCCGCGGCTGTCTGGGTCATCCCGGACAGCTCCGGACCAGATCAGCCTAAGGGTGAGGGAACATTTTAATTCAGTTGTAACAGGTAAAGGCTCTCCTAGGTTTGTACAACACATCCGGGATTGTCACAATGGTGACCCAAAGGTCATGAAATTTGCAGGGATAGAGAAAGTTCTTCCCACAAAAAGAGGGGGAGATTTACACTAAAAACTCTTACAAATTGAAACCAATTGGATCCGGAATACCAATGCACAAGGTGCACTGGGTATGAATGACAAACTAGACATGGCAGTATTTTTGTGATTTCTTTTACTGGTTATTATCGCTGGTCATTGTCCCATTTAACCCAATACTACTAATAGCTGATTCGCGTTAGAGGTAGCTATCTTTTATTAAATATGCTGATAATTGTTGCCTTCTATATTCTTGGTTCTATCCTTTCTCTTGTTAGATATCATTGATTTAATGTGTACAGATCCATAGGATCGGTGTTGCTATACGTTGGTATTACTCCTTTTCTACTTTATTCAGCACCTGTAAGCGTAAGGGAAGGGAAAATTCACAGTAACTTATAATAATGAATAATAATGAATAAGTGAGTTTTGAGTGGAGGAATATTTTTAGCTATTTTAGCACTTTATAATAAGCCTGAATCACTGGTGTATTAGGTTGGGAAATGAGTAATCAGTGTTTGGATATTGATATAATTTGTGCCAGGGGCAATAAAGTTTTATAAATTATTAATACTAACTTAGAATATTATGAGGGGACATATGAATCCTTGTTCATCGTTTAGTGACTTGTTGCTTTAATTAATGATTTTAGCACCAAATGGTATATCATCTTGTATTAGTGACATAGGTTCGCCTTTTAGATACAAGTTGGTAGTTGTCTCAACTCATTTCCATATATTCCTAATGTTCCTTTGCAAATTTTTATTACTCATACTTTCTATTATAACTGTGTTCACACTAAGGCTGGTTTCACATTACGATTTAGTGCCTGTCCGTGGGATCCGAGTTTGAAGGAGGATCCCACGGACAGCCACGGATCCACACGGATCCCTGCAATCGGATTGCAAATAGCCATCCCATCCGATTCTATGCAGAATCCATGTGGATCCTGTTCTCTCTGCCTGTCCCTGTCTGTCCCTGCTTCTTCTCTATCTGTCCCTGCCTGTCCCTCTTCTATCTCTGCTGTCCCCCCCTGTTCTCCCCCCTGTGCTCTCCCCTGTCCTCTCCCCCTCCAGTATGTAAAAAATAAAAAAAACTCCCTGACGATACATTACCTTCCGACGGCTTCATGCGACAGTCCCCATCTGGTGGCTGAAGGACCTGTGATGATGTCACAGAGCAGGTCACCTGACACATCAGCTGACCGGCTCTCTGACATCACCACAGGATCTTCTGCACAGATGGTGACAGTCCCTGGAGGCGGTAATGTATCCTCAGGGAGGGTTTTTTTTTTTTTTAACAAACAGAGGGAATAGAATAGGGAAAAGGATAGGGAATAAGACAAGGAAGAGGTTAGAATAGCGGGGGGACAGCATAGAATAGTGGGGGACAGGATAGAGAAGTGGAGGGGAGGAAGATGCAGGGAGGACACGGAGCCAACATCGACTCCGACTTCAACTCGGATCCGATGTCCATAGGCTCCCATGTCATCGGGGCTCGGATTGGCTCGGATCCGATGCTGTCCTATTGTCCTATTTCATTCTCGGACACAAAATCGCAGCAGGCTGCGTTTTTGTGTTCGTGCTTAAATCGGACAGGATCGGATGGTGCCAAAATCGGATGGCAAAAGGCACACATCCGATCCGAGCCCCATAGGGATACATGGGATCCGATTTTGGATCCGAGTGTATCCGTTTTGAAACGGATACACTCGGATGCCTTGAAATCGTGATGTGAAACCAGCCTAAGCTGTTTTACTGAATAGCATGTGATGGTTTCCCATAATTGGGCAGGATTCAGCTGTGTGATGTAGTTTGCAAGGATTGCCTCTTTGCAAACCGCTCATTGGTATCTTGAACTGCTGAATAATTTTCAACTCTGCATTCAGCATTGTATGTGTATTTGTCTTGCCTTACGCCGCAGGTGTCGGTTTGCTCCTTGATTGATATTATTACAGCTATATGATTGAGTGTGGATTCGCAACAGTGAATTTTATGTATTTTGCATCTGAAAGTTGACACTGTCACTTTTTGTAATAATGTTTTCAATTGGCTATGTGATCAAGCAATTCAAGCTCCGCCTATTTATTGGTTTGGAGCTCACACAGTCATTAGCTTGGACCTGTCGAAGTGCATACCATTATGCGTCCATTATGCTACTCCCTCCCTGCACTATGTATCACCGCCAAATATGGAATAAAGAACCACCGCTACACAAATCTGGTGAGTACCATCTTTTCTTTATGAAATTTGTCACATATAAGATCATCTCAGCACAGGAGATGTGGTATGATCAAACCATGTCCCTGTACGGTCAGACACATCCATTACACAGTACCCTACCTTGATGTTCATATGAATTTGCTTTTTCACACTTTCACTTAGGGTACCTCCACACGCCGCAATCTCGCCTGGCGATATGTGGCGATCTAACGTGCGCGTGCATGTTTTTCATAGTCTCCTCAGATCACCGATGGTGGCATTACATGCTGCAATCTCACCCTGAAAGTAAGGCGATGTGTTGCTATGGAAATCGCCTCACCTACAGCGGAACCAATCTTGCCTCATGTGGGTGTACATGGTCAGCACTGCGAGGAGATAGGCATGCCACAGTGGTTTACACCGCGCCCCATACACACTCATTGGACAATGCAACAGCGTTACGATTGGGCAGCCTGCTCTGGAAGGCTGGCTAATATATGACGCCATTGAAGATGTGTGTGTTACTGAACGGACAGCTCTTCAAATATGGGGTCCTGTCAACTGACAGCCAATGGGAACACAGTAGCCAACACCAATCATCGCAGACAGGGCGTGGACTACAGAACGGTTGAGGCACGCCTATGGGAAATTCTAGGCAACGCTGGTTCCTTCACTATCGCCCTATCACAAGCCACAAAACAGAAATATCACCTACATGGTTGCGGCTGATTTCTGAGCACTGTTCAGAAACCAGGCGACGTCCGAGGTGATTTATTGCCATGAAATTCCCCAAACACGCCGCAACTTTGAGGCAATTTCATGATGATTGCTCCGGGGCAACATATCGCCTTTAGGATTGCCAGGCGAGATTACGGCTTGTGAAGGTACCCTAATAATATTTATTCCCTTTTTTATTCCACCTGGTATTTGTGACATTTCCCCTTCGGAGCAGGAGACACAGTCATAGCAGCAGTCCTGGTGTCCGGTCATAGGAGCTTTTCTAGATCCAGGAGAACATTTCTCATTACATCGGGAGAATGGGAGCTGCAACATGGATTTCATACAATTGGAAAAAGATAAACTTTTGTTATAAAACTTGAAGTAAATAATTATGGGAAATATTATATAAACCAATACATATGACTAATAATTTTCTGTTAAAGAGGGGAATTGGGTCACCAGTGTGCACAGAAAAAATATCGCAACTAACGCATTGTTACATTATAGGAGTGCCCATCTGGTTCATGCTAAAAAAGCCTTCTTTATAGTCAACTTGTAAGGCCAGGGTCATACCAGCGCTTTTGATTCTGTTCCGGGGGGTTCGTTAAAATGATAGAATCTGGCAGCATTAACGCAGCGTAAATGTAATGTTAACGCTGCCAATACAATGCTATGGGTGACGGACTCCTGAGCGCAGTCAACTGTCGGCATCTAAGTGCCGGAGTTTGAAATCTCGCGCTATGTCCAAATGGACTACATGACACGGAAGTGCGCGTCCTGTGGTCTGCTTGGAAATAGCGGAAGATTTCAAACTCTGCTACTTAGATGCCGACAGTTGACAGCGCTCAGGAGTTCGTCACCCATAGCTTTGTATTGGCAGCATTCCATTACGGTTACGCTGCTTTAATGCTGCCAGAATCTATGTTTTTAACAGACCCCCCTGGACGGAATAAAAAGCGCAAATGTGACCCTAGACTTGGACTCCGTAGGAAAAACAGCACCGAGGCTTTGCATTTACAACAAAAAGCGAAATTAAAAACATGACTGTGTGAACGAGGATATCCGGAGAAATTAACAATGGATTCTATGTCAAGAGCAGACAATTTGGATAGGGGTTCCCTGTTATGGTGGGTTTACACACACCAATCATTGTATCCAATCTCTGAACCAATCTCTGGTTGCAGTGAAATCATGGACACATAGTTCCATTTTGTGGCTGTGTACAACATGGAGCAATGTGTCCATGATTTCACTGCAACCAGAGATTGGTTCAGAGATTGGATACAATGATTGGTGTGTGTAAACCCACCATTAGGCTGTGGTCACAGTTGCCATGCGTTTTTTTTATTGATTTAACAAAACTCATGCTTTTTTTCATGTCAGTATGAGTTTTTTAAGGTGTGTGATGGCTCCCTGCGTTTTTGGGTGCGTTTTTGAATCTGCACCTAAAAATAGTGCTTGTAGTATTTTTTTGAGCGTTTTGAAAAACGCATGCGTTTTTATAACATGGGTTCCTAACGCATGCAAAAACGCATGTACAATTAGTACCTTTTAGTGCCATTCAAAAACGCATGCGTTTCCCATAGGAGCCCATGTTAAAAAAACGCATGCGTTTCCGGAAACGCATGCGTTTTTTAACATGGGCTCCTATGGGAAACGCATGCGTTTTTGAATGGCACTAATTGTACATGTGTTTTTGCATGTGTTTTCCATAAGGCCCCTTATTAAAAAACGCATGCGTTTTTGGATATGCTCCAAAAACGCATGGGACTGTCACACATGCTTTTTGGCTATTAGGGCATGCGTTTTTTAACATGGGAGCCTATGGGTGCGTTTTTTACATGCGATTTTGAAAACGCAGGTCTCCAAAAACGCATGTGAAAAATGGTACTGTGACCACAGCCTCAATGAGTAAAAACAAACAGAAAAAAACAAAACCAGGCAGACCCCAAGAGATTATTTTTGAAATTCAAGTATGGTGCATTAGACGGACATATTCGATCAACAATCAATAAACATTGACAGATCCTGCAGTGTGATGACACTCTGGCAGAGATGGAATAAACAAAATCTCTAATTTCCTACAGGAAGACAAATAACCTGAGGGATTTACTGGTCCATAATTGCATGGCAAATCCCTCTAAAGGCCCCGTTACACAGTACGAGATCGTGAACGATATCGCTCAAATGTCACGGGTTTAGAGTCGTTCAAACGACATCGTTAGGGTGTCGTTGCGTGTGACACCGAGATACGACTGCGATAAATCGTTGGATCGCTGATCGCAGATTTGAGAACATGTTCTTA
This sequence comes from Allobates femoralis, assembly GCA_033576535.1. Taxonomy (NCBI): domain Eukaryota; kingdom Metazoa; phylum Chordata; class Amphibia; order Anura; family Aromobatidae; genus Allobates; species Allobates femoralis. The sequence continues at coordinate 14,515,358 of JARQOC010000003.1, forward strand.
AATCAAATGATCCTCGATCAGCTAACCTGCTGCATCGTTGTGTGTGACACCGCGATAACGATGATGTTAACAGTGAACAAGTATTGTTCGCTGGGTTGTGCGAACGATACCTGCTCGCTGCATTGTTGGTGAGTCATTCACGATATCTACACATGTGACAACTCACCAACGATGTCAAAAAGATGTCCTAACGACTGCGCGCCCATGAGATCATTGGTGATATCATAACAACAGTAAAGCGTGTAACGGTACCTTAAGGCTGGCTCCACACCACGATTTTTGTGTTCCGGGTCTGTCAGGTTTGAACTGGACAGAATTGGATCAAAGCTTGCCCCCCATAAATCCTTATGGTGCCGGATAGCTGCTATTTGGCATCCAGTTTGTTACATTCTGTCCCGGAATTGTTTCTGTCTGGTTTTGAAACCGGGCACAAAATCGGAGCCTGCAGCATTTTTTGGATCCGGCGCCAAAATCGGACAAAACTGGACAGAAATGAAACCAGTGCGATCCAATGCCCATAACATGGGAGTCTATGGGTGCCGGATCGCCCCGGATCTGGCAAAAAATCAGATCGTTTCCCGGAGGTCATTTACAGAACAGCGCCAGTCAGAACCTGACAGCAGAAAACCATGGTGTGAAGCAAGACTAAGGCCGGCTTCACACTGCGGTGTGATCCGGTCCGGGGCTGTCCGGGATGACCCAGACAGCCGCGGACCGGATCAGCACACAGGACTTCTGGCGCCGCAGTCCTGACCTGTCAGCGCCTGCAGCTGTGTGTGCTGCACACTGGACCGGAGGGCATAATAGCTCCCCAGTCGTGTGTGCTGATCCGGTCCGCGGCTGTCTGGGTCATCCCGGACAGCCCCGGACCGGATCACGCCGCAGTGTGAAGCCGGACTTAAAGAACATGTAAAATCAATTAAATCAGGCCATGGTTCACCCAGACTGATTAATCATATAAGATCAGATCATCAGGGGATGCTAGAGTTTTAACTTTTGCAGGTCTAAAAAGAATTCACATGCCAGCAAAGGGAGGGGATTTACACAAATTGTTGTTATCAGTCTTATAATTAAATATAGAGCACAGACTAATCTACAAATTAGATATGTCAGTCATTTTGGGTTAGATTCTTATGACAGTGATTTGCTTGAATTCAAAATATGAACATTTGTATTCATTGTTTTTAACACACATGCTTGTTTTTATCTCACTGATAATTCATTTTAAACACATGCATGACAAAGTGGTTGATCTGCATGAATGTGCGGAAGTGAGTCATGCTAATCAGTGGACCCGCCGAAGCTCACTTGAGCGAAACACGTGCATCCCGCATCCACCACCCCGCCGCCATGTCACTCATGTGCAGTTTGACATAAAGGAACAAAGAAATCCCGATTCAACAGAATGGTGAGTGCTGCATACTATTATTTCAAATTAACTTTGGGACTTTGCATATAAAGGTACGTCACGACGATTCAATAGCGGCACAAGTCCTGGGTTACCTCCATAACTAGTTGTGGCTTAACCAGAGCTCCACAGTCATTGGCAGCAGTGCGGGTCATTCTTATAATTCGATTATATAAACCAATATATGACTAATAACACAGGTCAACATAAAAAAAATTTTTTTATGGTGCCCAAAATATTTTAATGAATTTGGGGTATTTTTGGGGTGCTGATTCTGAATATGCTATCAGTTTTGCCAGATTGGCTCAAGTTTTTGAGATTTTTGGTATCTTATTTATAGCACTTGTTGGTAAATGCGACGCATCATCTCATTAATTTCTTTGGATTAGTACTTGAACTGAGCAGTTCTCAATATAGTTTTGTGTTAATTAGTGTTCTAAAAGTTTGTCAATAGCTTGATTTTTGCACTAACTTTATGTTGTTGTCTGTTTTCCAGTGAAAAGCATGAACTCATCAAGAAGAAGTTGTCTTAACGATCCAGACTCATTCTGTTACATTTGTGGTGAATATACACTGACAAAACATAGAAGAAACATAACAGAATTCGTTAAAAAAGTAGCAAAAAACGTCTTTTTTGTTACACATTTTACGAAAAATCTCAAAAACTTGAGCCAATCTGGCAAAACTGATGACATATTCAGAATCAGCACCCCAAAGTTACCCTAAATTCAATGAAATATCTTTGGCACCAAAAATGCTGTTGACCAGTGTAATTTTCTGTTTCTTACATGCCTTAGTAAATAATTTCAATATTTTTCCAGTGTTATAAACAGTTATCAATATCCATTCAACTCTTGGTATACCTGTAAGTCACTTTCAGTATTGAGGCCTCTTCATTGCTTACATAGCACTTTCAACCAGAACTAAGAATTAAATGTTTTGTAGGGTAATGCAGCTTTGTCCCATTCAAGGGAATCAGCTATTATCAATGGTTAGACCCTGTATCCAAATAATATCTTAATACTAGGCCACAGGGTTGGCATCAGCACCAGGTGCACCCGGGCAAGTGCTGGGGCTCTCCACAGCTGAGGGGGCCCACTCGCCATCAGGCACAGACAGGCAGCCTTGAGGGTGAGGGGCCCATCAGGGTTAGAGAGACCTGATGGCAAAGGTCCCCCCAGGTGAGTGCGTGCTGCAGCTACTTGTCCTCATGACTAATTTGCATGCGATGCAAATTAGCCATGTGGAGGCATAAGGAAGGCGACCAGCGGCCATCCAGGGTCAGTGCCAGGGGTGTCGGAGCGGCGGCAGTGTCCCAGAATTCATTGAAAACTGGGACGATGCACTGATCCCCCTGCGTGCTGGCACCTCCAGGATCAGTAAGCTTAGCAGCTGAGCTTCTCCTGGCCTGGAAGCGCTGAAGATGCTAAAATGCCAGCCCCGGGTTCAGCGACCCCCAGGGAGGACGTGTCTGAAGTAAGGAATGGAGAGGCCCTCACCAAGCAACAGAGGCGAGAGGCCATGACATTGTCACCGAGCCTCACATGAAAATACGCCTAAAGACGTACCGGGTGCCGGAGGCTCAGAGACAAGCCATATCAGAAGAGGTGAAAAAAATGCTTCACCTAGGTGTGATTGAAAAATCCAAGAGTGAATGGGCCAGTCCCATAGTACTGATACCCAAACCGGATGGCTCCTTACGGTTTTGCAACGATTTTAGGAAACTGAACGAGATATCAAAGTTTGATCTCTACCCCATGCCCAGGGTGCTGAGCTGATCGATAGGCTGGGACCGGCGTGGTATTTCACCATGCTCGATCTGACCAAGGGGTACTGGCAGGTGCCACTAACGGAGTCGGCCAAGGAGAAAACCGCTTGTGTTACACCGGAGGGTCTCTTTCACTATGTTGTCTTGCCTTTTGGTTTACATGGCCCCGGCTACATTCCAGAGGCTGATGGACTTGGTGCTGGAACCGCACAAGGCGTATGCATCAGCGTACCTTGATGACATCATAATATACAGCACCGAGTGGCAGACCCACCTGGAACAGGTACAAGCTGTGGTGGATGCGCTTCGGGCAGCCGGATTGACAGCCAATCCCAAGAAATGTGCGTTGGGGCTCACGGAAGCCCACTACTTGGGTTACGTGATAGGCCAAGGGGTGGTGAAGCCCCAAATCAACAAGGTTGAGGCAAACCAAAAGTGGCCTAGACCCCTGCCCACGAAGCAGGTTAGGTCTTTCCTGGGTATCGTGGGGTACTACAGGAGATTTGTCCCCAATTTTGCAGGACTCTCAGCCCCACTGATGGACCTTCTGAAAGCCAAGAAGTCTGTCATGGTGCACTGGACTCCGCAGGCCGAGGACTCTTTCTGGGCCCTGAAGGGGGTGCTGTGCAGACAACCCTTCTCATTAACCCTGATTTCCGGAAGGAGTTCATTGTACAGACGGATGCCTCGGAGGTCGGGCTGGGAGCAGTGCTATCCCAGGTGGTCCAGGGGGAGGAACACACCATCACCTTCTTGAGTAGGAAAGTCACCCCTCCCGAGAGGAATTATAGCGTAGAGGAGAAGGAGTGCCTGGCCATCAAGTGGGCCTTGGAGTCCCTACGCTATTACCTGTTGGGACAGTAATTTCGCCTAGTGACGGACCACTCCCCGCTGGTCTGGATAAGGTCCGCCAAGGAACGGAACGCCCGGGTCACCCGGTGGTTCCTTTCCCTGCAGAAGTTCCGGTTTACGGTTGAGCACCGGCAACGCTACCTCACAACACATACAGTTATGGCCAAAAGTATTGACACCCCTGCAATTCTGTCAGATAATACTCAATTTCATCGTGAAAATGATTGCAATCACAAATTCTTTGGTATTATTATCTTCATTTAATTTGTCTTCAATGAAGAAACACAAAAGAGAATAAAGCAAAAAGCAAAGCATTGATAATTTCACACAAAACTCCAAAAATGGGCCAGACAAAAGTATTGGCACCCTCAGCCTAATACTTGGTTGCACAACCTTTAGCCAAAATAACTGCGATCAACCACTTCCGGTAACCATCAATAAGTTTCTTACAATGCTCTGCTGGAATTTTAGACCATTCTTCTTTGGCAAACTGCTCCTGGTCCCTGATAGTTGAAGGTGCCTTCTCCAAACTGCCATTTTTAGATCTCTCCACAGGTGTTCTATGGGATTCAGGTCTGGACTCATTGCTGCCACCTTAGAAGTCTCCATTGCTTTCTCTCAAACCATTTTCTAGTTCTTTTTGAAGTGTGTTTTGGGTCATTGTCCTGCTGGAAGACCCATGACCTCTGAGGGAGACCCAGCTTTCTCACACTGGACCCTACATTATGCTGCACAATGTGTTGGTAGTCTTCAGACTTCATAATGCCATGCACACGGTCAAGCAGTCCAGTGCCAGAGGCAGCAAAGCAACCCCAAAACATCAGGGAACCTCCGCCATGTTTGACTGTAGGGACCGTGTTCTTTTCTTTGAATGCCTCTTTTTTTCTCCTGTAAACTCTATGTTGATTCCTTTGCCCAAAAACCTCTACTTTTGTAACATCTGGTTTCAGAAAAACCCCTTAGGAAAAGTAAAAGGCCCTCCAATCACAACCAATTCCTATAAAGACACCCTGGAGTCAGGCCAAAATCATAATCAAAGTGCTCTTTATTAAAAGTTAATACATAAATGCAGCAATTAAAAGTAATGCCCAGGCAGCACACATGACAGGAGACCACATGAAAAACAGGATGCAAGTATGGCAGTAAGCAAAAAAGTCATATACCTGGCACCAGAAGTTAGTGCTCAGTTTCCAAATACAGACCATACAATCAAACAGTAATTGCACCAAAATTTACACTTCATGGGTCAAGAAGTTTTACCTGTCCGTGGCCACCACCCCCTAACGCGTTTCGCTTAGGCTTCTTCCGAGGGGGGTTTTGTCACATCTGACCAGAGAACATTCTTCCAAAACGTTTTAGGCTTTCTCAGGTAAGTTTTGGCAAACTCCAGCCTGGCTTTTTTATGTCTCGGGGTAAGAAGTGGGGTCTTCCTAGGTCTCCTACCATACAGTCCCTTTTCATTCAGACGCCGCCGGATAGTACGGGTTGACACTGTTGTACCCTCGGACTGCAGAGCAGCTTGAACTTGTTTGGATGTTAGTCAAGGTTCTTTATCCACCATCCGCACAAACTTGCGTTGAAATATCTCGTCAATTTTTCTTTCCGTCCACATCTAGGGAGGTTATCCACAGTGCCATGGGCTTTAAACTTCTTGATGACACTGCGCACAGTAGACACAGGAACATTCAGGTCTTTGGAGATGGACTTGTAGCCTTCAGATTGCTCATGCTTCCTCACAATTTGGTTTCTCAAGTCCTCAGACAGTTCTTTGGTTTTCTTTCTTTTCTCCATGCTCAATGTGTTACACACAAGGACACAGCACAGAGGTTGAGTCAACTTTAATCCATGTCAACTGGCTGCAAGTGTGATTTAGTTATTGCCAACACCTGTAGGTGCCACAGGTAAGTTACAGGTGCTGTTAATTACACTAATTAGAAAAGCATCACATGATTTTTCTAACAGTTCCAATACTTTTGTCCACCCCCTTTTTTATGTTTGGTGTGGAACTATATCCAATTTGGCAATTATTTTTGTGTTTTTTCATTGAAGACAAATTAAATGAAGATAATAATACCAAAGAATTTGTGATTGCAAACATTTTCAGGAAGAAACTGAGTATTATCTGACAGAATTGCAGGGGTGTCAATACTTTTGGCCACAACTGTATATACACAAATGGAGGGTTGGATAATGCAGCACATAGCACCAGTGACAGAAAGCTGAAGATAGTGGTCAGTGATGGGAGGGGGAAAAAGTGCAGCTGGGACAGTACATTTTTACATTCAGAGATAAGAATTGTGATAGTTTTAGTGTCCTTTGATTGGTGATCTGGTTCTGGATTTAAGGATTCTTTAATTAATGCAGCATATGAATGGCCAAAAATATACAGTAGATCATTTAACAAAAACAACATAATTGTACTTTTTTTTTTCTGTTTCTCCCCATAAAGAGTTAAAAAAAAGTTAGGTAATATGTTGCATGTATCCCAAAATTCGAACATTGACAAGTAGAAGACATTCTTTACAAGGTAATCCCTATGTGCGCACTGGTCGGGTTAGGGTCGGATTAGCAGTGTAAACCGCCGGTCGGTTTACATAAATTTCATGTAAATTTATGTTAATCCAAACCGGCGTTTGGATTAACATTGAAACCTATGTAAACCGACACCCGGTGTGCACACACCGGCGGTTTACACATGCTCATCCGTTGCTAACCCGCTGGGTTCCCAGCGGGTTAGCAAAGAATGAGCTTGTTCTATAATCCGGCCGGTTCTGCAGCGGCTGCAAGCAGAATCATGTACTGCTTCCAGCTGCCGCAACACCGCCGCCGCTAACCCGCTGGCCACCTGCCCGGCACCCGCCGCACATACCCGCCAGGAAGCCGGTGGACGGCTCTGGAGCTTCCTGGCGGGTCCGCCCAGCCGCCGCCGACACAAACCCGCTGGCCAGTGCGCACATACCCTAAGGGTACCTTGTCATGCCACAACCACGGGAGACAAATTACCCCCTAATTGCGGCGTGTATTTCGGGAATTTGGCGTCGATGTGTCGCCTCGCTCTGGTCGCCTGATTTTCGAGCAGTGCTCCAAAATCAGGGGTAATTTGACGGCGATAATTCCAGGGCGACATATCGCCATCAAAAATGTCTCCCGTGGTTGTGGCGTGACAAGGTTGCAGCTACTTTTACAAAAATACATAAAAAAACTTAAAGTCTCCGGGGATATAACAATGAAAAATAGATGAATAAATAAACAAATAGCTCTGTCCTTATGCCTAAAACAAGCACATCATTGATGAGTTGAATATTTGAGGGCTTTACTTTGATATGGTTCATGAAGAGAGTTTCTGAGAAGGGGAAATCCCTCAAGATTTTTACCGAAAAAGATGAAGACGGCGCTCACCAGTTATCTTCAGGCGTGTACTTTATTTGTTTCTTCGGGGTTACTTTGTGCAGGGGAGAGTCGGCAGGGTGGACGACTGCATCGTTTCAAGCACAAGCGCTTCTACAGGTCCAAGATCTTGGATGGCCTGGACCTGTAGAAGCGCTTGTGCACGAAATGGTGCCATCGTCCACCCTGCCGACTCTCCCCTGCACAATATAACCCCCAAAGAAACAAATAAAGTACACTTCTGAAGACAACCGGTGATTGCCGTCTTCATCTACTTCGGTAAAAATTGTTAAGACTAACAGACTGAGAAACGTCGGCTCTTTGGCTCACTGTCTATTCAGCCCCGTGACTAGCTCACACCGCTGGTGCCTCATTTCTCCCATATAGGAAATCCCTAAAGGACATCAATTTGTTTTAATAGGACAAGTTATCTACATATAACAACTAGTGATGAGAAAGCACGACAATGCTTGGGTGCTCGTTACTCGATTCGAACAGGTTGGACTCTCTGACGAGGTTGACTCGAGTAATGAGTATAATGTAAGTCAATTACTGAGCAATCTGGTTTACATCATTCACTGAAGGGAGCCGATTCTTTGTGTCAAATCCTTCATGAATGACCCTTTGGAGCTCCAGTGATACTTGGCTGAGTACCGATCATACCCGAGCAATGAGATATTCTATCGAGTATGGACTCGCTCATCATTGATAATAACCCATGTGTGGTATATGGGCTTTACAAAAAAAATCTGTTATAGAAAAGAATATTACTTATACAACTTTCCACCTCTACTCTTCTTTGGTTGTCCAGGTCTTCCTTTCTAGCCCTTGCTCTTAGCAATTGTCTGCAGAGCTCAATTGAACAGTCCTGCCATATGGAAATTAGATTCTGGCTGGCAATGACTAGTAGAGGAAGTTAATGGTTTGTAGCCAAGGGATGGCCTGCAGTGGTCACAAGCCTGCCTTGATGGAAAAAAGAAATATGGTATCCAATAGGTAACCCAGGAAGAATTAGAAAACAGAGCTGTAAGTTTTTTTTTTAAACATTATGGCTTTTAGTTATTACTATTATTATTTAATGCAGAGGTGAAAAACCACATTAATCAATTGTTTTAAAAGAAATATGTCTCCATATTTTTGCAACATAATGTTGGAATAGAGACCCTGAATCCAGTAATGTATCACTTAGTTTACTGGGTGCAGAGGTTGGGACACAATCAGAGTTCTGATGGCGGGTTTACACGTTGCGATATCGTAGTACAATTTCAATGAAAAGTCACGTGGTTCGATCGTTGGACCCGAGATCGTTCCTGCGTTGTATCGTGTGAACGTCCAATACGATGCAGGAATTATGTCAATGCGATATCGGGGATTGAATGAGCGTGCTATTCAATGCCCCGATATTGAAGGGAGATTGGAGTCGGATCGTGCTGTGTAAACGCACAACTACGATGCGATTTGAAACGTCACCCATTTACTCCCATGTTAAAGGATCGTTCCTGGGTTGGGGGGCGTAGACATCGCACGGACGTTGTATTCCGATATCGCAGCGTGTAAACATCCAATGCGATGCGGGAGAAACGTGCACTAATTGCGCGCTCCCGCGCCATTGAGTTGCGATATCGCAACGATATTGAAGCGTGTAAACCCACCATTAGACGTAGCATGAAGCAGAGCTCAGGAAGCTGCCCCTTCCCAAATCACAGCTCTCTGTGTACACTCTTCATAGAGAGTGCTTATCAGAGGAGGAGGTGTGGTCTGACTAGCAGTGAGACCTAGTCCAGGTAGTTATTATGTCTTAATGAGGAAGAACCACCAAATTTAGAGAGTCTACCCGGTGTTTAATACCACTGCATATGAATCTTCTTCAACTGCTCCAGGTGGTTGAAGGAGGAGAGGAGAACGAGGAGCATTTTTTGGTCACCCTAGCTGCTAACCACCAGTCCTCAGGGGTAGAGGTGAATGAGAGACTATTCTCCCATCGTGTCATATAGTCATGTAGTGGATCAAATGGGCTCAGCAACTACACTCTGGGAAACTGCAAGATTGAATAAAATGCAAGTACTGAAAAAAAAACAGGATTTATGGATTTTAAATCTCTGGGAAAGGTCTGCAAAAGACACAAATACGTGCCCATCAAACAGATCCCCAGAGATACAACTTCTGCACCAGCCCATCTGTCTAACGTCAAACCTGGGATATGTGCTTCAATTGCTGAAATTGATATATATATCTGTATGAAGAACTTAAGTGATCTCTATCTATCTTATTCCAGTGCCAAAGTAAAGATCACATTGAATTTAAAGGGAACATTTTTTTTGAGGGTTTCAAAAGATCAAATTCCAGCAAACGCCAGGTAGGGTTTTGGGGGGCAAAGTTTGATTCTAGTTGAACCCACCTATGATTACTATCATTTGCCCACCAGTCGTTTGCAGCTTCAAGTATGGCTGCTCTATTGTATAAAAGTAAGTTTGGTTCCCCCATTCCACCATGTTATAACTATTTTATAGACACTCCCGAGGATCCCTCCTCTCCCACTCTTTCCTCTTGTGCCCTCCTCTTCCTCCCTCTCCCCTCCCCTGCAATGATCCATCTGATATTTCCATATGTGTGCTCCTCTTGTGTCCTACCATTTGTTAAAATTGCATTACTTTTGAATTGTTTGTATGTTTATTACATGTGAAGTTTTCAATAAAAAATTAATGGTTAATAAATAAACAACAGCGCACAGCCTGGTACATTACACATCACTAAATTCAGTGTTTTAAACGCAGGTACTCTCCCCCAGACTATTCTACCCCATCACTCCCCTCCTTCTTTCTCCTGTACCTCTGTTCCTTCCCCACCCTTTACCCTTTACCCTTTACCCTTTACCCTTTACCCTTTACCCTTTACCCTTTACCCTTTACCCTTTACCCTTTACCCTTTACCCTTTACCCTTTACCCTTTACCCTTTCCCTGTACTTTACAAATGTTCATATCTACTTAAGGTCTTGGAACTTGTTATCTACCTTATGGAGAGTTTGCCTGAAACCATAAGAAGACAGTTAAGTAGGTAAGGAGATTTAAAGCCACATCCCTCCTCTAGGAAATATGCAAATTTGCACTTCAGTAAGGAAGTGGATGAACCCCAGCGCCACCTTTAGGTAGCTCCTCAAAGTCATAGTCGCTTTCTAACAAGCTTTTTAATATGACTAGGGATTTGTGCCAGATCAGAACCCCAAACTACAGACGCTGCGTTTCGGGGTAACTAGAGGAGGGATGTAGCTTTAAATCTCCTTACCTACTTAACTGTCTTCTTATGGTCCCAGGAAAACTCCTCTCCATAAGGTAGATGGCAAGTTCCCAGACCTCGTCTTAGCCCACTCACACAGCCAGATCAGAATATCCCTCACACTACACTGATGAGGGGCAGTTACCCCAAAACGCAGCATCTGTAGTTTGAGGTTCTGATCTGGCACAAATCCCTTAGTCATATTAAAAAGCTTGTTAGAAAGCGACTATGTTTTTGAGGAGCTACTTAAAGCTGGCGCTGGAGTTCATCCACTTCCATACTGAAGTGCAAATGTTCATATCTACTTAAGACAGGGGCGGACCGTCACCCCCGGGGGCCCTGGTGCAGGTGAGGACCGGGGGGGGGGTGTGCTGGGAGGGTGTGCTGGGAGAGCAGAGCTCTCTTACCTGGTGCTGCTGGGAGGGCCGCGCTGCTGCTGGGAGAGCCGCGCTGCTTCTGGGAGAACCACGCTCTCCCGCCTGGTGCTGCTGGGAGAGCCGCGCCGGATGCTCGTAGGAGCCGGAGGGGAGGGGCGGGATCAGGCAAGGGAAGCAGGAAGCTCTCTGCTACCCTTGCCTGGCCCTCCTCTCCTTTGACGGCGGCTTGCGGGGGTCGGCTGGGGGCCCCCTCCAGGCTTTAAGGGGCCCCCTAGCCGGTCGGGGCCCTGGTGCAGCTGCACCAGCTGCACCAGTGTAGTTCCGCCCCTGACTTAAGAAACTTTTATTGCTCTAACTACTGATTGCCCTTGTTTGACCCAAAGATCCAATGCTTTAATGCTTTTTCGACATAACCGGGACAGTTGGTGTGCTGACATTGTTCACACGTTCATGCACCTGTTTAATAATAAGCCACCTCTGGATCTTTGATAGCAATCAGAACCATTACAGATACCATACGTTGTTATGTTATTAATGATCATCGATCTACAATTTCATATCTGTATTTGCAATTGTTAAGTATTCAACAATTTTGTTATTGTTGTGTATCCAAATAAAAAGAACATTGAAAGAAAGAAGACAGATTGCCTTTAAGATATTAGAATATGACATATTCATAAGTGGAACTTTGATAGAAAGTGGAAAAAGTAATGTATGAAAAGTCATAGTTTGACGTTATATTGTGGTCGCTTACTCTGCCATTTTTCCACGTTGTGTTCTTGTTGTGAAAATGAAACTGTTCATCTCCAGAGAAATAGCGCCCTGTGTGCTCGAAGTATATGTAATCATCTTTAATAACCAAGTTCAATATTTGTTGTGAAAAATTTGTAAAGAGCACCCTGTCCTCATTAAATGAAATCTTCTCGCCGTTATCGTCCAAGTTAACCCTTTTAACAAAATGCTTCATCTATAAAAGAGACAGATTAATTAAATTTACAATGAACAAAAACTATTTCAAAACAAATCTCATGTAGCTTAAGTTGAACTGGTCAGCAGTGTTTCCGCACATAAGCTGCAGTCACCACCAGTAAACCCTTATATACACCATTCTAGAATACTGTACAAAAATAACAAGCCTGTACTGAACTGTAAAACATAAAAAATAATTTTTATTATACTTACATGGGGGTCAGTCTAGTGCAATGGGTGTCACTGGTCTTAGTCTGGTACCTATTTTCTTCTTGCAATCACCGTCCTGCTCTTGTCACAGGGTAGTAAGGGACCGAGTCCCATAGACTGACCCTCAGGGTAGGGGGATTCTAGCTGTCCCTTATCTCAGAGTTACAGTACCTTTGATGCTTAAGATGTCTGAGCCGCTACCCTTGCCCTATTCCTGGTCTGCACTGATCTAATATCCCTCTCCCCCACCCAGGGTGGAGGCCAGAACAGACGTGGTAAAACCCCACACAAAAAGAAAAATTATGCTCACACAGAAGTATAAGACAATTCATGCTCAGGAGGAAATAAAGGGCAGGGAGGAAAACCAGACAAGAGAATGTCGCCATAACTAGAGATGAGTGAACCTTTTGAAGTTTGGATTAGGTTCGATTTGCCGAACAAGAATATGCTTGCCAAATAGATCGGCAAACTGTTTGCTGAAATCAATGGGAGGCAAAATCAAGTGCCTAAAAAACACCTTCAAAGGGGCCCAGAAGCTGCCAAACACATCTCTAACTATTTAGCAGTGGAGTCCTGCTCTTTTGGCACAGACATTATCTTCCTTTGATTTTACTTAGCAAGCTTGAGCACCACAGTCCCAATGACTCCAGGCCCGCTCATGAACTTCAGACATCCTCATGACCTCCCTGAGGTTGTCTCAAATTACACAGCAGGTGTCACGCAGCAGAGAATCCCAATGTGTAACCTGAGATAACCTCAGTGGCATCGGCGTTCGCAACACTAGGTGTCTCGTGAGAACCGTGATATCACATGAGATGTAGTGGTTATATCTTGCCGGTATCATGAGCACATGTGAGAAGCGGCAATGTCAGGGAATGCAGCACAGTTCACACTTGTGGGATAGACCCTGTTTGACCCCTTGAGTCTGAACTATAGTAATGTTTATGATGGCACCACTTGTCACACTCTCACCAGTGCCTGCGGGCCTACTCTCACAGCATATGGGGGATGCTTTCTGTGAACATAACCCACCATACTATTGTAAGGCTCTTTGCCAATGGTACGTTGTTTTGTGCTTCTTCTGAAGCAGAATGTAAGAATCTGCATCAAAATCTGCATGTCTATTTTGAAGCCAGCAGAATCTTGAGAGTTCTGAAGTGCTGTGCCAATGTGGGTTTTTTTCCTACTTGCAGATTTTGGGGCAGAAAAAAAGAAATCTAAACCCCATGTGCAAGGAAATAAAAAAACAATGTGGACACAGCACTTCTGACCTGTCATCGACTTTGCTGGCCTCAGGATGCAGATTTTGATGCAGATTCTCAAAATCTAAATTTAAAAAAGCATCAAAGAATGCACCGTGGGCACAGGGTCTAAGAGGGTCCAGGAAAAGCCGAAATTGTAATGAAAGGGCTTGAGGATTTCTTTTCTCCCCTGGCTACTTACACAGAGACTTCTGAGGAAGGGGTAGCCAACTAGTGTCCTCAAAGTCTAAAAACAGTACAAGTTTTTAGAATTTTTTTAGCATTTCACAGGTGCTAATTTCATCACCTGCATTGGTCATGATTTCAGCACCTTGTGCAATACTAAGTGAATCCTGATAACTTGTATTGTTTGTGGCTAGGGATGAGCGAGTACACTCGTTACTATTCGTTACTCGGCGAATAGTACGGTACTCGCTCTACTCGTTACTCTGTGAGTATCCTTGCGATTACTTGCACAGTAATGAGTCCAATGTAAATTAAGGGAAATGTAATTCCTCTCCTGCTGGACCTTATAAAGAGGTCTTGCAGCAGAGGAAGAATCTGCAATTCCCTAATCCATCGTTTAAAAGCCAGCAATAAAAAGCCGCTGGCTTTTAAACAATGCTGACAGCTGTCGACAGCTTCCCTGCCACCTGACAGCAGGATCCTCCGCTCCCCCCACCACCTCCCCACCCTATCCTAACTTAGGATTGGGGGGGGGGAGGAGCGGAGGATGCTGCTGTCAGCAGTGGCTGGCACTATTGTGCTGGGGGGGGGGGGTCGATTCTCTCACCGTCCTCCACGGCCGCTGTATTCTTCTGTGTCTTTGCTGCTTTGCGACAGCAGCCACACAGAACGGCGGCGGCCGCAAAGCACGGCCGCTGTCACAGCATTAAGTAAAAAACGGATTCTCCCGGATTGCCCCGGTCCGGAGCAATCCGGGACCATAGAGCCCCATGTTATGGGGCGCCGGATTGTACCTGCCGGGTACAATTCGGGAGAATCCGGTTTTCAAAACCGGATTCTCCCTGATTATACCGGTCCGGTACAATGCGGCGCCCCATAACATGGGGCTCTATGGTGACATGGGACACTCCGGTTTTTAATCCGGTTTTCTATTTTTGTCCTTCCTGCCTGGATTTTCAAATGAACAGCTGACTCAGGTCAGCTGTTCATTAGAAGTAGCAGTGCTGGCAGGGTTCATGTGAGTTCATGCTTGCCTGCATGAACTCACATGAACTTTCCAAGGGTGCACAGCTCTGCTACATCTCTGGTGGAGGTTCTCTACCAGAGATGTAGCAGAGCTAAAGAAGAACCCTGGATTGGACTACGTCGGACGGAAGAGGATTTTTTTAAAATAAAGATGGAGTCCGTAAGTGTCTTTTTGTTTTTTATTCAAATAAAAATATTTTTTCTCTGTGTTGTGTTTTTTTTAAAATTCACTAGAAATTCATGGCGGTAATGTCTACTATCGGCGTAACCGCCATGAATTTCGGGCTTAGGGTCAGCTGATAAAAAAAGCTGGCCCTAACCCCTTTATTACCAAGTGAGCCACGGCACCAGGGCCCTGGAAGAGTTGGGTTCAGCGTCAGAAAATGGCGCTTCAGTGAACGCACCATTTTCTGGGGCGGCTGTGGGCTGCCATTCGCAGCGGGGGGGTGCCCAGAAGGCTTGGGCCTCCCTGCGCTGCGGATTCGAGCCCCCAGCTGCCTAGCTGGATCTGGTTGGACATAGAAATAGCGCGGAGCCCCACGCATTTTTTTAATTATTTAATAAAATTCATGAAATAATGAAAAAAAGGAGTTCCCCTATATTGTTGTGTCCGGCCAGGTACAGATAGGCACCTTGGGGTTGGTGGCAGCCCGTTGCCGCCTGCTGTATCCGGCTGACATACAAAAATACGGCGAAGCCTACGTCAAAATTTTCCTGAAAAATCCATTAAACAAACCTATAAAAAGGGACTGCATCTTTATTAACCCATCGACCATGGGTCGAAGAAGAAGCTTGAAGAAGCTGCAGCAAATTTGCCTTG
The DNA here is from genome assembly GCA_033576535.1 of Allobates femoralis. Lineage (NCBI taxonomy): Eukaryota > Metazoa > Chordata > Amphibia > Anura > Aromobatidae > Allobates > Allobates femoralis. The sequence continues at coordinate 14,530,876 of JARQOC010000003.1, forward strand.
AGGAATGGGCATTACTAGTGTCAAGATTTAAAAATCTCATGGAAATTTAGCAAAGGTACCTTGAAGTTGTAATTGCTGTAAAAGGAGGCTCCACTAAGTCCTGACTTGGGGGGGAGAGAGGGGGATAAATAGTAATGCACACAGAAGTTTTACATTATTTTGTCCTATTTGTTGCTTGCTTCACATGTTCTTAACATGAACGAATGCAAACCCTCAAAGAAAAAACAGTGAAATTCCAGGTTACGAGGTAGCCATACACGAAAAATGGCAAGGGGGTGCATGCTTTTGACAGGCAATATATACAACCAATTAATTTATGATGGTAATCATGTAGATGATAAACTGGGGGAACAGGGAAGGGGAATTTCAGCTCACCGGAGATAATAACCTTGGCTTCAAGGAATAGTCTCGCACGCTACAGCCCTGGTTCCGGGCCGAATGCAGACAAGAAGAGGAGATCCAGCGAGACGATAATCCGTTTCCAAAAGCGGTATTATTTATTGCACATAAAAGCTACAATATTACAGGCAGGCTAGGTGCTAAGGCCAATGCATTTTGATACAAAAGGTCTTAATCATGGCTGTAATATTGTAGCTTTTATGTGCAATAAATAATACCGCTTTTGGAAACGGATCATCGTCTCGTTGGATTTCCTCTTCTAGATGGTGACAATTAATATTAAAATATATACTTTTTCATTTAGTGTAGAGTTAATACATTACCACATGTCTGTATTCCTTGGTTCTGGAGCCTGTATGGCTCAATTTCAAGTATACATCCATGTTGTGCAGAGCATGAGCCAGGGTTTGCACCGTGTTGTACACAAGTATGTATGATGAATGATTAGAGTAGAACATTAGGAGATCAATATGATGTTTTTTATCAGTGCAGTTTTTAAGAGGTATTTTAAAAAACCTTTGTAATATCTGCATTTTAGAGATATTTGGAAGAGAACAATTTCCATGAAAGAAGTACATGTCTTCCAGTAGAGGATCATTTGGATGGTCAACCAGGTTTATTTCACTCAGAAATGGCACAAGGCCCCGGACTGGTTTGAAATGTGGTAAAAACATCAAACTACAGTTGATGGCTTTGGAAAATAAATATAATAAATGAAAGTTAGTAAGCCAAGACTCATTGAAGATCAAGGTCATCTTCTGGTGGATGACGTCTGTGTTTAAACATTTGAGAAGAGAAAAAGAAAATTGGCTATAGATTATGACGACTTCAGATTTATATTTATCAATCAAATTTTGCTGCTTCTCGAAATTTTCCCTGGACATTTTCAGAACAAATTCGATGCAGATTCCTTCACCGGCCAGTTTCTTTCTCAGTTTCCATAACCCTGATTCTTCGCTACCACTATCTTCTTGTGATAAAATAATACCGACAAAGTTCCAGTCAAAATGTTTAAGGAGCGATGTAATGGCCGTAGACCAGAAATTCTCATTTTTGAAGATGGTAAAATATGTTTTTAGAAAATCAGTGTTCCTTTGCATTAGGTTGGATGTTCCATAGCTGATCTAATGGAGGTTATGAAAATTGTGTGAAGTTGTAAAAATTAAAAATAATAGTATAGTATGCATGAAGAAAACAGAAGGCTTAAGAATACATAAATAAAACAATTTTTAGTTAGTGACTAGTCTTGACTTAGCACTACCATGCTCAGGCGCTCGATACTCAAATTGAACAGTTGGACGGTCGGATGGACTCGACTCGTGTATCGAGTACACTGGAAGTAAATGGGGAACACAAGCATTTTTCCGGAAAATCTTAAAGAAAAATGTTTAAGTTTCCCATTTACCTTCATTATACTTGGTACACGAGTCAAGCCCATCCAAGCATCCGACTGCTTGTTTACTGTACCAAGCATCCGATATTGTAACGTCAAGCAGGACCCATCTCCAGGGTGTAGGGAAACCTGGTCTCGTCTGGTTGCATGCATTCCCGTGTGCCCCACACTCATACTAACCCAGTCTGTGCTCAACAATGTCCCCTCAGGCTGTTCCTGGGGTGTCTCCTCCCCCTCCTCACTTCTAGGTTGCGGGGGAGCGAGCATAGGGTGCGGATGCATTGCTGTCAGATAAATTAAAGGGCCAGTACACCATTTTCTTGTAATCACCTCTCAGCCAATTGCTGAGAGGCCTGTGTATACTTAAGGCACTCACTTCCCTTGGGAGGTGCCTGGGCAACTTTTGGGCATTGTTAAGTTGCTGTTCTTAGGTCCCTGACCTAACATCCAGTCTTTTCTCATAATATCAGTATCCTTCCTACCTATCATCCACCTGCAGACCCTGACGGTACCCTCTGGACCAATCCTTTGTGTCACATTCTCTCCTGGATTCCTCTGGCTTTCCCGGTCATCTCACTGGTCATCTTTGCCAGTTCCCTGGACCACTCACTTCCCTCCCTCTGGTATCACTGAGAGTGCTGTGAGTGTTGTTGGGTGTGTGTGGTGCAAGTGTGGTGAGTGTGGCTGGCTGTATGTATGTGTGTGTGGTGCGAGTTTGGTGAGTGTGGCTGGCTGTACGTATGTGAGTGTGCTACGATTGTGAGGTGTGAGTGCGTGTGTGGTGCATGATTGTGATGCTGTCCACGGTCCTGGAGGACTGCGCCCAGATTTGTCGGGACATTTAAGCTCCGCAGCTGTCAAAAGCACAGAGTTGAAATTTCCCGCTTGCCGGTACAGTAACTAAGCATCTTGTACCGATGTGACCACAGCGGTACAAGATGTTTAGCTAATATAGTGGTGTGGTGACACCATGTGTGTAGAGAGTGTCCTCACTCACCATGTGTGTGCAAGGGTTAAATCATCAGTAATGAGTCTTTAATAATTGTCGGCTTTTATTTCTCACTGTAAAAGTCGGAGCTATGTTACTGGATATGGGGAGCTGTCACCGCTGTGTGGTGCTTAGACTCCAGGTGCTGAAGTCAAGACAGGTCTTCAGCACCACACAGCGGTGACAGCTCCCCATATCCAGTAACATAGCACCGGCTTTTACAGTGAGAAATAAAAGCCGACAATTACTTAAGCACTAATTACTGATGACTTAACCCCTGCACACACATGGTGTGATGACACCATGTGTCCAGAGAGTGAGGACACTCTCTACACACATGGTGTCCCCACACCAGCATCTTATTAACCCTTTCATCACCGGGATTTGAGATTCATCAGCACTCCCTGTGCAAACATGCCGCGCACAGGATGCTGATGGGATTTAATAGCTACAATAAATCACAGCAGTGCAAGATGATTAGTTACTGTGTCGGCAAGCAGGGGAAATGAAAACATGGTGCATGGGTGCAAGATTTTCTCACACCCATAGACTTCTATTGGCCTCACGCACGCTTTCAACTCGCAATGTGAGTTCAGTGCGGGGGACTTGCAACAGTGTGCCTGATAGGGCAACACTGGTCCGAGTGCAATGCAAGTTTCCCTCGCACTGCACTCGCGAGTCCCTCGCACAGGGTGCCTTTAGCCTAAAAAGAAAAATTGCCCTTTTGGCATCATTTTCAGAGGCCCGTAGCATTCTCATTTTTTGGGATCGGCGGCTGAGTGGCAGTATATTTTTTCTGCCTTGAGATGACATTTCTAATGATATAATTTTGGGGTAGATGTGATGTTTTGATCGATGATGGGATTTTGACTATTTTTTTTATCATGCAGTTTACAGATCAGAACTATTCGTTTTATATTTTGATAGGTCGGGAATTTCTGAACATGGCGATACCAAATATGCGAATTATTTTATTTATTTTAATAGTTTTATTTACAAAGAGGTAAAAGGGGTGATTTGTACTTTGATTTTTTTTTTCTATTTTTTATCATATTTTTAAAATCTTTTTTTTATTTTTACATTTTTTCTTTATTTTAATTGGCCCCTCAACACTGCAGAGTCTGATCGCTTCTCCTGTTCACAGCCATGATGATCCACAGCTCAGAACAGCAGAAATTACACCACTTTCAGGGCTCAGGCACATGGGCATTGAAATCGGATGAGTGCAGTGCAAGAAAATGCAAGTTAATGGGTGTAATAAAAATGTGCACAGCACACTCACAGCACACTGATAATATAGGCACAACATTTTAGCTTGGTTTTTCCCATGCTAGGAAAAGTTAAAATAGAATAGACAGATAGATAGATAGATAGATAGATAGATAGATAGATAGATAGATAGATGAAAAAACGAAAGGCAGCACTTCCTTCAAAAAATCCATGTGGGTTTATTTGTCCTAGGACTGCAACGTTTCGGCGTTCAGCCTTTCTCAAGCAGTCTGCTTGAGAAAGGCTGAACGCCGAAACGTTGCAGTCCTAGGACAAATAAACCCACATGGATTTTTTGAAGGAAGTGCTGCCTTTCGTTTTTTCATCTATATAAGTACCAGTGAAGTGGTAGGAGGGCTTTGCACCCGGTTGTAAGTGACTGTGCTGTTTCGTTTTTCGCTTTTTCTAGATAGATAGATAGATAGATAGATATAAAAGTCAAAGTTAGGAGCAGCGTGTAACGCTGGTATATTTAGAGTGCAAAGCGTCCCTTGAGGCTCCTTCCAGCCTCTTAGTACATACGGTTAATAAGTGGGTCACAGCACTTCTTTCCAAGGATGTATTAGTTTATTCCAGCCTGGCACAGATGGCATCTGTGCCAGGCTGGAATAAACTAATACATCCTTGGAAAGAAGTGCTGTGACCCACTTATTAACCGTAGATAGATAGATAGATAGATAGATAGATAGATAGATAGATAGATAGATTATAGGAATAGCTAGATTATCTTACCAGTGTCCCATTGCTGCTTTAAGGGCTGGCCATTAAGCTTTGTGCATATTCACTTCATTGACCAGCAGCATCCAATCACAGACGCTCACATTATGTGAGCACCTCTGTGATTGGCTGCTGCAGGCGGACTGCATTTCCACAATCAGGGCAGTGTTTGTTCTTGGCTTCTATACAGATTAGTGTATGGCAACCAACCTGCCCAAAAAGTGTGTTAAATAAATAAATAATAATTAGAAAAAAATGCATAGGGCTTGGCAGTGTTTTTCAGTCTAGCCCAGAAAAAGCAGACAGCTGTGAGCTGCCACCCTTAGCTGCCTAATTTTACCTTCACTGGCAAAAAAAATGTGTAAGGCTCTGCCACATTTTTAATTGCCAGCCAAAGTAAAACTAGGTAGCTGGGGGCTGGTATTTTCCGCGAGTTGAGGGTCCATCATTTTGGACCCCACACACTAAAGAGAAGCAGCCCACAGCCACCCCTGAAAATGGCGCATTCATAGTAGTGCTATTTCCAGACGCTTTACTAGGCTCTTCCCGTGACTCTGGTGGTAATGGCATGCTGGGCAATAAGGGGTTAATGCCAGCTTTGTATTGCCAGCTGGTATTAAGTCTTGAGATTGTTAATGCCAGTCCAAGTTAGACCCGGCTATTAAGAATGTCAAATAAATAGTAAAAAAGGCACAACACAGGAAAAAATTATTTTAATAACAATAAAAGCACAGAGACACTTGATACATGTTACACACGGCAGTGCAGGAAAAAGGGAGCTCTGGTATGCCATGTGTAGTATTGAGCTTTTAGACTACGGCCATTTTGATCATGTGTGTGGGTACAGACCTGTTGATGTGTATACATGTCTGAAAGCTCACCACTACACATGGCTTTTCAATCAAAGTAGAGAAGAAATGGAGCCGCACTCAAGGCTTCTGGCAGTGGATATTTATTCAATCTTCATACAACAGGTTGGGCACAGCAGGTGGGAAGTTGGGGGGTACTACGTCGTTTCGCGCCCTGACTTGGCTTTCCTGAGCTCCCTCTTTCCCACACTGCCATGCATAACATGTAATTTTTTAACTTTTTGTAATAAAGACTGGAATTTAAGATGATGATGCACCACTGGATTTCTTGCTTAGGATCAATGAGTTCATTGTAGGTTTGCAAGAATTCCTTATGGAATGTGTTAAATATGAATGACCTGCCTCCTCATTTTGAAATCTATGCCCAGGTTGTGGGGTTGCAAAATCACAGATAGGGAGGAGAAAACCCAGTATGCCCAAGTGCACCAAATTACCATTACAGCCAAGTCTTTACATTAAGAAATCGTGCTAACAGCTTACCGATAGGCTACCCTAACTTGGTAAAATAAAAAAAAAACTTTATTGCAAGTCAATTATAAGATAAACTTACTTAGACTTACTTTTGGATGGTTGTACAAATTGAAGACATCTGCTGGTTCAAAATTCTCCCGGATGAATCCGGCAATGTCCCCGTGCTGACCGCAAGAGTAGTTGGGAACATCGTTTCTTTCACATGATAAAATATCCAGTATATTGTGAAAATATGTCATCTTATCGCCACAAGAATCATAGATGATGTAACCCAGCGTAACATTAGGAAGGAGGTTTGGGTTCTTGTTCACCTCATTCACAGCAAAAATAAAAGTGAGTAGGTCTGTGTAAAGCTTGCCATCCGGACTGTGGAGGAGGAGACAGAGCAGAGAATATGGTACTTTGTTATGGTTCTTTTTAACTATTGACAATCAATTCATGTTTTGGCAAGGAAGGGTGCAAATCATGGCTGGAAACTGTGTTTACCAACAACTCATACCCCCTATAGCCTTAGGAGTGTTCTTCTCTACTAATGGGCAGTGGACATGTCCCCATGAGGCTATCTGCCAACATAGAATTTGTGCTGTGGACTTTTGACATCCAAAATCCGCACCATGTTTCAAAGATCCGAACAGAAATGTTTACGGCATATTGGTGCATTTATGGTGTGTTTTTGGTGCTTTCTTTGGTGTTTATTTCTAGCAAAATCAGTGTTTCTTTCTTTACAATTGTATACAATTGCCACTGTGAATAAAGCTAGGTTAAGGGTAAGGGAACCGTTACACGACACAACATTGCATGCAATTTCACTGGCAATTTGCTGGTTGCTGTTAAATCATGGACACATTGTTACATTTGTACACGGCAACAACATAGAACAATGTGTCCATGATTTCACTGCAACCAGCAAACTGCCAGTGAAATTTCATGCAATATTGCATCGTGTAATGGAACCCAAAGAGTTTTCAAAAAGGGTTGCTTTATGTAATATCCCCCTAAAAATTGGCATGGAGTTCCTCTGTACTTCACGTCACCAGCAAAGGTAAAGAAGCAAGCTACGAGCTGCCACCCACCCCCAGCTGACTAGTTTTACCTGGCTGGTAATCAACAATACTGGGCAGACCTTTTTTAAAAAAAATATTTAACCCCTTCACCACCGGAAATTTTTCATTTTTTATTTTCGTTTGTTCGTTTCGTATGCATTACCTTAGATGTACATAGCCCTGTTTCATAGCCATGTAGCTAGTTCACACTCATCATGTTTTGTGTCGCAGCAAATTTTCTCTTTGTGTAAGTATTTTTTGCTTGCACCTTTACATGCAGGGGAAGCTTGTCATTATTTAATATATAGTATAATTATTTTTTGACTAAGCTCCTTCCCCCAGCCCTGTAGCCTCGCCTATCCCTCCATCTTGCTGTAGCCCAGGTCCAGAGACATACCAAACCAGCAGGTTTTAATTGCAGCTCACAGGCATAAAAACCCATTCTAGTAAGAGTATACCGCATGTAGTGACGTATTGTTAGGACCCGGTGAAATGAGAGCACCTTGTCGCGGTTATTGGGCTCTTCCGCAGTGGCCTTTGTTGAAGCTAAGTCTCTCTATTTTCTCTATAATCCAGAGCAGTATTTATTGTGTTTCTTTGTCATATACGCATTATCTTAGTAGTACATAGCCCTGTTTCATAGCCATGTAGCTGGTTCATACTTATCATGTTTAGTGTCGCAGCAAATATTCTCTTAGTACAACCTGCAATAAAACCTGGTTCACCGCACCGTCTCACAATCAGCACTACCCCTTCCTGCTATATCCCCACCCATCCCTCTTAGACTGTGAGTCCTCACGGACAGGGTTCTCTCCCCTCCTGTATGGGATCTTAAAGGGAATATGTTTGCTGATACAGGTAGCCTGATTTACAGGCAGCATGTATCTGGTACTGACAGTATGATTTTGGCCACACATGTTTTTCCTGAAACTCTTCAGCATTTCAAAGAAAAGAATACAGTACTTTAAAAGTAGCAGGGACCAAAGCATTGAAGACGAGTCACCACATTTTTTCCTTCAAATTTTTTTCCTCTTTCCACCTCTAGAACCTTGGTACGTCTTATAGTCTGAAAAATATGGTATATAAAATACATTTGCACCCCTGATCTGTTAAGGTACCGTCACACGCGTCACACGCGGCAATATGGCTTCCATATCACCGTAAATTTGTGTATTTCGGCGATGTGGAAACCACATGCCTGTGCGTAGTGTCGTGTTAAATCTCCGGTGGTGCGTTGCCTGATCGCCCTACTCTGCTGAGAAATCAGGCGATTTCCACCAGGCGATTTCTGCGCATCGTGGTGTGTGACTGGGCGATAGCAATGTAGAAAGCGAGCTCAGGCCATCTTAAAGCAATTCCAGAGGCGTGCCTGAGTGCTGTGTTTGGTGCGCCCCATTTGCCGCGATTGGTGGTCGCTCCTGCGTTCCCATTGGCTGGCCATGGCTAAAGCGCCATATTTGAATCACGATATAGTAGAAAGGACACATGCGTCATGTAGTGGGCAAACTTCGTGACAAGGCTGACCAATGACGACGCAGTTGTGTTGGCCAATCGGAGTGGTAGGGGCGTGGTGTACAACACTCTGCCATGCCTGCCTCCTTGCCACGCTCACACTCTACGCCCACATCGCTGATGCGGTGGTGGAGTGTGATGCGGCGATTTGGCGGTGACGTGGGCATGTCAAATTGCTTCCGGTCTGTACCAGGCAATTTCCAAAACGCAGGATCACCGAACATCGCAACCGAGACCTCTATGTGTGACAGGGCGACAGCGATGAGCAAAAAAGTGCCTGGAATGTGCGCGCTCACGTCAAAATGCCAGCAAAATGGCGGCAAAATTGCTACGTGTGACGGTAGCTTTGCACGGTTACTAAATCTATGGAAAAATAACAGCATAGCAGGGGGCTCCATTTCCTCCTTTAATAATTGAGAAGTGTTATTTCAAGTTATTTTAGTACTGCTGCATACATCATAGAGGAGGCATCAATAGAAGGGAATATACAAGTCATTTTCAAACCTAAAGATGGTCTTGTGTGAAGCAGATCATTTTTTGGTGAATTTGCATTGATAATGCTCATATGATGATTAGGACTTTGTTGTCTAAAATATAAGTTTATGTAATAACCAAAAGTATAGGATGAAGATAGAATCAAAAAGCTGTTCTATGGGGTAAACAGGAGACTAATATGACAAAAGCATACATTCAAGAATGCAAGAAAAGATACATGATTTGTCAAGTAGACCAATTGCAGTCACTGATATACAAAACCACAGAAAAACTCAAAAAATAATTCACCATAGCCAACCTAATACTGAATGCACAAACCGGGTGCAGAGAAATTCCTAAAGTAGAAGTGAGGCAGCCCTGGTGCATAAAATTTAGATAAAACCACCAGACTGCCGAGACCGCACCCACTAGTTTTCCCCGCCGAGCAATAATTGAGACCACACATGTAATCTATTATTTCAATTTTTATTGAGGTCATCAACATAACACCTCTCAAATTTTTAAAAACAGGGGGTTGGATGCTATTTTGCTCCAATACCAGGCACAAAACCACCATAAACTTGAGGGAGGGAGCCCGATGTCACGGGGCTCCATGGCAATTTGACTTTCACCCAATCCCTCTTCCACTGGCTGTGACTTCGTATCTCATAAAGACCTTCTTAGGGGAGGGAGGGTGGGCGATGCTCACCCTGTGGGCAGTGTGGTAAGAGGAAGGATGGGCTTTGAACACTGGTTATAATGCCCAGGGGCAGGTTGCAGGACTGACTAATGGAATGGGGCTCAAAAGATGGGAAGGGGGGATACTGAGCATTGCACAGCGGGGAGGAGCATGGGAGGCTGGGAATGAGCAGGGGCACTGCAGTCAGAGGCAGCAGCATCTGTCGCAGTGCCTCAAAGACTGCCGAGACCCAACCCACCGGTTCTCCCCGCCACACAATAATTGAGACCACACTTGGAATCCATTATTTCAACTTTTATGGAGGGCATCAACGTAACACCTCTTAAATTATTTTAAAACAGGGGGATGGATGTTATTTTGGCTGCAGCTCCAAAATCAGGCACAAACCACCTTAAACCTGAGGGAGTGAGCCCAATGTCAAGGCCATCCGTGGCAGGTTGACTCTAACCAAATCCCTCTTCCACTGGCCATGGAGTGGCAAGGGCTTGCACCCGAGCTGTGACCCCCACACAGGACCCTAATGGCCTGCTCAACCCCATCCTGTAAATCCAAAAGGAATATGTACAGCTCTATATCATTAAGGCTGAAGCTGTCCTCTAGCACTAGCCGGCTGATGTCTGACTCTCTGAAGCTCATGCATACCACTATGCCCCTTCTTGATGCTACAAATTTGGCGATGCGCATATTGTGGTAATGCTGCAACTACTCTACTGCCGCTGTATCCCTTGCCCCTGTCCAGCTCACCCTTGGTATTATATTGGACCACACAATTACCAAACCATTAAAGAAGCATCCTAGCCACTTTAGGTCTGCTTGCATGACAGCAAGCAGTTCCTGGATCCTTACATTCACCAGATCGTTCCCACCAGCATGTATTGCTAGAATGACGGGACCTGTTGATAATCGTAATATGAACACTGCCTCAGGCAGGACCTGTGCCCAAGGAAGACCCCGAACACCTCTCCAGTGGAACTTCAGTTCCCGAAATCCTAGATCGCCTCCACCCAGCCTTGCCTCAGCCTGCTGGGCTGCCCAGAATATGTGGGAGTGACCTAGGATCCAAAAGTTAGGCCTGAACGGATCTAGAACAAAAAACTATTCGCCACTGTTAAACAACTATGTCATTAAATCAATATCATCTTCTTGACTGGTATGTAGCGGTATGTTTTTTGAAGCTAAACAAAACTCAAACTCCTTTTAATTTTCTTATTAATGCTGTTGTTTTTTTGTTGTAAAAACAGCAAACATATCTATGTAAGTCAAAACATTGCACACATGACATTTTCTACTGGCTAATAAGGATTAAGCATGATAATATCCTCTCAATGATATCAACATGGAACGGAGGTAGGGAGGGGGATTAAAGTTAATCTGGCCTAATGTAGCGAAAGAAGGAATCCACGCCCCACCCGCTGTATTTCATCGTTCGTGAAACCGGCCCTCGTCGCCTCGGTCACTGAGTCGATGTGGAAGGAGTGGGTGCTGTAAACTCTTGACTGGAGGCCCAGACGCGAAAACTTTGTTGCCATGAGTGGCGAACCATCTGCATGCTCAAATAAAAATGTGTGGAGGATCGGGGACTTTAAATACAGCTGCAGGACCTCAATGGGGCAGAGCTGTCCAGGGGACGGGCAAATAAAGAACCACATGCCTTGACGGAGCTGATCTGTTTTAGAGCACTTGCTGCGAACCCTTACAACACTGTTGCACACTATGATGTCTTCGCATAACAGCCTCCGGGGCGCCCGGGGACCAGCTAACTAGTTCGTTGACCGTAAAGCTCTGAAGAAAACAAGCGCAAACGTGGCCAAGAACAGGAGAACCTTGCTTCCCCTGCTCAAATCCTGCTTAGTTGGTGTATTATGCCGCATAGTATGGCAAAAGGAATGGGCTGCTGCTCTCGGTGCACCAACGCTTCCGTTTCCAACCTTTTAGGGCCTGCGTGAACAAGAAGGCCTTGGTGACGTCTGGCCAAACCTGGAGGCAGAAGTGAAAGGCCAGCCCTGCTAGACGCTGCTGTGCAACTGTGCCCAACATGCTGTTGGAGTGCAATAGCGCTGTGTATTGAGCAAATGAGTTACAGAGAAAAACAGTGGAAACCTGGTCAGGCGTTACCTAAACTAGGTTAAACTATTCTTTCCACACCTTACTGTACAATCGCCAAGTAGATTGAGCTATAAAGGCTTCAACCAGTGGCATTAGCTGTCCTCTAGGACTGTCCAAAGGGACTTTGAACACTCCTGGCTCTTACTGTTCGCCTCTGGGTGCAATGCTCGAAATCTCTGAAAATAAAAGCGCGACAGAGCATCAGCAATCCTGTTGTTGACACCCGGCACATGACAGGCCCTAAACCAGATATTGTTGTTAAGGCACCTGAGGATTAAATATCAAAGCAGCCTGATGACCGGCAGAGAGGAAGATGCCAGGTGGTTGATTGCGTGGACGACACAAACATTGTCGGTCCAGAAGCAAATTCGCTTATTGGCCAGCTGTTCTGCCCATAGTGCTGTAGCCACTATTTGTCACGGTGTAGTGAGAATGCTGATGAGGGAATGGCTGGTATGGGTAGGGTGATCAGGGAAGACTAATCTGACCCTAATCTAGGAAACCATGAATGGTCCTGATCTCGAAGGTATCTCTGAAGGTGAGAAGGTTTGTGCCTCCAGCCTCTCCCTAAAACTCTTCCACCAGCCCTGTGCTATTCCCCCTCACCTCCCTCCACAGAACTGGGATGCAGCAACTCCAAAGGAAAGGACTTTAGCAACAAAAACATACAGGTCAGCACAGCACAGCTTCCAGGCATAGAGTGAAACTCTATCAGCAGCACCACCTGGTGGAAGGAGAGGCTACGTAAAGGCTATGGGGAGGGGTGTTCGGATGAGTCACACATTAACCTCACAATCAGCAGTTGAACCTAATAGTAAATGCAGTTCTGGAGCACAACACAGGAGTCCAGGACCTTCACAACTATCAACAATAGCAGCTCTTAAAGACATACACATGCACAGCATCATCCAACACTGTCAGCGCGTAACAGTACCCCATGTAAGCGCGTAACAGTACCCCATCTTTAAAAAGAGGCCTCCGGACTCGACTACGGCACATCCGAAAGAAGTACACATCCCCTGAGCGACGAGATATGAAAGACCTTATGGGTTGCCAAACCTGGGGGTAGGTCAAGGCAATACAGCACAAGATTACAAATGGCCGATATCTGAAATGGTCCAATAACCCCAGAACCAGGACCCCAGCAGCACACCTCCGCCTGACATGTTTGGACAACACCCACACATACTCATTAACACTTAGGTCTGGATCGGCACGTTTATTTCTAAATCTTTGGTCACAGTTAGAGGGCACAATTCCAGGACGGAAAACTGCAGCAGTGTCCCCCGGGGCCCAGGGCTCCCTCCCCTGGAGTGCACAGCAGGAACCACTGTCCCTCCCCGGCCCCTCCTCCTGGAACGATGCCTAGACCAACCATTAATCTGAGGCATAGTCCGGACTCCACCCCTTTTGCAGGCTCACTCCCATTCACTTCTGGACGTGGGGTAGGAGTCGGTGCAACCAGTACGGTAGAAATGGTTGTAGAGAGGCAATTACTCACACAGAAAGCCCCCAAGTTACAACCTTTCTGGCCCACCACTCAATTACTGAGTTGTGTTTCTCCAGCCAGGGAAGGCACAATACAATGGAAGTTGCAGGTTCTCCAAGAAATGACAGGACAGAACCTCCTGATGGAGCGTTCCTTGCTCAAGTTCACATTAGGCACCACTTGGGAGAGGACCTATTGGCTGAGTGGAACTGAGTCAATCGAGGCGTTGGGAATGGGTCTCACTAAAGCACTGCTGCTGAGACCATGAGCCTGAGCAAAGCGAAAATCCATCATATTGACCCCTGCTCCGCTATCGACCAGAACTGGCACAGTCTCGGTTTTACTATCCACCACCACCTTGGCAAACAGTGTGAATGGAGACTTAGCGAGGAAGGAAAGATAAACTCTCTGGTCGTCTCCTTCTGAATGGCCCGAGGTAGGCTGATTCTGAGACTGCGTGGTCTTGGAGCAAAATGGACAAACCTTAATAAAATAGTCAGATTTTCCACAGAAAAAACATGCTTCGCCAACTTGGTGAACAGTAGCCACAGGAGGTTTAACACGAGAACCTACTGCTCCCAACTGCATCGGGTATAGTCTACTCAGCAGGGATAGGTACAGGAGACATAGTAGGTTTCGATCTCTCCCTCAGGCGTCTTGTCAACACATATGGCTAGGGAGATCGCAGCCTCCAATGACTCAGGTGCGGCGTACTGAACCAGGGTGTCTTGCAGTCTAGCTGACAAACCCAAGCAGAACTGACTCCGGAGGGCTGGGTCATTCCACTGGGTGTCAGTCGCACATCTCCGAAACTCCAAGCAGTACTCCTCCACTGCTCGTGTGCCCTGCTTGAGTTTATGGAGATTAGACTCAGCAAAGGTCACCCTATCTGGTTCACTGTACCTGAGCCAGAGAAACAAAAAACCCGTCCACTGACCATAACGATGGTGAGTTGGCCGGGAGGGAAAAGGCCCATATCTGGGGGTCCCCTTTAAGAAGGGAGAGTATAATCCCCACCCACTGTTCCTCACTTCCCAATGAACGGGGCCAGAGCCTGAAATAAAGCTTACAGGCTTCATGGAACAAAAAAAATTTGTCTCTTGCCCCCAGAAAAACTATCCGGAAGAGAGACCTTGGGTTCTGGCATGGCCTGAGCATGAGCCAACGCCAGGTAACCCATGACTTGCTGCAGCTGTTGCACTACCTGAGTCCGCAGACCAGTTACCTCTTCAGAGATGGTCTGCATCAGGAGAGAAAATGCCTCAGCTGAGGCAGTCTGAGACATAGTGACTGAAGGAATGGGCTGCTGATAATGTGATGGTGTAGTGAGAATCCTAATGAGGGAATGGCAGTTACGGGCAGGGTGACCAGGGAAGACTAGTCTGATCCTATTCTAGGAACCCTGAATGGCCCTGATCCCGAAGGTATCTCTAAAGGTCAGAAGGTTCGGGCCTCCAGCTTCTCCCTAAAACTCCTCCACCGGTCTTGTGCTTTTCCCCCCTCACCTTCCTCCACAGAACTAGGATACATCAATTCAAAAGGAAAGGACTTCACAAACACACAGGTCAGCACAGCATGACTTCCAGGCATTGAGTGAAACTCTATCAGCAGCATCACCTGGTGGAAGGATAGGCTACTTAAAGGCTAGGGGAGGGGAGTTCAGATAAGTCACATTAACCTCTCAACCTGCAGTTGAACCTAATAGTGAATGCAGATATGGAGCACAACACAGGAGGCCAGCACCTTCACAACTATCAACCATTCAGCTCTTAAGGTGGGGTCTCACGTGGCGATTCTGGCCTGCGATGTCGGAAGCGATGTGCAGGTGCACGCTCGCTTCCGACATCGCAGGCCAGCTGTCACATGGCACGACATTGCCAGTGACGCGGCAGCGATGTGGGCGGAGCCATCGCTCGCTGGACTGGGCTCAGCCCAGCGAGCGATCCTCAGCAACGCTGCGATATAGGCTGGATCGCGCCGCCAACAGTGTCAGACGGCGCGATCCAGCCTAATCGCTGGTCACAGGTTGACAGGTTTATGAACATGTTCATAAACCTGTCAACCTGCAACCAGCGATAATTTGCAGTTGCGTCGCGCTGTCACACAGCGCGACGCACTTGTGATATCGCCCGCGACATCGCTGTTACGTCACTTTTCGGCGATGTCGCGGGCGACATCGCCACGTGTGACCCCACCTTTAAAGACAAACACATACACAGCAGCATCCAGCACTGTCAGCGCCATGTAAGGCTGGGTTCACACTTGCAGACCCCTCTGCAGCATCCTGCTTAGGGATCCGCAAGCTGAGTGCAGCCTCCGCAAGCCCCTATGACTATAATGTAAGCACAAGGTGCTGTGCTTGACTGCGCATGACCGTGCTCTCCCATTCATTTGCCTGTGTGATTTGTATGCAGGCTGATGCCTGCGCACAAATCACACACTCTTGTCCGCACCAGGAATGCAACATGTCACATTCCTGGTGCGGACGAGAGTGTGTAATTTGTGCACAGGCATCCGCCTGCATACAAATCACACAGGCAAATGAATGGGAGAGCACGGTCATGCGCAGTCAAGTGCAGCACCGTGCGCATAAAACATAGGTACTTGCGGAGGCTGCGGAGGCTAGGAATACTATGGGGCCAAAATCGGATCCGGGGCTGTCCGGTTCACAGTGGACCACCCCGGTTCCATAAAAAAAAAGGTGTGAAGCCTGCCTTAATGTGCAATCTACAAGTTACCACAATATAGAATAGTTCAGCTCACCTGATGGCAAAAGGTTTATTCTCTCAAGATGTGCAAAGACACTGAATTGAAAGGATCATTGAATCATAGAATGATGAGTTGGAAGGGACCTCCCAAGACATCTTGTGAAGAAACCTCCTGAGTCATCATGTGACTGGACCACCCGGATCACAGTATGAAGGGACCTCCTGGATCATTGTGTGAGGGCACCTCCTTGGTCATCATCTAAGGGGACCTTCTGGGTCATTGTGTGAAGGGACCTCCTGGGTCATCGTGTGAATGGAGCCCTGGTTCATCTGATCCATCCCCTACTCAAAGTAGGATTTATTAAATCATCCCAGACAGATGTCTGTTCAGCCTCTGTGTGAAGACTTACATTGAAGGGGAACTCACCCCCTCTTGTGGCCGCCTGTTCCACTCGTTGATCCCCTGCACTGTCAAAATGTTTTTCTAATATCTAATCTGTGTCTCCTCCCATTCAATTTCATCCCATTACTTCTAGTATTTTCTTGTGCAAATGAGAATAAATCTGATCCCGCTACAGTGTGAAAGTCCTAGAATAAAGCTGATCCCTCTACAGTGTGACAGCCCTTCAGATATTTGTAGACAGTTATTAAGTCTCCCCTTAGTCTCAGGGTAAAAGAACACGCGAGAAACAAAATGTAATCTTGTCCAGCAATTTTTCTCTAAATTTCCAAGTAAATATGAAATTTGGAGACTGAGTGCTTGACAAGACTACAATTTTTTCACAAATATCAAGTAATACTGTTCATTGTAGTAATTAGTCATCTTTAGCAATCCTTTAGCAGTGGATATGAGGCATAAATACACAGTTTCTATTTAAACAAGTAAATTCAGTTTGTTAACATACCCATAACCCATGTAAAGTGAACCATAACAAACGCTATCCTTGACGTTCCAGAAAACATTGTATAGTCCATTTCAAATGCCGATTCATCTGCACCTCCAAGCTATGACTCCACCAGAGAACCTCAGTGAAGATTTTAACAGACCTTCACACAGGCATCCCGGTAGTCACACAAGTCCTTTTCTTTGTAGTTAACTGCCGGGAGCTTGCAGGCCTCACAGGCTGGCCCCAAACAGTCTGGACATCCAGGATATCTACCTCCCTGGGGTCACTTCCCATGAGGTCTCAGCAGGCTCCAGACACATGTCTTGCATCTATGTGCTCTTCACCAAACCTGTCCACTTGCAGGACCTTGCAAGCCTGATCACCTGACCAGCAAACAGAAGGAATTATGTTACCTTAGGCACACACCTGTTTTCTTAGCACACATAATGTGAATGCATGAACTCCTTGCAGTACTGCAAGTCCCAGCAAAGCCCTCAGAATTACATTGCAGCAGATCTCCGCCTCTGCGATACATACCGGTCATTTATAACATAGCCGATCGCCATGTCACCACACTGGCACAAGGATAGGGCAAAGAGAGTGCTTACGGTTTTATAATACACACACATTCATATCTTGTGAGCCTTATGCAGGACCAATGTACACAACTTTGGAATAAAAAGGGACTCTAGTATGAATAAGATTTTTGAGCAGTGGTTCAATGGCATCAAAATGGATAAAAATAAAATACATATATATATGTATATACCACTGCAAATTTTTCAGTTTCTCTGATTTTTCCCTTTGTAGGTATATTTTTGAGTACAATGTACATTGTTCTTTTATTCTATAAACTACTGACAACATGTCTCCGAAATTCAAAGCTAAATATTTTGTATTTATTTGCAGCAAATGAGAAATCTTCAAAATAATTATAAATAAACAGAACAGTGCTATTAAACCTCAAATAATGCAAAGAACACAGGTTCACATTAATTTAGAAACCACAATACTAATGTTTTAACTTAGGAACAGTTCAGAAATCAATATTTGATGGAATAACCATGGTCTGGAGATTGGGTTGACCATGACAGGGTGTTAGGTCAATCAATGTGTGGATGAAGGAGCACCACATCAAGACCCTGTCATGGCCAGCCCAATCTCCAGACCTGAACCCATTGAAAACCTCTGTAATTTTAATCAAGAGGAAGATGGATAGTCATAAGCCATCAAAGAACAGCTCCTGAGATCCGATCCGTAGCTGTCCGCTTGAAGCAGAGAGCTGCGGACCGGATCAGCACACAGGACCGGGGGCTATTAAGCCCTCCGATCCTGTGTGCAGCCGCACGCAGTTCCTGCTGCTCATAGGTGAGGACCGCGGGCGCCCTGCGGTCCTGACTTATCAGCTGCGGGAACTGCGTGCGCTGCACACCGGACCGGAGGGCATAATAGCCCCCCAGTCCTGTGTGCAGATCCGGTCCTGCGGCTGTCTGCTTCAAGCGGACAGCTACGGATCGATGTCAGATGCAGTCTGAAGCCGGCCTTACATTTTTTTGCCAGGAGTGGCATAAGGTCACCCAAACGCAGTGTGAAAGACTGGTGGAAGGCGTGCCAAAACACATGGAACCTGTGAGTAAAAATCATGGCTATTCCACCAAATATTGATTTCTGAATTCCTGAGCTAAAACATTAGTATTATTGATTTCTAAATGAATTTGAACTTGTTTTCTTTGCATATTGAATCTCTTGTTCTGTTTATGTATTATATTTTGATTTCTCATTTGCTGCAAGTAAATACAATTTTCTTTGCTTTGAAATTGACGGTTGTCAGTAGTTTATAGCATAAAAAGAATATGTCATTTTACTCAAAGTATACTTATAAAGAGAAAAATCAGAGAAACAGAAATTTTGCAGTGGGCTCTTAATTTTTGCCAGAGCTGTATATATATTTTATTTTTTTTTACATGAACTACCACTCAGAATTCTGATTCATACTAAAGACCCATACTATTTATGCATTACAAAACTGTAAGCGCTGCATTTGCCCTAAACTTGTGCCAATGTACAGCATGACATATACTACTTTTAAGGAACAAAACACATTAAATCATTGGGAAATGACAGTACGACCTGGACCCAGATGTTCCTAGAGTATGAGACATTTCGGATCTGTAAACTATGTCTGCATAAAGTATGGATGCAGTCACCAAGGCTCATCAATACGCAGCCATAGTCACTACATGCGTTGGCATATTGTCTTTCCTACAAGTCAGATAATGTTCAAAAATCATGTTATTCCTAACGTGCACATATAGCATCAAATTCTAGCAAGTGACGTGAATGGAAATGAGCATACAAGGACGAAGAGTCGTCTGATCCGTGCTGCTACCAAAGTAAGACCAGGACCATCCGTGCTGCTACCAAAGGAAGACCAGGACAATGGATCGTCTGGTTGAAGTTAACTCTTTAATGCTACGCGTTTTGGAGCCCCTCCTGGCTCCTTCCTCAGGGAAATATTCCCTGAGGAAGGAGTCAGGAGGGGCTCCGAAATGCGTAGCATTAAAGAGTTAACTTCAACCAGACGATCCATTGTCCTGGTCTTCCTTTGGTAGCAGGCGAGCTGGATTTCAGACGACACTTCGTCCTTGTATGCTGATTTCTGACCGCTGGTGACCCGTGGATGTGTGGATCCAGCAGCAGCTACCAACTAAGCGTTCATACTGGTTGTGGGTTTAACAACCAGATCAGGTGAGCAGGCCCTTGTCGCCATACATATACCTCTATATATTAGAGATAAGACCCTATTGCGCATTTGTCTCATTTTTTTAAGGTGAATGGAAATGGTCACTATAATATTTACTTATGGATAAGAAGGAACTTACATTACACATAAAATCCTTCCTTCAAGTTGCCTAAAAGATGGAATAATGGGAACCCAGAGTTGACAGAGAACAGTCCTCCGATGATGTAGTCTCCTGTCTGATAATATTTGTATTCCAGTCCTGTCATTGAAATCTTCTGTCTTAGTGCACACTGGGATGAAGACGTCTTCTGTAATCCATGTCCAGGCATGGAGGCACAAAACAACAATGAATAGATTAATAGCAATCAAAAATATCAAAATGTTACAAAGCCGAGGACTTGAGAACAGAAGCCATCCTTGTGTTGTTCTCACTCCCTACATCACCGGTAGCTGTACGGATCCAGTGTCCTCCACCTTCATCGCCTGTTAGGTAGAGGCTCGATGCAGGATGCCGGGGTTTATATCTAAGAGCTGGAACTTAATTTACAACTCAACTGAAATATCACAGAACTCAGGGATTATAAAACATTACACTTGACATTCTATAAACGGCTGCTTACTGAATGATTATTTGTAGAATTTTATTTATGTTTTAAAAAAAAGAATGGATAGAAAAGTTCTTTCGGTAAAAGAAATAATACGTTGAATAACTAAATTTAATGTAGAATCTCAGTATGGCGATGCGCTACAGATCTCAGAAACTTCACAACAAGACCCAATAATACAAAATTAGTTAAAGTGTGAATATGATTTTGTTCAGTGATGCTAAAATACAAATGACTAAAATATGAAGCTACTGACTAGAGATGACCAAGTACTAAAATGCTCGGGTGCGCAATGCTCTGGCCGAGCATCCCAAGATACTCGTGTACTCGGCCAGAGCACCGAGCCCAATGTAAGTCAATTAGTGATAGGCTCCGCCCACAGACTTCCAGTTATAAAACGAGTGTTTCTGGGAAAGGGCGGGAGGGTGGGCTTTTTCAAATCGCCGCAGCATACAACACCTTGCTGTGCCCCCCAGAGGGATCCTAACAATCAATCTGCTCTCTGTGAGGTGCCAGCTCCCTGTGTGCACTGAAGGGAGCTGTGTATATCGATAATTATCAGCGAGGAGTCCGAGCATCTCGGCAGTACTCGGTGCTCGCCGAGCATCCCGAGTACCGGGATATTCGTGAGAGTAACGAGTAGCGCCGAGCATACTCGCTCATCCCTACTACTGACAAATAATAGATGAGAAAGTGTGAAAAAAAAATAAAGTAAGAGAAGGAAAGGAGAATGACATACCCAAAGCTTTATTGGAAGACTTAGGCCAGCTTCACCGCAGGATGCACCGGACAGAATCTGATCAGGTTTTGCCCCCATGTGTTCCTATGGTGCAGGATGGCAGTTATTTGTCATCCGGTTTTTATGTCTGTCTGGGAGGATGCAGTTGTTTTTGTTTTTTGCCTCGGACACAAAATCGGAACTTGCAGCATTTTTTGTTTCCTGGGCAAAAAAACAAACAACACTAGATATTACCAAATCCGGGGCAATCCGGCTCTCATAACATGGGAGTCTATGGGTGCCGTATCGCACCGGATCTGGCAAAAAAATGATCCGGTTCCCGGATTCCGGGTGCTAAAAGAGCTGCGGCTCTGAAATTCAAGCCACATTCGTTCAGCACCTGACAGCGCAGCTGAAATAGCCGCCGCTGGAGTTCAGCAGGTGGAGAGCTCCATGACTGAACTTTCAGCACCGTGGCTGAAATTTCAGCACTACGACCAGCTCCCCTGCACCCACAATGCTGAAATGTCAGCACTGGACAGTGGCAGCAGTGCGCACACATGATTCCAACACAAATCAGGGCAGCACGGTGGCTCAAGTGGTTAGCACTGTAGCCTTTGCAGCGCTGGGGTCTTGAGGTCCTGGGTTCAATTCCCACCAAGGACACTTAGGACAACATCTGCAAGGAGTTTGTATGTTCTCCCCGTGTTTGCGTGGGTTTCCTCCGGGCACTTCGGTTTCCTCCCACATTGTAAAGACATACTGATAGGATGTTTAGATTGTGAGCTCCAAGAGAGACAGCATTACTGATGTATGATCAATAGCGCTATATAAATGAATAAATATCTAATATATAACTACCCTAAGGCCACTTCCATCATATTCGGCAGTGTTTCCGTCGTCGTGTGCGTGGCTGCCACACTCGCAATGCCTTTGCGAGTCCATGCACAGTCTCTCACTCTCAGGACCTGAGATGATGTCACTGGTATGGGCGGGGCTATATCACATGACTGTGACATCATCACAGGCACTTTCATTGCTGCAGTCAGCACAGGAGACATCATGCCGCTGTCTCACATCAGACATGTCCTCATCACTGATTCTCTGCCTCTGACATCCTGCGATCACAAGGGAACATACAGCTGACAGAGGACCCCGAACTGAGCCCCCAAGAGCTGATCTCCAGGATACAGGTGAGAGGAGGCTGCACTGGAGCAATGCTCTGCAGAGGGGAGGCTGCACAGGAGCAATGCTCTGCAGAGAGGAGGCTGCACAGGAGCAATGTTCTGCAGAGAGGAGGCTGCACAGGAGCAATGTTCTGCAGAGAGGAGGCTACACAGGAGCAATGCTCTGCAGAGAGGAGCCTGCACAAGAGCAATGCTCTGCATGAGTGGAGCCAACATGCTGGCGACAGCGGAGTAAAAATGCCGTGGCGGGGAACACAATGACCCGCTGGTAAGTTTGACAGTCAGAGTGCCTCTGCAATACTCTGCAGAGAGGAGGCTGCACAGGAGCAATGCTCTACAGTAAGGAGGCTCCACATGCAGCCTGAGAGGAGCGCACATAGCAATGCTCTGCACAGAGGAGGCTGCTCAGGAGCAATTGCTCTGCATGAGGGGAGGCTGCCAGGAGCAATGCTCTGCAGAGAGGAGGAGGCTGCACAGGCAGCTCGCAAGGAGAGTGCACGACAATGCTTGCAGAGAGGAGGCTGCACAGGAGCAATACTCAGCAGAGAGGAGCCTGCACAGGAGCAATGCTCTGCATGAGTGGAGCCAACATGCTGGCGACGGCGGAGTGAAAATGCCGTGGCGGGGAAGACGATGACCCGCTGGTAAGTATGACAGGCAGAGTGCCTCTGTCCTCTGCTGACCACTCTGCCCACCGCACTGCGCTGACCACTCTGCCCGCCGCACTGCGCTGACCACTCTGCCCACCCCACTCACTGCTAACCACTGAGCCACCATACTCCTGCTAACCACTGAGCCACCACGCAGTGCTAACCACTGAGCCACCATATACAATGCTAACCACTGAGCCACCGTATACAGTGCTAACCACTGAGCCACCGCATACAGTGCTAACCACTGAGGCACTGTATACACTGCTAACCACTGAGCCACCATATACAGTGCTAACCACTGAGCCACCATATACAATGCTAACCACTGAGCCACCGTATACAGTGCTAACCACTGAGCCGCCATATACAGTGCTAACCACTGAGCCACCATATACAGTGCTAACCACTGAGCCACCTGTATACACACAATTAATTTCACGGCACTCCCCTAAATATTAGTAAATAAACTATATATGCATTCTAGACTACCCGATTCTTTAGAATCGGGCTCACAGCTAGTATATATATAAATCAGGTTCGGAGGGCATACTTGATCTCCGGTTCTGTTCATCCGGGGCTGTCAGGTTGTGTCCGGCGCATCTTGCAAAATCGTTGTGTGAAGCCGGCCTTACACACCAAATGGAGCAGAAAGAGTGATGAAGTTGAAGATGATTGTATGAAGCTTTTATGTCATTGCACTCTGGACTTTTCAGTATTACATTATCTTTAATTAGGCAGCTTGCCACAGTAAATGAACATCCCCTCTAAGTTTTCACTTCCTTGCAAACCACAGGGTGTGCTTAACATATTTTCTACTGCACCACAATCCATAGAACTGAATTATTTTTCCTCTTGAGGCTCTGAGATTACTGCAAGGGGCATCCAACCTCGCCATTAGGAATGACCACTGCCAAAAGAATCTTGCTTTCCTAATGAGCATTTGTAATTTAATTGCTCAAGGTCTTGTATTCAAGTTCTCCAAACTAGAGTTGAGCAGGCATGTGGATTTATGGGTTCACTAGGTTTCGTCGAATTTTTAAAAACAAATCCAGTTTGGGACCATGAGATAAACTGAACTTGACTCGTAAACCCATATAAGTCAAGGGGACCTGAACTTAAACTTTAAAATGGTGCTAAAACCTGAGTAGGTGCAAAAGGAAGCAAAATGAAGGACAAATATACATATGTGTTTCACAGAAGAGAATACAGCAGTCATATTCATTTAACGCCCATTCAGTAAACCACATGAATATTAACTGTTCTTTTGCCAGCCCTTTGTGCCACCATCTGTGATTGGTAGCACTATGCCACCACACCTTCTGTGCCAGCATCATTGATTGATTTCAATCAGTAATCTTTAATCCTGCAATTCTCACATTGGTTGTCTGTGCTCATATCCTGAGCATGATAGCTGCAAATGTAGTGTACAAATAAAGAAATATTTGTAAAAAATTACATGGGGTTCCCACTATTTGCTAATTAGTGAAGGTAAAACGATGAGCTGATGGCAGATGTAAGGCTGGGAAGGATAAGATATCCATTGCTCTTCTCTGCCTGATAATGCCAGCTGTTAGCTTTACCTTGGCTGGTTAAGATAAAAGAGAGGAGACCCCACGTCTCCTTCACTAATAATAATAATTAGACAAAATAACGTGGGTTCCCCCATTTTTGATAACCAACACAGATAAAGCAGACAGCAGTTGGCTGGTATTATCAGGTTGGATGGTCCATGGTTATTGGCCCAGCCAAAAAATATCAGCCCGTAGCTGCTCCAGAATTTGCATTTACCTGGCTCTTACTGATTGCCCTAGTGGAGTGGCAACTTGGGTAATATATGGGGTTAATGACAGCTGTGATTTGTCAAAATTCACAGCTGATGTCAAGCCCTGGATTAGTAAGGAAGAGACGTCTATGAAACACCCCTTTTGCTAACCCTCTAAAGGAAAAGAAAAACACAAATCCAGAAAAATCCTTTCTTTGAACTAAGAAACACAGACACTTTCTTTCACCCATTTATTAATCCCAAGAACACCCCTGCAGTTTCAATGACTTCCTTGTCACTGATATTTCCAGAGGCCGCGGAGGACAGTGATATTAAAAATCAAGTTTTCTTACTGTGGTCTCTGGAACACACTGAGGGCAGCGAGGCAGCCATAGCTGTGAAAGGTGGTTTAGCCAGCGAATGTTTCCCAAGTAGGGATGAGCGAGTAGTGAAATATTCGGACTCGCCAGAATCATAATGACTAGGTTCTAATACTCGCGTTTCCATTACGAGTGGCAAGTACAAAGCACGTCAATGGGAAATGTGAGTCATTTTCAGCTGGACCCAACCAAGAGGTCTGGCAAAGCTGATCACCCCTTATGTTAATGTGTATATGTTAAAAAAATGTATGGTGTACATGTATAAAACATGGGGGCACCTGGTTAGGGGCTACACAAGTGGATTTACACCACTGCTTTACTACAATTTACAGTCAAACACTGTTTAAAGTCCTGTCATATTTTCCCAGCAGAGCAGGACTTCTACACCACTATCGCACTGAGCTGTCATAAGTGGTGTAGGAGGAAGTGATGATCGAGGCGATCTTCTGACAGCTCAGTGTGTAACTGGCGTAAGGAGAGAAATCTGCCATAGGGGCTGTGTGATGGTTGACGCAAGAAGAAGCCACCTGTAAGGAAAATATGAATTAGTTTCATTGGTTTAAAAGACACAACAGAGCTGACATCCTTCTCTGCTCCTTTTGGTTTGTAGGGAATCTTTGTCTATCTCCTCTCTTCAACCCCCAGTCAGGTATTTACGACCCGGCTTAGTCATAAAAGTGAGCTGGATGGCTCTGTTTTTTTCTCCCTCCAAGAATCCTTTTGTCTGCAGCTACAAACACTCAACATCAAATTTAATAACACGCATTAATGCCACAAATACATAAATCTGATTTTTGGGGTGTGGTTGACTTGCA
Organism: Allobates femoralis; assembly: GCA_033576535.1. NCBI lineage: Eukaryota > Metazoa > Chordata > Amphibia > Anura > Aromobatidae > Allobates > Allobates femoralis. The sequence continues at coordinate 14,556,764 of JARQOC010000003.1, forward strand.
GATTTCAGCCACCTTTTCCCATTCTCAAAAGAATATCAGAAACCTGGGAAATGAAATCTGCCCACCAGCACATCACAGACATATCATATTTGGACTCAAAAACACGTAAAATCATGAGGGAAGACATGATGCCGATATCTTTGAGCTGGGAACTTCCAGGCCAGAGATATGGAAAAATTGAGGTTTTGACTTTTGATAACTTTGGAGATGGGTGTTTCTCCAAGAAAACAGCCCATATGTGAGGTTAGCAAAGTTGGAGTGCTTGGATTTATGGCTTGAATCATAAAACTTGAGCGTCCATCTTTGGGGCCATTCCAGCTCAGACAAAGGACATAGCAGGACATGTCAGAATCATAATCTATTTCCAGGGTGCCTTCTTCCCCCTAAATATGTGACTGTCACCGCATAGCACAGGTTTAGTGATTTCTGATTTTCTTATTCCTTTTATTTTAATACCTGTTTATGTAAATATGTTAATCATCTCTTTTTGTAATATCTTTTATATCTTTTTGTAAACACTGCCATTCTTTTGGAGTAAAACTTAAAATTTGCTTAGCTTTGTTCTTCTTGCTCTACGACCAAGCTGACCATGTCCTACTGCACATTCATGTTACCAAAGGGGTTTCCGATCCACCTTAAAGAGCTCAGTGGTGTAAGCATAATTTTTGTATTTTGTAGAGGGCACCAGAGAGCTGTACATCTTGACTAAGTTCGTGACAAATTGGTGGCAGCAGTGGGATCAGCAGTGGGATCATAGAGCATTAGTGATCTGGTTTGAGCAATCATTCCTTTGAATAAAAACTTGCACGGTTCTTATGAGAACCCTGCGCAAAAAGTTTTGAAGATCGAATTTGGTATTCATTAGATCTGAGACAATACTGTATGTGTAGCAGTTAACCCCTACCCCTCTTCATTTTTTTTATCCTATCTTTTGTTTGGAGATCATGGTTGTAGTTAGGGAGTCCTGGTTATACCAGCAGAAAAAGGACACTCTTGTTGGAATATGTGCGACCAAAGGCATTGAACCCTTTGTCAAAAACAGAACAAATGATCGCTGAACTAGTGCAACTGGAGGCAGAGCAAGCCCTTCTCCAGACATCAGCAGAAACAGGGGTCAGTCAAAGTATGGACAGTACTGCTGCAGGGGTCCTACCTGTAGACACACACTGTATCAACAACCAGGGCAGCGTGGACCTCTATCTGCAAATGGCTCTACAGTAACTCTCTGCAGAAGATTATGAAAGATGTCTGAGGCTAATTTAGCAACACTAGGAGGCTACTGAGTGGCGGGCTGAGGCCCAAGCCAGCGTGAGGTCAAGCAAGCCAAGTGAGAGCCTGTGGAGCGACATGCCCAAGCCCAGCGAGAGGCTGCAGAACTACTAGCTGAGGCCGAGCGGGAGGCTGCCGAGTGACAAGCTGAGGCAGAGAGAGCTGAACGGGAGGCTGAGAGAGCTGAGCTAGAGGCTGAGAGAGCTGAGCTGCAGGCCCAAGGTCAGAGAGACCATGAACTGCAGATGGCCCAATTCAGGATATCACCATCTGCCTCACAAAATGGTGAGACTAATAATGCGTCAACCTTTAAAACCCGGCCAGACAATTTTCCTGTGATGGAAAAGGACGTGGACATTGACAGCTTTCTGAAAGTTTTTGAAAAGACTTCAGGCAGTACCAGCTGCTGCCCAAGCAGTGGCCTGTTATTTAACCGCAAGGCTGAGAAGCAAATCTCTGGACGTGTTTGTGGCTCTTCCTCAAAAGCTAGAAGGGAAGTATGAAGCCATTAAGCAGGCTCTAATGCAGATTCCAAAAGACTCCTGAGGTGTACCGTAAAAATTTCCAGAACCTCCAATGTGGACCACACGACAGCTACAGCGATGTGGTGCATGGGCTCAGAACCAACTTTGAGCAGTGTCAGTGACATCCTTTGAGCAGCTAAAGGACCTGATGGTGAAAGGCCAGTTCCTATATCTTTGTCCAGCTGAGGTGCAACAGTTCATGATGGATCGGCATGACCTGAGCTGTCCTCAGGGGACTTGAGTTACCCCCCCCCCTTTATGATGCCGCAGCACTCTGGGCTCTCCTTCATGGACCAAGGGAATAGAAGCTTTGTTAGTCCCCTTGTTCTCTGATGAAGCAGAGCTGAGAGTGTTCAGCACAGGGTCGAGGGGTTTAATAAAGATGTAGTCCCTAAGTGAGTTTGTGTTTTTATTTATAATTGAAAAAAAATGTAATGAATTTTTCAAGAAAAAAATCGACATGGGCTTCGTCATATTTTTGTATGCCAGCCAAGTACAGCAGGCTGGTACGGGCTGCCCCCAACTCCCAGTTGCCTAGTTTGACCTGGCTGGGAACCAAAAATATAGAGAGGCCTTTTTTTAAATTCTTTCATGAATTTCATGAAATAAAGTAAAAAAAAACAACATGGGCTTCACCCTATTTTTGTGTCCAGCTATGAACAATTAGGCAGCTGGGGTCTGGAATCCACATCGCAGGGTGGTCTAAGCTTTTTGGGCCCCCCACCTGCTGCGAATTGCAGTCCGCAGCCACCCCAGAAAATGGCACATTCGTAGAAGCACCGTCTTTTGGCGCTGTATCCGACTCTTCCAACATCCCTGGTACCATGTGGCTCGCTGGGTAATTAAGGGGTTAGGGTCAGCATTGTATTATCAGCTGGCTCTAAGCCCGACATTAGTGATGTCACGCCAATATTAGACATGGCCACCATGAATTTCTAGTAAAGATAAAAAAAAACAACAGAGAGAAAAATATTTTATTTGAAAAAAAATGAAAAAAAATGTAGAGACTCCATCTTTATCATAATAAAAAAATACTTAGTCCGATGTAGTCCACAGGGAGAGCTCTGCTACATCGCTCTGTATAGACAACAAGCATCTATACAGAGCGAGAAGCAGACTGAGACTGACTCGGGCCATGAACTCGGGGGAACCCTGACATCACCGTGCGAACACTGCCAAAGCAGGCCGGAAATTGGCGAGCACCGAGCAGAGAAGTGAGTAACCCGAAAGTTAATTAGCGGCCCCGGAAGTAGAAGAGGCCAGGAGACAGTGAGACAGGAGGATGTGTCGCAGGATCGTTAAGTATAATGACAATGTTTATTATTTATTATATGGTTTTTTTACAGCCCGCCCGTCCCATCCCATCCAAGTTTGGACGTTCGGACGCAAGTTCGTGTTATCTCCGGATCCTGAGCTCGAATTTACAAAAAGCTCGGGCGAACTCACCGATCCTGAATATCGGGGCTTTGCCCATCACTACTTCTGACACTTATACTGCTGTTAGTAATATTTCTGTGATGACGACTCAATGTTCCTGGGGTTACACTTCAGAAGTGTATTAGCCAGGCAAATGAGCGCTTCCACATTCGGAACCAATCAACTGAACTTCAATTTCTTTCCTCTTTCTGAATTTGGGCAGCCATCAATTTCTTATGGTTAACTTGTATCAAGCTCATCTGACCAATAAGTGGCCTTTAAATAGATGTCCTCAGCATATGGTATGCAGCCCAGTCCTGGATCAGAGGCTTTCTCAGCCTTGTGACAGTGGCAATTCAAATCAAGAAAAGCAGGTCTGAGATGCACCAGGTGAAACTTGCACAAGCCACCACACGGCGAGCACATCTCACCCAGCCTGGAACTTATCCATTTTCCCTTTGATGAAAGAAAGTTGGATTTCCTTAATGTGGGAGCACCTTCCACCCTCTCCGGTTGTTTTTCCTTGATTTGAATTGCCACGGTCACAAGGCTGAGAAAGCCGCTGATACACAACTGGGTTGCATACCATATGCTGAGGACATCTATTTAAAGGCCCAGTTCTATTTGCAGCCCTGTTCTGGATCAGCGGCTCACTCAGCCTTGTGACCGTGGCAATTCAAATCAAGGAAAAACATCAGTGGATGTGGATTGTGGATGATAACTTTTATGTGGCAGAATTTAGTGTTTAAAATAGAATTCCCAGAAATTTGTTTTCTTAATAAACTGCAGATTACTTTATTATTTAGGCCACCAGTCAATTACATATTTAGATATGAAATACTGACATAATTCCCTTCTTAGATTTAGAACTCATTACATTTCATATCTATGTGCCTGTTAAGGATAAGTATACACACTATATTGCCCTATTAAAAAAAGCAGTTTATCATCAATGTAGCGTCCATACCATTGAACATCAGAAAAATAAAGAACTTTTGCTTTTTAAATCAATTCTTCTTCCCATTAATTCAATTAACAGCTTTCTATAAATAGAAAGAACTTTGTGCTCATTCAACAACCTTAAAGGTACCTTTACACGCTGCTACTGAAGGTTAGAAACCACCGGGTGTCGGAGACAATTGTATCTTGTACCGTCAAAACACCGTGAGGTAGCGGCGTGTAATTCAGGTTGCTGCCACCGGTCACTGTCGACACCTGTCTTTCAGCCGTGCTCAAAAACAGGTAGGTTTAAACCCGATGGTAGCGGCGTGTAATCGAGGAACAGGAAGGTATTTTCGTCATCTAGTGAACTCCCTGGGGCGGGACACAGCCTCCGGTATACTGCGCCCCTTCAGCGATCATTGGTGGAAGATCCTGCGTTACAATTGGTTGTCCCTGCACAGGGTGGCATATTTAAGGAGCTGACCAGTCACACTACACAATTGCAATAGCATCATGTATTAGCCAGCCTCCCTGCGCTGGCTGGCCAATCATGATGCTTTTGCATTGTCCAATCACCGTACGAGCGTCTCGTAATCCACAACTCTGGCACGCCTATGTGTTGTCCCTGCTGCACCAGGTCCTCCCATATTGCCTTGTGGTAGCAGCATGTAAATGAGGGAAGGTGCTCTACAGAAGGTAACCTGCGGCACCCGTCGGTGCTTCCAGGGATAGAAAAAACCTACTATGGAGCACCTTGTAGCGGCGTGTAAATGCTGTATCAGGTACCGTTAGGAACCATTGAAACGTGCTCGTGCATGTGAGACACCCGATGGTTTCTAACCTTCCGTAGCGGCGTGTAAAGGTACCTTTACAGTTGTGATGTAAAGAGTATTGAACATGATATGTAAAAATAATTATATCTATATATAGGAGTACAAAAACATGTTTGGTAGTAACATTTCTTGAGGATGCTTGAATTCATGGGTATGCTTGTGTAGTTGATCTGCGAGGGCTTTCATAGCTCCCCAGTGGGGGAAAAGGAGTGTAAAACACTAATTTCACCTTTTAGCTGAATAAAAGAGGAAATCCAAGTTATAATTTGCATGGTGATGAAAATATATTTATTATCTTTAATATAACCAAGTACTCTTTTAATGAATGATTGTAAATCCACTTCTATCCGTAAAGACTTCAAATATTTTAGTCTTGACAACATGGGTCATAAGGATTGAACAAACATTCACTTACTAGTGCATCTCAATGAATTAGAATATCTTCAAAAATCAATATTGTACTGCCATGTTTCAGGGCGTTTCTGGGAGCTTTAAAATGCGTTCACTAACAAATTAATCTGATATTCACCCTTTGATGTCTCATGGATTACGACAGCACAGTTTTTAACCCTTCATCAATCTTACTTTGCCCCGACACTTTTATCACTATCATAGTTGTAATCCTAAAACTTTAAAACCTTGCTTTGACACTTCTATCACTATCACAGTTGTAATCCTAAAATTTTGAGAGTGCGGGGCATTGATAAAATATATGGAGGTATCAGAAGGGGTGATCTCAAGAAAACACTTGCCCAGCGCTAATTAAAATAGATAGTGACACTCGATCCAGTGTCTCCCAGAGGCCTCAATAAGTCCCTCAGCTTTGTCCCATACTTGAAATATTGAGATAAATTTCACCTTAGCCTGCAGTCTAAATATGTCCACTTTTTTGACACCATCATCAGTTCTGTTCCACATTTAAGGAAATGCAAATAGAGTTTGTGGAGCCTTGTTTAGGAGTCTCAAACACAGGACCAGCCAGATATCCCTCCGCAAGGAGCCACCCCAAGGCTGAAAAGGCCACTTAATATGGTGTTTATGATGGTCTCTGTAAAGAGTCACACCAAGGCAGAAAGGGCCACTTAATATGGTGCCTATGGTGGTCTCTGCAAGGATCCACCCCAAGGCTAGGTCCCTCCCCAAAACAGCTGTCTGTGGATGGATTTCTGGCTTTGGCATTCCCTTGTCATATCTTTAAACTTGTAAAGAGCTGGATATTGAAAGGGCTATTTAATTTGGTGGTTATGGTGGTCTCTGAAAGGAGCCATCCCAAGGCTAGGTCCTTCCCTGGAGGAATATCTGGCTACTCCCGTGTTTGAGACTCTCAAACGAGGCTCCACGGACTCCATTTGCAAATTCATAATTCCCAGGGGGCAATGCACCTAAAATTTCACTGTGTTTGAGCGCTTTTGCCAGCTGAACACAGTGTTTCCTTTGACTGGTCTCCCTGAATCAGTGATTGTTTCGTGATGTTGGTCTACCAGGCATTGCTCCCACCTAGCCAGAATCCTACTCCACACTGGAGCCATCCCAAAGCTAGGTCCTTCCCTGGAGGGATATCTGGCTAGTCCCATGTTTGAGACTCCTAAACGAGGTTCCACGGACTCCATTTGGATATTCATAATTCCCAAGGTGCAATGCACCTAAGATTTCACTGCGTTTGAGCACTTTTGCCAGTTGCCCGCAGTGTTTCCTTTGACTGGTCTCCCTGAGATCAGTGATTGTTTCGTGATGTTACTTTACACTTTGTAATATCTTGATTGACAACGAACAAGCAAGTGCCATCTGAACTCATTCATTAACTCTCTACCTATGCATGGACACTCGAGTAGTCCATTCATGCCAATAGTGTCCTTGTAGGCTCCCATTGCTGGCACACTTCTACAGCTCAAAGTAAAAAATGTGTATTTGACTGTGTATGTTTTGTGTCCAGAAGAATGACCTTGGTCGATATTGTAGAATGATAATTTATTCACTGAAGTGATGAGATGATGGTAGATTCGTAATGAGGTTGACTTGAAGTTGCGTTCCTCCCATAAGGCACCAATTGCATTATTGGGATGTCGTGAATTGTGCCCTGCATCTTTGTAAATAATGCAAATATGTGAATAGTGATGTAATGTGTTAGAATATTTTCATGTATGTATGATGTATAACACTTTTTTAAATGAGGTTTGCCATATGAGGGACATGTAAAACAAATTCTATAGTCCATTTTCTATTGCTACCTGTGAAAATTGTAAATTTGTCGCTAAAACAACATTTTTGCGAGAAAAAGTAACATTTTTATTCTTATTATTGCATATTACGTTGACACCTTCACGACCTTGGACGTAACGGTATGTCCAAGGTTGCCTCTCCCCCATTGATGTGATCTCACACATAAATTGATACTTGTCAGAATTGAAGAAATTAACAATGTTCCAAAGGTGAAAACAGGTTTGGGAGCAAAGGGGTTAAAACATTGAATTTGACAGATCTAATATAGAAGTAATGATTTTAGCCAATTCTTCTGACATTTATATCAGGCTTCATTAGTATCATATAGCATTTTGGGAAAAATATAAAGCATAATAACGCGGCACTTGAGGCCAGTATAGCAAATATTTCCATTGCCACCATGTTCTTCCCTCTGGTGCTCAGATAAGCCGGGATCATGGAGATCCAGACACTGATGAACACCAGCATGCTGAAGGTGATGTACTTGGCCTCATTGAAGCTGTCCGGTAATGTCCTCACCATGAAAGCCAGAACAAAGCTCACAGCGGCCAGGAGCCCCAGATAACCCAACATGGAGTAGAACCATAGATCTGAGCCTTCATTACACTGAATGATGATCCGATTAGTATAAAGAGTCATGTTGTACTCATGATACGGAGGACAGATTGACATCCAGCAAACACAAATGATAACTTGAACTGAGGAGCAGGTCACCACCACATATTTAGACGTCTGTAGTCCAACCAACTTCCGCCACACACTGTCCGGTTTGGTGGCTTTGAATGCGACGCATACTGTGATAGTTTTAGAGAGTATGGAAGATATAGAAATAGACAGGAACGTTCCAAATACAGTCTGTCTAAGGATGCAGGTTACATCCACAGGAGGACCAAGAAACAAGAAAACACATAGGAAGCTCGAAAAGATGGAGACCAGAAGGATGAAGCTCACCGTCCGATTATTTGACTTCACAATAGGAGTTTCCCAGTAATGAATAAACAATCCCAATATAAATATAGTCACTACAGATAGTAATATAGATGTGAATATGAAAATGATCACAATCTCATCCTCATAAGATAGAAATTCATAGATTTTAGGGAGACATTTCACTTTCCTCTCATCAGGCCACTTGTCATCTGGACACCTGTGACAGGTTTCACTGTCTGTGAGAAATATAACAAATCTCATTATTAGAGATGGTAAAAGCTATTGAAATTCCAATTCATCAGCGTTGACAATTTATTTTATTTTAGTATTTGTAGTACCGTATATACTCGTGTATAAGCCGAGTTTTTCAGCCCAAAAATTGGGCTGAAAAGTCTCCCCTTCGGCTTATACACGGGTCAATACGGTAACTGAGGCTGGAGGAGGTGGGGGGGAGGCTGCTGTATGAGCGGCCCCATCACGTGGGGCCGCTCATTATATATGCACTGCTTCCCCCTGTCAATCAGCGGCAGGGGGAAGCAGTTCATATATGGCCCCCAAATGCTGGCACTCGCCCCCCTCCTTGTAAGGCCCCCACCCGGCTGCTTAAGTTACCATCCTTGCGCTTCTGATCCGCGCCGGGCTCCATGCTCCGTCCTCGGCAGCATCCGGGGTCATTGCTACTGGCCGGGGACGCCGGATGCAGCAGAGGACGGGACCGTGGAAGACTGGCGCGGATCAGAAGAGCAAGGATGGTAACTTAAGCAGCTGGGGGGGGGATGCTTATAACAGAGGGGGACGAGTGCCAGCATTTGGGGGCACATATCACTGCTGGGGCCTGTATATACCTGTGGGGCTGCTGTATACCCCTCTGGGGCTGCTGTATACCTATGGGGCTGCTGTATACCTATGGGGCTGCTGTATACAGCTCTGGGGCTGCTGTATACCCCTCTGGGGCTGCTGTATACACCTCTGGGGCTGCTGTATACACCTCTGGGGAGGCTGCTGTATACCCCTCTGGGGAGGCTGCTGTATATACCTCTGGGGAGGCTGCTGAATATACCTCTGGGGAGGCTGCTGTATATACCTCTGGGGAGGCTGCTGTATATACCTCTGGGGAGGCTGCTGTATATACCACTGGGGAGGCTGCTGTATACTACCACTGGGGAGGCTGCTCTATACTACCACTGGGGAGGCTGCTGTTTACTACCACTGGGGAGGCTGCTGTATACTACCACTGGGGAGGCTGCTGTATACTACCACTGGGGAGGCTGCTGTATACTACCACTGGGGCTGCTGCTGTATACTACCACTGGGGAGACTGCTGTATACTACCACTCAGGAGGCTGCTGTATACTACCACTGGGGAGGCCTGTATACCACACTGCTGGGGGCTGTATACCTGTGCTGGGGTCCAACCTCGGCTTATACACGAGTCAATAGGTTTTCCCAGGTTTTGGGGGCAAAAGTAGGGGGTCGGCTTATACACGGGTCGGCTTATACACGAGTATATACGGTAAATTGTTTTGCTGAAAATTAGTTTATTGGGTAACTTGTGTGAAGCAGTATGACTGTCTGCACTCACGTGAATGACATTCGAGCCACTTGACGGTAGTGCAGGCTGCCATACCTCTTCAGACAATTTATCCAAGTAGCCTACTGAGCTCACTAAGGCTAGGGTCACACCAGCGTCACCCACTAGGCTGATGATTCCGTTTAAAACTTAGAATTTCTCAGCTTGAGCGCATAGTGTTAATGTAAGGGCTGTGTGTTGCATCTCTGCTTACCGGTAAACAGTGCAGCCTGCAGGTGCGGCAGATGCAGATTGGCCGGATTTGGACACAACCGCTGATGTGAAAGGGGCCTTATATGTGCTTTTTGATGTAGAAAATTCTGCATTTGTCTGTGCTGTCCCTGCCCTGCAGTATGGGTTTACCTAGGATATCGGCAGGCATTACCGGATATCAGCTGTGTCACACGCCACGTAGGTTACACACCCCCTACCCATGTGATGTGTCATGCGTCCAAAACACCACAGAAGTACCGGCCAGTATGCAAGGTAAGCTGCACAATGGAATGCAATGGACATGCTGCATATTTTTTTATAGATCTAAGAATCCGTAAAAATCTGCAGCTATTGCACTGCAAAAATGTACAGACATCGGCACTGCACAGGCAAAGTCACATTGACTTTGCAGGCTGGCCTATAAACTATGCTGTGCATTGTTACAAATACTCTATAGAAATGCACAGCAAATGTGCTCTTATCGGCAAGTAGCCTTAAGGCCCCATTTCACGGTACGAGATCGTGAACGATATCGCTGAGACGTCACAGGTTTGGAGTTGTTGAAACGACATCGTTAGGACGTCGTTGTGTGTGACACCGAGATACGACTACGATAAATCGTTGGATCGCTGATTGCAGATTTATGAATATGTTCTCAAATCAGATGATCCTCGATCAGCCAACCTGCTGCATCGTTCTGTGTGACACCGTGATAACAATGTCGTTAGCGACTTCTCCTATTCACAACAGTGAGCAAGTATCGTTCGCTGGGTTGTGCCACATCCTTGGTGCGTTGTTCACAATATCTAGACGTGTGGCAGCTCACCAACGATGTCAAAAAGATGTCCTGACAACCGAGATCGCTGGTGATATCTTAACGACAGCGTGTAACGGTACCTTTAAAGAGATATCACAACAAATTGGACCCCAGTTTTTGATATCTGTTTCTCCTGAGATTACTAATACCCAACGTGAGGTCAGAAACCTTTGTTTCGACAAACAACAGGGCTTTGAATTTTCATTGCAGGTGCCATGTTGCATTTCAGGGCCCCTAAGTTACCTAAAAGAAACTACAAACTCCCTACAATATGACACCATTTTGAAAACTACATGTCTCAATTATTTTTTGTTTTTTTTTGGGGGGGGGTATAGTGAGCATCTTGAACCCACAGTTACTGTCATAACATTACGTCGTCATATTTAAATTTTTAGGTTTTTTTACAAACATTTTGTTTTAGCTCCAAATCAGTGTGAAATGGCCGTAGTTCATTGCCATCCCCCCTCTTATCTCATGTCTCCGTGCTTGCATCTCGAGTTAAAGAAGTTCACCAGCAACCCGGTGAGAGCTACTCATTTCTTCTCTGTATGCAAATAACAGGAACATTTTATATAAACACATTCAATCGCAAAAATTATTAATATGCCAAGATCAATTGATTTAAATCAACTTTAAAATGATCTTCGTTCATGGGAAACCCCTAGAACTTGATGTTCATATGAATTTGAATTGAACACTTTTACTAATAAGATTCTCTATCTTATTCCCACCTGGTATTTGGGACATTTCCCCTTCAGAGCAGGAGACACAGTCATAGCAGCAGTCCTGGTGTCCGGTCATAGGAGCTTTTCTAAATCCAGGATGACATTTCTCATTACATCGGGAGAATGGGGGCTGCAAGATGGATTTCACACAATTATTTAATTGAAAAAAATAAACTTTTGTTATAAAATTCAAAGTAAATCATAATGGAAAATATTTATAAAACCAATATATGACTAATAATTTTCTGTCTCTTACATGCCTTAGTAAATAATTTCAATACTTTTCCAGTGTTATAAATGGTTAGCAATATCCATTCAACTCTTGGAATACCTGTCGGTCACATTCAGTATTGAGGCCTCTTCATTGCTTACATAGCACTTTCCACCAGAACATCGTACAGAAGTAAATGTTGTGTAGGGTAATGCAGCTTTGTCCCATTCAAGGGAATCAGCTGATCATCTCAGTTCTCAAGAGTCAGATTCTGTATCCAAATAACACTCTAATACTAAGCCATAAATTATCTAATATATAATTGTCGTAGCGCACTTCCGTCATATTCGGCGCTACTTCCGTCGTCGTGGATGTGGCTGCCGCGAGGCCATTGCGAGCCGTTGCCTGAGCGCGAGCAATGGCCGCCAAGCGGCCATTGCGAGTCTCCGGCCCCGTCCAACCACCGACCACAGCCGAGCCCCGTGGCCGAAAATCGAACCAGGGGCCCGGCCATAAATTCGCCGAAACACCGCTATTATTCTCTATGGGAAGTGAGGCACTATTCTGATTGGTCGCTGTGTCTTGCCGGCGACCAATCAGCATAGCGCCTCACTTCCCATAGAGATACATAGCGGTGTTTCGGCGAATTTATGGCCGGGCCCCTGGTTTTATTTTCGGCCACGGGGCTCGGCTCTGATCGGTCGTTCCACGGGGCCGTAGAGTCGCTTCGCGGCAATTGCTCGCGCCTTAGCAATGGCTCGCAATCATTGCGAGCTGTTGCTGATGCGCGAGCAATCGCCGTGAAGCAGCCATTGCAAGTCTCCGGCCCCATGGAACGACCGACCAGAGCCGAGCCCCGTGGCCGAAAATAGAACCAGGGGCCCGGCCATAAATTCGCCGAAACACCGCTATTATTCTCTATGGGAAGTGAGGCGCTATTCTGATTGGTCGCTGTGTCCTGCCGGCGACCAATCAGAATAGCGCCTCACTTCCCATAGACATATAATGGACGACTTTCTGTTTCAAATTTACCGCTGAAAGTGAGGCGCTATTCTGATTGGTCGCCGCCAGCACACAGCGACCAATCAGAATAGCGCCTCACTTCCCACAGAGATAGAATGGACAAAAATTCGTCCATTCTATCTCTATGGGAAGTGAGGCACTATTCTGATTGGTCGCCGGCAGCACACAGCGACCAATCAGAATAGCGCCTCACTTCCCATAGACATATAATGGGCGACTTTTCGTCCATTATATCTCTATGGGAAGTGAGGCGCTATTCTAATTGGTCACTGTGTGCTGCCGCCGATCAATCAGAATAGCGCCTCACTTCCCATAGACATATAATGGACGACTTTCTGTTTCAAATTTACCGCTGAAAGTGAGGCGCTATTCTGATTAGTCGCTGCCAGCACACAGCGACCAATCAGAATAGCGCCTCACTTCCCATAGAGATAGAATGGACAAAAATTCGTCCATTCTATCTCTATGGGAAATGAGGCGCTATTCTGATTGGTCGCTGTGTGCTGCCGCTGACCAATCAGAATAGCGCCTCACTTCCAAATAGAGATACATAGCGGTGTTTCCAACAATTTATGGCCGGGCCCTTGGTTCGATCTTCGGCCACGGCGCTCGGCTGTCGCCGGACTTACCGCGGCTGCAAAGACTCACCTATCTATCTATCTATCAATCAATCTATCTATCTCTGTCTCTCTATCTCTCATAAATTCGGCGAAACACCGCTATGTATCTCTATGGGAAGTGAGGCGCTATGCTGATTGGTCGGCGCAGCACACAGCGACCAATCAGCATAGCACCTCACTTAAGCGGGAAATTTGAAACTCAAAGTCGTCCATTCTATGTCTATGGGAACTGTGGCGCGATTCTGATTGGTCGCTGTGTGCTGCCGGCGGCTGCCGGATCAGAATAGAGCCTCACTTTCAGCGGTAAATTTGAAACTCAAAGTCATCCATTCTATCTCTATGGGAAGTGAGGAGCTATTCTGATTGGTCACCGCCAGCACACAGCGACCAATCAGAATAGCGCCTCACTTCCCATAGAGATATAATGGACGAAAAATCGTCCATTATATCTCTATTGGAAGTGAGGCGCTATTCTGATTGGTCGCTGTGTGCTGCCGGCGACCAATCAGAATAGCGCCTCACTTCCCATAGACGTATGATGGACGACTTTTCGTCCATTATATCTCTATGGGAAGTGAGGCGCTATTCTGATTGGTCGCTGTGTGCTGCCGGCGACCAATCAGAATATCGCCTCACTTCCCATAGACATATAATGGACGACTTTGAGTTTCAAATTTACCGCTCAAAGTGAGGCGCTATTCTGATTGGTCGCCGGCAGCAGACAGCGACCAATCAGAATAGCGCCTCACTTCCCATAGACATATAATGGACGACTTTTCGTCCATTATATGTCTATGGGAAGTGAGGCGCTATTCTGATTGGTCGCCGCCAGCACACAGCGACCAATCAGAATAGCGCCTCACTTCCCATAGAGAATAATAGCGGTTTTTTCAAATAAACTATAGCCGGGCCCTTGGTTCTATTTTCGGCCACGGGTCTCAGCTCTCGTCGGTCGTCGCCGGGGCGGGTCCCCCACCCCGGCGACGACCAACGAAAGCCGAGACCCGTGGCCGAAAATAGAACCAAGGGCCTGGCTAATCTCCGCTTCAAACACCGCTATTATTCTCTATGGGAAGTGAGGCGCTATTGTGATTGGTTGCCGGCAGCACACAGCGACCAATCAGAATAGCGCCTCACTTCCCATAGACATATAATGGGCGACTTTTCGTCCATTATATCTCTATGGGAAGTGAGGCGCTATTCTAATTGGTCACTGTGTGCTGCCGCCGATCAATCAGAATAGCGCCTCACTTCCCATAGACATATAATGGACGACTTTCTGTTTCAAATTTACCGCTGAAAGTGAGGCGCTATTCTGATTAGTCGCTGCCAGCACACAGCGACCAATCAGAATAGCGCCTCACTTCCCATAGAGATAGAATGGACAAAAATTCGTCCATTCTATCTCTATGGGAAATGAGGCGCTATTCTGATTGGTCGCTGTGTGCTGCCGCTGACCAATCAGAATAGCGCCTCACTTCCAAATAGAGATACATAGCGGTGTTTCCAACAATTTATGGCCGGGCCCTTGGTTCGATCTTCGGCCACGGCGCTCGGCTGTCGCCGGACTTACCGCGGCTGCAAAGACTCACCTATCTATCTATCTATCTATCAATCTATCTATCTCTGTCTCTCTATCTCTCATAAATTCGGCGAAACACCGCTATGTATCTCTATGGGAAGTGAGGCGCTATGCTGATTGGTCGGCGCAGCACACAGCGACCAATCAGCATAGCACCTCACTTAAGCGGGAAATTTGAAACTCAAAGTCGTCCATTCTATGTCTATGGGAACTGTGGCGCGATTCTGATTGGTCGCTGTGTGCTGCCGGCGGCTGCCGGATCAGAATAGAGCCTCACTTTCAGCGGTAAATTTGAAACTCAAAGTCATCCATTCTATCTCTATGGGAAGTGAGGAGCTATTCTGATTGGTCACCGCCAGCACACAGCGACCAATCAGAATAGCGCCTCACTTCCCATAGAGATATAATGGACGAAAAATCGTCCATTATATCTCTATTGGAAGTGAGGCGCTATTCTGATTGGTCGCTGTGTGCTGCCGGCGACCAATCAGAATAGCGCCTCACTTCCCATAGACGTATAATGGACGACTTTTCGTCCATTATATCTCTATGGGAAGTGAGGCGCTATTCTGATTGGTCGCTGTGTGCTGCCGGCGACCAATCAGAATATCGCCTCACTTCCCATAGACATATAATGGACGACTTTGAGTTTCAAATTTACCGCTCAAAGTGAGGCGCTATTCTGATTGGTCGCCGGCAGCAGACAGCGACCAATCAGAATAGCGCCTCACTTCCCATAGACATATAATGGACGACTTTTCGTCCATTATATGTCTATGGGAAGTGAGGCGCTATTCTGATTGGTCGCCGCCAGCACACAGCGACCAATCAGAATAGTGCCTCACTTCCCATAGAGAATAATAGCGGTTTTTCAAATGAACTATAGCCGGGCCCTTGGTTCTATTTTCGGCCACGGGTCTCAGCTCTCGTCGGTCGTCGCCGGGGCGGGTCCCCCACCCCGGCGACGACCAACGAAAGCCGAGACCCGTGGCCGAAAATAGAACCAAGGGCCTGGCTAATCTCCGCTTCAAACACCGCTATTATTCTCTATGGGAAGTGAGGCGCTATTGTGATTGGTTGCCGGCAGCACACAGCGACCAATCAGAATAGCGCCTCACTTCCCATAGAGAATAATAGCGGTGTTTCAAGCGAACTATAGCCGGGCCCTTGGTTCTATTTTCGGCCACGGGTCTCGGCTTTCGTCGGCTATCTATGTATCTATTTCTATCTATCTATCTATCTATCTATCTATCTATCTATCTATCTATCTATCTATCTATCTATGCATCTATTTCTATCTATCTATCTATTTCTATCTATCTATCTATCTATCTATCTATCTATCTATCTATCTATCTATCTATCTATCTATCTATCCATCTATCTATCTATCTATCTATCTATCTAACCTGTAAAAGCTCTCAATAGAGGTGAATGTGAATGTGAATATCCCTAAAACAAGCACTAGCAACGTTTTTGCATGAGTAAATGCTCTGTCCATCCCATTTTTATAACTGTTGTAACTGCAGTAAGTTTTACAAACTTTTGTATGCTTTCAATTGCTTTTATTATTAAAGATTGTAATCATTTTGGCCCAATATTTCGTATGAAACCTTCTTGTTGCTATATAAGCCATATATTATGTGGAACTTGAAAACAACTTCAATGTATTGTAGTAAAATCAGAGAATGTTTATTGGCAACTACTTCATATTCTGTACATATTGTATATCACTATTTTGCATCCTCCTTCAAGGGGTTTCTGTGAGTAGAGAAACATTTCCCTAAAAATACTACTTATCCATTCCCGTATGTTATATAGCAAGTCTAGAATCATAATATCATACAATGGTGGAGTTGGAAGGAATCTTCTGGGTCATTGTGTGAAGGGACCTCCTGGGTCATCATGTGAAGGGACCTCCTGGGTCATCATGTGAAGGGACCTCCTGGGTCATCATGTGAAGGGACCTCCTGGGTCATCGTGTGGAGGGACGTCCTGGGTCATCGTGTGGAGGGACCTCCTGGGTCAGCGTGTGGAGGGACGTCCTGGGTCATCGTGTGGAGGGACGTCCTGGGTCATCGTGTGGAGGGACCTCCTGGGTCATCGTGTGGAGGGACCTCCTGGGTCATCGTGTGGGGGGACCTCCTGGGTCATCATGTGGAGGGACCTCCTGGGTCATCATGTGAAGGGACCTCCTGGGTCATCATGTGAAGGGACCTCCTGGGTCATCGTGTGGAGGGACGTCCTGGGTCATCGTGTGGAGGGACCTCCTGGGTCATCATGTGAAGGGACCTCCTGGGTCATCGTGTGGAGGGACGTCCTGGGTCATCGTGTGGAGGGACCTCCTGGGTCATCGTGTGGAGGGACCTCCTGGGTCATCGTGTGGGGGGACCTCCTGGGTCATCGTGTGGAGGGACCTCCTGGGTCATCATGTGAAGGGACCTCCTGGGTCATCATGTGAAGGGACCTCCTGGGTCATCGTGTGGAGGGACGTCCTGGGTCATCGTGTGGAGGGACGTCCTGGGTCATCGTGTGGAGGGACGTCCTGGGTCATCGTGTGGAGGGACGTCCTGGGTCATCGTGTGGAGGGACCTCCTGGGTCAGCGTGTGGAGGGACGTCCTGGGTCATCGTGTGGAGGGACGTCCTGAGTCATCGTGTGGAGGGTCCTCCTGGGTCGTTGTGTGGGGGGACCTCCTGGGTCATTGTGTGGAGGGACCTCCTGGGTCATCGTGTGGAGGGACCTCCTGGGTCATCGTGTGGGGGGACCTCCTGGGTCATCGTGTGAAGGGACCTCCTGGGTCATCATGTGAAGGGACCTCCTTGGTCAGCGTGTGGAGGGACGTCCTGGGTCATCGTGTGGAGGGACCTCCTGGGTCATCTGGTCCAAACCCCTGCTCATATCAGGATTGACTAAATTATCCCAGACAGAAGGTTGTCCACTATAATAACATTGATGACCTTTCATTAAAATAGGTCATCAATGTCCAATTGACTGGGTCCAACACCTGGCACACTATCAATCAGCTCTTATAGGTACCAGCAGCAGCAGGTGGCTGAAAATGCTCTGTTCCACAGCTGCTCCATCTTCTGGCAGTGGCCAGGGCTGAGTACTGCACATACGCCTCCAAATCTAATCAATAGGAGGTTGATGAGCAGCACCCAGCTATAGCCACTATTAGAAGACAAAGCAGCTCCAGAACTGAGCATTTCTGGCCACCTACTGCTGCCGCCGGTACCAAGAACAGATGATTGACAGGGCCAATAACTGTTGATCGGCAGGGGTTCTGGGTGTTGGACCCTGGCTGATCAGACATTGATGACCTATTTTAAGGATAGCTCATTATTGTTAAAGTAGTGGACAACCCCTTTAAAGATTATGAATCTGACTAAACAGTTTCTGAGTGTGAAAGTACACAGTAACACATAGGTGTCAATTGACAGATAGTCACTCTCAGGGCAAAAAGTCTCTTCCTATCACTTGTTTAGACCAAAAGCATTCTAGTTTAACGCTCTGCATGGCAATCAGCACTTGATGCCTGATAGCGCCAAACTTCTCAATTTGTAATTTTCCAGCTTCTTCTTGCTAACAAGGTTGTACAATGCATCTTTGTCACCATGCTCTGTCTCTTATCTAGAACGAGGATCTCTTTGAGCAGCGCCCCCCGTTGGTACCCCAGAAGCTTGTTATTTTAATTGTCCAATTAAAGCAACATTTATTTATCACATAGCTACAAAGACCACAGGCTATCCTCCTGTAGGTCCGGCAAGATCACAATATTTGAACAGTGCTGAAGAAAACACACATCATTGTACTCTACCAGATACAAATAGATCAAGCTTGAATATTAAGGGGGAGTCACACGCGTCAATGTCGTCAGTGAGATGATCGCTGACGACATTGACGGCTGATTGCTGGTGAGCTGTCACACAGACAGACTCACCAGCGATCAATTGACCAGAGACATCATGGAAACGATTTAAATATCATTTCCACGATGTCTTGCTCCCGCTGCCAGGCTGCTGGAAGCGGGAGCAGGCTGGTCTCCAAGGTAAACTGCGGGTATCTAGGCAGCGCGCGCTGCCTAGATACCCGACGTGTACCTTAGTTACCAGCCTCCTCCGCTCACCGGCGAGCGGAGGAGGCTGGTAACTAAGGTACACGTCGGATATCTAGGCAGCGCGCGCTGCCTAGATACCCGCAGTTTACCTTGGATACCAGCTCCCAGCGCTTGTGAGAGGCGCTGGGAGCTGGAATATCGCTACTCCCGGTGTCACACGCAGCGATGCTGCGTGTCCACCGGGCGACAATCGCCAGGTTTTAGAGCAGGTTCTAAAACCTGGCGATCATCAACCAGCGATTTATCGCTGGTTGATTCAGTATGTCACACGCGTCAATATCGCTGCAACGTCACGTGCAGCCGAGATCGTGCAGGCGATATTGACGCGTGTGATTCCCCCTTTAGAGATGAGCAAATGTGATGCACCGTATTTCAAATTTCAAAATTCTTTTGAATTTGGAAAGGATTTTCAGTAGGCATCAAATAAATGTAATAAGCCCTCACATGATATCCTGACATGCAATGTTAGTCTACCTCATGGCGTCACTTAAAGTGTAACCTCCATTTAAAGTTTTAAATGTTTATTTAATAAAAATGTAGAGCAAATGATTACATTAAACTTTCAAATATACTTCATAAGAGAAATCTGGAAGAAAACCTTTCAAAAAAACTTCAAGAAGATGTCCCCACTAGGCTGCTTCTAAACCTGACAAACAGTTGTGCTCAAAAGATTACATGCCCCGAGAGATTTTTTGCTTTCTTCGCCTTTTATCAGAGAATATGAATGATAACAAAAATCTTTTTTTTCCACTCATGGTTAGTGGTTGGGTGAAGCCATTTATTGTCAAACTTCTGTGTTTTCTCTTTTGAAATCATAATGACAACCAAAAACATCCAAATGACCCTGATCAATGGTTCACCTTCCCCAGTTCTTAATCCGGTGTATTGCCCCCTGTAACATCAATGACAGCTTGAAGTCTTTTGTGGTAGTTGTGGATGAGGCTCTGTATTTTCTCAGATGGTAAAGCTGCCCATTCTTCTTGGTAGAAAGCCTCCAGTTCCTGTAAATTCCTGGGCTGTCTTGCATGAACTGCGCTTTGCTAGAGTTCTCCCCAGAGTGGCTCAATGATATTGAGGTCAGGAGACTGAGATGGCCACTCCAGAACCTTCACTTTGTTCTGCTGTAGCCAATGACAGGTCGACTTGGCCTTGTGTTTTGGATTGTTGTCATGTTGGAACATCCAATTACGTCCCATGCGCTGCTTCCCAGCTGATGAGGGGTAATTTGCCTCTAGTGTTTGCTGATAACATGCTGCATTCATCTTTCCTTCAACCTTGACCAAGTTTCCTGTGTCTTTGTAACTCACACATCCCATCATCAGTAATCCACCTCCGTGCTTTATAGTAGAAATGTTGTTCCTTTCATCATAGGCCTTGTTGACATCTGTCTAAATTTATGGTTGTGGCCAAAAAGTTTGATTTTGGTCTCATCACTCCAAATGATCTTGTTCCAGGAGTTTGGAGGTTTGTCTCTGTGCTGTTTGGCGTATTCTAGGCAAGATACTTTGTGGAATTTGCGCAGTAATGGCTTTCTTTTGGCGATTCGACCATGCAGCCCATTTTTCCTCAAGTGCCTCCTTGCTGTGCATCTTGAAACAGCCACACCGCTAGTTTTCATTGAGTCGTTTATTTCAGTTCATATTATTTGTGGGGTTTTCTTTGTATCCATACAATTTTTCTGGCAGTTGTGGCCAAATATTTTTATTTTTTTTTCAGTGAGGAACCGCAGCTGCCCTCTACTCACCATGTGCGGCGGGTGCTCCCTGCAGTCACCCAATTGCAGCCACTTCTGACTCCGCAGCATGAAATAAACATGCTGCGGAGGAGCGGAATGCCGGTAACCCGCACCGCAGCTCCAAACACGCTGGGTGGGTTAGCATAGTGAGGATGGGATTTCTTGAAATCCCATCTCACTATACTAGTACTGTACTACGCAGCTTTTGGACGCAGCGGTAAGACCTGCGTCCAAAACGCTGCGCATAATGACCTGTGAGCACACACCCTTATTGTGACGATGTGTAAACCCCACCCCCTTATATGGCCTAATTCAGTGTGGGAGCTGAAGTTGATTTTAATGACAACTAGCATGTATCATGTTTAGAAACAGCATAGTGGGGGCATCTTCTAGATGGTTTTTGAAAGATTTTCTTCCAGAATTTTCTTATAAATTGCATTTGAAAGTTTATTATAATCACTTGCCTACTATATACTATATATTATGTTAAAATAAACTTTAGACAGCAGTTACCCTTTAACATCTACTTAATGCCAGAGATGTCATACAGTGAAGATGGACAAGAAGACAAAGTCAGATGGAGGAAGAAAGGAATTAGAGGTAGAGGTGGTACCAGGACTGCTGAGAGGCAGGGTTGCTGTAATAACCTCTGTACATCTTTAAACCATCAGGATGTGTGTATGCTTATTTGAGTGCATCAAATCATAAAAAATATCTGATAAGTTGATTCAACTTTAATTGATTTGCTCATCTCATTGAGTAAACATTGGTTCTCAAAAGAACGTGCAGGAAAAACAATATTTGTCACTACCAAATCTGCAATGTATGGGGGTTTCACATTTTAACCTCCTTACAAATTGGTAGTTGAACATAGAGAATGTATTTAACCCTTTGGAGCTATTTGATGTACATATGTAATGCTGAAACAGGTGTCAGTCACTGCTGGGGGAGCGGATATAACCGCCAGTCACTATGCACAGGTGGTGATTGAAGCCGCACCTGCGACACCCTCAGACTGAAAGCCCGAGTCTGCTAGGAGGAGTAATGGACCGGCAGGGGGCTCTCAGTGTGATAGGAGCAGGGCCTCAGAATGCAATTAGCGTAGATAATCAATATCTTGCAGGATTATGTTTTTAATGATAGGTACCAGGACTCCTTTATAGGGGACTAATAATTAAGTCAAACGAACCAAGAAATATAGTATTAATCCAATATTTGCGGTTAATAATGTTTTTAAAAGATAGCTTCCATTTAAAGTCCTTTTAGGGGACTAATAAATAATCAGAAATCAAACAAACATAAAAAAATATTTTATATGCTAAAAATAAATTCATGCTTTTAAAAATTAAAATTTTTCCAATTTTTTTTTTTTATCTTTAATTAAAAGTTTTTCTTTTTTTAACCTCTTTCCGACATTTCACGTACTGGGTACATCATGTGTCTTCTCCCTCATATTGGTGTGAGCTCCGGCGCTTAGCTCACCTCTTTACCCCTTGATCTCATCAGCTGAGATGTGGGGCTAACACCGCCAATAAGATCGTGCTCCGTTCAGTAGTGTTAACCCTTTGAATCGCGCTGTAATTCACTGACAGTGCAATCCAAAGTGCCGTGGCATTCCCCGCCTGATCGGACAGCACGTGATCTTATGGTGGGATCTCCATGTGTCATCTGGATAGCCTGGGGTACTGCAATGACCCAGATGCTATCAGGGTTCACTTCTTGTGGATGGTTGGCAAGTGGCAGAATCCACATGACTTGATCATTTGTGCTATGTCTTGAAGTGCTGCAGCTCATCAGGACATAGCAGAAGCGATAGGACTTGCAGCACTGAGGCCCCATAGGGAGCAGTGTAAAATAAAGAAAAATAGAAAAAAAAAGTTTTAAAAAATATGCAAAAAAAACACAAAAAGTTCAAATCACCCCCTTTTGCCCCATTCAAAATAAAAGTATTAAAAAAAAATTAAAAAATACAGACATATCGCCACATTCAGAAATGCCCCATCAATCAAAATATAAAATCAAGTAATCAGATCTGTAAACTGCGTAATGTAAAAAAAGTTCAATCGCTAATACAGTAGTTCTATGGGCATTTGCACAACCACAGAACTACTGTAAATGATTTCAGCACCCTGGACAGCAGCCTCTAGACTACGCAAGTGGCGTAAGCACCAGGGACAACTACTTATAAACGATGCTGTCCTGTCCCTGCTGCCTACACAAAGTATGTGTATACTCCTGCAAACCCAGGAGCCGGCGGCTTCATTGTAAAGTACAGGAAAAGCTGACAATAGCGGCGATCATGTAAAATAAAGAATTAACCCTTGACATGCCGATCTCTGTGGACAACATGTCTCTAGGGAGGTGGGAACTCCAGAGCATGTGGCAACTGTCTCTAGGGAGCCCACCTCCCTAGAGACATGTTGCCCACATCTATCAGTAACATTAACCCTTTGTTCATCCCTGCAGCAGCAGGGATGAACAAAGCATCCGGCTACCGCAGGCATTCACATGTGCCTTGCGGTAGCCGGATGGGCTCCTATAGGAGCCCATTATAGCAAGCCTGCTGCGGTTTGCAAACCGCTCCGAAAACTGCAGCCTGCATGATGTTTAACGCAGGCTGCAAATCCGGAAGCATAACCGGATTGCATGTAGTGCAATCCGGTTTTATAATGGGCTCCTATGGGCTGCAGATCCTGATCCAGTTTTGAGCATTTTTACAGCTCAAAACCGGATCAGGATCTGCATTTGCTACTGCAAATGTGATCCTAGCCTTATTCTAACTTTTAACAACATTAGAAAGATCATGTTAAAAATGCATGTCATATGCACGTCATAAATATGACATGCACATGACATATAGATGCTAGGTGCAAGGAAACTGCACACTGGTATATCATAATGCATGACACCACATGTCACTCTGCTATTTTTCTCACTGTGATCTGCGGTGAGAAAATATCCACAGAAGTGAGTGCATCCTAATATGGTCCATACAAAAGTTTCTGAGAAGAAGACATCGGGGGCTCATTGCTCAAATCGAGCAGGTTGGACCCTCTGACGGGGTTGACTTGAATAATGAGTACAATGGAAGTCAATTACTGGGCAGTCCGTCTGACATCATTCACTCTGTGTCAGATAGTTCCCGAACGAGACATATGAGCATCAGCCAAGTACCGAGCATACGTAGCACCCTGATACTCTATCAAGTATATAACAGTGATGAACACGCTAAGTCATCATTGATAATAACCATGTGTGTAAAGGGGCTTTACAAACAATCTAACATGGTATGGAAAAAAAAAATACTACTTGTGCAACTCATTCCCTTCTACTCTTCTTAAGCGGGTCTGGTCTTCTTCTTGCGATTATCTGCACATCTCAATTAGACAGTGCTACTATATGGACATTTGATTCCGGCTGCCAATGACTGGTATAGACCTTTAGTGGTGGGTAACCAAGGGGTAGCCTGCAATGGTGACATGCTTGCTATGACTGGAAGCAGAAATGTGGAAACCAATGGGGCAGGAAGCATTAGAAAACAGAACTGTAAGTTTTTTGTTTTTTCTTTTAATATTGTGGTTTTTAGTTATTATTATTATTATTTAAAGCAGAAGTGGAAAATCCCATTAATCTATTTTGTTAAAAGTAATCTGCCACCAAGATTTTGCTACCTTGTCCAAGAGCAACAAAATGTAGGAAAAGAGACCATGACGCCATCAATGTATCACTTAGTTTACTGGGTGCAGAGGTTGGGACACAATCAGAGTTCTAGCATGAAACAGAGCTCAGGAAGCGCATATCACAGTTCTCTGTGTACACTGTTAATACACAGTGCTTATCACAGGAAATGGGGGTGGTCAGATTAGCGGTCAGTCTCATGAGACCTAGTCCAGGCAGTCACTGCATCTTGGTGATAAAACCTTTACTAATTAGTAAATTAGTAACAGCGCACAGCCTGATAAATGACACATCACTAGATTCAATGTTTTAACCCCTACCTCACTCTGTACTCAGATCACAGCAATATCCTTCTGACAAATTGCCTTCGAAATATTAAAATATGACATATTTATAAGAGAAACTTTGATAGAAAGTGAGAAAATAATATATGAAAAGAAATAGTTTGACCTTGTATAGTAGTCACTTACTCTGCCATTTTTCCATGTTATGTTCTTGTTGTGAAAATGAAACTGTTCATCTTCCGAGAAATAGCGCCCTGTGTGCTCGAAATATATGTGATCATCTTTAATAACCAAGTTCAATATTTGTTGTGAAAAATTTGTAAAGAGCACCCTGTCCTCACTAAATGAAATCTTCTTACCGTAATCGTCCAAATAATTAATTATTTTAATAAAATGCTTCATCTATAACAGAGAAAAATTAATGAAATTCAAAATGAACAAAAAATATTCCACAACAAGAAATAGCAAAAGAATCTCACATAACCTAAAGTGAACTTGTCAGAAGTTTTTCCGCATATAAACTACAGCCACCCCCAGTAAGGTCTTATATACAGCATTCTAGAACACTGTATATTCAGTGGGTATGCAAACTATTCAGACCGCTTTAAGTTTTTCACTCTTTGTTTCATTGCAGCTGACCCGCCCCAGGGCCTTGGGGTACCCAGTCCCGGGTGTTTAGTTCACAGGGGATGTTACTGGGGCCTGTGCCCGGTTCCGTGGCTCTGGTGGTCGATGAAAAAAGTCAATAAAAATAAAAGTGTTTTGTGACGCCACCTACGGTTCCGGTAATGTTACCGGCGCTGCTGGACAGACCTCCAGGGTGATGGTGGAGCAGCAAGATGGTTCCACTTCCCGCAGGTGGGGAGGAATCCCCGGGGCAGTAATGGAAGTTTATGATTTCACAAAGGGATGCAGCTTACACCAGGCCTTGTCACTTGTCCTCTCCCTGCTGCGGTCGGCGGCTCCTCAGTGGAGTCTTTTCACTCTGTACAGGTTTACTGGCAGTTCTTTAAAGCATGTTGAAAGATAGCACTGTCTTTTCGGGTCTGCCTGACCTTGGTAGTACCTGGGGAACCAGGATGCTTTACTCAGTACCCTCGGTGGTATGACTGCCGTTCCTGTCCGGTCCCTCACTGCTCTCTCTCCTGTCTTCTTCAGCGCTCCTACGCACTGAGCCTCGAGCTACCCCCTTGGATTCACTCTGGAGGACTCATCTCCAGGTCCCCCGGACCCTATATGATGCCTTTTCATGATGCGCCGGGTGTTCGGCCGCGACTTCCACTAGAAGCTTGGGTCTCCGGCTCAACGGCTCGGTGAAAGATTCTCGCAACCTTGCTCAGAGCTGGTCCTCTATTCCGTGACAGATCCCTCCAGTCGGTAGATGCACCGGGTCCGGGTTCAAGATGCACTGCACTACCTTGTGCCCTTATGATCTCCTTCTGTCCTGACGGCTTCTCCACCATCCTGCACTCCTGACCGCTGAACGGAGCTCTACTCATTCTCTCTGAACTAACTCTCCTCCCACCCACACACTTTTCTACCCCGTCACACCTCCCATAGGACTGGGTCCTCCCTGAAGCAGGTCCACCAATGGTCTCCTATCTAGGGTGTGTGTGGATATTTTGTGTGAGGGTCCTTTGTGCAGCATCCCAATTCCCTAGTCACAGGGATACTACACAATCTTATATGGTGCAGTACCCCTACGTGGCGTCCCGACCAAGTGGGTCACCACACAGCCATTTTGTAAATTCAGTAAAGTTCAATTTTTCCTCATTAATGTACACTCTGCACCCCATCTTGACTGGAAAAAAACAGAAATGTACATATTTGTTCAAATGTATTAAAAAAAAAAAAACTGATATATCCCATGGTCATAATTATTCAGACCCTTTGCTCAGACATCCATATTTAAGTCACATGCTGTCCGTTTCATAGTGATCTTCCTTGAGATTGTTCTACTTGTTCATTGGCGTCCAGCTGTGTTTCATTAAACTGATAGGACTTGATTTGGAAGGCACACACCTGTCTATATAAGACCTCACAGCTCACAGTGCATGTCAGACCAAATGAGAATAATGAGGTCAAAGGAACTGCCCAAGGAGCTCAGAGAATGAATTGTGGCAAGGCACAGATCGGGCAAAGGTTACAAAAGAATTTTTGCAGTACTCAAGGTACCTAACAGCACAGTGGCCTCCATAATCCTTAAATGGCAGATGTTTGGGGCTAGCAGACGACTTCCTAGACCTGATCAACCAAACTGAGAAATTGTGCGAGAAGAGCCTTGGTGAGAGAGCTAGGGAAGAACCCCAACATCACTGTGGCTGACCTCCAGAAATGCAGTAGGGAGATGGGAGAAAGTTTCAGAAAGTCAACTATCACTGCAGCCTCCACCAGTCGGGCCTTTATGGCAGAGTGGCCCGAAGGAAGCCTCTCCTCAGTCAATATAAACTGGAATTTAAGAAAAAGGCACAAACATAGGGATTATCTGTGTTATATATGTCATTATTAAAAGATTAAGGCTCACCTTACTAAGTTGCATATATCTACAACAACTGTATGCGCTCGGCACTCTTCATGTACATAGAGGTAAGTCTGCAGCAGTATCCCTCACAGAGTGTACCCAATAACAAGCAGGAGTAGAAAAAGGGATTATTACCGCGCTCCCATCAAACAAGACAATTAATGATTCTTTCATAACGTCAACCAAAGATGTGTGATTTATTTTAACGCTTTTCAGGGCATAGATGCCCCTTCTTTAGGAAAAATCACAGATGTATATTCCAACACCCTACCTTCACCTTCCAACAAGAAAATGACCCTAAACACACAGCTAAAATAACAATGAAGTTGCTTCAGAACAAATCTGTGACCATTCTTGACTGGCCCAGCCAGAGCCCTGACCTAAAACCAATTGAGCATCTCTGAAGAGATCTGAAAATGGCTCCACCAATGTTCACATCGAACCTGACAGAAACTGAAGAAGATCTGCAAGGAAGAATGGCCAAGGATCCTCAAATCCAGGGGTGAAAAACTAGTTGCATAACTCCAAAGAAGACTCACGGCTGAACTAGCTCAGAACGTGCTTCTACGCAATACTAAGCAAAGGGGCTGGATCCTTATGACCATGTGATATTTAAGTTTTTCCTTTTTAATAAATTTGCACAAATATCTTCACTTGAATTCACCAAATGGCTGCAGTGAGACAAAGAGTGAAAAATTTAAAGGGGTCTGAATTATTTCCATACCCACTGGAAGACCCTAAGCTGAATATACTTACAAGTTGGGCAGTCCTGTCCAAAGAGTTTCACTGCTCTTATTCAGGTGCCTCCTTTCTTCATGAGATCAGCATCCTCCTCCTCTGCTTCATGTCGGTGAAACATTTTATGTCACCCACAAACAGTCTCCATTATTGTGCTTTTGTGCACAGGTATTTATCTCTGCCCATCTGAGGGCAGAGTAAAGTACCGTAATGCACAGGAGAGGGGAAAGGTCAAAGAATGCTAGTACATGAGTAGTATGTGGGTGTTCTTTGCCCTTTCCCCATGCCTTCATATTACAGCACTTTTCTCAACAACACACAATTTCCTTAATGGTAAGGTCATGGTGTCCTACGCGAAAATATCTTAACATGAGTAATTTATTATGTTTTAAGCTTATTTCATAAATTGAAAATATTCTGAAGCTCAGAATAAAAATGTAAATAAGATAAATGAAAAAGAAACTGATCAAAATTAGAGAATACTTTCAGATACCTGCAAGTTATTGGTGTTAATCTGCATGGAGTGCTAATTTCCCAAACAAACCCTATTTAACTGGGAGCCTAACTTTTCAGTTTGCAGTTACTTTGCAAAAATGCTGAATAAAACCATCCGGCAGCAGGTTGTCCAGGTGAAGGCCAAAGGGATCACCCTATCAGCCATAGAAACAGAAGGTGGTCGATCCAAGCCTGTGATTTCTAGAATTTTGCATCTTTACAACATCACAAACTCTTTCATGTCTCCTAAGAATATGTAAATAAGTCTGTGGAGCCTCGGTTAGGAGTCTCAAACACAGGACTAGCCAGATATCCTTCCAGGGAAGGACCCAGTCAAGGGGTGGCTCCTTGCGGAGAACACCATAACCACCATGTTAAGTGGCCCTTTTAGTCAATATCCGAGGCTCCACAGACTTATTTGCATATTCATAATTCCCAGGAGGCAATGCGCGTAGGAATTCACTGTGTTGAGCGCTTTAGCCGGCTGCCCACAGTGTTTTCTTGGACTGGTCTCCCTGAGATCAGTGAATACTTTGTGATGTCTCCCAAGAAGGCTGTTTACCCTCGAAAGACAAATGCTAGAGATGACAAGATAATGTGGAGACTCTCAGTGGGTAATCATTTTTACATAGCAGCTGGAATAGTTTGCCAGTTCAACACTGAACAGGGTAAGAATCTCTCTTGTCATCTTGTCATGTAGTGTTACAAAATTTAAAAGCATTTAGACTGAAATCCCACGCTGCAGTGACCAAACCTCTTATTAGGAGAAAGTATCAAAAGGCTAGACGTACCTTTGGTGAGGAGGATGTTGTGTGGACAGAGGAGAAGTATCCACAGGTCATTTTAGTGATGAAAGCAAGTGTAATTTACTTGGGTCTGAAGGGGAAACATTATTTTGGTCAAAAAACTGGGGAAAGCCTGAACTCAAAGTGTGTAAAGAATTCCATGAAAGGTGGTGGAGGAAGGGTAGGGTCACATTGGCGTTTTTTGTTTAAAATCCTGATCCGGTTTTGAGCTTTAAAAAAGCTCAAAACCGGACCAGGAAAGGCTCCTGATGGAAGCCTATGCAAAACACCGGATGGCTTCACAAGCCATCCGGTGGCCGGATCCGGCACTGCTGCCTGCGTTTAAAATCATGCAGGCAGCAGTTTTCGCAGCGTTTCTGGGACCGCACTGCGGTCACCGGATGGCTCAGGATGTGTAATCCTGAGCCATCCGGTAACTGCAGAGTGTGCGGATCCCGATCGGCCAAGTTAATAAAGATTTAATTTAAGTACAGAACTGACTGTTAGAGGTCTGTAGGGGGGCTTAGACCCCCCCTACAGACCGGGCGGCCACTTCTATAGTGTGTTCTTCTACAATTGTACCTATGGCACGGGCTGATCTGAGCTCCGTGCATGTGGTCCAAATATCCCCCCTCCCCCTATCACTATACAGGGGTGCATACACCCCTGTAGTACAGTACTGCTTTATTTAAGTTATAAACAGCAAGATTTGTCCCAAACGGAAGATAATTAGATATTTACATGTTCCATAGGCAGAGTCGAGTGATTTCCATGGGCGGGGCTGTGTGCAGTAGCCTCCGCCCGCTCCTTCTTGATGCCCGCCCCCTCTGGCCGTAATCCAGTGTTGTGGGGGTGGCCGAGTCGTTAAAGGGGCGTGGCTAACCATGAGCCGCGGTTAGCCACGCCCCTTTAACGACTCGGCCACCCCCACAACACTGGATTACGGCCAGAGGGGGCGGGCATCAAGAAGGAGCGGGCGGAGGCTACTGCACACAGCCCCGCCCATGGAAATCACTCGACTCTGCCTATGGAACATGTAAATATCTAATTATCTTCCGTTTGGGACAAATCTTGCTGTTTATAACTTAAATAAAGCAGTACTGTACTACAGGGGTGTATGCACCCTGTATAGTGATAGGGGGAGGGGGGATATTTGGATCACATGCACGGAGCTCAGATCAGCCCGTGCCATAGGTACAATTGTAGAAGAACACTATAGAAGTGGCCGCCCGGTCTGTAGGGGGGGTCTAAGCCCCCCTACAGACCTCTAACAGTCAGTTCTGTACTTAAATTAAATCTTTATTAACTTGGCCGATCGGGATCCGCACACTCTGCAGTTACCGGATGGCTCAGGATTACACATCCTGAGCCATCCGGTGACCGCAGTGCGGTATTCTGCACACATTTTTGAATAAAAATGTGTGTGTCCGGAATTGCATTCACCGCATCCGGATCCGGATGCGGTGAATGCAATTCATGTTTGCAATGTGACCCTACCCGAAGTGTCTTGGTTTGGGGAAAGTTTTCTGCTGCAGGGGTTGGACCTCTCATACAGCTACATGGCAAAGAAAATGCGTAAAAAGTGTGTATCAGAACCTTCTTCAACAACATGCGGCTTCTCATCTTTAAATCAGCAGAAATTTTCAGGCAGGACAATGCCCCCTGTCACACAACAAAAGAGGAAAAGCAGATCTGAACCGAAAACATTGAAACAATGAAATCGCCACCAAGAATCCTGAATTAAACCTAATAGTAATTGTCAAGCCCACTGGGACGGGGTACTCGGTTCCGGACCGGGTCGCTGCTGGGGATGTCACGGAGGTCCTGGTCCGGACCGTGTCCCGAGCCCACACAAGTAAAGGGGGAATATGTACAAGGGATAAATGTTTGTCGTGACGCCACCCATGGTGTGTGGTCAGTAATGGGATCACTGCTGCTGCAGAACCTGCGGGGATGATGTTAGGCAGCTGTAGATGGAACAGCCCTCCGCGGGTAGAGCTGGGTTCCCCCGGGCAGTGATGGTTAAAGTGTATGATGGTTGATTGTAATAGGTAAAGTTCACTTACTTTCCTGCTGCTGCAGCCTTCTTCCAGCCAGTGTACAGGGCTGACAGGCTGTGGCTCTCCAGGTGGGAACTTTCTGCTGTCCTGCTGGAAGAAGCTATACACAGGCAAAGGAGCAATGGTGTCATAAAGCTCTGTTTGCAGTTAATCGTACAAGGGAGTCAGAAGCAGGGTTCACCAGGTTTACTGTGCAGTTCTCTCAGTACAATAGTTCAGGTTACAGTTCACTTCTTACACGGGTTACAGACTTTCCCCTCCGGGTTCCTTTCTACTCCCTGCAGCCAGGTTGTTACTCTGCAACCCCTCACTCTCTCCATCGTCCTTTCCAGGCTTTGTTCTCTGTCTCTGTGTGTGTCTCTGGACAGTTTAGCGGTAGCTCGGACCCTTGTGGATCCTCGTGGTCGCCACTGAGCTGCCTGTCCTTTGGGTAGGAACTCCAACCTAGAATTGGAGCTCCCCGTCGGTGAATCTGGGGATACCGGGTAAATTGTCGGTCCCCTTCAGAGACGACACTCTGCATTCAGCCTAGCCTCCAACAGTCCTCTCCCGCAAGGCACTATCAGGCTCCCTCCTGACCCGTGTGACTCTGGTTTCAATATGGAAGGCTACTCCGCCGGGAGTTGGTCAGTGCTGCCGTATTCCTAGTACCCAGTACTGCTGGTCCTCTCTTTCCTCACACTCCTGGGGTGCTGGCTATGGCTGTGCTTTCTCTCCGTGGTTTCACTGGCACTTCGGATTCTGCATTCCATCAGCCCCGCTCCTCCAGAACGTGTGCTTCCTTCTTTCTGCTCGGCTCACTGTTTCCTACTCTGGTCTTTTCAGCTCGGTCGTGGCTTCCCAGCCCACTGCTGGTCTCCTGGTTTTTACTGGTCGGCACGCTCGGCCTACTGACCCCTTCCTCCTCTCCTTCCCTCTATTTCTACCTTCTGTCACCTGACCTATATGTTGTCCCACCCACTGTTCTCTAAACCCATCACCCCTTGCCCGCCTAGAGTTCCGGGCTCCAGGTTGGGTGTTGCCTCCTAGTGGTGTGTGGGATGTCTGTGAGGGTGTTTGTTGTGCAAACTGTCCTTCCTCCTACCTGGCTGCAGTTCCCTATGTGGCCTCCTGGTCGCAGGGGCTCCACACAATCTCTGGAAAATCCTTGACAAAATTCTGGCCAACAAACCAACAGGGGTCACAGAATAGTGTAAGAGACTGGAAGAAAAGTGGGCCAAAATCCCCCCCAGAGCAGTGTGAGAGACTAACGATGTCCTGTGGCCGCAGATGTGCTGCCGTTATTCACAGCAAAGGACTGTACAAATCAAAGGTTTAATGCTGTCCACTAATTATGATCATCAGGTTTTGTGAAAAATAAGGGTGTTAAGTTAATAATCTTTGGTTATTTTGAAAAACCCTGTTTTAGTAGCATGGTGTGCCCCTTACAGAAAAGACTGTCAAATGTTGAGAAATGTAGATTACATTCTATCTGAAAAAATTAGGTGATCATACATTGTTCGTAATTTTGATAACCACTTTATGTACCAAGAGGGTTGCACTGTACATAACTTTAAGTACAACAAGAGGTTAATGGTATATGTGAGCACCAAGGCATTTATAGAGAGAATTGGGCAGACGACATACCTTGTAGCTGAACAGCCTGTGCTTGTGGAGTCCCAGTGATGGTGCTCGACAGGTTGAGTCTAGTCCAGGCAAGGCAAATTAATCCAATTCTGAAGAAAATCGTGGCACTCTGCAGGAAAGTAAATCTCCTTTATTTCAATAGGTAAAAGCTGGTGCACTATGCCAGTTCATGGAGAGGAGGGACAAGCAGGTGTATTGACAACAAGCTGTTTTGTACATTTGTGCTTCAATAGGTCCACACAACACATCTGTTGAACAGCTGTTTTACTTTCCTGGAATGTGCCACGGTTTTCTTCAGAATCGGACTGTTATAACTTTGCAGTAGTGCGCTGCTTGTCATCTAGCAAATTATTTTCTTCAACGCCTGTTACCACTTCACGGAAGTCAATTTCAAATTTAGCATGAACATTGCAGATTTGGTTTGCGATCGGAAAACCGAGATTTTTCTAAAAAGTGGCCAATCACCTCTTTGTTCGGTAAAAAATTTGGACATTTCCCGTTTGTTTGTTTGGGGCCACCCCAGGGGCAGAGGGTCCTTCAGGAGTACCAAAGCTGGAGCAGCATGGAGAGGAGATGGACACATATGTGACCTGGAGAACCACCATGCTACCCACATACTGGATCACCAATTCCACCAGGAGCATGAGAATAAGAAAGAGGTGGAGGTAGAGGTAGAAGGGACAGAAGGCCCTGTTTCACAGCTGTGTGTATCACCCCAACCGAGGCATTCGACTGGGAGAATGCCATGTGGGGATCCCTACCCCTTCCAAGCAGCTATCCGACACTGCATGAAGCATTCTATCCTGCCTCCTTTATAGAGGAGATTCATTTTGCATATAACATGGCCAGAACTGGTTGCATGGACCTAGGGGAAATAACTTCCATGACCAGTGTACCCAAGACTAGGTGGTGGCATTCTTACAGGATAGGGGGTTTGGCTTCCTATTGGAACAAGCTAGTGAGGATCGGTGCTATGTCAACTGGTCCACCCGGCTGCATGACTATCTTTCCAAAAAACTAAGCACCATCTTTGTCAGGGACGAGGTCACCTTAATGAAGGTGATGGGCAGAAAGGGATGGTTCTCAGTCAGCATAAGGCAGTTTGCCTCTGCCTACGAATATGAGAGGGCTGGAGGTGGGACAAAGACGGCTGGAGGTGGGGAAGACACCAGGGAACACCAAGGACTCATTACTGAGTAAGTGCCTCCGGACTCATTAACTGTACACTTTATAAAGTGTTTTTTACAACTTACAGGGGGGCTAGAGACATGGGGGACCCCTTCCCTGAATGCAGCAGAAATGCTGCATTCAGGGATTCTTTCAGTTTGAAAAGCACCAGGAGGGTGTCAAGTCCTCTTTAAAAAGAGGCTGCACTAAGCAAACAACACCTTGAAGATCAAAGAGATCTCCAAGCAAATCTGAGACAAACTTGTTGAGGAGTACAAGTCAGGTTTGGGTTCTAAAAAAAATCCCAATCTCTGATGATCCCCTAGAGCACCATAAAATTCTTTATCATCAAATGGAAAGAATATGAGACCACATCAAACCTGCCATGACAAAACACTCAGCCCAGACAAAGAGGGCATTAATCAAAGAGACAGAACTGAGACCAAAGGTGACCCTGAAGAGGCTGCAGAGATACCACGCAGAGACTGCAGTATACGTTCATATGACCACAATAAGCTATACACTCCATAGTGCATTTTAATTTGTGTTTGTTTCTGGTGAATTTTTATTTTTCATTTTTAAATTTGTCCTTTTTTGTCATCTGTTTTCGAATGTAGTGTAGGGACCCGTAAGCTTGGGGACCCTTGATATTGGGTTCCTAGCGTGTCTATTTTGGCCAAAGTATGAACCAATACCTCACACTATTAATTATGATTTTATATCATCATTTTTATTTTTCATAGTTTTCTATTTCCATTTTTTCCCATTTTTATGCAGGATGCAACCAGGCCCAATTGGGAGTGTTTGTCCTGTGGGTGCAGCCCTCCTGATCTAATAGTAGGGATAGTATTATTATTATTATTTATTTATAGAGCACCATTGATTCCATGGTCTGTACATGAGAAAGGGTTACATACAAACAAGTTAAAAATACAATGAACAAACTAACAGTGACAGACTGGTACAGAGGGGAGAGAGGACCCTGCCCTTGCGGGCTTACATTCTACAGGGCAGTGGGGACAGAGACAGTAGGTTGGGTCTGCTCTGGTGGTGGTGGAGCGCCAGGTCCGATGGTGGTGGAGCGCCGGGTCCAGTGGCGGTGGAGCACCGGGTCCAGTGGTGGTGAGGCGGCACTGTGGCCATTGCAGGCTGTAGGCTGTTCTGAAAAGATGAGTTTTCAGGTTCCACTTGAAGGTTCTGAGTGTGGGGGACAGTCGACATTTTGAAGTGCGGAATTCCAGAGAATAGGGGATGCTCGGGTGAAGTCTTGCAGGAGGTTAGATGAGGAACGTACAAGAGTGGAAGAAAGAAGGAGGTCTTGGGAGGATCGAAGATTACAAGTTGGCTGATATCGGGAGATTAGTTCAGAGATATATGAGGGGGACAGATTGTGGACGGCTTTGTAAGTCAGTGTTAGTAGTTTGAATTAGATACGTTGGTGAATTGAGAGCCAGTGGAGGAATTTGCAGAGGGGAGAAGTGGATGAATAGCAGATTGGAGAGGTGCAAGGGTGTTAGCAGGGAGGCCACTGAGAAGGAGGTTGGAGTAGTCAAGACAGGAGAATATGAGGGCATGCACTAGTTATTTAGTAGTTTGAAGGTTGAAGAAGGGACGGATTCTGGAAAGAGTCAAGGGTTACTCCAAGGCAATGGGCCTCATGTATAGGGCAAAGTGTGATGTCATTTATTGTAATAGATAGATCTGGTAAGGAAGGTGTGTGAGATGGAGGAAAGATGATGAGTTTGGTTTTGTCTACATTGAGTTTTTGGAAGCGAGAGGACAAGAGGATATGGCTGATAGACACTCCGGGATTCTGGACTGGAGAGAGGTGACATCTAGGCCAGAGAGATAGATCTGAGTGTCATCAGCGTACAGGTGGTACTGGAAGCCATTGTACTTTATGAGTTGTCCCAAACCAAGGGTATAGATTGAAAAAAGGATGGGCCCCAGGACAGACCCATGAGGGACTCCAACAGAGAGGGGATGGGGTGAGGAGGTTGAGTTGGAGTGGGAGACGCTAAACGTGCATTTGGGAAGGTAAATGCAAAATATAAAAAGGGGGGGGACAAGAGGCGCAATAGTGCCCTATCACTAGTGACACTAGTATGTAGATGGTGGTGCTGTGTGGCCGCTCACCTGGTCCAGTTGTGGTCCCCACAACTGGTTTGACTGCGTTTAGGAATCAATGTTCCAAGCTGCTGCAGGACCTCCACCTACCACTGGATCGTGGTATGTTCCAAGAAAGATGATGGGAGTGATGGTGTGTCACGGTCCGCGCTGCTTCTGGATTAAAAACTCACCAAAGAGCCCAGCAAACTTTCATCCTCTTTATTCCTTATTCCAACGCGTTTCAACGCCACAACCCGGCGTCTTCCTGAGGAAGACGCCGGGTTGTGGCGTTGAAACGCGTTGGAATAAGGAATAAAGAGGATGAAAGTTTGCTGGGCTCTTTGGTGAGTTTTTAATCCAGAAGCAGCGCGGACCGTGACACACCATCACTCCCATCATCTCATTTGGGAAGGTAGGAAGAGATCCAGGAGAGGGCAAGGTCAGTGATGCCAATGGAAGAAAGGATCTGTAATAGGAGACAGTGGTCGACTGTGTTGAATGCAGAGGACAGGTCTAGAAGGAGGAGGACGGAGAAATGTCTTTTAGCTTTAGCCGTTAATTGTTAGTAATTTTGGTCAGGGCAGTTTTAGTGGAGTGGTGGGTGCAGAAGCTGGATTGAAGGTTGTCAAAGAGAGAGTTGGATGAGAGGTGGGATGAGAGTACAGTGTGGACATGCTTTTTGAGAAGTTTGGAAGTGAATGGGAACAGGGATATCGGCCATTAGCTGGATATAGAAGTGGGGTTGAAGGATGGCTTCTTTAAGATAGGTGTAATTGTTGCACGTTTGAAAGCAAAAGGAAAGGTGCCAGAAGTCAGTGATAGGATGAAGAGGTGGGTTAGGGCTGGGATAAGTGTGGTGATGAGGTTGGGGAGGAAGTGGGATGGGATGGGATACAATGCAAAAGAGGTGAGGTGAGATCTGGAGAGGAGGTGCTCAATTTCTCCTTTAGTGATGGAGGGGAGTGGTCTGGTATACATGAGGGTTGTGTAGATTGGATAGCAAAGACTTTTCTGATCTGCTTAATCTTGTTGGTGAATTATAAAGTCTTCTGCAGAGATATGAGAGGTAGGAGGGAGCAGTGGGGGGTGGAGGAGGGAGTTAAATGTGTTGACTAACTGCCTGGGGTTGAGTGACAAAGAGGATATGAGGGTAATGAAGTAATTCTGTTTAGTGGTGGTGAGTGGTGACTTGAATTTGGGAAGTGCTTGTTTGAATGCTGTGTAGTCTTCATGTGAATGTGTTTTCTTCCAGCACTGCTCTGTAACCCTAGACGCTCGCTGCAGATTTTTAGTGGTGTCTGTGTGCCAGGGTTGTCTGATGATTTTTCATGTTCTGCCATGAACGAGAGGGGCAGCCGCATCAATAGCTGATGTGAGTGTAGAGTTGTAGAAAGCTGTGGCATTATCTGTTTCATGGAGTGAGGATTTGGATATAGATATGGATCCATATGGATATGGTTATGACCAATAGGCTGAAAGCCAAACACTGTGCATCACATGTATCTGTGTAACTAGCGCTCTATGCAAACTTTATCTGTTTACGTGTCTAATACCAGCAACCACCCCCTCCATCATATAGTAGGCTGAGATTGGTTGTCTCATAGTATATTGCACATGGTTTTCCTCCACCTTTATCATTGAGGAGGCTGCATCCTGCTAGTGCATTTGAACTTGTGTTGGTTAATGGCTGTTTGCTGAGAATTTTTAGAATTTTTAATTTAAGTCATTTTCTGTGCTCTCTCTATGGAATTGTGGCCAGAAAAAAGGTCTTAACTTATAGCTAAAAACTGGAAAACTCAGTTTATGTGTACCAAAAGACATGTGGGACACTCCCCAAATTTATGGAGAAAGGATCTGTAGTCCGATGAGATAATACTTGCCACCAAGATAAATGCTATGTCAGGTTGCCAATCCAACACAGCACATCACCCCAAGAACACCCTCCCCACAGTAAAGCATTGTGGTGGCAACATGATGCTGTGTGGAGGTTTTTGACAGCCGAGTCAGACAAACTTGTCCGAGTCGAGGGAAAGATGGACGGTGAAAAATATAACTAATATTCTGGAGCAATAACTATGTCAGTCTGTTAGTGTTTTAAGGCTGGGACTGAAGTTCACCTTCCAACAAGACAATGGCTCAAAGCTACTGCTAAAGCAACACTCGAGTGGGTAATGGGAAACGTGTAAAAGTATTTGAGCAGCCAAGTCAGAGCCAGACATTAATCCAAATGATAATCTGTGATCAGACTTAAAAATTGCTGTTTACCAGAGGACACCATCTAAGACTGGTTTCACGCTACAAATTTTTTAAAATCTGGTGAGTAAACTGTATACCCCTGCAATTGTAAAATCTGATGCAGCTGGATACTCCCGCACCAATATTATTTCTGATCTGGTTGACTGATCTGGCGTAATACAGGTGCAGTAGCGTCCAGTTGCATCAGGTTGTGTACGTTTTTTGACGGATCTGGTGAAAAAGTACATTCTTGGTAAATGCCCCCTAGTGGGTATGTAATATGAAACTGGCTTCTGGGCATACTCTGTCAAAAAAACCAAGATCCGGTGCCCAGATCCAGTGGAATTCGACTTCCACTGGATCTGAGTTCCATAGAGCACCATTTTATTTTAGGCATCATTGCCCCGCATCCGGTTGTTTACACTACACAAAAAAGTTACAAACTGCGTTTTTGGTTTCTGTTAACAACATTCTCAGCCGGATCTAGTTGGAAACGTATGCAACAAGTCACCTTGAAGCTGTAATTGCTGCAAAAGGAGGCTCTACTAAGTACTGACTTAGGGGAGTGAACACTTATGCACACTGAAGTTTTCAAGTTATTTTGTCCTATTTGTTGTTTGCTTCACAATAAAAAGAAACCAAATGTTGAAGTGGTAGGCATATTCTTTACATAAACTAATGCAAACTCAACAAAAACTGACATTTTAGGTTATGAGGTAGCTAAACACCAAAAATGCCAAGGGGATAAATACTTTAACAAGTCACTGTATACAACCAATTACATTATGATAATATTAATTCACTTGTATAGAGCTATTCGATCCATTGCAATTTACATACATTTGCACCACTGTCCCCATTGGAGCTCACAATAAAAACACCCTATCAGTATGTATTTAGAGTGTGTTAGGAAACTGGAGAACCCAGAGGAAACCCACACAAACACATGGAGAACATACAAACTCCTTGTAGATGTTGTCCTTGGTGGGATTTGAACCCAGAACCCCAGTACTGCAAGTCTGTAGTGCTAACCACAGAGCCACCATACAGTGCTAACCACTGAGCCACCATACAGTGCTAACCACTGAGCCACCATACAGTGCCAACCAGTGAGCCACCGTACAGTGCTAACCACTGAGCCACCATACAGTGCCAACCAGTGAGATACCATACATTGCTAACCACTGAGCCACCATATAGTGCTAACCACTGAGCCACCATACAGTGCTACACACTGAGCCACCATACAGTGCTAACCACTGAGCCATCATATACAGTGCTAACAACTGAGCCACCATACAGTGCTAACCACTGAGCCACCGTATACAGTGCTAACCACTGAGCCACTGTATACTAGACTAACCACTGAGCCACCATACAGTGCTAACCACTGAGCCACCATAAAGTGCTAACCACTGAGCCACCATACAGTGCCAACCAGTGAGCCACCGTACAGTGCTAACCACTGAGCCACCATACAGTGCGAACCAGTGAGATACCATACAGTGCTAACCACTGAGCCACCATATAGTGCTAACCACTGAGCCACCATACAGTGCTAACCACTGAGCCACCATACAGTGCTAACCACTGAGCCATCATATACAGTGTTAACCACTGAGCCACCATACAGTGCTGACCACTGAGCCACCAAACAGTGCTAACCACTGAGCCACCGTATACAGTGCTAACCACTGAGCCACTGTATACTGGACTAACCACTGAGCCACCATACAGTGCTAACCACTGAGCCACCATACAGTGCTAACCACTGAGCCACCATACTCTGCTAACCACTGAGCCACCATACAGTGCTAACCACTGAGCCATCATATACAGTGCTAACCACAGAGCCATCATACTGTGCTAACCACTGAGCCACCATATACAGTGCTAACCACTGAGCCACCATATACAGTGCTAACCACTGAGCCACCATATACAGTGCCAACCACTGAGCCACCGTATACAGTGCTAACCACAGAGCCATCATACTGTGCTAACCACTGAGCCACCATACAGTGCTAACCACTGAGCCACCATATACAGTGCTAACCACTGAGCCACCATATACAGTGCCAACCACTGAGCCACCATATACAGTGCCAACCACTGAGCCACCATATACAGTGCTAACCACTGAGCCACCATATACAGTGCCAACCACTGAGCC
Source organism: Allobates femoralis (assembly GCA_033576535.1). Classification (NCBI taxonomy): domain Eukaryota; kingdom Metazoa; phylum Chordata; class Amphibia; order Anura; family Aromobatidae; genus Allobates; species Allobates femoralis. The sequence goes on from JARQOC010000003.1 coordinate 14,597,384, forward strand.
ACCGTAAAGTGCTAACCACAGAGCCACCATACAGTGCTAACCACTGAGCCACCATATACAGTGCTAACCACTGAGCCACCATATACAGTGCTAACCACTGAGCCACCATATACAGTGCCAACCACTGAGCCACCGTATACAGTGCTAACCACAGAGCCATCATACTGTGCTAACCACTGAGCCACCATACAGTGCTAACCACTGAGCCACCATATACTGTGCTAACCACTGAGCCACCATACAGTGCTAACTACTGAGCCACCATACAGTGCCAACCAGTAAGCCACCATACAGTGCTAACCACTGAGCCACCATACAGTGCTAACTACTGAGCCACCATACAGTGCCAACCAGTGAGCCACCATACAATGCTAACCACTGAGCCACCATACAGTGCCAACCAGTGAGCCACCATACAATGCCAACCAGTGAGCCACCGTGCCACGCATAATCATGAAGATGATGATAATTAATATTAAAATATATACTTTTCCCATTTAATGTAGAGTTAATACATTACCAGATGTCTGTATTCCTTGGTTCTGGAGCCTGTATGGCTCAATTTCAGGTATAAGTCCATGTTGTGCAGAGCATAAGCCAGGATATGTACTGCGGTGTACACAGCTATGTATGATGAATGATTAGAGTAGAACATTAGGAGATCAATATGATGTTTTTTATCAGTGCAGTTTTTAAGAGGTATTTTAAACCACCTTTGTAATATCTGCAGCTTAGAGATATTTGGAAGAGAACAATTTCCATGAAAGAAGTACATGTCTTCCAGTAGAGGATCATTCGGATGGTCAACCAGGTTTATGTCCTTCAGAAATGGCACAAGGCCCCAGACTGGTTTGAAATGTGGCAAAAACATCAAACTACAGTTGATGGCTTTGAAAAAAATATATAATAAATGAAAGTTAGTAAGCCAAGACTCATTGAAGATCAAGGTCATCTTCTGGTGGATGACGTCTGTGTTTAAACATTTGAGAAGAGAAAAAGAAAATTGGCTATAGATTATGACGACTTCAGATTTATATTTATCAATCAAATTTTGCTGCTTCTCGAAATTTTCCCTGGACATTTTCAGAACAAATTCGATACAGATTCCTTCACCGGCCAGTTTCTTTCTCAGTTTCCATAACCCTGATTCTTCGCTACCACTATCTTCTTGTGATAAAATAATACCGACAAAGTTCCAGTCGAAATATTTAAGGAGCGATGTAATGGCCGTAGACCAGAAATTCTCATTTTTGAAGATGGTAAAATATGTTTTTAGAAAATCAGTGTTCCTTTGCATTAGGTTGGATGTTCCATAGCTGATCTAATGGAGGTTATGAAAATTGTGTGAAATTGTAAAAATTAAAAATAATAGTATAGTATGCATGAAGAAAACAGAAGGCTTAAGAATACATAAATAAAACAATTTTTAGTTAGTGACTAGTCTTGACTTAGCACTACCATACTCAGGTGCTCGATACTCAAATTGAACATTTTTGAAGATGGTAAAATATGTTTTTAGAAAATCAGTGTTCCTTTGCATTATGTTGGATGATCCATAGCTGATCTAATGGAGGTCATTAAAATTGTGTGAAAGTTCAAATTTGAAATAATAGTATAGTACGCTATGCATGGAAAATTCAGAAGGACTAAGAATAGGTGAACAGAAGAATTGTTCAGTTGGTGACTAGTCATGAGTGGGCACTGCCATGCTCAGGACACTATCATGCTCGCGATTCTCCATGCTCAGGACACTATCATGCTCGGGACTCTCCATGCTCAGGACACTATCATGCTCGGGACTCTCCATGCTCAGGACACTATCATGCTCGGGACTCTCCATGCTCAGGACACTATCATGCTCGGGACTCTCCATGCTCAGGACACTATCATGCTCGGGACTCTCCATGCTCAGGACAATATCATGCTCGGGACTCTCCATGCTCAGGACACTATCATGCTCGGGACTCTCCATGCTCAGGACACTATCATGCTCAGGACTCTCCATGCTCAGGACAGTATCATGCTTGGGGCTCTCCATGCTCAGGACACTATCATGCTCGGGACTCTCCATGCTCAGGATACTATCATGCTCTGGACACTCTATGCTCAGGACAATATCATCTCGGGACTCTCCATGCTCAGGACACTATCATGCTCGGGACTCCCCATGCTCAGGACACTATCATGCTCAGGACTCTCCATGCTCAGACACTATCATGCTCGGGACTCTCCATGCTCAGGACACTATCATGCTCGGGACTCTCCATGCTCAGGACACTATCATGCTTGGGACTCTCCATGCTCAGGACACTATCATGCTCGGGATTCTCCATGCTCAGGACACTATCATGCTCGGGACTCTCCATGCTCAGGTGCTAAAAAAGAGCAGTCTGATGCTTGGACAGGCTTGACTCGTGTACAGAATATAATGGAAGCAAATGAGGAACTCGAGCATTTTTCCAGGAAATCTTACAGAAAAATGTTTGAGTGTTGCATTGTCCTCCATTATACTCGGCACACGAGTTGAGCCTGTCCAAGCGTCGGACTGCTTTTTTCCTGTTCCCGGTACCCAAGCATGATAGTGCTCACTTATTACTACTGTTAACCTAAATGTTTGTTTTTCATTATTGATTTACTTCTTATATGCAAAGTTAAAGGGACTGTCCTACTAGCAAAGTACTGTTTAATCAATAGATCTTGGAAAGATAATAATTTCCACAATTGGATGTTTAAAAAAATGTTCCTGTGCTGCGATAATCTTATATATGTGTCCCTACTATGTATTGTGTAATGGATGTGTCTGACCGTACAGGGACATGGTCTGATTATACTTTACCTTCTGTGCTGAGATAATGTTATATATGTGTCCCTGCTATGTACTGTGTAATGGATGTGTCTGACCGTACAGGGTCATGGTCTGATCATACCACATCTACTCTGCTGAGATAATCTTATATATGTGTCCCTGCAATATACTGTGTAATGGATGTGTCTGACCGTACAGGGACGTGGTCTGACCATACTTCACCTCCTGTGCTGAGATATCTTATATACAGTACACTTGTGCTCAAAAGTTTGCATACCCCAGCAGATTTTTTGCTTTCTTGGTCTTTTTTCAGCGAATATGAATTATCGCACGAAAACCTTTATCCCACTCATGGTTAGTGGTTGGATGGATTATTGTCAAACTCCTGTGTTTTCTCTTTTTAAATCATGATGACAACCAAAATCATCCAAATGACCCTGATCAAAGGTTCACATCCCCCAGTTCTTAATACCGTGTATTGCCCCCTCTAACATCAATGACAGCTTGAAGTGTTTTGTCGTAGTTGTGGATGAGGCTCTTTATTTCCTCAGATGGTAAAGCTGACCATTCTTCTTGGTAGAAAGCCTCCAGTTCCTGTAAATTCCTGGGCTTTCTTGCATGATCTGCGCTTTGCTTCAGTTCTCCCCAGAGTGACTCAATGATATTGAGGTCAGGAGACTGAGATGGCCACTCCAGAACCTTCACTTTGTTTTGCTGTGGTCAAAGACAGGTTGACTTGGCCTTGTGTTTTGGATTGTTGTCATGTTGGGATATCCAAGTACGTCCCATGCGCAGCTTCTGGGTTGATGAGTGCACATTTGCCTTCAGTATTTGCTGAGAACGTGCTGCATTCATCTTTCATTCAACTGTGACCAAGTGTCCTGTGCCTTTGAAGCTCACACATCCCCACATCATCAGCGATCTACCCCCGTGCTTTATGGTAGGAATGGTGTTCCTTTCATCATAGGCCTTGTTGACACCTCTCCAAATGTAACGTTTAAGGTTATGGCCAAATAAGTTTGATTTTGGTCTCATCACTCCAAATGACCTTGTTCTAGAAGTTTTGAAGCTTTGTCTCTGTGCTGTTTGGTGTATTGCAGGTGAGATACTTTGTGGGAGTTGTGCAGTAATGACTTTCTTCTGGTGACTCAACCATGCCACCTATTTGTCTCCATATTGTGCATCTTAAAACAGCCACACCGCTAGTTTTCAGTGACGCCTGTATTTCAGATGATGATATTTGTGGGTTTGCATTTGCATCTTGAACAACTTTCCTGGCAGTAGTGGGTGAATTTTTTGTTGGTCTACCTGATCGTGGTTTGGTTTTTACAGAACCCCTTATTTTCAATGTGTTAATCACATATTGAACATTGCTGACCGGTATTATCAATTCCTTGGATATCTTTTTGTATCTCTTTCCTGTTTTATATATATATAAAAAAAAAACCACAGTAGTTTGACAATAAATGGCTTCACCCAACCACTAACCGTGAGTGGAAAAAAACATTTTCTGTGATCAGTCATATTCTCTGAAAAAAGACCAAGAAAGCAAAAAATCTACTGGGGTATGTAAACTTTTGAGCACAACTGTATATGTCACTGCTATGTACTGTGTAATTGATGTGTCTAACCATACAGGGACATGGTCTGATCACACCACATCTCCTATGCTAAGATAATCTTATATACAGTATATGGATGTGTCTGACTGTACAGGGACATAGTCTGATCATACCACATCTCCTTGGCTGGGAGGACAAAAAGGAGATAGTAACACATTACACACAATTTACCAATGATGTGTATTCAGGTAGCAATCGTATCGGACTATAGGGGTCTGAAAATAAATGCACGTCGTTTTACATTTATATTTTTAAAATATTTACAAAACCATGTGTTATTTCCTGTAGAAGTAACATATACTTACACTTTGTATTGGTTTATCAAATAAAATCCTGGTAAAGTCCAGTTAAAGGGAACCTGTCATGTCTTTTATTCTTATTAAACCACCCCCAATGTTATTTAGATCCTGTATTGTCCATTAATATCTATGTCACTGTATTCATCCCAAAAAAGTATTATAGATACTTACATGCTTTGTTTTGCTAGCTGGACAAACAGTCAAGCAATCATCTGGGCGGTTATCAGACATGTCACTCAACTGTAGCAATGCCGAAATTCATATGATCCTTTTGGACTTGTGTGATGTCACGGCCATGTGACTATGGCTAGGGTCACATTTAAACAGAATGCATTCACCGCATCGCATCGTGCGGTGAACGAAATGCGGGCACACACATTTTTTTACAAAAATGTGTGCAGTATACCGCACTGCAGTAACCGGATGGCTCAGGATGTGTAATCCTGAGCCATCCGGCAACTGCATAGTTTGCTGATCCCGGCTATTGCTGGGATAAGCAAACTGTCCTATGACTATTAAAGAGTTAAATTTACTAACTAAAGTAATGGTTGAGGTCTCTAAGGGGGGCTTAGACCCCCTAGAGACCGGCCGCCCACTCCGGTGGGCTTCTACTATAATTTCCCCCATGGCACGGGCTCCTCCGAGCTCCGTGCAAGTCCCCCAAACTCCCGCCCCCTTATCACTATACAGGGGTGCCTGCACCCTCTTGTATAGTGATTCCTGTATATGTGCCCATAACGATTTAATACAGTATACATGTAAGCTCATACTTACATGTTCTCGTAGGCAGTGTTCTTGTAAATCCATGGGCGGGGCTGTTTGCTGCAGCCTCCACCCCCTCATTCATTATGGCCGCCCCCTCTGGGCTTCATCCAGTGTTGTGAGGGTGGCGCGTCATGAAAGGGGCGGGGCTAGCGGTGTGTGACGTGGTTAACTGGATGAAGCCCAGAGGGGGCGGCCATAATGAATGAGGGGACGGAGGCTGCAGCAAACAGCCCCGCCCATGGATTTACAAGAACACTGCCTACGAGAACATGTAAGTATGAGCTTACATGTATACTGTATTAAATCGTTATGGGCACATATACAGGAATCACTATACAAGAGGGGTGCAGGCACCCTGAATAGTGATACGGGGGGCGGGAGTTTTGGGGACTTGCACGGAGCTCGGAGGAGCCTGTGCCATGGGGGAAATTATAGTAGAAGCCCACCGGAGTGGGCGGCCGGTCTCTAGGGGGGTCTAAGCCCCCCTAGAGACCTCAAACATTACTTTAGTTAGTAAATTTAACTCTTTAATAGTCATAGGACAGTTTGCTTATCCCGGACAATAGCCGGGATCAGCAAACTATGCAGTTGCCGGATGGCTCAGGATTACACATCCTGAGCCATCCGGTTACTGCAGTGCGGTACAGAGAACCGCTGCGAAAACTGCTGCCTGCATGATTTTTAACGCAGGCAGCAGTGCCGGAGACGGACACCGGATGGCTTGTGAAGCCATCCGGTGTTTTGCATTGGCTCCTATGAGGAGCGTTTCCTGGTCCGGTTTTGAGCTTTTTGAAAGCTCAAAACCGGATCAGGATTCTTTAGAAAAAACGGAGATGTGACCCTGGCCTATGATAGGCAAAGCTAAGTCTACATTAACCTCCATACCTTAGCTTGCTTGGTGCACCTATTATGGTCACATGGTCGTGACATCACCACAGGTCCTTAATAAAGAGCATATTACATGAATTTCGGCATTGCTGCAGTTAACTCTTAACCACCTGGATGATTGCTTGACTATTTGCCCAGCTAGCTAATAAACACATGTACAGTAAGTATCTAAAATGCTTTTTTGTGATAAAAACAAGTATTTAGAAAAAAGGGTTACCAATAAACACTACATGATCTAAATACCAAAAATAGGACCTGACCGGTTCCCTTTAATCTTACAGGTGTAATGGAAAAAAAATGTGGAAAAGTTCACAGGGTAGGATTACTTTTTCAACACTCTGTAACTTGTTAATTCAGGTATATCTATTCTTAGACAGCATTGTATACGCATAATGCAGGTACCTGGCAAAACTCCAGGAGAAAATTAACTTTATTTCTCCTGAAAGTAATTATTTTTCAGTTATGTATTAGAACCGTCACACTGCAGTAAGCACGCACCGACAATTTGACTGACAGCCGTCTCATCAGTGCAAAAGAGGAAAGCTGACTGTTATGCGCCCTGTCACACGCGTCAATATCGCGTGCACGATCACTGCTGCACGTGACGTTGCAGCGATATTGACGCGTGTGACAGGGCGCATCAACCAACGATACATCGCTGGTTGATGGTCGTCAGGTTTTAGAACCTGTTCTAAAACCTGACGATGGTCGCCCGGTGGACATGCAGCATCGCTGCGTGTGACACCGGGAGATGCGATCAGCCAGCTCCCAGCGCCTCTCAGGAAGCGCTGGGAGCTGGTATCCAGGGTAACTAGGCAGCGCGCGCTGCCTAGATACCCAATGTGTACCTTAGTTACCAGCCTTCTCCGCTCACGGCTGGTATCTAAGGTATTACAATGGGTAACTAGGGTCCCTAGTTACCCGCTGTGTACCTTAGATACCAGCCGGTGAGCAGAGAAGGCTGGTAACTAAGGTACACATCGGGTATCTAGGCAGCGCGCGCTGCCTAGTTACCCGCAGTTTACCCTGGATACCAGCCTGCAGACATTGTGGAAACGATATAGAAATAATTTCCACGATGTCGCTGGTCTAATGATCGCTGGTGAGTCTGCCTGTGTGACAGCTCACCAGCGATCACCCGTCAATGTCGCGTATGACGGCCCCATTAGTGTGAGGTGTGCTTACAGTCGCTGCTCGCTCTGCTGTTAGTGGTGACTGATATCACATGGGTACACCTATGTTAATGAAAGTGGCTAGACGTGTGAGAACCTGCAGATGTTCAGGTTTGCCTGATCTTGCCTGACTTAAAAAAAGTCAGGTTTAGACTTGACCTGAACTTCAGCCTGGACCCCAAACCCCATACAAGTCTATGGGGCCCTGAACTTAAAGGGAACCTGTCACCAGGTTTTTCCAACATAATCTGAGAATACAGCATGCGGCTGTTACTGAGTGAGGACAGGGGCTGCACACACACCACATTAAGGTACAAATATGGCTAAAACAACTTCTTAATAGTACCATAAACATAGGTGGTTAGAGTGAAGGCGGCTATAAACATGTGTCTGGTTGACCAGGTGATTTATGAGGTCCAATTAGTTTAACCCCTTCTTGCCTTATATTCTATAGGAGCATCAGTAGTGACTGTTAAAGTACATCCTTGGTAGTGTTATATCAGGCTACTAGGAAATCTATGTATATTGACGTATATGCAATTGAGCTATAGATACATCATGGTGTAAGGTGTAACTAACATATGTCTAGGACCCATATAAAAACTGTGTCAGACAATTTCTATATCAAGTAATTCCCCTAAAGAACCCGAAAAGTTGAAAACACCCACACTAATTATCACTGTGGTACCGTTGGTGCACATTTCATCACATGTGTACTGTTGGTTGCGTAATTGTAAAAACCGCCGTTTGTATTTATATATATGTAACTAGATGTTGGCCCGATTCTAACGCATCGGGTATTCTAGACTATGTATGTAGTTTATTTATGATGATTTAAGAATAATGCAAAGCGAAGCTGGGTTTAAATCCTCTGCCAATATCACTGATTGGTTGCGCCCGGCCGGTTGCCAGCAATCAGCAAAGCGTGGTTGAAATTGCGCGCCAATTTGCAGGCAGACTGTCCCTGTTGCTGATTGGTTATGGTCAGCTGGCCTGACCAATCACCAATGCAGGATTTGCATTACAAACAGACAGAAGTAGACAATTATATAGTAGATACCTACAGCAATACAGGTGTGCAGCAGTACCTGAGTCCAGGAGGGGGACCGGGGACAGCGGGCAGGAGGGGGCCGGGAAACAGCGGGCAGGAGGGGGCCGGGTAAGAGCGACCGGGTGCAGGCAGGCGGGGGCTGGGGAACAGTGGCCAGGTGCAGGCAGAAAGGGGCCAGGGAAGAGCAGCTGGGTGCGGGCAGGAGGGTGGGTAGCACAGCATGGTGGCTCAGCGGTTAGCACTGTATATGTTGGCTCAGTAATTAGCACTGTATATGGTGGCTCAGTGGTTAGCACTGTATATGGTGGCTCAGTGGTTAGCACTGTATATGGTGGCTCAGTGGTTAGCACTGTACATGGTGGCTCAGTGGTTAGCACTGTATATGGTGGCTCAGTGGTTAGCACTGTATATGGTGGCTCAGTGGTTAGCACTGTATGGTGGCTCAGTGGTTAGCACAGTATGGTGGCTCAGTGGATAGCATTGTATATGGTGGCTCAGTGGTTAGCACTGTATATGGTGGCTCAGTGGTTAGCACTGTATATGGTGGCTCAGTGGTTAGCACTGTATGGTGGCTCAGTGGATAGCATTGTATATGATGGCTCAGTGGTTAGCACTGTATATGGTGGCTCAGTGGTTAGCACTGTATACGGTGGCTCAGTGGTTAAACCTGTACAGTCATGGCCAAAGGTTTTGAGAATGATACAAATATTAATTTTTTACAAAGTCTACTGCTTCAGTTTTTCTAATGGCAATTTGCATATACTCCAGAATGTCATAAAGAGTGATGAGCTTAGCAGCAATTACTTGCAAAGTCAATTATTTGCCTAGAAAATGAACTTTAACCCCCAAAACACATTTCAACATCATTGCAGTCCTGCCTTAAAAGGAGCAGCTAACATCGTTTTAGTGATTGTTTCATTAACACAGGTGGGGGTTGATGAGGACAGGGATGGCGATCAATCAGTCATTATTAAGTAAGAATGACACCACTGGACAGTTTAAAAGGAGGCTGATGCTTGGTATCATTGTTTCTCTTCAGTTAACCATGGTTATCTCTAAAGAAACACGTGCAGCCATCATTGCATTGCACAAAAATGGCCTAACAGTGAAGAGTATCGCAGCTACAAAGATTACACCTCAGTCAATAATCTATCGCATCATCAAGAACTTCAAGGAGAGAGCTTCTATCATTGTCAAAAAGGCTCCAGGGTGCCCAAGAAAGACCAGTAAGCGCCAGGACCGTATCTTAAAACTGTTTCAGCTGCGGGATCGGACTACCAGCAGTGCCGAGCTTGCTCAGGAATGGTAGCAGGCTGGTGTGAGTGCTTCTGCACGCACTGTGAGGCGGAGACTCTTTGAGCAAGGCCTGGTTTCAAGGAGGGCAGCAAAGAAGCCACTTCTCTCCAGAAAAAACATCAGGGGCCGACTGATATTCTGCAAAAGGTACAGGGAGTGGACTGCTGAGGACTGGGGTAAAGTCATTTTCTCTGATGAATCCCCTTTTCGATTGTTTGGGACATCTGGAAAACAGCTTATTCGGAGAAGAAGAGGTGAGCGCTACCACCAGTCTTGTCTCATGCCAACTGTAAAGGATCAAACAAAAACGAACAAATTCTGGCAAAATGCAAGCATTGATTATGCAAGAATGGACTGATTTCAGTCAGGATTTGGTCCAGAAGTTGATTAAGAGCAGCAAGGGAGAATTGCAGAGGTCCTGAAGAAGAAGAGTCAACACTTCAAATATTGACTTGCTGCATTAACTCATTCTAACTGTCAATATAACCTTTTGGTTGCAATTATATTTCTGTATGTGATATAAACATCAGACAGACACAAATAAAAACCAGAGGGCAGCAGATCATGTGAAAATATAATTTTGGTGTCATTCTCAAAACTTTTGGCCATGACTGTATATGGTGGCTCAGTGGTTAGCACAGTAAACAGTGGCTCAGTGGTGAGCACTGTATATGGTGGCTCAGTGGTTAGCACAGTATGGTGGCTCAGTGGCTAGCACAGCATGGTGGCTCAGTGGTTAGCACTGTATATGGTGGCTCAGTGGTTAGCACTGTATGGTGGCTCAGTGGTTAGCACTCTATGGTGGCTCAGTGGTTAGCACTGTATATGGTGGCTCAGTGGTTAGCACTGTATATGGTGGCTCAGTGGTTAGCACAGTATGGTGGCTCAGTGGTTAGCACAGTATGGTGGCTCAGTGGTTAGCACAGTATGGTGGCTCAGTGGTTAGCACTGCGCGGTGGCTCAGTGGTTAGCAATGCACGGTGGCTCAGTGTTTAGCACTGCGCGGTGGCTCATTAGTTAGCACTGCATGGTGGCTCGGTGGTTTGCACTGCGTGGTGGCTCAGTGGTTAGCACTGCGCGATGGCTCAGTGGTTAGCACTGTGCGGTGGCTCAGTGCTCAGCGCACAATGGAGGCAGAGTGGTCAGCGCACGATGGAGGCAGAGTGCTCAGCGCACGATGCATTCAGAGTGGTCAGCGCAGAATGGAGGCAGAGTGGTCAGCGCAGGACAGAGGGTGAGTGGTCAGCACAGGATGGAGGCAGAGTGGTCAGCGCAGTATGGAGGCAGAGTTGTCAGTGCAGGATGGGGGACCAGTGGTCAGCACAGGATGCAGGAAGAGTGGTCAGTGCAGGATGGAGGCAGAGTGGTCACCGCAGGATCGAGGCTCGGTGGTCAGCACAAGATGGAGGCAGAGTGGTCAGCGCAGGATGGAGGCTTAGTGGTCAGCACAGAATGGAGGCAGAGTGGTCAGCGCAGGATGGAGGCAGAGTGGTCAGTGCAGGATGGAGGCTCAGTGGTCAGCGCAGGATGGAGGCTCAGTGGTCAGCGCAGGATGGAGGCTCAGTGGTCAGCAGAGGATGGAGGCAGAGTGGACAGCAGAGTATGGAGGCTCAGTGGTCAGCGCAGGATGGAGGCTCAGTGGTCAGCGCAGGATGGAGGCTCAGTGGTCAGCGCAGGATGGAGGGACAGAGGTGAGCAGAGGATAGAGGCTCAGTGGTCAGCGCAGGATGGAGGGCCAGTGGTCAGCAGAGGATGGAGGCTCAGTGGTCAGCGCGGGATGGAAGCAGAGTGGTCAGCGCAGGATGGAGGCAGAGTAGTCAGCAGAGGATGGAGGCAGAGTGGTCAGCACAGGATGGAGGCAGAGTGGTTAGCAGAGGATGGAGGCAGAGTGGTCAGCAGAGGATGGAGGTAGAGTGGTCAGTGCAGGATGGAGGGCCAGTAGTCAGCACAGGATGGAGGCTCAGTGATCAGCACAGGATTATTTTTATTATTATTATTATTATTTATTTATATAGCGCCATTATATTCCATGGCGCTTTACATGCTAAAAAGGGCAGACTAGGACAAGTAACATAGTAACAATACAAGTAACAAAAAATGTTGACAATTCGGTTGTACAGAAACAAGAGGGGAGAAATCCTGTCCACAAAGGCTCACAGTCTACGAGGGGCGGGTGGGGATACAGTTGGAGGGGGAAGTTCCAGTCGTGAGGCGGTGTGGTAGACCGGGTCTTATTGCAGGTGGTAGGCTTGGCGGAACAGGTGGGTCTTCAGGCTTCTTTTGAAGGTTCCCAGGGTAGGAGAATGTCTGATGTGTTGTGGCAGTGAGTTCCAGAGTCTGGGTGAAGCACGGGAGAAATCCTGTATGCGGTTGTGCGAAGAGGAGATGAGGGGGGAGTAGAGGAGAAGCTCTTGGGAGGATCGTAGGTTGCGTGAGGGTAGGTATCGGGAGACCATGTCAGAGATGTATGGAGGGGACAGGTTGTGAATGGCTTTGTATGTCATGGTTAATGTTTTAAACCGGGATCTCTGGGAAGTAGGGAGCCAGTGAAGGGCTTGGCAGAGGGGGGAGACAGGGGAGTAGCGGGGAGACAGATGGATTAGGCGGGCAGCGGAGTTCAAGATAGTTTGGAGAGGTGCAAGGGAGGTATTGGGGAGGCCGGTGAGCAGGAGGTTGCAGTAATCGAGGCGGGAGATGATGAGAGCGTGAATAAGGGTTTTAGCAGTGTCGTGGTCAAGGAAAGCGCGAATCCTATAGATGTTTTTGAGCTGGAGTCGGCAGGAGGTGGCGAGGGCCTGGATGTGGGGCTTGAAGGAGAGGGAAGAGTCAAGGATAACCCCGAGGCACTTGGCATGGGGGACTGGAGAGAGAGAGCAGTCGTTGACGACGATGGATAGGTCAGGTAGTGAGGGGGAGCGTCTTGGGGGGAAGACTATGAACTCAGTTTTGTCCATGTTCAGCTTAAGGAAGCGAGCAGAGAAGAAGGATGAGATGGCGGACAGGCAGTGTGGAATTTTGGATAGAAGGGAGGCGATGTCAGGACCAGACAGGTAGATTTGGGTGTCGTCGGCGTAGAGGTGATATTGGAGGCCATGGGACTCAATGAGTTGCCCTAGGCCGAGAGTGTAGATTGAGAACAGTAATGGTCCAAGAACCGAGCCCTGGGGGACCCCGACAGATAGGGGGTAGGGCGAGGAGGATGTGTGGGAGTGGGTGACGCTGAAGGTGTGGTCCGTTAAGTATGAGGAGATCCAAGAGAGGGCAAGGTCCGTGATGCCAAGAGATTCCAGGATCTGTAGTAGAAGGGAGTGGTCAACAGTGTCGAAGGCGGCTGACAGGTCGAGGAGGAGGAGAACAGAGTAGTGGCGCTTGCTTTTGGCAGTCAGTAGGTCATTTGTGACTTTGGTCAGGGCTGTTTCAGTGGAGTGGAGGGGTCGGAAGCCAGATTGCAGGCGGTCAAAGAGGGAGCAGGAGGAGAGGTGAGAGGACAGCTCAGAGTGGACATGCTGTTCAAGTAGTTTAGAGGCGAAAGGGAGGAGAGATATAGGGCGGTAGTTGGAGACAGTTGTGGGATCGAGGGAGGGTTTTTTGAGGATGGGTGTGATCAAGGCGTGTTTGAAGGCTGAGGGGAAGGTGCCGGTGGTGAGTGATAGGTTGAAAAGATGAGTCAGGGCTGGGATGATAACGGAGGTGAGGTTGGGAATGAGGTGGGATGGGAGTGGGTCTTGGGCGCTGGTGGTGAGGTGTGATTTTGACAGGAGGGAGGAGAGCTGGTCTTCAGTTATAGGGGGGAAGCAGTTGATGGAAGTAGAGGGCAGTATAGGTGAGAGGGGAGGCTGTGGGGACAGTGGATCAAAGCTGTCTCTGATTCTGTCAATCTTTTCTTTGAAGAAGGAGGCAAAGTCTTCTGCAGAGATAAGGGGAGAGGGAGGGGGAGCAGGCGGGCGGAGTAAGGAATTGAAGGTTTTGAAAAGTTGCTTGGGATTGTGGGACAGGGAGGTTATTAGGGATAAGAAGAAGGTTTGTTTGGCGGTGGCAAGTGCAGTCTTGAAGGCAATGAGGGACTGTTTGAACAGCGCAAAATGCTCAGTGGAACGTGATTTTTTCCATCGCCTCTCGGCGACCCTGGATGCCCGTCTCAGGTCTTTAGTGAGGGTGGTGTGCCAGGGATGCCTATTAGTGCGTGGAGCGTGGTGTGTGAGGGGGGCTTCTAGGTCTAGCGCCTTGGTTAATGTGGTGTTGTAGAGGGTAGTGGCAGTGTCTGTGTCACATATAGATGTTATGTTGGCGAGAGGGAGGAGGGATTCTGAGAGTGAGTGTAGATCAATGTGTTTTAGGTTTCTGCGGGGATGATCAAGTTTGCGGAGAGGAGGTGATGTAGTAGGGGAGGTGAGGGAGGAGAAGGTCAGCAGATTGTGGTCAGACAGGGTGAAGGTTGAGTTTGTGAGATTAGTAAGGGAGCAAAGACGGGTAAAGATGAGATCCAGCGTGTGGCCATCTTTGTGGGTGGCAGAGGAGGACCATTGGGAGAGCCCGAAGGAGGAGGTCAGGGAAAGAAGTTGAGAGGCGGTTTGGTGGGCAGTGTCAATGGGGATATTGAAATCGCCCATAATGATGGTGGGGATGTCAGTAGAGAGGAAATGTAGTAGCCAGGTGGTAAAGTGGTCGAGGAAGGTGGGGATGGATCCAGGGGGGCGGTAGATGACGGCTAGCTGGAGGTTACAGGGGGAGAAGATGCGGACAGAGTGGGTTTCGAAAGATGGGAGGAGTAACAGAGGGGGGTAATGGAATAGGGGCGAAGGAGCAGGTGTCGGATAGGAGTATACCGACACCTCCGCCATGTTTGTCAGAGGGGCGGGGTGTGTGGGAAAGATTGAATCCGCCATAGGATAGTGCAGCAGGGGAGGCCGTGTCGGAGGGGGTGAGCCAGGTCTCTGTGATGCCAAGGAATGAGAGTTTATTAGAAATAAAGAGTTCATGGATGTCTGTGAGCTTATTACAGACTGAGCGGGCATTCCAGAGTGCGCCTGGCAGGGAGATTAGAGGAGCAGGGGCTGGGGGGATGGGTCTAAGGTTGGTCAGGTTGCGATGGTGGGTGATGGTGGGGTTATGAGAGTTGGTGGTGGGACGTGGGGGTGGGGTGTAGGTGACTGTGGGGATGTGGCGGGGGGGGCCGGGGTTAGGGGAAATGTCGCCAGCGAGGAGGAGGAGCGGGGAGAGGGTTAGCAGGTGGGAGCATGAGAGTTTACGTGGTGGCCGTGCCTGATTGGAGATGAAGGATTGAAAGTGCATGAATAGTTCAGAGGAGTGGGTGAGGTGGTTAGGTAGGATGGAGGGTGAGAGAAGTACTTTGTTGCTGGGTGGGGGGATGAGCGGGGGTAGCAGGAAGTGGAGAAGGATGGGAGTGAGAGTGCAAAGGAGGGGATACATTGTGGATGGTGAGCAGGGGATGGGAGTAGCGTGGGTCAGATGCAGTGGGAAGGAGAGCTGTAGTGGTGGGTGAGAGGTCAGTAGTGATGAGTAGTCTGGGGTTTACATAGTGAATACATAATTGCAGTACAAGTGAACAAATTGCATATCTGTTTGTTTGTCTTGCATTACTTACCTGTTTCCTGCCCGGTGTAACTGCATAACACTTCTACAGTTGGCACTTATGCAGTTGGCATGATTGCAAGACCCCGCATGATTGCACCCCTTAGCTGGGTCTACATATATAGTGAGTTTCTACTTAGATGTGGCTCTATTACACTTGTTAATCAATCAATCAATCAAAGAAACTCAGCACAGCAGAAGGTAATAAATGCAAGACAAATAAACAAGAGTTTCTGGCCATCCTGGGTCATAAACACTTTTAAACCAAAGATAACCTCTGAACATCCCACATCACAAACAGTAAGATGATTTCAGTACATTACATTATTAAAAGACAAGTATATTGTTGATTGAAGTTGCAGATTCATATACCTCTGATATGAGTGATATGAGGAGAGACAGGCAGGAAAGATGAATGAATTGAAGTTGAAGATTCATATACCTCTGATATGAGTGATATGAGGAGAGACAGGCAGGAAAGATGAATGAATTGAAGTTGAAGATTCATATACCTCTGATATGAGTGATATGAGGAGAGACAGGCAGGAAAGATGAATGAATTGAAGTTGCAGATTCATATACCTCTGATATGAGTGATATGAGGAGAGACAGGCAGGAAAGATGAATGAATTGAAGTTGAAGATTCATATACCTCTGATATGAGTGATATGAGGAGAGACAGGCAGGAAAGATGAATGAATTGAAGTTGAAGATTCATATACCTCTGATATGAGTGATATGAGGAGAGACAGGCAGGAAAGATGAATGAATTGAAGTTGAAGATTCATATACCTCTGATATGAGTGATATGAGGAGAGACAGGCAGGAAAGATGAATGAATTGAAGTTGAAGATTCATATACCTCTGATATGAGTGATATGAGGAGAGACAGGCAGGAAAGATGAATGAATTGAAGCAGGATGGAGGCAGAGTGGTCAGCGCAGGATGGAGGCAGAGTGGTCAGCGCAGGATGGAGGCAGAGTGGTCAGTGCAGTATGGAGGCTCAGTGGTTAGAGGAGGATGGAGGCTCAGTGGTCAGCGCAGAATGGAGGCAGAGTGGTCAGTGCAGGATGGAGGCTCAGTGGTCAGCGTAGGATGGAGGCAGAGTGGTCAGTGCAGGATGGAGGCTCAGTGGTCAACACAGGATGGAGGCAGAGTGGTCAGCATAGAATGCAGGCTCAGTGGTCAGTGCAGGGTGGAGGCTTAGGGGTCAGAGGAGGATGGAGGCTCAGTGGTCAGTGCAGGATGGATGCTCAGTGGTCAGCGCAGGATAGAGGGCCAGTGGTTAACGCAGGATGGAGGGCCAGTGATCAGCGCAGGATGGAGTCTCAGTGGTCAGTGCAGGATGGAGGCAGAGTTGTCAGCAGAGGATGAAGGCAGAGTGGCAGCGCAGGATGGAGGGCCAGTGGGCAGCACAGGATGGAGAGCCAGTGGTCAACACAGGATGGAGGGCCAGTGGTCAGTGCAGGATGGAGGCAGAGTGGTAAGCACAGGATGGAGGCTCAGTTGTCAGTGCAGGATGGAGGCTCAGTGGTCAGAGGAAGATGGAGGCTCAGTGGTCAGCACAGGATGGAGGCTCAGTGGTTAACGCAGGATGGAGGGCCAGTGGTCAGCGCAGGATGGAGTCTCAGTGGTCAGTGCAGGATGGAGGCAGAGTGGTCAGCGCAGGATGGAGGGCCAGTGGGCAGTGCAGGATGGAGGGCCAGTGGTCAGCGCAGAATGGAGGGCTAGTGGTAAGTGCAGGATGGAGGCAGCGTGGTCAGCGCAGGATGGAGGCTCAGTGGTCAGCGCAGGATGGAGGCTCAGTGGTCAGCGCAGGATGGAGGCTCAGTGGTCAGTGCAGGATGGAGTGCCAGTGGTCAGTGCAGGATGGAGTGCCATCCTCCCTCCCATCCGCTCCGGTCTCACCCACACCTGGTGTTTACATTGCTGCTACAGCAGGTAATGAGCGGTCATGTGACAGGCTCTGTGCACATCACTTCAGCCCGCCTATCACATGACCGCTCATTACCTGCTGTAGCGGCGATGTAAACACCTGGTGCAGGTGAGACGGAGTGGCGGGGAGAATGGAGGGGGGAGTGGAGTGGGGGCAAGAGGGAATGGGAGCTGTGGTAATGGTGGGGAATGGGGCAAGCTGGGGGTGGGAGTGGAGCGAGGGGGGTGGGAATGGAGTGAGGGGGGTGGGAATGGAGCAAGGGGGGGTGGGAGTGGAGCGGGGGGAAGAGGGAATGAAGCAGGGGTGGGGGTGGGGAATGGAGCGAGCTGGGGAGGGAATGGAGCAGGGAGAATGGAGCGAGGAGGGGGGGAATAGAGCAAGGGGGTGGGAATGGAGTAAGGGGGGTGGGATTGGAGCGGCAGGCAGGAGGAGGCTGACATAGCGGTGTCTGTGAGGGAAATCGCGTGTCGCTGATTGCATTGCGGCCGCGGCGTGCAGCTGTTTTGCATACTCCTCGCTCATTGGTGTCCGCCGCTGGCGGCCACCAATGAGCGCCCTGGAGCTGGCACACGATTTCCATGACAGACAGAGAACATTAGGTAATTATATAGTAGATGTGGATTCACGATGTGAAATCGCTTGATCGTGACATCGCTGATCTGAGGTCCGGTTCTCAGATCTAGCGATGATCGATTTCACGATCTCCTTCATCGTGGTGTGTGACACCACGATGATCCATCTCCCAGCGGCAGAGCCTATGCTGGAAGATGGTAACTATGGTACACGTCGGGTAACTAAGCGACGCGCGGCCCTAGTAACCCGATGTGTACCATAGTAACGAGCGAGATCGCAGATCCACATCGCTGGTGAGTCTGTCTGTGTGACATCTCACCAGCGATGTGAGCGATATTGTAAGCGATTGCGCGTGCACGTGATCGCTTACAATATCGCTAAAGATATCTGTGCGTCTGACGGCCGCTTTTGACATGTCTCCCATCACTAATCCAAGATTTCATGGCAGCTGTGATTTTTTGACAAGTCACGGCTGTCATTAATCCCTTACATTACCCTGATTGCTACAGAACTAGGTCCATCGGGATGAAACTGGTAAAGCACCATAATTGATGCATCTAATGGATGCACCCTTCTGAGATGGCTGTGGGCTGCTGAGTTAAGCTGGGAAGGATCTAAGTTCATTGAAGAAAAGTAAATAAAAAGAGAAAAATGCACTTAAACTAAGTTCCGTCTCCAGTTATATCACTTATCACCGCATCCAGGGCCTTGACAGCAAAGTGGAATAGGTGGTCAACATGAGGAGCCCACTGTCCAGGTAGACATAATGATTCAAAAACAAGAAATCCAGTTGCACATTGTCTTCTTAAAATCCAGTCTGTACTAGAAAAAGTTAAATAACTTTACATGTTACGCATTGTGGTGCGGGTTCGAGGAGTTCGGGTAAACTGTGTGCAGCAGTGAGCCTTCAGACTATGGCATTTTGCACATGTTTGTGGGTACCGACCTGTTAAAGTGCACACGTGTGTAAAATGGCCGTAGTCTGAAATGTCACTGCTACACATGGCATACCTGAACACTCTCTTCCCTGGGCTGCCATGTCAGTTATTTGCTTTTCTTATAAAGACTCGATTTTAAGTAAATTACAGGTTTGCAAGGATTCTTTATGGTGTGAGTTAAATGTGAATGAACTGACTTCTCTGTGTGAAATCTAAGCAGTGATTTGTCAATCATAGACTGGAGGCAGGTTGTGGGTTGAGGAATCACAGATAGGGAGGAGGAAACCCAATGTACTGTCCAGCTCAAGTGTACCAATGTCATTTTAGGCACAAACTTCAAATGCTGATTGAAGAAGAATCCAAAGTGGATTTCTTCAATAAATGTATCAATTTAATTAGTATTACAGCAACATTACAGCCAAGTCTTTACATTAACGTCTTACCTATAAGCTATCCCAACATGGTAAAATAAAAATAATCTTATTACAAGTTACTTATCTTACTTTAATTATGTGTTTTGTGTACTATTTGTCACAGTCTCTACACTCTCCTTATTTGCTATGTTACTATTGTGTGGAGGCTGTCTGTGATGGGTCTGTGCTGCAATCATCTGTGCTCACTTCCCTTGATTAGTCCTCTACTTAAGCATGATAGCTTATCCATCCACTGTCAATCGTATACCTGCTGCTGCCTGTGTAAGTCTGATTTCTCTGTGCTCTGTGCCTGACCCAGCCTGACTTTCCCTTACCTGGACTTTGACCCTTTGCCTGTGACCTGACTACTCTTTTGCCTGCTCCCTCTAAACTGTCTTGTCTTTCTGTTTTTCCTGACCCTTGCTCAGGAAGTGGATTTCGTCTCTTACTACCCTTGTTGTACTGTCCCATTTCCTGGACCTGACCTCGGATCATTTGACCTCCCTTTACTTATTCAGTAAGTAGTACAATAATAATAGTTATCTATGGGTAATTGCAGCTTCTCCACTTCTGGGACTAGTTACAACTGGAGTGACTTGCATTACACTATTTAAGTTAAAGGGACACTGTCAGGTCATTGTTTTCAGTATGATACTAATATTACCAATGAATAGTGCCTGGGCAGACCTTTTAAAAACATGTAAAATCATTATTCTACCCTTTGTAGTTTCCATGTTATCAGCATTTTTAGACCCTGCATGGAGTCACTGCATTAGTCCTCTCCATTATAAGCACAGAGAATTAGTCTAGCTGCTTTATAAACTGTCATGTAATTATGAACTCCCTCTCAGCAGCTCTATCTTCCCTCCACCATTTGCTCTCAGTGCAGTATAGTTTCACTTTCAGGAGCGTCTGTTCTGTTGAGAAGAAAAAGGTTGCGGCACCATGTTAGCCAGTTGAGAAAATGTTGATTTCTCTCAGTGTGAGAAACAAGATAAAAATCTTGTGGTTGTGATACCTTTTAATGGCTAGCAAAAATAAAATAAATGATGTTATAAGGCGAGCTTTCGAGATGACTCAGGTCTCTTCATCAGGCATGGTATGACAAGATTTTGAATGAAACTCAAAATATATGCATGCACAACTAAAATGATTGGACATTTAACTGAATAAACATTACAGGACATTTGGCAAAACAAACAAGGGATCTAGGGATCCTTGTGGCTAGAAGTCAAGCACTCCAATACAGAGAAAAAGAAGAGAACCATCATGTTCCTCTGGTTGTGACCTACAACCCACAGCTTGAGGTACTGTGGAAAACTGCCAGGAGACTTCATCACATCCTACACAAGGATGAACAACTAAAAATAATATTCAAAGACCCTCCTTGCTGTGCCACAGGCAGCCTTCCAATTTAAGAAAGATCATGGTCCGAAGTTTGATGCCCTCGGATACACCAAGAAGAACTTATCCATGCAATGTGAAGAGCTGCAAGACCTGTGCTCACAGAGAGACCAGAGACAGGATACAGATCCCCAACACACAGCAGGAGTATAAGATTCCTGGGACTTTCACATGCTCTTCTTTCAATGTGGTATATTTTAATTATGTGCACCATATGCCCAGTGGGGTCTTTTTATGTTGGTGAGATTGGGCAACGTCTAAGAGCAAGGATGAGGTCTCATTGTCACACAATTCACACGAAAAAATATATTTTCCAGTAGCGGAGGATTTTTCTGGCCAGGGACATAACATTGATAATATGAAGGTTTTAATTTTGAGAGGTAATTTCAAATCCCCAAAACATCGAAGAGTGTTTGAATCCAAGCTAATTAGAAGTTTCAATTGTATACAGAATGGACTGAACATCGCTGATGGTTTTATGGCTCATTACCACGTCTAAACAATGTTGTTCAAAGACATGGAAATCTTAGGCACCGTTTTCTTATAAATTAGTGTCCTAAAGACTTTATGACCACAATGCCTGCCTGATTGAAGATCATCTCCAAGGCAGCTTTGTTTATTTTGCCAAATGTCCAGTCCCTGTAATGTTTATTCAGTCAAGTGTCCAATCATTTTAGTTGTGCATGCATATATTTTGAGTTTCATTCAATAACTTGTCATACCATGCCTGATGAAGAGACCTGAGTTGTCTCGAAAGCTCGCCTCATAACATCATTTATTTTATTTTTGTTAGCCATTAAAAGGTATCACAACTACAAGATTTGTATCTTGTTTCTCACACTGAGAGCAATCAACATTTGTTCTGTTGAGGACACGGAAGGAGAGAGCTATTGCAGGTCTGCGTTACCTGATATTGATAAGTCCATCTGTTTCTGTAAGCAGGAATTGTTGCTTTGCTTTGACAGATTTTGTGTTTTATTTGACCTCTTGGTTTTGCTGCAAAGAAAGCAGAGAGGAAGATACAGCTGCCCCCCATTGATCTCTTTTGCAGTAATGTGGTGTGAATATGTGACATAAATATTCATCACACGGGGAGTGGACAGCAGATAACTAAGTGGATCATTCACTGTGAGTTACTGAGGTTAGTTTTGCATTTATTCCATATGTGAAAAAAACAGTACTGAATAGAAAAGAATAAATAATAATATATAGAACCAAAATATTTAAATTGAAACTGCTGTAAGACAAAACTTACTTTTGGATGATTATATGAATTCAAGACTTCTGATGGTTCAAAATTTTCTCGGATAAAGCCGGCAATGTCCCCGTGCTGACCGCAAGAGTAGTTGGGAACATTGTTTTTTTCACATGATAAAATATCGAGTATATTTTGAAAATATGTCATCTTATCTCCACAAGAATCATAGATGATGTAACCCAGCGTAACATTAGGAAGGAGGTCTGGGTTCTGGTTTATCTCCTTAACCGCAAAAATAAAAGTGAGCAGGTCAATGTAAAGCTTGCCATCCGGACTGTGGAGGAGCAGAAAATGTGTTACTTTGTTACATTTCTCTTTAAATATTGATGATCAATTAGTGTTTGGCAAGGAAAGCAGCAAATATGTAATTGCTGGCAACTGTATTTGTCGACCAGCTCATTCTCACTATAGCCTTAAAGAGTGTTCTCCTCTACTGATGGGCAATGGACATGTCCCATAAGGCTATCTGCCAACATAGAACGTGTTCTGTGGGTATTCGATGTCCAAAATCCGCACCATGTATCAAGATCCGCACTGCAATGTTGGTGGTGTATTGGAACGTTTTGGTGCGTATTTCTACTGATTTGCAATGGGTTTTTTTTGTTCACAATTGTACACTGTTGTCACTTTGAATAAAGCTAGCTAAAGGGTGGGATGTTTTAAAAAGGGTTGCTCGATGCAATATTCCCCCAAAATATGATGTGGGCTCAGCTGTAATTTTAGTCAGCAGCCCAGGTAAAGCAGCAGCAGGCATCTATGGGCTGCACCCTCCCACAGTTGCCTAGTTTTGCCTGGTTGTTAATCAAAAATACAGGAGCACTTTTTTAAATTAATTAAGGAAATAATTAAAAAAAGATGTGTCTCTACGCTGTATTTATGGTTGCCAGCCAGGTAAAACTATGCAGCTTCTGAGCCCCACAAGCTGTGAATCATAGCCTGCAGCCACCCCAGAAAATGGCAAATTCATAGAAGCAATATTTCTGGAGTTTTACTCGACTCTTCCAGCTTCCCTGTGGGGTTGGCAGACTGGGCAATAAGGTATTAATGCCAATTGAGTATTGCCAGGTGGCATAAAATCTGAAGTTTATTATTCAGGCCAATGTTAGACCTGACAATTATGAACCTCTAAGGAAATTGTAAAAATTACACCACACCGATAAAAATCATTTACAGTGGGAAAAAAAGTATTTAGTCAGCCACCAATTGTGCAAGTTCTAGCACTTAAAAAGATGAGGTTGGCCTATAATTGCCACCATAAGTGACCTCAACTATGAGAGACAAAATGAGAAAACAAATCCTGAAAATCACATTGTCTAATTTTGGAAATAATTTTTTTTTAAATTTTAGTTGGAAAACAAGTATTAGGTCAGTAAGAAAAGTTAATCTCAATACTTTGTTATATATCCTTGGTTGGCAAGAGGTGAAACATTTTCTGTAAGTCTTCACACAGTTGACACACAATGTTGCTGGTATGTTGGCCCTTTCCTCCATGCAGATCTCCTATAGAGCAGTGATGTTTTGGGGCTGTCACTGGGCAACATGGACTTTCAACTCCCTCTAAAGATTTTCTATAGAGTTTAGATCTGGACACGGCTAGGCCACTCCAGAGCCTTGAAATGCCTCTTATAAAGCCACTCCTTCGTTGCATCGGGATCATTGTCATGCTGAAAAGCTTAGATCTTTGGGTTTTTATTGGCTGTAAGCCATAATCATCAACATTAACAGAAATAAACACATGAAATAGATCCGTCTGTGTGTAATGACTCTATATAATATATGGGTTTCACTATATGTATTGAATTTCTGAAAAAATACAATTTTCCTGATATTTCAACTCATTGAGATGTACTTGAATATATGAAAAAAAATATATAATATACAGTACAGACCAAAAGTTTGGACACACCTTCTCATTCAAAGAGTTTTCTGTATTTTCATGACTATGATAATTGTAGATTCACACTGAAGGCATCAAAACTGTGAATTAGCACATATGGAATTATTTACTTAACAAAAAAGCGTGAGACAACTGAAAATATGTCTTATATTCTAGGTTCTTCAAAGTAGCCACATTTGTTTTGATTACTGCTTTGCACACTCTTGGCATTTTCTTGATGAGCTTCAAGAGGTAGTCACCGGAAATGGTCTTCCAACAGTCTTGAAGGAGTTCCCAGAGATGCTTAGCACTTGTTGGCCCTTTTACCTTCACTCTGCGGTCCAGCTCACCCCAAGCCATCTCGATTGGGTACAGGTCTGGTGACTGTGGAGGCCTGGTCATCTGGCGTAGCACCCCATCACTCTCCTTCTTGGTCAAATAGCTCTTACACAGCCTGGAGGTGTGTTTGGGGTCATTGACCTGTTGAAAAATAAATGATGGTCCAACTAAACGCAAACTGGATGGAATAGCATGCCACTGCAAGATGCTGTGGTAGTCATGCTGGATCAGTATGCCTTCAATTTTGAATAAATCCCCAACACTGTCACCAACAAAGCACCCCCACACCATCACACCTCCTCCTTCATGCTTCACGGTGGGAACCAGGCATGTAGAGTCCATCCGCTCACCTTTTCTGCATTACACAATGACATTGTGGTTGTAACCAAAGATCTCAAATTTGGATCATCAGACCAAAGCACAGATTTCCACTGGTCTAATGTCCATTCCTTGTGTTCTTTAGCCCAAACAAGTCTCTTCTGCTTTGTTGCCGGTCCTTAGCAGTGGTTTCCTAGCAGCTATTTTACCATGAAGGCCTGCTGCACAAAGTCTCCTCTTAACAGTTGTTGTAGAGATATGTCTGCTGCTAGAATCTGTGTGGCATTGACCTGGTCTCTAATCTGAGCTGCTGTTAACCTGCGATTTCAGAGGCTGGTGACTCGGATGAACTTATCCTCCGCAGCAGAGGTGACTCTTGGTCTTCCTTTCCTGGGGCAGTCCTCATGTGAGACAGTTTCTTTGTAGCGCTTGATGGATTTTGCAACTGCACTTGGGGACATTTTCAAAGTTTTCCCAATTTTTCGGACTGACTGACCTTCATTTCTTAAAGTAATGATGGCCACTCGTTATCTTTACTTAGCTGCTCTTTTCTGGCCATAATACAAATTCTAACAGTATACTCAGTAGGACGATCAGCTGTGTATCCACCAGACTTCTGCACAACACAACTGAAGGTCCCAACCCCATTTAATAAGGCAAGAAATCCCACTTATGAACCCTGACAGGCACACCTGTGAAGTGAAAACCATTTCCGGTGACTACCTCTTGAAGCTCATCAAGAGAATGCCAAAGTGTTTAAAGCAGTAATCAAAGCAAAAGGTGGCTACTGTGAAGAACTAGAATATAAGACATATTTTCAGTTGTTTCACACTTTTTTTAAGTATATAATTCCACATGTGTTAATTCATAGTTTTGATGCCTTCAGGGGTGAATCTACAATTTTCATAGTCATGAAAATACAGAAAACTCTTATTCATACTCGATTCCCTTTTTATTCCAAAATTATGTGCATTGCTCCTGCATAAGGCTCACAAGATATGAATGGTGTGGTATATGGGGTACAAAGATTGTGGGACCATTTTTTCATCAATGGAAAACCTCAATGCCACTAGATATCTGAAATTGCAACATGATTCAGATATCCAGTGGCATTGAGGTTTCCACTGATGAAGTGATGAAGAATGGCCCCACTATCTTTGTATCCCATATACCACACCATACCATCAATGTTTGTGTTCCACGCAGTCTTTGGGAGTGTCAAACCAATAGCGCTGGTTTTGTTTGTTAACTTCATCATTCACAAAAATGTTTTCCTCCTCCCTCATCTGAAGGCAATTTTCTATGCTGTTCAGATACGAGATGTGCAGCATCTGACACAGCGGATCCTGGAGCCTGTGCTGCATTCTTCTGCGGTGTTGCTACCAGTGTGTCAAGAGTGGGGGAAGAGGGTTGCATTGACAATCCCACACAATGAGCTGCACTTTGAACACATTTTATAAGTGGTTATAAATGTGTGAATACCTCATGAAAGAATAAAGTTATATTAAAACCAAGCAAACCATTGTTTTTCTCACGAAATTCTCAATAAGTTTGATGTGTCACATGACCCTCTTCCCATTGAAAAATATAAAGTTGGATCAAAAATGGCTGACTTCAAAATGGCCGCCATGTCACCACCCATCTGGAAAGGTTCTCCCCTCCCATATTCTAATGTGCCACAAACAGGAAGTTGATATCACCAACCATTCCCATTTTATTTAGGTGTATTCATATAAATGGCCCACCCTGTATAACTGTAAGCACTTTATTTGTCCTATCCTGGTGCCAATGTACAGCATGAAAATATACTACGTTTAAAGGACAAAACACATGAAATCATGTAGCAATGACAGCTTGGACCCAGATGTTTCTAGATGACACATTATGGATCTGTAAATCCTGCCTGCAAAAAGCATGGATGGAGTTGTCAATGCTCAGCAATACACAGCCATAGTCACTACATTTATTGGCCTATTGGCTTTCTTACAAGTCAGATAATGGCAAAAAATCATGTTATTCCTACTGTACAGTGTTCATGGTCATATCAAAGTCAAACATCAGAATACTGTCTGATACCTGAGAAATGACCATGAGAATGGTCATATCTCAAAGTTTGAGAACTGACAATGAAAAATGACAACTGAGAACTATAGGTGGCGTTACACACTAGGATATCGCTAACGATATCCTTAGAAGATCACGTGACAGTGATCATTCCGACATCATTAGTGCATTGTCACACACAAGGATATCCTTAACGATATCCATTCGACAACGCACAAGTTAAATAGGAGAACACGGACTGAATGATGTTTTAAAGCGGCAGGAATAGGAGATTTTTTAATGAGATCGTTCAAAAAGGTGTCACACTGAACGATGGGCTTCTTCCAGCAGTGTTAATTGGACGAACGATAGATTTGAGGTCAGGATCTCAAATCTTGGATGAACGATCCAAGGATTTTTTCTTCCTATATCGTTTGTTTACACGCAACGACGCCCGAACGATATCTTTTGAACGATGAAAAATCCGTGACGTTTCAAGGATATCGTTCAGGATATCCTTGCATGTGAAGCGGCCTTAACAGTCAACAACTGATATCTAGCAACTGAGATGACATCTACAACTGAGAACTGAGATCTAAAACCAAACAATTGAGAACTGAGAATTGACAAATGGTAAAATGATAACTGAGATCCGAGAACTAAAGGTACCATCACTAGCTAGGATATAGGTGAACGATATCATTAGCTATGGCACGTGACCGTGATCGTTTCAACATTGTTAGTGCATTGTCACACACAAGGATATCGTTAACGATCTTAAATTTGGCAATGCCCCAGCTACTTGGAGAAGAACGATTGATTGAACGATGTTAAAAAGCGGCAGAAATAGGAGAATTATGAACGACATCGTACAAAAAGGTGTCATACTGAACAATGTTGCATGGTCACAGAACGTTAATTGGACGACTAACGATAGATTTGAGGTCAGGATCTCAAATTTTTGATGAATGATCCAACGATTTATCCTTCCAGCATCGTTCGTTTACACGCAATGACGCACAAATGATATCGTTTGAGCGATCAGAAATCCGTGACATGTCAACAATATCGTTAACGAGATCCTAGTGTTGTGACGGTACCTTTATAACTGAGAACTGAGATCTGATCATTGACAACTGACAACTGTTTGTCATACTCGATTTTTGATCCCTGTTCCTGGACACTTGCCAGACATCAGAGTCAATGGTGCAATGGTTAAAGCTACTGCCCATGTACTTCAGGGCTCCGGGTTCAGAACCAGTAATAGACTTATTTTTAATCAATTATGCTGGTTAATCAACAACTTTTTAGACATACTTCACTTGTAATATTAAAAGTGAAATTTGACTGAAAGTTGTCTAGAATCCAGCATAATTTATAAAATCAAATGTCAATACTGGTACTGACCCTAGAGTCCAAAGAAAGTAGCTTTAACCAATGAACCATTCAATTTAGTATTGCTAAGAGGTGATTTTCTTTGACTAAAAGAATAAACATGCACACAGACTTCTCAGTGTGTACGAAAATCAGTTTGACTCTGATGTCTGACAAGTGTCGGGGACAGGGATTAAAAATAAAGTATGAAAATCAGTTGTCAATAGTCAGTTGTCAATTCGCAGATCTCAATTGTCAGTTGTCAGTTCACAGATCTCAGTTGTCAGTTCTCAGATCTCAGTTGTCAGTTCACAGATCTCAGTTGTCAGTTCTCAGATCTCAGTTGTCAGTTCACAGATCTCAGTTGTCAGTTCTCAGATCTCAGTTGTCAGTTCACAGATCTCAGTTGTCAGTTCTCAGATCTCAGTTGTCAGTTCACAGATCTCAGTTGTCAGTTCTCAGATCTCAGTTGTCAGCTCACAGATCTCAGTTGTCAGCTCACAGATCTCAGTTGTCAGTTCTCAGATCTCAGTTGTCAGTTCTCAGATCTCAGTTGTCAGCTCACAGATCTCAGTTGTCAGTTCTCAATCTCAGTTGTCAGCTCACAGATCTCAGTTGTCAGTTCTCAGATCTCAGTTGTCAGTTCACAGATCTCAGTTGTCAGTTCTCAGATCTCAGTTGCTAATTCTCAGATCTCAGTTCCCAGATTAAAATTTTTCAGTTCTTAGTTGTCAATTCTCAGATCTCAGTTCAGTTTTTACTTCTCAATTCTCAGTTCTCAGTTGTCAGTTCTCAGATGTCAGTTCTCAGATTCAGTTCTCAGATGTCAGTTCTCAGATGTCAGTTCTCAGATGTCAGTTGTTAGTTTTCAGTTCTCAGATGTTAGTTCTCGATGTCAGTTCTCAGTTGTCAGTTGTCAGATGTCAGTTCTCAGTTGTCAGTTCTCAGTTTGTCAGTTGTCAGATGTCAGTTTTTAGATGTCAGTTGTCAGTTATCAGTTCTCAGATGTCAGTTCTCATTGTCAGTTGTCAGTTCTCAGATCTCAGTTGTCAGTTGTCAGTTCTCTGATGTCAGTTGTCAGATGTCAGTTCTCAGTTGTCAGTTCTCAGACTTTGAGATATTACCATTCTCCTTGTCATTTCTCATGTATCAGACAGAATTTCTTATGTTTGACTTTGAGAAATGACCATGTCCTAAAATGAACACAGTACTAATGTGCATGTATAACATCTTATTCTGGCAAGTAAACTGAAGTGATAGGGACACTATACATTTACTTACAGTATGGATAAGAAGGAACTTACATTACACATAAAATCCTTCCTTCAAGTTGCTTAAAAGATGGAATAAATGGGAACCCAGAGTTGACAGAGAACAGTCCTCCGATGATGTAGTCTCCTCTCTGATAATATTTATATTCCAGTCCTGTCATTGAAATCTTCTGTCTTAGTGCACACTGGGATGAAGACGTCTTCTGTAATCCACGTCCAGGCATGGAGGCACATACAACAATGAATAGATTAATAGCAAACAAAAATATCAAAACGTTACAAAGCCGAGGATTGAGAACAGAAGACATCCTTGTGTTGTTCTCTACTCCCTTATTAAACGGTAGCTGTACGGATCCAGTGTCCTCCACCTTCATCACCTGTTAGGTAGAGGCTCGATGCAGGATGCCGGGGTTTATATCTAAGAGCTGGAACTTAATTTACAACTCAACTGAAATATCACAGAACTCAGGGATTATAAAACATTACACTTGACATTCTATAAACGGCTGCTTACTGAATGATTTATTTGTAGAATTTATTTTTGTATTGAAAAAAAAAGAATGATTAGAAAAGTTCTAATAATTTATTTAATAACTGAGTTCAATGTAGAATCTAAGTATGTTATTCATAAAATTGAGAATTGGCGACTGGTGAGCCTCTCCAGATTTCTAAAACTTATCACCAAGACCCATTAATACAAAAAAAGTTAAAGTGTAAATATCATTTTCCTCATTGATGCTAAGATTAAAATGACCAAACAATAAGCTATTGACAAATGATAGGGCATGGGAAGTTGTAATAAAAAAGAAAGAAAAGGAAAAAAGAATGTCATACCCAAAGCTTTATATTAGCAAAGGTAGAGGAAAGAGTGAAGAAGTTGATGATGATTGTATCAACCTTCTTGGTCATTGTCCCTGAAACTTTCATGATGGCATTTTCCTTAATTGGGCAACTTGCATCAGTAAATGAACATCTCCTCCAAGGTTTTCCCTCCTTCACAAATACAGAGTATTTTTAACACATTTTCTACTGCACCACGTTTCCTAAAATTTCACTAAAGTATATCAATCCTGGAGAACAAGTTGGAGTTTGGATTTGGTTTGGATGCTAAATAAAGTTTGCTAAAAGGCTGCAGAGTAACCAATTGATAAGCTTTTCGGTTGTGGCCACTTCCACAATCATCACAGCCATGTTGAGTACTGGTGTGGCTGTGATTGGCCAGCTGCATTTCATCATCTGGTCTATATAGGACTAGAGATGAACCTATCAAAGTGCAATTAAAATTGGTGAATTTCCCGGTTCTTGCCAGACAGTTCACTAATCAGTTCCTCAAACACTTTTCTAAATCCCATTTGATTCAATAGGAGACCAAAGTAAAGGCATAGACAACACTTTCAGGAGGCCCAAAAGCTTCTAAAACAACCCAAATTAAGGGCAGACACAAGGAAAAGTAGCATAAATTGGCCCAGAGTACACAATAGTTTAATTGCACAACATGGATGCATGGGACAAGGCCAGGTCCAGCATTTCAAGGTTAACATTGATCAGGAACAGGTGAATTAGTAACAGGTGTAGGCATGATGCTCAGAGAGAGCTGTTACATTCAAGCAATACACAACAAAGAGACCCAAAAAGATATTACACATTTCCAGAAATAAGGGCAGAAAAGTGGTATCAATTTCCAGATAAAATTTTTATAATGGTGCACTGTATATGCATTAGACAATCCTTGGCCAAGAATTTTAAGGGTAAACATTGATCAGTAACAGGTGGATGATTGACAGACATAGGCATGGTGCTCAGAGAGCTCTGCTAAATTCAGGCAACTCACAGCAAGGAGACCCCAATAAGAGTCTCCACTATTCCAAAAATAAGGGCCAGAAACCATTAAAGTGATATCGATTATCCTAGAGTAGAAATAGTATAATGGCAAGATCAATGCAGCACACTGAAATGTACACCATCATTTGGTGTTCCCAGTCTGTGACTGAGATGTAAAAGTCCATAGAGATGCATAACTTTTCATCGTGATGAAAGTTAAAAAGTCTTAACTTTCAGGGGACTGCCAGATGAGCTGATCCATCTGGCTACCACCACCAGCGATGGAGACACGTTCTGAGAGAATGCTGACAGCCGAGTATGACAAACCTCCAAGGCATGAGTGGCAAGCTCAGGCTACTGTTCCATTTTTGAAGCCACTCGACAAGCATGATTTGCCCCATCTCTGCATCACGTTTGTGCAGGCTATACATCATAACGTACTGCACCAGGGCTCATCAATGCTGCCAAATTCGCTGCAACATGTGCAGAGTGAAATTTTACCTTGTCAGTAAATTGCATATTGACCGGTTAACTGATAGGCTGAAACACCTCTTTAGTATTGCAAGTCGATGAGCGTTGGGGGCAAATGGTGTAAGTGAGCAAACTGTTACCATGCCATCTGCAGCAGGCATTGAGACCAAGATAGTGGCATAAACATTGCTGGAAACTAGGTTGAAGATGTGAGTCCATGCAAGGCACATGTCTGCGTTTGCCCTGGTGTAGAGTTTTGCACCATTAGTACACACGGCCCTCGCTGTGTTTAGGCTCAGGGTAGACAGCCATTGCTGAAACCTGGCCTGGATACTACCCCTTCACCTGTGTGCCTGAGTTCTTTAAGGCATTTTAGTTCTAACACTACCTGTTTATGGTGAACTCTGTGTGTGCAGTACAGAGGTGAGTGGTTTTTCTCTGCACTATTGGAATGCATGTCAAATTAAGGGAAAGGTTGATGGTGCAGGTGGAGACCCTAAAGGAGGTGGGGGAGCCAGAAGCAGTGGATGAAGCGGAAGATACAGAACCTTTTCCTGCAAGCCTTGATTTAAAGATTTGGGGAGCAGCCCCATTCCCAGCTGCCCCTACAGCCATCAGAGTCACCCAGTGCCCAGTGAGTGAGATGTAATGCCCCTTGGTCTTCCAGTTGCCAGTGGTGAAAGGCAACATGTCAGACAAAGACTTTTTCAAGGAATGCTTGTCCAGTGCAGCCACAGCTTACTTGGAGAAGTAATGGTGACTGGGCTACTGGTACTGGGAGTCTGTTACAGCCATCAGCTTTTGGAAACTGTCTGTTTCCACCAGTTGGAAAGGCAGCATTTTTATGTCCAACAGATTGAAGAAGATGAATTAAAGCTCTTAGCTTGGGTGGAATAGTGTGTACATGACAAACTGATGGACTGTGAGGGCGGTGCAGGTGGAGATCTCATGATAGATTGAGAAAGAAGTGGTGTGCTTGGTGTCTGAAGATTGGGCAAACAATAGCAGGCATGTCCACTTCCGTAACAGCCTGACTGAGTTTCACTTACCCCCCTGCGGTGGTTAATCAAGTTGAGGTTCTATGACAGGAGACCTGTGTTAGAACACTAGCCACGATGATGGAGGAGGAAGAAGCAGTTGATGCGGTTCATGAGGTGGCCTGTGGTTGGCGAGGCTGCCTAGTCCGCATTTTAGCGCAGTAAGTTTCCCCAACAAACCGCATGTTGCTTTGCCCAAGTGCTAATTCTTGCATATAGTAGTTACATTAGTGGAATTTCTCACTCAACTTAGTCGTTGTTTGCAAATTTAGGAAATAATTTAAGTTGGGTCATCCTTTACATTATCAGAATAAGACCAGGCTAGGAAAGCCTTGCTGTTCATGCGAAATGCAGACCCATGACTGCTGCTGGCCACAGCAAGAGTTATGGCAGATGATGCAGTGATTGCAATGGTTACGGCACTATCTCTCTGTGTGTGAAGCCACAACTTAACAGCGTCCTCTTCCTCATCCTCTAAATAAACAAACTTTATTTATTTGCTGAGATAGTGTGGCTGAAAACCATTTGGCAATGACTCAAGCAAAATAGACCTATTTATGAACGCAAACAGATTTATACGCAAAAACAAGGCCTGCTTGGGGGACAACGCATATTTTGGCAATCACTTGTTTGCAAAAAAAAGGCCTATTTGAGAATGCATACAGATTTGAAATTCAGTTGTTCAAGGAAAAATAGGACTATTTGGGGAATCGTACAGACTTGTCAGTAAGGGTACAGTTACACGTCGCAAGATTGCATGCAATTTCACTTGCAATTTGCTGGTTGCAGTGAAATCATAGAACAATGTGTCCATGATTTCACTGCAACCAGCAAATTGCCAGTGAAATTGCATGCAATGTGGCGACTGGTAACAGTACCCTAAGGCTAGGGCCACACTTAACAGTGCACTCACGTTAGACGGATGACGTTACAGCAGAGCCTAGCTTGCTGTAACGTTTCCAGCAACGTTTCCCTGTGCGTCCTGCAAAAACGCACTGCCAGGGGCTTCCTGTGAAGCTGTATCCATAGTAAACAGCGGGTTACTATGGAGCAGCATTCACAGGAAGCACCCGACATTAGCGGTCAGCTGGGCTCTGCTGTAATGTCATCCATCTAACATGGATGACATCTTAAGTGTGACCCTAGCCTAACTTGTTTTATGCAAAAATACATATTTGGCAAAGCACACAGATTTAGAATTCAGTGTTTTTCTAGGCAAAAAAATGTCTGTTTTAGGAACCACACAGATTTAGAAATCGCTTGTTTTTTTGCAAAAAGTTTTTTTTGGGAGAATCACACAGATTTGGCAAACTCATGTTCCATGCAATGTTTCCTGTGCGCTCCGCTAAAGTGCACTCCCAGCAGCTTTGTGTGTGGCTCGTTGTCAAGGTAAGCATCGAGTAACTAGAGGCAGCATTCTCCCCCTATGCGCTTCTGGGAAACGTTCTAAGTTTTAAGCGCAATCCGTTAGGCTAGGGTCACAATGCAAGTGTGCCCCTTGCATCAGTAATGCTTTACCTCTTGAGGCTTACAATCTAAACATCCTGTCCAGGGGCGTAACTACCGGCATAGCAGACGTAGCGGTCGCTTTGGGGCCCGGCGCTTGAGGGGGGCCCGGACCCAGCGCCGCTACGCTGCTATCCGGTCAGCTACAGGCCCCCAGTGTGTATATACAGCCCCCCCACTCCTCCCTTCCTGCTGCACACGTCACCTGTAAAGGAATACATCATACTTACTTATCCCTGCCGGCTGTCGCTGTCGCCGCTCTGCACCGCGCTCCGTCTTCATCCAGCTTCTTCCTGGTTGTGACGTCATTGCCTGCACCCGCCGGTCACAACCAGGAAGAAGCTGGATGAAGACGGAGCGCGGTGCAGAGCGGCGACAGCGACAGCCGGCAGGGATAAGTAAGTATGATGTATTCCTTTACAGGTGACGTGTGCAGCAGGAAGGGAGGAGTGGGGGGCCTGTATATACACACTGGGGCCCTGTATATAGCCACTGGGGTCCTGTATATAGCCACTGGGGGCCTGTACATAGCCACTGGGGGCCTGTAAATAGCCATCTGGGGGCCTGCATATAGGCACTGGGGCCCTGTATATAGCTACTGGGGGCCTGTATAGTCACTGGGGGCCTGTATATACTCACTGGGGGCCTGTATATAGCCACTGGAAGCCTGTATATAGCCACTGGGGCCCTGTATATAGCCACTGGGGGCCTGCATATAGCCACTGGGGCCCTGTATATAGCTACTGGGGGCCTGTATAGTCACTGGGGGCCTGTATATAGCCACTGGGGGCCTGTATATAGCCACTGGAAGCCTGTATATAGCCACTGGGGGCCTGTATATAGCCACTGGGGGCCTGTATAGCCACTGGGGGCCTGTATATACCCACTGGGGCCTGTATATAGCCACTGGAGGCCTGTATATAGCCACTGGGGGCCTGTATATAGCCACTGGGGGCCTGTATATAGCCACTGGGGGCCTGTATATAGCCACTGGAGGCCTGTATATAGCCACTGGGGGCCTGTATATAGCCACTGGGGGCCTGTATATAGCTACTGGGGGCCTGTATAGCCACTGGGGGCCTGTATATACCCACTGGGGGCCTGTATATAGCCACTGGAGGCCTGTATATAGCCACTGGGGGCCTGTATATAGCCACTGGAGGCCTGTATATAGCCACTGGGCGCCTGTATATAGCCACTGGGGGCCTGTATATAGCCACTGGGGGCCTGTATATAGCCACTGGAGGCCTGTATATAGCCACTGGGGGCATGTATATAGCCACTGGGGGCCTGTATATAGCCACTGGGGGCCTGTATATAGCCACTGGGGGCCTGTATATAGCTACTGGGGGCCTGTATAGCCACTGGGGGCCTGTATATACCCACTGGGGCCTGTATATAGCCACTGGAGGCCTGTATATAGCCACTGGGGGCCTGTATATAGCCACTGGGGGCCTGTATATAGCCACTGGGGGCCTGTATATAGCCACTGGGGGCCTGTATATAGCCACTGGAGGCCTGTATATAGCCACTGGGGGCCTGTATATAGCCACTGGGGGCCTGTATATAGCTACTGGGGGCCTGTATAGCCTCTGGGGGCCTGTATATAGCCACTGGGGGCCTGTATATAGCCACTGGAGGCCTGTATATAGCCACTGGGGGCCTGTATATAGCCACTGGGGGCCTGTATATAGCCACTGGGGGCCTGTATATAGCTACTGGGGGCCTGTATAGCCACTGGGGGCCTGTATATACCCACTGGGGGCCTGTATATAGCCACTGGAGGCCTGTATATAGCCACTGGGGGCCTGTATATAGCCACTGGGGGCCTGTATAAAAGCCACTGGAGGCCTGTATATAGCCACTGGGGGCCTGTATATAGCCACTGGGGGCCTGTATATAGCTACTGGGGGCCTGTATAGCCTCTGGGGGCCTGTATATAGCCACTGGGGGCCTGTATATAGCCACTGGAGGCCTGTATATAGCCACTGGGGCCTGTATATAGCCACTGGGGGCCTGTATATAGCCACTGGGGGCCTGTATATAGCCACTGGGGGCCTGTATATAGCCACTGGGGGCCTGTATATAGCTACTGGGGGCCTGTATAGCCACTGGGGGCCTGTATATACCCACTGGGGGCCTGTATATAGCCACTGGAGGCCTGTATATAGCCACTGGGGGCCTGTATATAGCCACTGGAGGCCTGTATATAGCCACTGGGGGCCTGTATATAGCCACTCGGGGCCTGTATATAGCCACTGGGGGCCTGTATATAGCCACTGGGGGCCTGTATATAGCCACTGGGGGCCTGTATATAGCCACTGGGGGCCTGTATATAGCCACTGGGGGCCTGTATATAGCTACTGGGGGCCTGTATAGCCACTGGGGGCCTGTATATACCCACTGGGGGCCTGTATATAGCCACTGGAGGCCTGTATATAGCCACTGGGGGCCTGTATATAGCCACTGGGGGCCTGTATATAGCCACTGGGGGCCTGTATATACCCACTGGGGGCCTGTATATACCCACTGGGGCCCAGACTGTATATACCCACTGGGGGCCTGTATATACCCACTGGGGCCTGTATATACCCACTGGGGCCCTGACTGTATATACCCACTGGGGCCTGAATATACCCACTGGGGCCTGTATATACCCACTGGGGCCTGCATATACCCACTGGGGCCCTGTATATACCCACTGGGGCCCTGTATATACCCACTGGGGCCCTGTATATACCCACTGGGGCCCTGTATATACCCACTGGGGAGGCTGCTGTATACCACTGGGGCTGCTGTATATACTGCTGGGGCCTGTATATACCACTGGGGAGGCTGCTGTATATACCACTGGGGCTGCTGTATATACCACTGGGGAGGCTGCTGTATACCACTGGGGCTACTGTATATACTGCTGGGGCCTGTATATACCACTGGGGAGGCTGCTGTATACCACTGGGGCTGCTGTATATACTGCTGGGGCCTGTATATACCACTGGGGAGGCTGCTGTATACCACTGGGGAGGCTGCTGTATACCACTGGGGAGGCTGCTGTATACCACTGGGGAGGCTGCTGTATGCCACTGGGGCTACTCTATATACTGCTGGGGCCTGTATATACCACTGGGAAGGCTGCTGTATACTACCACTGGGGAGGCCTGTATACCACACTGCTGGGGGCTGTATACCTGTGCTGGGGTCTACCCTCGGCTTATACACGAGTCAATAGGTTTTCTCAGGTTTTGGGGGCAAAAGTAGGGGGGTCGGCTTATACACGAGTATATACGGTAAACTGGGTGGTGTCAGACTGTTAACACCGATTCGATAAGGGGTGTGTGTCTTGAAGGGGGCGTGTCATTGGGGGCGTGTCTTGGAGGGGGCCCCGTTCAAAAGTTTGCTATGGGGCCCTGCCAGTTCTAGTTACGCCCCTGATCCTGTTAGTATGTCTTTCCTTCCTTTCGCACATTCCTTCCTTCCTTCCTTTCTTTCTTTCGTACCTTCTTTATATATATTTATATTGTATATATTTATTCATTTATATAGCGCTATTAATTCGATAGCACTTTACATACATCAGTAATGCTGTCCCTCTTGAGGCTTACAATCTAAACATCCTATCAATATGTCTTTCCTTCCTTCCTTTTGCACCTTCCTTCCTTTTGCACCTTCCTTCCTTTTGCACCTTCCTTCCTTTCACACCTATATCCTATCACTTTATAATGTTTGTAGCAGTAATACATAGCAGGTGCACACGGAGGACTCACCTCTGCCAGTGCTGGGAAAGAGAAGTTGCAATTTACTCATTTTCCCTTCACCTCTGGGTGATTTTCTGTTTTTTGTTTTCCTTCCTCTTCTTCCATAACTTTTCTATTTTTCTGTCATTATGGACATATGAGGCTTGTTTTTTTTTGTGGGACGAGTTTTTCTTGTGAATGACGTCATTTTATTTACCATATAATGTACAGGAAAATGGGAAAAGTTCTAAGTGCAGTGAAATTGAAAAACAAAAGTACCCAATTAGGGGCCTTTCACATCAGCATTTTTCACTGTTCTGTGGCAGATGCGGCAGATTTACCGCATCTGCCGGATTGGCCGCCATCCGGCAAGCCCCGTGCATTATCTATTGGGCTTGCGGTCCAGTGCGGTAAGTGCAGTTACGCCGGATGGGCCAGATTCGGGACTTGTGGCGCAAGAAAACCGCACTTGCTGCACCGGACCGCAAGCCCAATAGACAATGCATGGGGCTTGCGGGATGCGGGCCGTAAATCGGCTGTAATGGCAGCCAAACCGGCAGATGTGGCGCCACCTGCCGGATCGTCCACACATCAGCGAAGTGATGTGAAAGGGACCTTTTTTGGGGTTTTTTATTCATCATGTTCTCTATATGATAACACTGAAATGTCAGCATGATGACTCAGGTCAGTACTACATAGCAACACTGACGGGTCATTGTAATGCCTCGGGTCAGTACTACATGGTAACACTGAAATGTCGGTATGATGCCTCATTTCAGTACTATATGGTAACACTTACTTGTCAGCATGATGCCTTGTGTAAGTACTACATGGTAACACTGATGTGTCGGTATGATGACTCAAGTCAGTACTATATGGTAACACTGAGGTGTCGGTATGATGCCTGGGGTCAGTACTATATGGTAATACTGACGTGTCGATATGATATCTGGGGTCAGTACTATATGGTAACACTGAGGTGTCGGTATGATGTCTTGGGTCAGTATTATATGGTAACACTGACATGTCCATATGATGTCTGGGGTCAGTACTATATGGTAACACTGAAGTGTCAGTATGATGTCTCGGGTTAGCACTATATGGTAACACTGACGTGTCGGTATGATGTCTGGGGTCAGTACTATATGATAACACTGACTTGTCCATATGATGTCTGGGTTCAGTACTATATGGTAACACTGACGTGTCAGTATGATGTCTTGGGTTAGTACTATATGGTAACACTGACGTGTCGGTATGATGTCTGGGGTCAGTGCAATATGGTAACACTGACGTGTCGGTATGATGTCTCGGGTCAGTACTATGTGGTAACACTGATGTGTCGGTATGATGTCTCAGGTCAGTACTATATGGTAACACTGACATGTCGGTGTGATGTATGGGGTCAGTACTATGTGGTAACACTAACATGTCGGTATGATGCCTCGGGTCAGTACTAAATGATAACACTAAGGCTATCGTCACATTTGCAGTAGCAAATGCAGATCCTGATCCAGTTTTGAGCTGTAAAAATGCTCAAAACTGGATCAGGATCCGCAGCCCATAGTAGCCCATTATAAAACCGGATTGCACTACATGCAATCCGGTTACCGCTTCAGGATTTGCAACCTGCAGTAAAAATCATGCAGGCTGCAGTTTTCTTAGCGGTTTGCAAGCCGCAGCAGGCTTGCTATAATGGGCTCTTATCAGGGTTTCTGCCTCCTCATTTGCCACTTCCAATCTCCCCTCCTCCACCTGCTCCTCATCCTCATCAGAATAAGTATCATTGTATGAAAGCACAAGGTTTTTTTTGCCCCAAATACATGATGGTATCATCATTTAGAAAGTTATCCACTGCTCCAACTCACGATCTATGCTCATATAACAACTATTTACATCAATAGTGACTAAAAGGCTATTTGGATAAAGGACCGATAGAATGTAAGAATGAAGGGAAATGGGAGGTATCCTTGTGATAGGATGTGGTATGATATACCAGTACAGTTAACATTTTTTTAAGGTTAACAGCTTGAGGAGACAAAATCCAGTTGGTTCTGGTGACTATGAAGCATCCTATGTTCGTCGATGACCAGCACTCCACTATGGTCTAGGTTGATGGTGCAGTTGGAAAGGATCAAATGACCCGCAATATCGGAGAAGATAAATCCAAGCACACATTCAGGTTTTTTTATGCTGAAGATGATTTATTTCATAAATCGGTGAAAAAGGTGACTGGCAGGACAGATAACGTTTCGGCCTAAGCATAGGCCTTGTTCACATAGTCACTGCTGAAGTTATTAGGAGATCACAGGTACGGGGAGTTCATGTGGTAAGGTTTTGTGATATCTGTGCTTTTTGGTCCAAGATGGAGCCTGTGCTTAGGTATATGGATGGGAACCTGTATGTCATCCATGGATGATTTGGATATTGTCAATATCCAAAGTGGAAATGCTGAAGCAGCACCGGGTTCCGATTGTGATGAACAGGTCATCCAATACAAAGTCCAGATAATACCTTACAAGGATCCTATCCCCTTTAGTGAAATCCTCTTATAAGTCTGTGTTTTTTAGGGTTACAAGCAGATGGACGTGCTGGCACCCACTGACACCAATTGGTGAAGTACTACCTTACCATCTGCTTGTAACCCTAAAAAACACAGACTTATAAGAGGATTTCACTAAAGGGGATAGGATCCTTGTAAGGTATTATCTGGACTTTGTATTGGATGACCTGTTCATCACAATCGGAACCCGGTGCTGCTTCAGCATTTCCACTTTGGATATTGACAATATCCAAATCATCCATGGATGACATACTGGTTCCCATCCATATACCTAAGCACAGGCTCCATCTTGGACCAAAAAGCACAGATATCACAAAACCTTACCCACATGAACTCCCCGTACCTGTGATCTCCTAATAACTTCAGCAGTGACTATGTGAACAAGGCCTATGCTTAGGCCGAAACGTTATCTGTCCTATGAAGCATCCTAGAGATCATGTCAAATGTTTATGGATTTTTTGCATTATATAGAAGACTGATGTTACTGGGTGAGAGTTGATAAGAAAATCAATAAGGCTATTACTAATGATCCCTGTCTGTTGAAAATGCTCTAAGATATTATTGAAGACCCTTGTAAATGGGCACTCCTGTCACTCAATTGTTTCTAGTAGTCGATACCAATTATTTGAGTAAAATCTTGGCACAGCTATCACAATGGCTTTCTTCATCCTGAAATGACACACACACACACAGTAGGATGTTATGTATCTACTTTTGGTAATTGAATTGTACTTGCATGCGCACATGTATCCCTGAATATAGTGGGATGCTCAAAACTAAAACTAGATTTTATCAAGGTGGCTTCCACTTCCACCACAACACTCATTGCAATTTTCAACAGGTGAGTAATCT
This sequence comes from Allobates femoralis, assembly GCA_033576535.1. NCBI lineage: Eukaryota > Metazoa > Chordata > Amphibia > Anura > Aromobatidae > Allobates > Allobates femoralis. The sequence continues at coordinate 14,638,602 of JARQOC010000003.1, forward strand.
CATGACCATCATAGGCCATCATTGGATGCCCTTTCTCTGCATACCTTTGCCAGATGAATCTACACTCAGTAGTTCCCAACCCAGACACAGTATTTATGCAAATAACATAAATAGTGCTTTACTCAATATTTTTTCTCCTTCCCTATGTATATTTAGCCCATACTACTGAACAAGATCAAGTGGAGAGAGGAAACAAGAGAGTTAATCCTGCTAAAATAGCAGCAAGTAAAAAGTTAAAACTTTCCGGAATGAGCCTTAAAGGCCCCGTCACATCTGGTGATGGGGCTGGGGATGTCGCCGGCGACTGGCGGGAGCACGCACGTTTTTGGCGCCCCGCCAGCGCTGCCGTCCCCCATTTACACGGGGCGACATCTCCAGCCCTGCGCTGGAGAGCTGTCAGGCAGCATCGCCGCTGGAGTGTCTGAAAACCCCAGCGGCGATGCAGGACAGTGGGAGCCTATGGCTCCCATCGACTGACAGGTCGCCGGCCATGATGGTCGCCTGGATTAAGAGGACTGCTCTGAAACCAGTCTACCGCCCGCCGACATCGCCCCTTTACATGAGGCGACGTGGGGCGATGACTCCGTCGATAGGCCACGCCCTAATGTTGCCTATGTAATAGGCGACGATGTCGCCCCATGTAACGGGGGCTTTATAGTAATATCGGACTAGGAAAAACTTAATGTGATGAAGATAAGTATTCTCCACAGAAAAAGGCACAGTTGAAGGATAAAAGTTGGGATAGAGGGTGCATCTAGGATTTGAATGCCCTCTGGAAAGACAATGAAGGGGAACTGATCGCCCCAAAACCTCTGCTTACAGTAATAGCAGACGCTGCTCATCGTTTAGTCCATGATGATGCGGAATTAGGTATATACAAACTGATATACACCAGATGTCAAAGCTGTTGCAAAGAGAAAAAGTTTGTTGTGCCAAACATGCATCCTACAGGATTCTGGAGGGACTGTGCAGACTCCACCTTCACATCTACTATGGGTCCTTTGTCAAATCATACAGTTGTATTACATTTAGTTACCTTGGGTTGGTAGATTGCGATGTATCTTGGTGTGTGTTGAACAATTTTCAGGATGGCTTTACACCTATTCAACTGATTTACAAACCGCAGATGTAACAGCCAGAAACATATGTGAGAAATTTGAATAGGTGTGGTATTTTACTCATGATCTCATTACCATTACTGGTAAAATGTTCCAAAAGCTTTGTTGCATGATATGGGTAAGACGGCAGTTGTACAGTCCCTATCACCCACAAGCTAGTGTAAAGGTAGAAAGGAATAATCGAACAATAAGAGAAAGACTGACCAAATGATGGAAAGAAACAAGAATGAAATGGCTAGATGCTCTTTCTTTGGTATTAATGAATAGAAAAAACACTCTACATGCTTCTTTGCAATTATCTTCTTTTGAGGTTTGATATGTGAAACATCTGAATCACAAGATTTCACTTTCAGGCTCAGGGACTGCTCATGCTGAAAGACAATAACCAGAGCGTTTTTCAATAACAGCCACAAGTCAAATTTTCCTGTCACGAGATACAGACAGGAGACTATGTATTTATTCATAAGTTCATGAGGTCTGGGGATCTTACAGAGCAGTGGGATGGTCCATGTCAAGTGCTGTTGTAATGTTAGCATCACAAACCCTGCTGGATTGTTGCTGGTGCACTTACACCTCCAAAAGTCCTGTGGTTTCTGTTATGATCCCTGCACTTGTTTCCAGCTCTCAGGGCCTGCTCACAACACACAGATTTCCCGAAAAGAACATTTAAGTGCAAGCACGTGCACACCCTGCCTTTTTAAGGGGCAGTGTTCACACTCTTTATGTGTCCCCAACCAATGGTTGGAGGACACTGGGTATTTAAGACAACCTAACTTTCAGGGAGGTGCATCAGAATTGTGGTCAATTGTCTAGAGATACCTTGCTAGTTGTAAGGTCGTGTCTGTTTCCTATGTTCTGTTCTGGTGCTTGGTAATACATATACATGCCTGCTAATTCCTCCTGTATCCTAGTGACAGCCTTACAAGCCACATCTATGGCATCAGCCATACCCGTTGTACCTGTTGTGACTGTCATACTCACTTCATCATCCATACCCGCTGTACCAGTCATGCTTGCAATACACACTGCACCTGCTGTACCCGCAATAGCCATACCTACTGCACCCTCTAAACCAGTCATCCAGTCTGCACCTGTCTACATCAACTGTACAGTCTGCACTTAGGTTGAGCTGTCACGGAGCCATGTCACCTGGAGTTTCACCTTTCAGCATCCTAACAGCAGAAGCCTAACCTCACCATCAGAGGCTCTAAGAAAAAGAGCTAGTTGCTTAGTCAAGTCCCTCCAGGTCGAGCTGGTACTGCATCCTAGTGGTTCAACTCCCCACACTGGCACCCAAGAGCATTGTACCTGTTGACCATGCCAAACAGCATCAAGGTAATGGTTAGAGTTACTTTAACCCATTCATCACACTATACACTTTCTCAGCCCACAGCTGAGATGACAGCACTGTCTACATTTTGTAAAGTGGCACAAAACATTATCGGCAATTATACATCCTGATGTGCACCTGTGTTTTATGTGTCCTGATATGAAGTTGAAATACACTTCCCTAAGGCTGCCATGTAATTTGCTGCTGAAACAGTGAAAGTTTATTCCAACACTGTACTTCCTTCCCACAAAAAAAGAGGATATTGTGAAGAAGACGTCACTCCATGAGCAGTTAAATGGTCCACGGTCAAGCAAAAGACTGGGAGGAGGATGAAAGCGTATGATGTCTTTTGGTGATTATTGTGATTTTCAAATTAAAAATGTTTGCTTTCTTTTTACAGATACGACAAATACAATGCTTGTGCTTGAATTGTAGTGAATACAAGTGTAAGTCTAATGATTATCAAGCCAGGTGTATAGTATGATGTTTTGATTAAAAAGAATCTCTCAGTGGTAAAAAAGATTTACGTGAACACTTGCAAGAGTCTTTGGATAATAAGTTGTTAAACATTGATGATGCTATAGACAAACGTACACAGGTAAAGGTTTTTTGGATATGACCTACTAACCCATCTCCGCAAAATCCATGCCTTTCTTTGGTACCCCTATCAATTAATTTTTTCTAGCTCTGAATGATACTTTTGCATTCCTTATTAGAGTTGAGAGAACCTTTTGAAATTCAGGTTAAGTTCGATGAAATGTAGTGATGAGCGAGTACTAAAATGCTCGGGTGCTCGAAGCTCGGGCTGAGCATCCCAAGATACTCGTGTACTCGGCCCGAGCACCGAGCCCAAAGTTATCCTATAGGAGACCCGAGTATTTTTATGAAATGACTGCCGGCAGCATGTAGAAACCCTAAAAATGTCACAAAACTCTCAGAAGAGTACTCAAATGACATGGCAACACCATGGGGAAGACCCTTGGAAGCATTTCTCACTCAAAAGTCACAGCTGTGAACAATGTTGTCCGAGTTTCACGCCAATTTTACGGAGTCACCAGAAAACCTTCCAAAATGACACCAAAATGAATATTCAGGGTGGAAATGTTAAGGGCACATACCCAATAGTGAGATACAGCTGGTGTATGTTACTTTTTGTGATTACATGAAAGATTTTACGTGAAAACATTGTGCGGCACTCCGATGACCCTGAGAAGAGACGTACATGAAGCCCTGTCTTGACATAATGTGCACATTTTGAGGAAATGGGTCTATTGTAGTATTTTCCTTTTGCAGGGCAGTCCAAAATTGGGAGGTTCACCAATGCCCCTGGATAGAGACGTGCATGAGGGCCTGTAAACCTGAAGTGCCCATTGTAAGAAAGTGGGTGTATTGTAGTACAGCCCTTTGGCAGGGCAGCCAAAAATTGGGAGGTTCAACAATGAACCGTGCATACAGACATGCATGAGGGCCTGTAAACCTCGAGTGGGTGTATTGTAGTATAGCCCTTTGGCAGGGCAGCCAAAAATTGGGAGGTTCAACAATGAACCATGCATACACACATGCATGAGGGCCTGTAAACCTGGAGTGGGTGTATTGTAGTATAGCCCTTTGGCAGGGCAGCCAAAAATTGGGAGGCTCCACATTGTCCCTGGATAGAGACGTGCAGTAGGGCCTGTAAACCAGAAGTGGGTGTATTGTATTATAGCCCTTTGGCAGGGCAGCCAAAAAATGGGAGGTTCAACAATAAACCATGCATACACACATGCATGAGGGCCTGTAAACCTGGAGTGGGTGTATTGTAGTATAGCCCTTTGGCAGGGCAGCCAAAAATTGGGAGGCTCCACATTGTCCCTGGATAGAGACGTGCAGTAGGGCCTGTAAACCAGAAGTGGGTGTATTGTAGTATAGCCCTTTGGCAGGGCAGCCAAAAATTGGGAGGTTCAACAATGAACCATGCATACAGACATGCATGAGGGCCTGTAAACCTGGAGTGGGTGTATTGTAGTATAGCCCTTTGGCAGGGCAGCCAAAAATTGGGAGGCTCCACATTGTCCCTGGAGAGAGACGTGCAGTAGGGCCTGTAAACCTGAAGTGGGTGTATTGTAGTATAGCCCTTTGGCAGGGCAGCCAAAAATTGGGATGTTCAACAATGAACCATGCATACAGACATGCATGAGGGCCTGTAAACCTGGAGTGGGTGTATTGTAGTATAGCCCTTTGGCAGGGCAGCCAAAAATTGGGAGGCTCCACATTGTCCCTGGATAGAGACGTGCAGTAGGGCCTGTAAATCTGAAGTGGGTGTATTGTAGTATAGCCCTTTGGCAGGGCAACCAAAAATTGGGAGGTTCAACAATGAACCATGCATACAGACATGCATGAGGGCCTGTAAACCTGGAGTGGGTGTATTGTAGTATAGACCTTTGGCAGGGCAGCCAAAAATTGGGAGGTTCAACAATGAACCATGCATACAGACATGCATGAGGGCCTGTAAACCTGGAGTGGCTGTATTGTAGTATAGCCCTTTGGCAGGGCAGCCAAAAATTGGGAGGCTCCACATTGTCCCTGGATAGAGACGTGCATGAGGGCCTCAAAACATTTTTCCCATTGAAAAGGAGCGGGTCTCCTGTCGTTGTAATGCCCATTCTAAAAGAATGGGCGAAAAAATTTACCACTGGGGGTATTGCACAGTTATTTCATCACCTGCCAAGGAGATGATTCCAGCACCTTGTTCAATGATAAGTAAATCCTGATAACATGGATTGTTTGTGGCCTTTGAGGCATACACTTGGCCAGCCCTGTTCTACAGGAGTGTATGAAGTGTCTTATATCTACATACTTCAGACCATCAGGCCTGAGACCTTCAGCTTGTTCACCAGTATCTGCAGTATCAAAGCAAGTCTTTGCGGAAACAGTCCAGCAAACAAGGAGAGAACTGAAAAACTTTACTGTCCAACTTTAAAAAAAAAATACCATGTTGGTACATGGTGTCATTTGTAACATTTATCAGATTCAAACAGTCCTAATTTTAATTTAAGCGCATATCACATACTATAATAAGTCTCAAAGACACATACAGTATATCAATATACAGTTGTGGCCAAAAGTATTGACACCCCTGCAATTCTGTCAGATGATGCTGTTTCTTCCTGAAAATGATTGCAATCACAAATTCTTTGGTATTATTATCTTCATTTAATTTGTCTTCAATGAAAAAACACAAAAATAATTGTCCTAAAGCCAAATTGGATATAATTCCACACCAAACATAAAAAAGGGGGTGGACAAAAGTATTGGCACTGTTAGAAAAATCATGTGATGCTTCTCTAATTTGTGTAATTAACAGCACCTGTAACTTACATGTGGCACCTAACAGGTGTTGGCAATAACTAAATCACACTTGCAGCCAGTTGACATGGATTAAAGTTGACTCAATCTCTGTCCTGTGTCCTTGTGTGTACCACATTGAGCATGGAGAAAAGAAAGAAGACCAAAGAACTGTCTGAGGACTTGAGAAACCAAATTGTGAGGAAGCATGAGCAATCTCAAGGCTACAAGTCCATCTCCAAAGACCTGAATGTTCCTGTGTCTACCGTGCGCAGTGGTCTACCGAGGCAAGATAGAATTCCTGTTTCTATATTTAGGGGTAGCTAGTTCTCCGGCCATGCTGAGGTGTCTAGGGTATGGTTAGTCACATCCTACGGCTACTTCTAGTTGCGGTGTAAGGTCAGGAATTGCAGTCAGTATAGGTACCACTTACTCCTGTGAAAGATATTCATGCAGCTCCAATGTCACCAGATCATAACACACAAGTAGAATAGCTACTCCCCGAGACCTTGTTTTAGCCTTTTATACAGCCAGATTAGAATCCCACACACTGCAGGGGCAATCACTACAAAATACAGTGTCAGCAGTTTGGGGTTCTGATCTGGCACAAATCCTAAGTCATATGAAAAGGCTTTGTTAAAGAATCAATTGTGACTTTTAAGATTGCTACCTTTATTAGGGGGCACTAGAGTTCATCTACTTCCCACTGAAGTGACAATTTGCATATTTCCTAGAAGAGCAATGTGGCTATAAGACTCCTCAGCAGGCAGGCAGAATGCTCTCCACAAGAAAAAGCTACTCCCCCAGACCTCTTCTCAGCCTCTCATACAGCCAAATTAGAATCCCACACACTGCGCTGAGGAGGGGCAATCACCACTAGAGATGAGCGAGTAGTGAAATATTCAGACTCGCTATACTCGTAACAAGTAGGTCCTGATACTTGGGTACTCATTACGAGTAGCGAGTCCAATGTAAGTCAGATGGAAATGGGAGCAATGCGAGTAATTTTCTGCTGGAAGCTACACAGCAGTCTGGGGGCTGAGGAAAAGGCTGAAATGGGTGCATGATTGTTTAAAAGTCGGCAGTAAAAAGCCGCCGGATTTTAAAAAATCACTCAACTGATCCTCGCTCCCCAGCAACCTCCCAAGCCTGATCCTCCACTCCCCCACTGCCTCCCAGCTTGATCCTCCACTCCCCTGCCCCTCCCAGCCCGATGCTAAGTTTGGACCGGGCGGGGAACGAAGCACCAGGGAACAGGGAGAGAAGGACCCGGGCGGGAAAGCCAGCGGTGAAGTCTTTTTACTGCCGGCTTTCCCGACGGCTATTTCAAATTGACAGCTGATAAATCAGCTGTTCGTTTAAAATAGGCTGCGGGAAATCCGACAGTGAAATCTTTTCACTGTCGGCTTTCCAGCCGGCTATTTCAAATGAACAGCTGATTCATCAGCTGTTCATTTGAAATAGCCGCGGTGCCGTCACAGGATTCATGGGAGTTCATGCTTGACAGCACTCATATGAACTGTCCCACGGCCGGTTGCACTGCTCAGCTACATCTCCAGTAGAGATTCCCTACCAGAGATCTACCTGAGCTAAGCAATGCGAATCTAATTGTGTTTTGTTTTTTTTTCTAATAAAACATTTTTTCTCTGTGTTGTGTTTTTTGTAACTCTTCACTAGAAATTCATGGCGGTCATGTCTAATATTGCCCAGTCCTAACTTCGAATCAGGCTTTGAGGCGGTGTGGGAGCGGAGAATCGGGATGGAAGGCAACAGGGGAGAGAGGATCAGCTGAGCGATTGTTTAAAAGACGGCAACTTTTTACCGCTGGCTTTTAAACAATCATGCACCCATTTTAGCCTTTTCCTCAGCCCTCAGACCGCTGTGTAGGGTCCAGCAGAAAATTACTTGCATTTCCCATTGACTTACATTGTACTCACTACTCCTAGCGAGTAATTACAAGGAAACTCACGAGTAACGAGTGGCTCGAATACCGTACTATTCAGCGAGTACCGAATAGTAACGAGTATACTCGCTCATCCCTAATCACTATGAAGTGCAGTGTCTACAGTTTGGGGTTCTGATCTGGCACAAATCCTAAGTCATATTAATCGACTTGTTAAAGAGTCAATTATGACTTTTAGGATTCCTATCTTTAATAGGTGGCACTAGAGTTCTTCTACTTCCTTACTGAAGTGACAATTTATAAAACACATTTTCTTTTATCATTTTATCAGAAACAACAAGATGTCAACAATCCTGATTTTTTTCTCCCAGAAAATGATTGCAAGAGACTAGAGATGAATGAACTTTGCTCGAATAGGTTCACCAATTTCAAATCCAGACCGAATTAGGCAATGTTCATTCGGCACCTCGAACTCAAATGTTTTACTGAAAAGTTTTTGTTCAGTAATTGTTTGGATATGTGTGTAGCTTAACTAGGACAGAAGCATAAGTGCAAATGCACTAATACTTCTGTTCTACATTATGCTAACCACACATATACACAAACAGATACAAACAGATCATCTTACATGTCTCCTGCTGCTTGTTTTCTTCTGTGTCCGCTCTCTAGAGCTTCTTCTCACTCACTTCCGGTCTTAGGCTGCCTTCACATTTGCGTATGGGAACGCAGCGTATGCTGCGTTCCCATAAGCATTCAAACGCATGCGCACTGCGTTCCTATGTTTAACATAGGAACGCATAGTGCCTGCGTTTGCTGCGTTCGGGTGCGGATGCGGACGATATCTGCTCCTTCCGGTGTCCAGCGTCCGCACCCGGGACGCAGCTTGCAGCATTTTTTTGTGCGTTTGGGGATCTTGGAAGATCAGCAAGCGTCCCCAAGCGCACAAAAAATGCATTGCCGTCAATGGGTCCGCAGTGTTCAGCGCTTGACAGCGCGGGAGAACGCTGCGGACCCATTGAAAAATCTCCCGGTGGCCGCCGGTGATGTCACAGGAGCTCACCGACGGCCCCGGGAGATCAGCTGACCCTCTGCTGTCCTCCTTCTCCCCGCCGCCTGTAATCTCCTAGCGATGTCGGCGGGGAGAACAGCTGATGTGACAGCTGTTTGAATCTTCCCGCGCCGACATCTCCTCACAGTGTCGGCGCGGGAAGATTCAAACAGCTCTCAGATCAGCTGTTCTCCCCGCCGACAGTCCCGGAGCTTACCGGCGGCCGGGGGCGGAGATCTCCGGCGCTGATCTCCGCCCCCGGACAGCGCCGATTGGCTGCCGGGCTCCATAGTGATGTGTCCGCAGGCGGACATTATCCGCTGCGGACACATCATTTGGACCCTGCTTCTGACAGCGTTTGTGTCTGCATGCCATCAGCATGCAGACACAAACGCTAATGTGAAGCCAGCCTTAGCTATTAACCTTTCTGCATATTCACTTCACTGATCGGGTAACAGCCAATTACAGACACTCATGCTCTGTGAGAGCATCTGTGATTGGCTGTTAAAATCAGACAGCAAAAAATGCATAGGGATCTATCTTATTTTCAATTGCCAGCTGGGGTGTGGCCCACAGCTTTAGTGTCCCTCACGCTAATAGCAGCCAACAGCCACCCCTGAAAATGGTACATTCATCGTAGCACCATTTTCAGGCACTTTATCCAGCTCTTCCAACGGCCCTAGTGGCGGTGGCACACTGAGTAATGAGGGGTTAATACCTGCTTTGTATTACCAGCTGGCATTAAGCCCAAAATTCCTAATGTTGAGCCAAGTTAGACTGGGCCATTAAGAATTTCAATTAAATAGTAAGGAAGACTAAACACAGAAAAAAAAATTTAGACATTTAGTGGTGCCATCTTTATTAAGTTCTGACCTTCATATCCCTCCAATGTCTTGTTGAATGGAGGCTGCGATAAGGAATACAACGTTGTCATCCCAGCCATCTTACACTGAATGAAATAGCTGAAAGCTATGGTCAGGATGTGTGGTGACTCCCAGTGGTCTCCTAAGGTCACTGTTTAGGTAAGCCACCATGCTTACCTGAATGGGGACCTCAGATAACTTCAGCGAGTCACTGTACACCCGACATAGTATCCAAGTAGATGACAAGATCAGCTAATGCAACTGCTATGGTGACCAGATCAGCTGACCACGCACATCACTCTAGTGCAGTCAGCTGATCTGGTCACGATAGCAATCGCATCACATGACCAGATCGGGTCAGATGATCATGACACCCCACATTCGGTGAACGCAGCCAAATTTGTACCCTGAGGTGTTCGCTCATCCCCAAAAAGGGACTCACATTTCAAGTGCAACTTTCCATCATACAAATGAACTCTATGACAGGGGACATAAAAAAAATCCTCATCCTACAAGGATGCTGGGCCCAGGTCTCCTGCCTTGTTGCTTTTGTGGACCAATACAAAATCTATACGATAGATGCCAATTTGCTGTAGTCTGACACTAATTTTTGAAAAAATGAGGACTCATCTTTGAGTCTCCTTGCTGTGCGGTTCATGACTTGAGTGAGGCTCTCTGGGCACAGTATCTACTCCTGACACTCTGCATCTCTTGGTTGAAAAAGCAACCTAAATATTCTGGGCTCAGGCCTCCTGACTTGTGACCCATATAAAATCTATGAGATGGATGCCACTTTGCTGTGATCTGACATCAATTTTTATTTAAATTGGGGACTCATCTTGGGGTCTCCTTGCTGTGTGGTGCATGACTTGAGCAGGGCTCACTGAGCACAATACCTACTCCTGACACCCCTGCACCTCATCCTGAATAGTCAACTTTGAAATGCAAAAACGGAAACGGGACAGTGTTTCCCAGATTTGCGATGCCTCATACGGTGAAATAAACACAGTTGTCAGATAGTGTTGGCTTTATTCCAACGCATTTCAAAACTACATCCCTGCTCCTTCCTCAGGGAGCCAACATAATACCTTATGTTTTTATGGTATTATGTTGGCCCCTGAGGAAGGTGCGGGGATTTAGCTTTGAAACGCATTGGAAAAAGCCATCACTATTGGACATCTGTAGTTATTTGACTGTATGAGCAGCGTGGATCTAGGAAACACTGTCCCGTTTCTGGTTTTGTCTTTGGTCACCACTGCCTGCAAGTGGAGTGTGGATCCTGCAGCAGCTATACTAAATGCTTACACTGGTTGTGGGTCACACAACCGTTCCAGGTGAGCAGCTATAATTGTTTGCCCCTCAAAAGTGTTTTAAGGGTAAGACCCTATTGCACTTTCTTTCCTACTTCATGGTTAACTTTGAAATGGTAAGTCAAGTCCTCCTGCCTTGCTGCCATAGTGGCCCAATACAAAATCACATCGCTGAGGATAACAATCTCAGAAGTTCTTATCTCACCCCTAGTATGTTACCAATGACCATACTACAAGAGAACAAACTATGTTGTCGTCTAAAAGGTGTTGGGAGTTCAGTCACCTTATAAAAGTAAATTTAGATTTCGGACATTAACTTTGTATTATCGATATTTTCGAGAATAATTTACTAAATGATCACATTTATCAATGGCTGTAAAAAAATAGGTTTACCAATGCTAATATATACATTTATTGGAGTAGGTAAACAGTTAAGAATCAGCATAGAAAGTATTTTAGTATAAAGTGTTTGTTTCTTCAGCCTCCAGAGATTTTGACTTTTTCATTTAGTTAAATAAATAAAACTAAGAATAAAGTAAATTTTAGAGAATTATCTTGTGACTTTGCTCCTGGAGCTTGTGGCTGGTGATCTCTGAGTTATATAAGGTGCAGCCAGTCATTGTACTATCACATAGGGACTCTGAAGTGCTGAAGATCTGCAGAACTGTCAGTGACGACATGGAGTGACCTTATCCTACATCCATGGACCGGAATCTGGTGGATAGAACAGCTTATATCCTTACAGTCATATTCTTACTCATTCTTTTGTGTGCACCGTCCTGTGGATTGAGATCACGGTTTTCATCATCACGATCGTCATCATCGTGTCACCTGGAATTTATTGATTCAAAACTTCTTTACGAATATTATGACAAAGGAGACGTCCTTATCGGAGGACTTTTTTCCATAGTGTGGACGCATACTCTCATCCCCAGTTTTGAAAGTCGCAATGAAAGATTAACGCACACAGTGTAAGTACTAAATGTTGGACTTTTTATACCTGTTTATGCCGTGTTGCTGATATACAGTAGAGCCAGGGGCTGGCTGGAGCCTCCATCCCTGGGGGCTAGACTGCCCTGCGGCCCTGACTTGGGAAGCGGGGTGGGGTGCTGTCAGGTCTGACTTGAGAAGCGGGCAGGGGGGCGTCAGGGATATGTCTGTCAGGTCTGACTTGTCTGTACTGAATGTACTGATACTGTCATTATTTATACCCTGTATCCAATGAGGCCACAGATCAATGTTCTTATTATTGGAGTCTAGAAGGAAATCAGATTGTCTGCAGCAAATATCTGCACATTGAGTCTACAGGAGTTTTTTGTAGGATTCATGCACTGGACGACAGGAAATACTTAGACGACATTCTGCCAGGAAAATGATTTATTCATTTTAACATATTTTATACAAAATTTATTTCAATTTTTAGAAAAAAATGCTTTAAGTAAAAATCACGTCCTGAGTTATACATATTAATTCCGCAGCTCAAACTAAAGAAATAATCTTGGTGTCTTGGATGTTAGTTGTGTTCCTGGGGTTATTTGAGTCTCTGATCCAGAATATTGCATTTCACAGACATCCTCAGCTCTATGGTCTTAGATAGGAGAATTACATATAAAGCGGGGATGGATGAAACATTTTGCAAAACTCTTTAATACAAGAGGGATTATACATAGAAAACATTGACATAAGTTGCCTGGACTTACCATGTAAATATTGAGGGCTAGGACAGTTCACAAATCAAAGCTAGTGAAAGACCCAAATTTCATATCAACAATGAATAATAGCAAATCTTCTGCCTGCTCTACATTTGTTCTTATGAAAAATGTTCTTGACAATTAGAAGACCGAAAGCTACACGCAATGAGTCGAGGATCTGCTCTTTCATCTCAGTATGTTGGAATATGAGTGTTAAGGTACCTTTACACACTGCAACTACGGTGTAGCACCTGAGAGGCAATCTTAATTTCCATCACCGTTGCCTTGAAATTGCTACGAAATTGCGGCGTGTAATTGGGGAAAGTGTTGGTGATTTTCGAAGTTGCAGTTTCAGAGCACTGTTCAAAAACCAGAGGCAACCCTGAAGGTGAATTGCCCTGGTTTTGGTGTGTGAACGGGCGATAGGGATGGAATCTGCGTTACCTAGTGATTTCCCATAGGCGTGCTGGATACCGCGCCCCATCAGCGATGATTGGTGGTGGCTACTGTGTGTCCATTGGCTGTCCCTTCACAGGGTGCCATATTTGAAGAGCTATCCATTCACACTACACAATTGCAATAGCGTCATGTATTAGCCAGCCTTCCTGCGCAGGCTGGCCAATCAGGACGCTATTGCGTTGGCCCATGATTGTATTTTGGTGCTGCGGAGTTTGCCACGCCTATGTCTTCGAGCCGCTGCACAGGTACGCCCACATTCCCTTAGTGATTTCGGCGTGTGAAGCGGCGTCGGACTCAACCGATGTTTCCCGCAGGTTCTGTTTTAACTTCCAGGGACCACGGTCCTTAGTTGACGACGCAATTGCGGTGTCTAAATGTGCAATAGCGATCGGTATCACAGTCGAAACGTGCACGTGCACGTTCGGTTCCACCGATTGCCATTGATAGTCGGCGTGTAAAGGTACCTAAATTGAACTGACAGCTATCACTACCTGTCCCTGGAGCTTCCTACTGCATCCGTAATCAGCCTGTCTGAACTAAATGTGTAGTATAATGGTTGTGAAAACACATTTATAACTTACATTTTCCCCCAATTATCTAGATGTGTTCTCTAAAGGTACCGTCACACGCTGCAATATTGCTAGCAATTTCACTGGCAATTTACTGGTTGCAGTGAAATCATGGACACATTCTCCCATTTTGTTGCTGTGTACAAATGTGACTGCCTCAGAGGGGAGAGACAGCTACACAGGGTGAAGACAGCCACCGAAGGGAGAGACTGCCACGGAAAGGAGAGACTGCCACAAGGAGGAAAGACACCACAGAAGAGAGAGAGACAGACAAAAAAGGGATAGAGACTGCCACAGAAGAGAGACAGGTACAGAAGGGAGAGACTGCCACAGAGGAGAGAGAGAGAGCCACAGAGGAGAGACAGACAGCCACAGAGGCAAGACATAGCGCACAAGGAAGAGAAAGCCTGCAGATTCCACCCTCCTGATGCGATAGCACATCTAGTTATTTTTTATACTGTCCCATGTGCACTGCCCCAGAATCTCTACATACTTATAATATTCTCCTACCGCTCCAAAGAACATGTTGTTGTAACTCCCAACTGGTGTCCTTCTAACCACTCCTTTAATTTATAAGATAAATTCCTTATGGCAGCCCAACCTCTGCTTGATGAAGTGATCTGAATATGGTTGGTCTATGTATATGGTCACAAAAATATTTCCCTGTTCTATTTGTGCCTGTAAAAGTGAACTTTGAATGAAGCACATATAAACTTGGACTCACATTCAATATACGTAATTAGTGGCTGACCAAATGGAAGGTAAAAACTAAGTATTTATGTACTGTATATATTATTCTTTCTACTTTTTAACATTTCCACAGTCTACATCTGAGACGCTATGCAGCATTTGTGGCTTTTTTATTTGCCATTTTTGAAGTTAACAAGGATCCTAACCTTCTACCCAATATGACTCTGGGATGCCATATGTTTGATGTGTTTGAAGATGAGATTAAAGCTTCACAAAGTGTCCTACAGGTTCTGTCTGGTACAGACTTTGAGGCTCCAAATTATTCCTGCATGAACTATGGAGAAGTAGCCGGATTTGTGGGACATTCATTCACAATGGAACAAATTCTGCAACTATATGGTTATACAAAGGTGAGTCTGAAGAACAGAGCATTTATAGTGACATTTTTCATTATGTTTTATTTTTAGAAAATATTAAAATTTGAGATTTCTCAGTGGTCAATACATTTTATAATAGCTAAGGGAAAAGATAGTAATAAATAGCAGCTTTCAAGACTACTCAGTTGTTAGTACTTTGGATTTTCTATTGCCATTCTGTGCTTCTTGCCCCTTTTCAAGATGGTGTCTGCTGCTTTACTCTTGTATATGTGAACCTCCTCTCTGCCTTTATAAACCTCAGCCTACAATCTAACCATTCTTGAGTATTCAGTTGAATTCCTGGCTTCATACTTTCTGTGATCCTCAAGTGAACCTCCTCTGGCAATTCCATTCTGGCTTTTCCCATGTCTGCAGTCCCTCTCCAGCTTCCACACCTGCTCAGTGCTTCTACTGCAAACCTGCTTTTGTTCTGTGTGCATCAGACTCTGCTTCAGCCTGCCTGCCCTGTGATATGTACGCCTGTGTGCCTGTAAACTTTGCAGCTTTCCTTTTAGCTTTTTTTTAGTTATAGTCTCTCTGGACTGTTGCTGACCTTTGCAGAACTTTTCTTAAACTACACTGCACAGTTTCAAGTTCAGAACTTGTTCTTTTAACGCTTCCCAGGTCTTCCTGGGAGTTACTAAACTTATAGACTGTTTCTAATGTGAATTTCTTCTAAAGAGACTTTCCTGTTGCCAGTTTGATGAACTTGCTCACGTGCTGCATCTCACATTTGTTATCTGCCATGTGTGTTTAGTACAGTCTTGTTCACCTTTAAACTTGGGCTCAGAGTGTCTGTGCTCCTAAAAGCTATTAGATTCCTGAGTAAATCCTTTCAAAACATTACATTTGGTCACCTCATCAGGCATGATACAACACAAAATCTGGAGAGTCACATATACGCAACATATAAAAATGCAGAGGCGCTCTAATGGGTGAATCGGAATAGGTATAGTAATGGGACCCAACAAAGGGAAGGGTCACCTGAACCAGTTGTGCTAATCAGGCACCACTGTGGAATTCCACCCTAGAATGCTTGCTGCTGCCTTTTCTCTGATCACCAACTGATGACAAAGATGAATATAAAATAAAATAGCAAAAAATGATACTCCAAGTGCTGCCAGAAGTAGAAAAAAGAAAAAAAAAATTCAAGGACATGTGATCCTTAGGGATGAGCGAGTACTGCAAGAATTGGACTCGCTATACTCGCAATAAGTAGTTCCCGGTACTCATTGCGAGTATAGCGAGTCCAATTGCAGTGAATGGGTGGGTGAGTATTTTCGCAGTGTATCTATATATACACTGCGAAAGTGCACTAAAAATTGTTTAAAAAAATAAAAAAATATCATACTCAACTATCCGACGCCTGCAGCGGGACTGGCAAAGAAGACATCCGATCAACGACAAGGACCTGTGAGTCTGACAGCCAATCTGACAGCTGGGGGCTGTATAGCACTGCTGGGGGCTGTATACCACTGCTGGGGGCTGTATACCGCTGCTGGGGGCTGTATACCGCTGCTGGGGGCTGTATAGCACTGCTGAGGGGCCTGTATTCCACTGCTGGGCCTGTATACCCGTCCTGGGAGCTGTATAGCACTGCTGAAGGGCCTGTATACCACTGCTGGGCCTGTATACCACTGATAAGGGGCCTGTATACCACTGCTGGGGATTGTATATCAGTGATGGTGGCAACTGTATACTAGTTATGGCCACTATATACCAGTGATGGCTGCTATATACAGGGATGGTGGGCTATATACCAGTGATAGGGGGCTTTATAGCAGGACGGTGGTCTGCTGCATTGGTAGTTTACCGTTTCTATTTGAAATAAAAGTTCAACATTTTATTCGTATCTATTTTCATTTTTAAAATTTTTCAGTACCGGTAGCTGCTGCATTGTCCACCCTAGGCTTATACGCGAGTCAATAGGTTTCCCCAGTTTTTGGGGGCAAAAGTAGGGGGGTCGGCTTATACACGGGTCGGCTTATACACGAGTATATACGGTAGTAATCAGAATAATATCACAATGATGTCACTTGGCGCTTGCGCAGTATTGTTCTATGCTCTGCACCCAGAGGCTACTGCGCAGTTGCGAGATCTCAGTTCACTGAGGATAGTGCAAAGCAGGAGGCTGTGATTAGCAGCAGAGACGACAGTCAAAGCAGCGAGATTAACCAACTCTAATGTACATACTGCATGGGAGCATATCAAATGGTATTTTGGTGGGTGTACAGGGGTAATCAGGAGCTGATGAACTTATTTGTGAATTCAACTAAGGAACAGTTAAAGGGGTTGTGTCACCATAGAATATATTGTTAATACTGCACATATCATATAAACAAGGTTTTTTGTAAATTGCACAAATTAAAAATTATGCCCCATTCAAAAGCATTCCACCTTTGAAATGTAGTATAGAACAAGCCTTCGATAGCTCAGCTGGTAGAGTGGAGGACTGTAGAGGAGAAGTGTAGTATAGCTCCCCTGCTGTTAGCATAACTGGCTGCTCTGTCCGACCAGTAAAAATCTCCTTTCAAGTCGTGCATGCGTTGTTTCCTCTCTTTGAAATGTGTGGAAAGATCCCTCCGCGCCTTCAGCTGGGTCGGCCGAATCTCATCTTACGCTGACAGCTCGCATGTGTTAGGAGCGTCTGATGTGCTGTATACAGACTCTACAGCACAACGTGAGCCGAGCTTCTTCTCAACTCCACTTCCACCTCCCACATCGCAGCCTCTCTGTGTGGGGAGATTAAGGTGTGGCAGTACTGGACACAGTAGGTCAGATGTGTTTGTCATGTGAATAGTGAGAGGCACTGACACAGAAGTTCTCACTATTCACAAGACAAATTCCTCACTGCTATTGTACTCCAGCGACTGCATGGAGAAGCTGTGCACTGTACGTCATATGAGCTGTGGAGACTGAAGGGTGATATCAGCTTATGCCTGTCTTTGCCTAGGGGCCCACCTCTTCCAATGCCAGAAGCCAGACACAAAAAATCACTACAAGTTATTCCTGTTTGCACAATCTTGTTGCCTAGCTCCTTATTAAACACATCGATGGGGTGGGTTGCAGAAGTCCTATCCAATTTCCCATGTCACAAGGTAAAAACTGTTGCGGTTAGGTGCAGTGATTATTGAAGCCTGACATATTTGTAGGAGAAATAATGATTAAAACAAATAAGTTTATTCAGGTCACTATTCACCAATTCAATTGGAATGCTGAAAAAGGCTAGTGGGCAGCAATGCAAGGACAACTTCAATATGAATTATACATATAACACAGTTGTGTACATGACAAAAATCTGTATTGCAAATGTATGGAATTAAGTGAAATAGTGATTGCACATTTTCAAGAAGCAATTTCCATAGTATGGTGTTTCATGAGTGTGAACAGACATATAAAACCATGTATATAAAGCATATAATGGTCACATGCTATTTTTATATGAATGGCCATATCATAACTGTGGAAGAGATGGCCTTGCCTGCTGCTGACTATCTGCAATAATCAAGGATCGCTCTCCAAAAAAAAAAATAAAAATAAAAATAATAATACAAAAAGTAAATAAATAAAAATAAATATTCACAAAAAGTCCTCCAAAAATATAAAACTTTATTTTAAGGACATTGTAAGCTTCCTGGACTTCAAATCTGCTGCCACACCTGGCATTGTTTCCAAAACTCAGACCCTGCAAATGTCAAATATATGCCAGCGGGTTCTACATGTGACCGCCAGGTGCAGTGATGACGTCATCCTTGCTGCGCCGCTCTCAGCAAACCGGGCATACATGCGAGGAGAGTGGACGGAGGACCCCGGGTGCCTGCGGACATTGGAGGGTGAGATCAATGCAGAGGCAGGGGGCCTCTGTATACCGAAGAGGAAGCCGTGTGCCAGCAGGGGGCCTCTGTATACCGATGGGGGGCCGTGTGCCAGCAGGGGGGCCTCTGTATACCGATGGGGGGCCGTGAGCCAGCAGGGGGGGGCCTCTGAATATTCATACATAAATTTAAATGGATAAAAACCACTGTTGACAGATATTACATGTACAATTGTTCGACAGAATTCCTTTTTAAATAAGAATTAAGCAAAAATATCGATCTTGGTTTTACAAAAAAACCTTACGTGATGGAATAAAATGGAGGTCATTTTCGTAATCAGCACACCAAATTCATAAAAATCAGTGAAAAGAAGTCTCTTGTATTTTTCAAAAAATTCAATTTTGCAGGGTTGTGTTATTTTTCATTATAAAGACAAGAATGAGAAGGTGTAGAAAATAAAATAAACCTTCACTAATAGACATCACTCTATCAAATTACTTTTGTATAACTTTTAAGGTACCGTCACACACAGCAATATTGCTAGGCAATTTCACTGGCAATTTGCTGGTTGCAGTGAAATCATGGACACATTGTTCCATTTGTACACAGCAACAAAATAGAACAATGTGTCCATGATTTCACTGCAACCAGCAAATTGCCAGTGAGTTTGCCTAGCAATATGGCCACGTGTGACGGTGACTTTAAAGGAAGCCATGATGATCCAAAGAAATGACCTGTCCTACCCAATAGTGAGCATCAAAAGGAGACACAACAGAATAATGAACAAATGGCTTATAATTAGTGAAGACTGAACATCCTTGGCACTGCTCATTATTTGATGAAGCCTTAGGGTGCCGTCACACCTGGTGACGGCACCGCCGATGTATTAGGCGACGTAGGGGCGTGGGCTATCAGCACTGATATCGCCCCTGCATCGCCTAATGTAAAGGGGAGATGTCGGCGCCTCTGAGTGGTCGCCTGATTTCACATCAGTGATGTGAAACCAGGCGGCCGATCTGGGGCGATGTGTCCACATTGCCCCATGTAAAAGGACGCCAGCGACCTGACAGGTGATGGGAGCCATAGGCTCCCATTGTACTGCATCGCCGCTGGGGTTTTGAGACACTCCGGCGGCGATGCCGTCTGTCAGATCGGCGGTGTGTCGCCAGAGGTGATGCCCCATGTAAATGGGGGATGGCGACGCTGGCGGGGCACCAAAAACATGCGCGCTCCCGCCCGTTGCCGTCGACATCTCCGGGGCAGTCGCACTGTGTGATGGTACCCTTTGGGTACTCGGAATGCTCGGTACCCAATCGAATATTAGGGTACTCATTCACTATGCTTGTTTCTTCATGCTGCATAATTGGTGTGTGATTCTTAGCCAATAATCATGAGGGTATTGCTTGCTAATCATAGTAATTTCATAGCCACCTTTGGTAGTTGCATTACTGTGATTTGCTAGGAACATTGAGCATATATGGTACACCATGACGCCATGTTGGTTACACCTGACCTGTGAGGAAAGGGAAGGATGCCTCTCAAAGCCTTCAAGGAACTTCCTGTGAAACGACTGCACCCTCCTTCGTCACCAATAGTATTCTGTGACAGAGAACTCTATGGATGGAAATGGAAGTATGAAGCATTTCCAACATTTTCTGGGATAACGAAAATTGTACCTATCTATCCCCCAACCAGGACAAAGGGGCAAAGACCTGCCAAACATCAAGCCTCGTGATGTCGTTCTCATGAAAGGCAGCCAGTAGCACCAAAATGAGTGGCCACTCAACCTTGTCATCCAAATTTTCCTAAGCAAAGTCACAAAGTCACTCACAGTGTGTAAGCTTGGAGAATGTAAGCTGTAACTCAGGCCAGCAGCAGGACTTGTTCTGTTATTTTCGGCAAAGGAACCTAATAGTAGCTTCCTTTGACGCCAAGAGGGGAGTGTTCTGCCCATTTAGACTCATTAAGAGAGAACAATTCTCATTTGACCCTTGTTGCAACCTGTGAGATATGATGTTATGATGTTTAATATGTTTAGCACAATCTGGCAGTATTCCTGCATACATAGATCTGTTCTCATTTAAGAACACAGTGCATTGTGGATCAGTCATCTGTATCTCTTGGGATGAAGCAGCAATTTTAGTCAGTACCAATCAGGATTTCATGCAGCATACACGTGTCTCTTGCCTGCAAACGTCTTCCTTGTAAATCCCCATCACGCTTGTCAAGTTGATCTGGTGGGAGTTAAACTCCTGTGTCGGTACTTGATATTTTAGAGCCTGTTAGGATTATTCAACAATTATTTTACATTGGTGTTAGATCTGTAGAGATGTATGTGTTTTTCTTCAGCCTCCATTTTAATTTAAGGTCTTTAGTACTGTATTATAGTGGTGCCCCAGGGTCCGGTTGCCACAATATCAAGCTTGGAAGCAAAGGAAGGCTCCCACCTCAGGTAAAACACACACATGCACACAACATCTTCCCAACTCCAGGCCAGAAATGGTAGCTCTAAAGCCCGGGTTCATAGCAGGTCCCCTATAAATTCTTGTCTTGGGGTGTGGTTAGGCAGTTCAGTTCCTAGGAGGACTGTAGAAGACATCCTACTGACGGTAGCAGCGCTAGGCTTGTCCTAGGTGAATGACTAGCCAGTGTGAGTGACCCGCGGTGAGAGTCTGAGGAAAGTGGAGAATGAGTGAGAGGAATGCATCAGGGTCTGCTCACCTCAACAACGAGTACAGCATGGACACCAGGGTTCGAGGTCGCCAGAGACTTCATACCCAGCAACCAAAACCAGAGGGCGGAAGATTACATGTTGCTCGTAAAACCCAGAAAGGTTAGAAGACACGGCCAAAACCATGATCTCGGGAGAGAATGTGGAAAGGGAGAGTAACCCAGAGACAGCTCAAGCCGCCTGTCATACAGTCAAGACACAGAGTGAGAAGGAAGCCTAAGCATAGCTTCAAGCAGCCTGGGCTCACAAACAGGACAGTGCAGCAAGGAGGCCTCAGTACTTGCCGGGTGTGGACAGCCCAACTTGTTTCCAGGCTCCAGACCCGTAACATCACTTGAACTGTACCCTGGATGAACCTGTTTGACTTCAGTAAACATAAAAGAGACTGTTGCCACTGTGTCTGTTAGTTCTTCCGTTCGCTATGTCCTTGCATCCCCAACGAGTCCTGCCTATCCACAGACTCTATGTGTGCCCTAGGTAAACGCTCTTCCCGTGGAGAGCTAATCTATATATACTGCTACTCCCATCATCCCCAGAGGTTCCGACTGCAGCAGAGGCTATACCAGGCCACATTCCACGGGTGGCCTCACAACATTCTTTTAGTTTATTATTATTTTTCTTTCACACATTTTTTACAATTCCCCTTTTTACTGTCCGCCCGATGAGGGGGATCATTGACCGGGTCACGACATCGTGACATCCTGCAGCCCCAGAAAACGACTAGAGGACCCGGCTTCGAGAACCCTATGGTCCTTGCCAGGGGCGAGACAATATCACTACTGTTGTATTATGTGGTATGCTCAGTATTGATTTGTATTATTTGTATTTATATAGTTTTATCACATAACACTTGAATGAAAAATCACATCTATCGAATCACATCATTCACCCACTGTGGAACAATAAAAAAATAGACTACAGAACCAACAGTCTGTTTATTTGGGATACTGAGAATTTTAAACTCTATGTTGAAATTTACGCAGCATCTTATATATAAATACCGGAGGGATTTGTGACGTCACATCCGTCACTTTGTCCCAGCATCCGGTCATTGTGCCCAGAGGTACATCCGCTCAGGGTGACCCAATATGGCGGCCGTAAGCGGGAGCCGGGACTCATAGAGCCCGCTACGCTTACGGCCGCCCCTAACACATACACACACCACACACACAAAACACACACCACACACACGCACTCACAGTCGGCTATACTTACCACCTCGCCTCCGTCTTCTCCGCCGCCGACATGTCGCCGCCCCTGGAGCTCTGGATCCAATATGGCGTCCGAAATCTCGCGAGACTTCCCGGACGCCATATTGGATCCAGAGCTCCAGGGGCGCCGACATGGCGGCGGAGGAGGATACAGCTGGATCGCGCCGCTGGAGCCTGGAGAGGTGAGAATTTTTAACCACTGCCGTCTGCACGAGAGGAGGGGGAGAGGGGAGCACCGGGGCCTGCAAAGGGGAGAGCAGCACTCTCCTCAGTCCTCTGCCCCCTCCGTCCTCTGCCCCCTCCGTCCTCTGCATCCTCCAGCCTGTGCCCCTCAGTCCTCTGCCCCCTCCAGCCTGTGCCCCCTCAGTCCTCTGCCCCCTCCAGCCTGTGCCCCCTCCGTCCTCTGCCCCCTCCAGCATGTGCCCCCTCCGTCCTCTGCCCCCTTCGTCCTCTGCCCCCTCCAGCCTGTGCCCCTCAGTCCTCTGCCCCCTCCAGCCTGTGCCCCCTCAGTCCTCTGCCCCCTCCGTCCTCTGCCCCCTCCAGCCTGTGCCCCCTCAGTCCTCTGCCCCCTCCAGCCTGTGCCCCCTTAGTCCTCTGCCCCCTCAGTCCTCTGCCCCCTCAGTCCACTGCCCCCTCAGTCCTCTGCCCCCTCCAGCCTGTGCCCCCTCAGTCCTCCGCCCCCTCCAGTTTGTGCCCCCTCAGTCCTCTGCCCCCTCCAGCCTGTGCCCCCTCAGTTCTCTGCCCCTCCAGCCTGTGCGCCCTCAGTCCTTTGCCCCCTCCAGCCTGTGCCCCCTCAGTCCTCTGCCCCCTCCAGCCTGTGTCCCCTCAGTCCCCTGCCCCCTCCAGCCTGTCGCCCCCTCCGTCCTCTGCCCCCTCCGTCCTCTGCCCCCTCCAGCCTGTGCCCCCTCCAGCCAGTACCCCCTCCAGCCAGTGCCCCCTCCGTCCTGTGCCCCCTCCAGCCTGTGCCCCCTCCGTCCTCTGCCCCCTCCGTCCTCTGCCCCCTCAGTCCTCTGCCCCCTCCAGCCTGTTCCCTCTCCGTCCTCTGCCCCCTCCAGCCTGTGCCCCCTCTGTCCTCTTCCCCCTCCAGCCTGTGCCCCTCCGTCCTTTGCCCCCTCCAGCCTGTGCCCCCTCCGTCCTCTGCCCCCTCCAGCCTGTTCCCCCTCCGTCCTGCGCCCCCCTCCGTCCTGTGCCCTCTCTGTCCTGTGCCCCTTCCGTCCTCTGCCCCCTTCAGCCTGTGCCCCTTTCGTCCTCTGCCCCCTCCGTCCTCTGCCCTCTCCTTCCTCTGCCCCCTCCAGCCTGTGCCCCGTCCAGCCTGTGCCCCGGATCCAGGCGGCGGGGAAGACGCAGAGTTGGTGGTAAGTATAGCTGAGTATGTGTATGTGTGTACTGACCACTCTGCCCACGGCGCTGCGCTGACCACTCTGCCCACGGCGCTGCACTGACCAATCTCACCGCACTCACTGCTAACCACTGAGCCACCGCACTCACTGCTAACCACTGCACCACCGCACTCACTGCTAACCACTGCGCCACCGCACTCACTGCTAACCACTGCGCCACCGCACTCACTGCTAACCACTGCGCCACCGCACTCACTGCTAACCACTGCGCCACCGCACTCACTGCTAACCACTGCGCCACCGCACTCACTGCTAACCACTGCGCCACCGCACTCACTGCTAACCACTGAGCCACCGCACTCACTGCTAACCACTGAGCCACCGCACTCACTGCTAACCACTGAGCCACCGCACTTACTGCTAACCACTGAGCCACCGCACTCACTGCTAACCACTGCGCCACCGCACTCACTGCTAACCACTGAGCCACCGCACTCACTGCTACCCCCTGAGCCACCGCACTCACTGCTACCCACTGAGCCACCGCACTCACTGCTACCCACTGAGCCACCACACTCACTGCTATCCACTGAGCCACCGCACTCACTGCTACTCACTGAGCCACCGCACTCACTGCTACCCACTGAGCCACCGCACTCACTGCTAACCATTGAGCCACCATATACTCTGCTACCCACTGAGCCACCGGTATACACACAATTAATTTCACAGCACTCCCCTAACTATTAGTAAATAAACTATATATAGATTCTAGACTACCCGATTCTTTAGAATCGGGCCGCCATCTAGTAGAACATAAAGGAAGGCAGAACATTGACTCTTGTTTCCTAGCTGAAGTCTCTGGATGAAGCAGAGCCATGATGGTGTTCTTAGCTGGATGTTGTTGTGGATTACTGTCGGAGGGTACATTTGGGGTTAATAAATGGGAAAATTAGGGCTGTCTGTGTGTTTTATTTCAAGTAAACGATTATTATTTCTGTCTATTGTTTTACATAAAGGATTTTTCTCTGTGTCTGCATTTTTTAACTATTTACTCACATGATTGATGCTAGCAATGTTTATATTCAGCTGTAATTAACCCTTTCTATCACCCCAATGCCTCTGTACCAGGACTTTAAGCAGAGCACTAGGAATTGATGCCTCTAATTTCTGGGGTGGCTGCAGGCTGCTATTCTTTAGCCTGGGAGGCCCAATAACTATGGGTCTTACCACATTGTGAATACCAACCCCCAGCTGCCTGGGTTTTTACCTTGTCTGGCAATCAAAAGTAAGGCAAAGCTCATGCATTTTTTTTCTTTATTATATATTTACATAATTAAAACAAATAATGAGCTTCCCTGTATTTTGATTGACAGCCAAAGTAAAGCCAGGCAGCTTGGACAGGCAGCCTGTAGCTGTCCACTTTATCTGCGCTGAGAATCAAAAATACAGCAATGCCCTACCTCACTGTTTTTTTTTTATTTATCTTTACACTACGGTTTATATTTATTTTATAAATACACATTTTTAGTGTGATAGTAACCAAGACTAAAAAAAATTATATACAGTACATTTGGTATCACTGTGATTGTAATGACCTGACAAATAAAGCCGCATAATCACTTATCCCACAAGGTGAATGGCGTAAACATAGTAATAAAGCCAATTTTCCAACTGCGGCTGTGTACTTTCATCGGCGATTACATGTAAATCTCTGAAAAATGTGATTCAGACAAATTTCCCAATAAAAAATTCACTGTAATGAGGCAGAGGGAGTCACTTCGAACTCCTATCTGACCCGTTATCCAGCGGTGTCCATCTGTTTTGCTTGTCTTTTTTAGGCATGCATAAAAGTGCAGTCATCAACAGTTTTATGTTTTATTTAAAAGAAGTACATCGCTGAACAGTGGCCAGACCATATAGAATAACTCTGCTGCCCAACTGTTGAATGGATCCATTAGGGGTTTCACCTGAATTACTTTCTGCTGCGTCTTTTCTCGCGTTATGAAAAAGTGCAAGATTTCACTCAGATGCCGGCATTTGAGCTGCACTAGAGGAGGCGTCTCCATAGGGTAACATTGGCAACATTAACGCGGCGCTACCATGGCGGTAGCACCGTATTTAGGCTGCCAAATTATAGGTTTTTAACGGAACCCCTGGATAGCGTAAATCTGACCCTAGCCTAAGGGTACCGTCACATGAGGTGATGGTACCGCCGATTTATTAGGCAATGCAGGGGCGTGGCCTTTCGGCACCGACATCGCCCCAGCATTGCCTAATGTAATTGGGCGACGGCGACGCCGCCGGCGAGCTGACAGGCGATGGGAGCCATAGGCTCCCATTGTACTGCATCGCCACTAGGGTTTTGGGACACCCGGCGGCGATGCTGCCTGTCAGCTCGCCGGGGCATCGCTGGAGGTGTTTTCCCGTGTAAACGGGGGGCGGCGATGCTGGCAGGGCGCCAAAAGCGTGCGCGCTTCCGCCCGTCGCCGCCGACATCTCTGGCGGTTTCGCATGGTGTGACGGGGCCTTAAGGGTTTATTTTCAGTTTTTAATAATACAAAACTGCACTTGAATCCATTGGTGTTTTTCATAGATAAAATCCTAACTACAACCATAGATGAACTCCCAGATGGGTGTTATCTCCATAATGTGGCTACTTGAAGGGTTTCTGCTGATCTGGCACTTAGGGGCTCTGCAAATGGAGTCTGCAAACTATTATAGGAAAATCTGTGCACAAAAAATAAAAATGGTGCTCCTTCCATCCTGAGTCCTTTCATGCACCCATCCACTACATGTGAAGTATCCTGGTACTTAGGGGTCCAATTTCTCCTGCTTTCCTTGGAAAAATGAAAATATTTTAGGAATAAAACAACATTTTGTGGGAAAAATAAAATGTTATCATTTTCACTTTTCTACGTTATAAAATTCTGTCATGCACCTGTGAGTTCAAAGAGCTCATTAAGTCTGGGTTCACATTTGCGTTTGTGTCTGCATGCTGATGGCATGCAGACACAAATGCAGTGAAAGCAGGGTCATTTTTCTGTGTCCGCAGCGGAGAATGTCCGCCTGCGGACACATCACTATGGAGCCCGGGCAGCCAATCGGCGGTGTCCGGGGGCGGGCCAGAGGTGGAGATCAGCGGCGGAGATCTCCTGCTCCCAGCCGCCGGTAAGCTCTGGGACGTGTCGGCGGGGAGAAACAGCTGATGTGACAGCTGTTTGAATCTTCCCGCGCCGACACCGAGAGGAGATGTCGACGCGGGAAGATTCAAACAGCTGTCACATCAGCTGTTTCTCCCCGCCGACACCGCTAGGAGATTACCGGTGGCGGGGAGGAGGAGATCATCAGAGGCTCCAACTGATCTCCCGGTGGCCGTCGGTGATCTCCTGTGACATCACCGGCGGCCACCAGGAGAGATCTCAATGAGATCCGCAGCATTCTTCTGCGGTGTCATGCAGAGGACACTGCGGATCCATTGAGATCAATGCATTTTTTGTGCGCTTGGGGGGGCTTGCGGATAGAACAAGTTCTGCGAACGCACAAAAAAATGCTGCAAGCTGCGTCTGGAGTGCGGTCGGAGGGCGCAAAAATTATGCGCATCCGAACGCAAATGCGGCCAAACGCAGCCATACGCAGGCACTTGCGTTCCCATGTTAAACATAGGAACGCATGTGCGCAAGCGTTTGGCTGCTTTTGGTACGCTGCGCTCCATACGCAAATGTGAAGGCAGCCTAAACTTCTCGATAAATTCCTTGGGTGATCTAGTTTTCAGAAGGGGGTCATTTATGGGGGAAATCAGACTTTTCCATCAAAATCTGCACTCCAAAACGTCGCTCCTTCCTTTTTGGAGCCCTGCTGTGTATGCAAACAGTGGTTGTTAACCACATATGGGGTGTCAGGAAAAATTCTCCAATAAATTTTAGGGTTCATTTTTTCCTGCGGTTCCTTTTAAATTAAAAAAATTGAGGCTAAAAGAACATTTTTGTGGGAAAAAGTACTTTTTCATTCTCACGGCTCAATGAATGAAGCACCTGGTGGCTCAAAGGGCTTAAAACACATCTAGGTTCTAACACATCGAAGGCCTTCCAGGACCTTAATGGCCGCTTTACACGTTCCGATATCGTCCCGATATTGGATACAATGGCACGGGAGCGCGCACATTTTTGGCACTAGTCCAAGATCGCATAGGAGATGTTACACAGCGCGATATCGGCAGGCAACACAACTGCGATGTATACACCCTCTTGTACGAGCGACCCAGGGAACGACCATTTAACATGGGAGTGAATAGGGCAAGTTGTGCTCCAAGTCGGTGTTGGGCTGTCACACAGCACAATCCTGCCAGATCGTCCATCCAATATTGGGCAGTTGGAGAGCCTGCACAATTCCCCAACAATATCGTTTTGGGATCGCTCTTGCATCGAATTGCACATTTACACCACACAACGCACGAACGATATCAGTGGCAACGGCCCAACCACGTGACTTTTTATCGTTGTTGGACAACGCTATTGGGATGTGTAAAGCGGCCAAAAGTCTGATGGCCAATCAGATGACCAGTAACGATCAGGTGGTGTGTGATTTCACACACCAGCTGATCATTACTGTTCATCTGATTGGCCATCAGACTTAAGGTCCTTGCAGACCATCGTATGTGTTCTTTTCGGGTCCTGGGACAGCCGTCGTATAGGTATGAGTATGTTGTTTTTTTATTTTTAACACCTTTTATTAACTTTTATTTCACTTTCGCCGTGTATATAGAAACACTGCGAAAGTACTCGCATTTCCCATTAACTTACCTTGGACTCGCTACTCGTAACGAGTAACCAAGTATTAGGACCCAGTATAGCCAGTCTGAATATTTCACTACTCGCTCATTCCTAGTTTCCACCTTTGGCCCTATTATCGATGCAGTAGATATTTTCCTATGTCACTATGTGACCACTACTGTGTTTGAATGGGGCTGCTGATTGCTCAGTTCAATAGCTGAACAGTCCCCTTTTCTGTCTGTGCATTGGACACAATAGTGATGGAGACTGTAACAGCTTTTGAAAATAATCAGTCCCCTTCACACACAATACCACTAATATAGGAAACTATCTCTTCTGTTGTCACTTAGGGCAGTGGGAGTTATTGAGACATCGGTGGAGGTTTGGAAATAAAGGTATGTTAGTATATCTAATATATAAAAGCCCAAGCTCACTTCCGTCACTTTGCACAGGACTTCCCGTCACTTTGTCCTCGGCTACGTGACGTCACTGGAGCCCTACACCCCTTCAGGGTGAACCAAGATGGCGACCGTAAGCGGGAGCGGGACTCAGGCAGCCCTGCCACGCTTACGGCCACCCCTACACTGCGCAAAACACACACACATCACGGGCGGGAGACGACCGCCTTCAGCCGGTCGTCTCCCGCCCGCCACACACCACTTCAGGGAGATTACCGCCTAATGCACTGCGAGGCTCTCATGTAAGGCCCCCGCTCCTCCTGTCTCCTACCCGCGCCTCCCCCCCGCGGTCCTCCTGTCTCCTGCCCGTGCTCCCCCCCGGGTCCTCCTGTCTCCTGCCCGCGCTCCCCCCGGGTCCTCCTGTCTCCTGCCCGCGCTCCCCCCTAGGTCCTCCTGTCTCCTGCCCGCGCTTCCCCCGGTCATCCTGCCCCTCTCCGCTCCTCGCGGCCCCCTTGCTCCCCCTGCCCAGGGCCGCACCATACATCCGTCCATGCGCAACAGGCAGGGGGAGCGGCTGTGGAGAAGGAGCCGCCGCTATCCCCACACAGCCACTTCCTGCCTGGCGCCGGGAGCGGCAAGTTTAAGAGCTGTGAGCACGATGCATGTGTGTGCTGTGTGCATGATGCATGTGTGTGCATGGCATGGCTCTGCTGTGGCATGATGCATGTGTGTGCAGGGGTGCTGTGTGCATGATGCATGTGTGTGCTGTGTGCATGATGCATGTGTGTGCAGGTGTGCTGTGTGCATGATGCATAGGTTGCTGTGTGCATGATGTATGTGTGCTGTGTGCATGATACATGTGTGTGCTGTGTGCATGATGCATGTGTGCTATGTGCATTATACATGTGTGTGCAGGTGTGCTGTGTGCATGATGCATGTGTGTGCAGGTGTGCATGATACATGTGTGTGCACGTCTGCTGTGTGCATGATACATGAGCGCCAACTTAAAGAGCTGTGTGCATGATGCATGTGTCTGCTGTGTGCATGATACATGTGGGTGAAGGTGTGCTGTGTGCATGATGCATGTGCGTCTAGGTGTACTGTGTACATGATGCATGTGTGTGCAAGTGTGCTCGCTCCATCCTGCCCCGCTCACCTCCATCCTGCCCCGCTCGCATCCATCCTG
This sequence comes from Allobates femoralis, assembly GCA_033576535.1. NCBI lineage: Eukaryota > Metazoa > Chordata > Amphibia > Anura > Aromobatidae > Allobates > Allobates femoralis. Next base: position 14,668,776 of record JARQOC010000003.1, read on the forward strand.
CCCCGCTCACCTCCATCCTGCCCTGCTCCCCACCATCCTGCCCTGCTCACTCCATCCTGCCCCTCCGCCACCATCCTGCCCCGCTCGCTCCATCCTGCCCCGCTCCCCACCATCCTGCTCCTCCGGCTCCATCCTGCCCCGCTCACTCCATCCTGCCCCGCTCCCTACTATCCAACCCTACCCCCCTCCACCATCCTCCTCCTCCGCCTCCATCCTGCCCCCCCCTGTTCTTGCCCCCCTCTGCCTGCATCCTACTCACCCTCTGCCTCCATCCTGCTCCGCCTCCATCCTGCCCCCTCCGCCTCCATCCTGCCCCTCCCCCTCCCCTCCATCCTGCCCCCCCTTCGCCTCCATCCTGCCCACCCCCCCGGCTCCATCCTGCCCACCTGCCATCCTGCCCCCCGGCTCCATCCTGCCCACCTGCCATCCTGCCCCCTGACACAATCCTGCCCCCCCGTCACCATCCTGACACCTTACTCCATCCTGCCCCCCGGCAGTTAGCGGTCATGTGACCGATCAGCTGATCAGTTTCCCAGGCAACCACAGGTCCTAAACGCCTGTAGGACCTAGAAGATGGAGGTGGAGCGAGCCGGCGGTCAGGTGAGTATCCTCATGGAGGATTTTTTTTACTTTTACTGTGGAGAAGCGAGGAGCCGCGGGGAGTGCAGTATCGCCATATACCATAGTGCTGCTATACATGTACTGTAATGTACCGCCATATACCATCGTGCTGCTATACATGTGCTGTAATGTATTGCCATATACTATAGTATTGCTATACACGTACTATAATGTACCACCATATACTATAGTGCTGCTATACATGTACTCTAATGTACCGCCATATACTATAGTGCTGCTATACATGTACTATAATGTACCGCCATATACTATAGTGCTGCTATACATGTACTGTAATGTACTGCCATATACTATAGTGCTGCTATACATGTAATGTAATGTACCGCCATATACTATAGCGTTGCTATACATGTAATGTACCGCCATATACTAAAGAGTCCTGACTATAATAGAAATTATATATTCCAGAGTGATATTGACATCTTTGATAACAACAAGAAAATATTTTGTTTGTCTCACTCCAATGTGATAGCAGGTAGAAATACAGATTTAATTTCTCTTATTACCTGTATATTCACTCACATGCCTTGACATTAATTCCTGGTCTCACATTTTCAGTTATTAGGAACATCCTAAATCTTTGTTGCCAAGATTCTGAACCCTTTCTTTGTCAATATTAGTACAAGGTAATTTGCTTTTGTTTGTGCTTAGGATGGAATGCTTCATACATATATGCATATAAAAAAAAGTTTTTTCCTAGTATGATCTAATGTAATAGGATGGGGGTCACTATGTTATGTTTTCTATTTTATATTATGAAGGGCTCATATTATGATATTATGGAAACACTGTAACCATGATTTTGGTTGTTATGGATATTATTATTTTTTATTGAACAATCATTAATTGACATGTTTTGAATGTTATATAGATATTCTGTCTGTGAACAAGGTCCAAGCAAGACCAAAATGTCAGAGAAAATAAGAAAAATCAGAATATCAAAAAAAAAATTTTTCAAATAAAGAATTTATTGAGCAGCAATCTCTATCTGTGTGCCGAAGTTTTTCTTGAATAATATACTATAGTGCTGCTATACATGTACTGTAATGTACCGCCATATACTATAGTGCTGCTATACATTACTGTAAGTACCCCATATACTAGCGCTGCTATACATGTAATGTACCGCCATATACTATAGTGCTGATATACATGAACTGTATGTACTGCCATATACCACAGTGCTGCTATACATGTCCTCTAATGTACCCCCATATACCATAGCATTGCTATACATGTCATTTAATGTACCACCATATACCATAGCGCTGCTATATGTATATCTTATATATATAAAATCCGAAGGCTCACTTCCGTCACTTTGCCCACGACTTCCGTCACTTTGTCATGGACAAAGTGACGTCACCACAGCGCTACACACGTCCAGGGTGGACCAACATGGCGCCCCTAAGCAGAGCGGGACTTCAGGCAGCCCCCACGCTTACGGCCGCACCCTACACTACGCCAAAACCGACACACACTCACGGCCTAGCAACACCACTTTGGGAGATGACCGGCTGATGCCGGTCGTCTCCCGAGTGCCTCGCGCTCGCTCCGGCCAGTTTCACAGGTGCAGGCTCCTCCCCCTCACTTTTGGTGCCCGGGGCTGTTGATAGCTCTCAGCGGTATGATGACCACACGGACCGGCCTCCGCTCCTGGACTGGCCCGAGCCTCCGGGGGTAAGCCCCTGTGCCGGACCGCCAGCAGTAGGCCAAGTGGCCCTAAGGATACGGAGCCAGTTGGTGTGCAGCCTGAATGAAGGGAGAGAGGTGTGCAGCCTCGAGGAGGACAGGTGTACCGAGCGGTGATGTCGCCGCTCCAGCCTCCTCTCTCCTCACCCCTCCAGTTGGACCTCTCCTCACTCCTCCAGCGCCACCTCTCCTCACCCCTCCTGCCGCACCACTCCTCACCCCTCCAGCGCCACCTCTCCTCACCCCTCCAGCGCCACCTCTCCTCACCCCTCCAGCCCCCACCCTCCCCACCCCTCCAGCCTCCCGCCACATCATACTCTGCTATCCACAGAGTCGCCTCTATACTCTGCTACCCACAGAGCCGCCTGTATACTCTGCTACCCACAGAGCCGCCTCTATACTCTGCTACCCCACGAGCTGCCTCTATACTCTGCTACCCACAGAGCGCCTCTATACTCTGCTACCCACAGAGCCGCCTCTATACTCTGCTACCCACAGAGCCGCCTGTATACTCTGCTACCCACAGAGCCCCCTGTATACTCTGCTACCCACAGAGCCGCCTGTATACTCTGATACCCACAGAGCCCCCTGTATACTCTGCTACCTACAGAGCCCCCTGTATACTCTGCTACCCACACAGCCGCCTGTATAATCTGCTACCCACAGAGCCCTGTATACTCTGCTACCCACAGAGCCGCCTGTATACTCTGCTACCCACAGAGCCACCTGTATACTCTGCTACCTACAGAGCCCCTGTATACTCTGCTACCCACACAGCCGCCTGTATAATCTGCTACCCACAGAGCCGCCTGTATACTCTGCTACCCACAGAGCCGCCTGTATACTCTGCTACCCACAGAGCCACCTGTATACTCTGCTACCCACAGAGCCCCCTGCATACTCTGCTACCACAGAGCCCTGTATACCTGCTACCCACTGACCGCCTGTATACACACAATTTATTTCACCGTGCTCCCGATGCTATTGCATCGGGCCCCTGACCACTGCACTCTGCCCCTGACCACTGCACTATGCCCTGACCACTGCACTCTGCCCCTGACCACTGCACTCTGCCCCTGACCACTGCACTGTGCCTTGAGGCAGACTACGAGCCACTGAGCCTCCGTATACTCTGCTAACCACTGAGCCGCTCTATAGTCTGCTAACCACTGAGCCCCCGTATACCCTGCTAACCATAGGCTAGAATACCCGATTTCTTAGAATTGGGCCGCCATCCAGTGTGTATATATTTCCAAAAGAAACCACTGAGCGTCTGTTATTTAGGTGGACAGCCCTGTATTCTCAGCTCCTGGTAAAGGACAATCAAAGCTGAAGAGAAACCCTGAAACCCGATTGTTCACTTTCTTGTATTTGAACAGGCAGAAATATGTCACCATTTGTTAATTCTCCTGATGTATCACTAGGACACAAAAGGAGTTTTTGGGAAAGGAATGAAATGTGGCAAAATATTATAAATACAAATCAGCAAAATCCAGAGGCGTTTACATACAGTATGTATTTATGTATTGCAGATAAATTATGATTTGACAGATAGAGTGCTGTATAGCAATGTCTTCGTAGACTCTCTCTTCACTATGGCTCTACGTAATCATTTCCACCATTTGGCTATTGTGCTTTGCCTGAAACATTTTGACTGGAACTGGGTTCGGGATCATAACCCCCGAGGATGAGAGTGCGGAGGCTGAAGTGCGGGAGCTCAGCACATTGATGGCCCGATATGGGATCTGCATAGAGTTCACAGTAAAATTATATAAAGACCAAAGTAAAAATATAAAAAGTCATCTCATCATTAATAGATCCAGAGCTGAAGTTCTGATCATATGTGGTCAGTTTTCCATAATATACAACAGATTGTTAGAGATTTTTGACCAGAAGAAAACTCTGATCCTGAATGACTCGTGGTTTGTGCATCCTATTATGGGACGTAATTATATGAATACAGTTAATTGTAGTTTGAGTTTTTCCCCAATCAGTACACCATTGCCCGAACTCTGGAGATTCATATATAAATTAAACATAATTACTAAGCCAAACGATAAGTATCTTATATTGATTTCTTACTTTTACTGTTCAAAACATAATGGAGTTAATACACCTAATATAGCAAAAGTTATCTTGAAGAATTGCTCAACAAAATATTTCCCGACTATGGAGATTTATCCAGTGGATATAGTGGTGTATTATGTGTATACTTCGGTGTACGTCCTGGCTCACGCTCTACATGACATGAATATGTTTATGGACAGATTTCATTATAAATCCAGAAGAGGCCATTACAGAGCAAAGGTAATTAGAGATAATACTGATGGCAATGCTTTACCGCAACAGTTAGTACTAGTACTACTATAAACAACATTATCATTAGGGATGAGCAAGTAGTAATATTCGTAATTGTTATACTCGTTACGAGTAATCTATTATATAATTGTCTAAGGGTTTTTTGAGTGTGTCTGTCGCCGAAATCGCGCGCCACACAGAGGCAGCTCATTGGTTGCCGCCGAAGGCGGCGACCAATGAGCTCAGACTATGCAAATAACCACATTCTGAACATTCGAATTTCGCGCCAATTTGCAGCCCGACGAGAGCGCCGCTTCCGCAGGTGTACACGGTCCGGCAGACGGTGGACGCAGCGTGCGCGAGCCAGCCGGGAGATGACCGGCTGGCGAGCCGCTGACCTCTATGCCACAGTAGTCACGGCTGAGCTCCGGACAGCGGCGAGCCAGCCGGGATCTCCCGGCTGCTCGCAGCAGTGGTGCCCTGCTTGGGATTCAAACCGAGCGCCAAGCCGCAGTATTTTTCTGATTGGTCGACGGGGCTGCGGCGACCAATCAGAGAAGTAGCACGACTTTGCGTGCGATTTGAATTCCGTGTCTCTGGTCGCCGCGGCCGACCAATCAGAGAGGTGGCTCGCGTCAAGGCGCCATAGTTGAGATACGAAGTCCCCAATGTATTTTAACTATGGCGACGTGCCATGCGTTAGCGCCGCTGTCGCCAGGATACACAGTGGCCGTAGTGGTGGCTCTCCTCACAGCCCCCCCCCGCTGCTCCTGCACCCGCTACCCGCGGCACCCCAGCTCTTCCTGCCCCCCTTTGCACCTCCTGCCTCTCCTGCCCCCCTCCGCTCCTCGCTGGCACCTCTCTGCCCCGTGCTCCTCTTGCCCACCCCCGTTCCTCATGCCCCCCCGCTCCTCCACGGTGGATAAAAATAAAATAATATAAGGTTACTTACCCTCTGCCGGCACGCTACTCCACCTACGTCTTCTAGCTTCTAGAGGGCTTCAGGACCTGTCGTTGCCTGGGAAACCGATCAGCTGATGGGTTTCCCAGGTAACGACAGGTCATGCCATGGGAGCTACAAGACGGAAGTATCCTCACATCCTGCCCCCCCCCCCGCGGCTCCTTCCTGCCCCCCGCCGGCTCCATTCTTTCCTCCCCTGCTGGCTCCATCCTGCCCCCCCACGATCCTGCCCCCCCTGCCACCTTCCTGCCCCCCCGCCGGCTCTATCCTGCCCCCCGCCAGCTCCATCTTGCCCCCCACCAGCTCCATCCTGCCCCACTGCCACCATCCTGCCCCACTCGCCACTGCCCTACTGCTCTCCCCCATAAACCCGCCACCCCCCCCAGCCACCATCATGCCCCGCCGGCTCCATTCTGCCCTGCTTGCTCCATCCTGCCCTGCTCGCTCCATCCTGCCCCGCTCGCTCCATCCTGCCCCGCTCGCTCCATCCTGCCCCGCTCGCCACCATCCTGCCCCGCTCGCGCCATCCTGCCCCGCTCGCCACCATCCTGCCCCGCTCGCTCCATCCTGCCCCACCGGCTACATCCTAACCTGCCAGACACATCCTGCCCCTCCACCACCATCCTGCCCCCCCACCACCATCCTGCCCCGCCGGATACATCCTGCCCCGCTTACTCCATCCTGCCCCCCCACCACCATCCTGCCCCGCTCGCTCCATCCTGCCCCGCTCTCTCCATCCTGCCCTGCTTGCCACCATCCTGCCCTGCTCGCTCCATCCTAACCCTGCTCGCTCCATCCTGCCCCCCATAACCATCCTGCCCCCCATAATCATCCTGCCCTGCTCGCTCCATCCTGCCCCGCTCGCCACCATCCTGCTCTCCCCCATCCTGCCCCCCTTCCCGCCACCATCCTGCTCCTCAGGCTCCATCCTGCCCTGCCGGCTCCATCCTGCCCCGCCGGCTCCATCCTGCCCGCGCCCATCCTGCCCGCGCTCCATCCTGCCCCGCTCGCTCCATCCTGCCCCGCTGCCACCATCCTGCCCACCCCGCCACCATCCTGCCCCCCCACCACCATCCTGCCCTACCGACTCCATCCTGCCCCGCTCACTCCATCCTGCCCCGCTTGCTCCATCCTGCCCCCCCACCAGCTCCATCCTGCCCCCATGTCAGCTCCATCCTGCCCCGCTCGCCACCATCCTGCCCACCCCGCCACCATCCTGCCCCCCACCACCATCCTGCCCTACCGACTCCATCCTGCCCCGCTCACTCCATCCTGCCCCGCTTGCTCCATCCTGCCCCCCCACCAGCTCCATCCTGCCCCCATGTCAGCTCCATCCTGCCCCACTCGCCACTGCCCTACTGCCTTCCCCCCATCCACCCCCGCCTCCATCCTACTCCGCCGGCTACATCCTGCCTGCTCCATCCTACCTTGCTCGCCACCATCCTGCCCCGCTCGCTCCATCCTGCCCCGCTCGCTCCATTTTGCCCCGTTTGCCACCATCCTGCCCCGCATGCTCCATCCTGCCCCGCCAGTTACATCCTGCCCCGCGGCTCCATCCTGCCCCGCTTGCTCCATCCTGCCCCCCCACCACCATCCTGCCCCGCTCGCTCCATCCTGCCCCGCTCTCTCCATCCTGCCCTGCCCGCCACCATCCTGCTCCTCAGGCTCCATCCTGCTCCTCCGGTTCCATCCTGCCCCGCTCGCTCCATCCTGTCCCGCCGGCTCCATCCTGTCCCGCTTGCTCCATCCTGCCCCGCTCGCTCCATCCTGCCCTGCTCACTCTATCCTGCCCTACGCCACCATCCTTCCCCCTGCAACCATCCTGCCCTGCTCGCTCCATCCTGCCCTCCCCCCGCCACCATCCGGCCCTCCGCCCGCCACCATCCTGCCTCACCATCTCCATCCTGCCCACCCCGCCATCATCCTGCCCCCCCGCCACCATCCTGCCCTACCGACTCCATCCTGCCCCGCTCACTCCATCCTGCCCCGCTTGCTCCATCCTGCCCCCCTGTTAGCTCCATCCTGCCCCACCGTCCCCATCCTGCCCCACTCGCCACTGCCCTACTGCCTTCCCCCATCCGCCCCAGCCACCATCCTACCCTGCCGGCTACATCCTGCCCCCCCCCCCCCACCATCCTGCCCCACTCGCTCCATCCTGCCCAGCCGGCAACATCCTGCCCCCCCCCCGCCACCATCCTGCCCCCCCACCACCATCCTGCCCCGCGTGCTCCATCCTGCCCCCCCGCCACCATCCTGCCCCCCCACCACCATTGTGTCCCGCTCGCTCCATCCTGCCCCGCCGGCACCATCCTGCCCCACTCGCCACCATCCTGCCCCGCTCGCTCCATCCTGCCCCGCTCGCTCCATCCTGCACCGCTTGCCACCATCCTGCCCAGCTCCCACCATCCTGCCCCACCGGCTCCATCCTTTTCCGCTGTCTCCATCCTGCCCGCTTCCCACCATCCTGCCCTGCTCACTCCATCCTGCCCTGCTCGCTCCACCCTGCCCCCTGACAGCTCCATCCTGCCCCCCCGCCAGCTCCATCATGCCCCACCGGCCCCATCCTGCCCCACTCACCACTGCCCTTCTGCCTCCCCCCTATCCGCCCCCAGCCACCATCCTGGCCCGCCGGCTCCATTCTGCCCTGCTCGCTCCATTCTGCCCCGCTCACCACCATCCTGCCCCGCTTGCTCCATCCTGCCCCGCTCACTCCATCCTGCCCCGCTCGCCACCATCCTGCCATGCTCGCTCCATCCTGCCCCGCCGGCTCAATCCTGCCCCGCCGGCTACATCCTAACCTGCCAGACACATCCTGCACCTCCACCACCATCCTGCCCCCCCACCACCATCCTGCCCCGCCGGATACATCCTGCCCCGCTTACTCCATCCTGCCCCCCCACCACCATCCTGCCCCGCTCGCTCCATCCTGCCCCGCTCTCTCCATCCTGCCCTGCTTGCCACCATCCTGCCCTGCTCGCTCCATCCTAACCCTGCTCGCTCCATCCTGCCCCCCATAACCATCCTGCCCCCCATAATCATCCTGCCCTGCTCGCTCCATCCTGCCCCGCTCGCCACCATCCTGCTCTCCCCATCCTGCCCCCCCTTCCCGCCACCATCCTGCTCCTCAGGCTCCATCCTGCCCTGCCGGCTCCATCCTGCCCCGCCGGCCCCATCCTGCCCCACTCACCACTGCCCTTCTGCCTCCCCCCTATCCGCCCCCAGCCACCATCCTGGCCCGCCGGCTCCATTCTGCCCTGCTCGCTCCATCCTGCCCCGCTCGCTCCATCCTGCCCCGCTCGCTCCATCCTGCCCCGCTCGCCACCATCCTGCCCCGCTCGCGCCATCCTGCCCCGCTCACCACCATCCTGCCCCGCTCGCTCCATCCTGCCCCGCCGGCTACATCCTAACCTGCCAGACACATCCTGCACCTCCACCACCATCCTGCCCCCCCACCACCATCCTGCCCCGCCGGATACATCCTGCCCCGCTTACTCCATCCTGCCCCCCCACCACCATCCTGCCCCGCTCGCTCCATCCTGCCCCGCTCTCTCCATCCTGCCCTGCTTGCCACCATCCTGCCCTGCTCGCTCCATCCTAACCCTGCTCGCTCCATCCTGCCCCCCATAACCATCCTGCCCCCCATAATCATCCTGCCCTGCTCGCTCCATCCTGCCCCGCTCGCCACCATCCTGCTCTCCCCCATCCTGCCCCCCCTTCCCGCCACCATCCTGCTCCTCAGGCTCCATCCTGCCCTGCCGGCTCCATCCTGCCCCGCCGGCTCCATCCTGCCCCGCCGGCTCCATCCTGCCCCGCCGGCTCCATCCTGCCCCGCTCGCTCCATCCTGCCCCGCTCGCCACCATCCTGCCCACCCCGCCACCATCCTGCCCCCCCACCACCATCCTGCCCTACCGACTCCATCCTGCCCCGCTCACTCCATCCTGCCCCGCTTGCTCCATCCTGCCCCCCCACCAGCTCCATCCTGCCCCCATGTCAGCTCCATCCTGCCCCGCTCGCCACCATCCTGCCCACCCCGCCACCATCCTGCCCCCCCACCAACATCCTGCCCTACCGACTCCATCCTGCCCCGCTCACTCCATCCTGCCCCGCTTGCTCCATCCTGCCCCCCCACCAGCTCCATCCTGCCCCCATGTCAGCTCCATCCTGCCCCACTCGCCACTGCCCTACTGCCTTCCCCCATCCACCCCCAGCCACCATCCTACTCCGCCGGCTACATCCTGCCTGCTCCGTCCTACCTTGCTCGCCACCATCCTGCCCCGCTCGCTCCATCCTGCCCCGCTCGCTCCATTTTGCCCCGTTTGCCACCATCCTGCCCCGCATGCTCCATCCTGCCCCGCCAGTTACATCCTGCCCCGCCGGCTCCATCCTGCCCCGCTTGCTCCATCCTGCCCCCCCACCACCATCCTGCCCCGCTCGCTCCATCCTGCCCCGCTCTCTCCATCCTGCCCCGCCCCACCACCATCCTGCTCCTCAGGCTCCATCCTGCTCCTCCGGTTCCATCCTGCCCCGCTCGCTCCATCCTGCCCCGCCGGCTCCATCCTGTCCCGCTTGCTCCATCCTGCCCCGCTCGCTCCATCCTGCCCTGCTCACTCTATCCTGCCCTACGCCACCATCCTTCCCCCTGCAACCATCCTGCCCTGCTCGCTCCATCCTGCCCTCCCCCGCCACCATCCGGCCCTCCGCCCGCCACCATCCTGCCTCACCAGCTCCATCCTGCCCACCCCGCCATCATCCTGCCCCCCCGCCACCATCCTGCCCTACCGACTCCATCCTGCCCCGCTCACTCCATCCTGCCCCGCTTGCTCCATCCTGCCCCCCCTGTTAGCTCCATCCTGCCCCACCGTCCCCATCCTGCCCCACTCGCCACTGCCCTACTGCCTTCCCCCATCCGCCCCAGCCACCATCCTACCCTGCCGGCTACATCCTGCCCCCCCCCCTGCCACCATCCTGCCCCACTCGCTCCATCCTGCCCCGCTGGCAACATCCTGCCCCCCCCCGCCACCATCCTGCCCCCCCACCACCATCCTGCCCCGCGTGCTCCATCCTGCCCCCCCGCCACCATCCTGCCCCCCCACCACCATTGTGTCCCGCTCGCTCCATCCTGCCCCGCCGGCACCATCCTGCCCCACTCGCCACCATCCTGCCCCGCTCGCTCCATCCTGCCCCGCTCGCTCCATCCTGCCCCGCTTGCCACCATCCTGCCCCACTCCCACCATCCTGCCCCACCGGCTCCATCCTTTTCCGCTGTCTCCATCCTGCCCGCTTCCCACCATCCTGCCCTGCTCACTCCATCCTGCCCTGCTCGCTCCACCCTGCCCCCTGACAGCTCCATCCTGCCCCACTCACCACTGCCCTTCTGCCTCCCCCCTATCCGCCCCCAGCCACCATCCTGGCCCGCCGGCTCCATTCTGCCCTGCTCGCTCCATTCTGCCCCGCTCGCCACCATCCTGCCCCGCTTGCTCCATCCTGCCCCGCTCACTCCATCCTGCCCCGCTCGCCACCATCCTGCCATGCTCGCTCCATCCTGCCCCGCCGGCTCAATCCTGCCCCCCCACCACCATCCTGCCCCGCTAGCTCCATCCTGCCCCGCTGGCTCCATCCTGCCCCGCTCACTCCATCCTGCCCCCCGCCACTATCCGGCCCCCCCACCAACATCCAGCCCCGCTCGCTCCATACTGCCCCCTGCCTCCATCCTGCCCCCCGCTGTTCTTGCTCCCCCGCCTCCTTCCTCCCCCCTGCCTCCATCCTGCACCCCCTCCTTCATCCTGCCGCCCCTCTACCTCCATCCTGCCCCCCCACCGCCTCCATCCTGCCCACTCTCCGCCTCCATACTGCCCACCCTCCGCCTCCATCCTGCCCCACCCCCGGCTCCATCCTGCCCACCTGCCTCCATCCTGCCCCTCGACTCTATCCTGCCCCCCTGGCTCCATCCTGCTCCTCTCGCTCCATCCTGCCCCCGACACAATCCTGTCCCCCCCCCCATCACCACCCTGCCCCCCCGGCAGTTAGCAGTCATGTGCCCGATCAGCTGATCAGTTTTCCAGGCTGTGACAGGTCCTAAAGGCCTGTAGGACCTAGAAGACAGAGGTGGAGCGAGCCGGCGGACAAGCGAGTATCCTCACTGAGGATTTTTTTACTTTTACTGTGGAGGAGCGGGGGGCCGCGGAGAGCGGAGTATCGCCATATACCATAGCGCTGCTATACATGTACTGTAATGTACTGCCATATACTATAGTGCTGCTATACATGTACTGTAATGTACCGCCATATACCATAGCGCTGCTGCTGCTATACATGTACTGTAATGTACCGCCATATACCATAGCGCTGCTATACATGTAATGTAATGTACCACCATATACCATAGCGCTGCTATATGTATATATATTTATATATATATATATATATATATATATATATATATATTATATATATATATATATATATAGATATGTACAGTTAGGGCCAGAAATATTTGGACAGTGACACAAGTTTTGTTATTTTAACTGTTTATAAAAACATGTTCAGAAATACAATTATATATATAATATGGGCTGAAAGTGCACACTCCCAGCTGCAATATGAGAGTTTCCACATCCAAATCGAAGAAAGGGTTTAGGAATCATAGCTCTGTAATGCATAGCCTCCTCTTTTTCAAGGGACCAAAAGTAATTGGACAATGGACTCTAAGGGCTGCAATTAACTCTGAAGGCGTCTCCCTCGTTAACCTGTAATCAATAAAGTAGTTAAAAGGTCAGGGGTGGATTTCAGGTGTGTGGTTTTGCATTTGGAAGCTGTTGCTGTAACCAGACAACATGCGGTCAAAGGAACTCTCAATTGAGGTGAAGCAGAACATCCTGAGGCTGAAAAAAAAGAAAAAATCCATCAGAGAGATAGCAGACATGCTTGGAGTAGCAAAATCAACAGTTGGGTACATTCTGAGAAAAAAGGAATTGACTGGTGAGCTTGGGAAGTCTAAAAGGCCTGGGCGTCCACGGATGACAACAGTGGTGGATGATCGCCGCATACTTTATTTGGTGAAGAAGAACCCGTTCACAACATCAACTGAAGTCCAGAACACTCTCAGTGAAGTAGGTGTATCTGTCTCTAAGTCAACAGTAAAGAGAAGACTCCATGACAGTAAATACAAAGGGTTCACATCTAGATGCAAACCATTCATCAATTCCAAAAATAGACAGGCCAGAGTTAAATTTGCTGAAAAACACCTCAAGAAGCCAGCTCAGTTCTGGAAAAGTATTCTATGGACAGATGAGACAAAGATCAACCTGTACCAGAATGATGGGAAGAAAAAAGTTTGGAAAAGAAAGGGAATGGCACATGATCCAAGGCACACCACATCGTCTGTAAAACATGGTGGAGGCAACGTGATGGCATGGGCATGCATCGCTTTCAATGGCACTGGGTCACTTGTGTTTATTGATGACATAACAGCAGACAAGAGTAGCCGGATGAATTCTGAAGTGTACCGGGATATACTTTCAGCCCAGATTCAGCCAAATGCTGCAAAGTTGATTGGACGGCGCTTCATAGTACAGATGGACAATGACCCCAAGCATACAGCCAAAGCTACCCAGGAGTTCATGAGTGCAAAAAAGTGGAACATTCTGCAATGGCCAAGTCAATCACCAGATCTTAACCCAATTGAGCATGCATTTCACTTGCTCAAATCCAGACTTATGACGGAAAGACCCACAAACAAGCAAGACCTGAAGGCTGCGGCTGTAAAGGCCTGGCAAAGCATTAAGAAGAAGGAAACCCAGCGTTTGGTGATGTCCATGGGTTCCAGACTTAAGGCAGTGATTGCCTCCAAAGGATTCGCAACAAAATATTGAAAATAAAAATATTTTGTTTGGGTTATGTTTATTTGTCCAATTACTTTTGACCTCCTAAAATGTGGAGTGTTTGTAAAGAAATGTGTACAATTCCTACATTTTCTATCAGATATTTTTGTTCAACCCTTCAAATTAAACGTTACAATCTGCACTTGAATTCTGTTGTAGAGGTTTCATTTCAAATCCAATGTGGTGGCATTTCTGGCCCTAACTGTAGTTCACTCACGTTGACTGAACAAGTTCTGTCAGTCACAGCATGTCAACTACATACATATTCTAGAATACGCGATGCGTTAGAATCGGGCCACCATCTAGTTTCTAATAATCACGTATTCATTCCGAATTGCCAGTGCAATGTAAGTCAATGTGAAATGCAAGTAATTTTTTGCGGGACACAACAAAGAGGTCTGGGGGCCAGAGGAAAAGGCTAAAATTGGTGGGAAAGGCCATGTTCACACACAATTTGCGTTTTTTTTAGCACTCCCATTGGGTCGCATGTTAAAAAAACGCATGCGTTTTTGGGAAACCGCACATGCGTTTTTTTACAGCACCCAAAAACGGTGCATGCAGCGTTTTTTGGACTGAGGGAAAACAACGCAAGTCGGGCATAAAAACGCATGTACACTCAAATGTACCCTGCGTTAACTCACCTGCGTTTTTTTTAACAGCCCAAAAACGCAGGGATGGGCAAAAAAAACGCATGTGTGTGAACATGGCCAAAGTGATGATACACAATGGGAAGAGCCTGGAGAATCTGCCTGCAGGCATTTCAGACTCACATATGGTTTGTAGTAATAGCTTTGTTGCAGGATTATGCCACTTTTGCAGATACACAAGAACAACTTCCAAACCTGATCTAAATCACATTTAACAAGCCAAAAAGGTTCAGAAACAGTTTTTTCCTGCTAAATAATTCAGAGACACAAAAAATATCACTTTTAGAGTGTGTTCACACGTACTATTGTGGCTTTTTTTCACCTTTTACAATTGGGAGCTTATACATTGTGTAGGTCCCTCTCTCATACATCATTTTTAGTTAGCTATTGCCCAACATTTTACATTACCAGCTACAATGAGCCAGTAGATATGTTGATGTATGACCTCAGAGGCCTCAGGTGGTCCTGTAACATATGTTTTGGAAGGGCTACTTAGGCCAGGGTCACATTTGCGATGTGCCCCTAGCCTGCCGGATTCCGTATTATCTTAGAACTTTTTCCAGCGCCGCATAGCGTTTCCGCTATGCGGTGCTGGAAACCGCTGCCCTTAGTTACCCGCTGTTTACCTGCACGACCTGTCACACAGGCAGCGGCTCGGAGGGCGTTTTACAGCGCCGCACAGGAAACCGTTGCAGACACGATTTCCTGTGCGGCGCTGTAAAACTCCCTCCGAGCCGCTGCCTGTGTGACAGGTCGTGCAGGTAAACAGCGGGTAACTAAGGGCAGCGGTTTCCAGCACCGCATAGCGGAAACGCTATGCGGCGCTGGAAAAAGTTCTAAGATAATACCGGAATCCGGCAGGCTAGGGGCACATCGCAAATGTGACCCTAGCCTTACTTAGACATAGTTCCTCCCCCATTGACACTGTGGCCATGTTCACACACATGCGTTTTTTTGACCATCTCTGCGTTTTTGGGCTGTTAAAAACAAACGCAGGTGCGTTAATGCAGGGTACATTTGAGTGTAGCTGCGTTTTTCAGGTCCATTTGCGTTTTTTACCCCTAGTCCAAAAAACGCTGCATGCAGCGTTTTTGGGTGCTGTAAAAAAACGCATGTGCGTTTTTCCAAAAACGCATGCGTTTTTTTAACATGGGGCCCTATGGGAAACGCATGCAAAAACGCATGGTACATTAGTACCTTTTAGTGCCATTCAAAAACGCATACGTTTTCCATAGGGGCCCATGTTAAAAAAACGCATGCGTTTTTGAAAAAAAACGCACATGCGTTTTTTTAACATGGGGGCCCTATGGGAAACACATGCGTTTTTAAAAGGCACATTTATGCACCCTGCGTTAACGCTTGCGTTTTTGCTGCGTTTTTGGTGAAAAAATGACTAAGTCCAAAAACGTGGCAAATCCTTTCAGACACACAAGTGCTTTTAAGAGTGCTAAAAAAAACGCAAATTGTGTGTGAACAATGCCTGTGATAGTGGAAAACATATTCAATAGCAATTTATAACATGGTCATTGTAGCATTCGACAAAACCCTCCTCCTCTTAATCCACCTCCATGACATTTGTGGCCCTAAATTCAAGTGTTCAGAGGGCCTGCAGTAGGCAGAAAACATGAGATTGCTGAGGGCCCAGAGATGGCCATGTAAGGCTGGGGTCACACTTGCGTTTTTTTCATGCTTTTTAGGAGACCTGCGTTTTTAAAAAAGCATGTAATAACGGACCCATAGGCCACCATGTTAAAAAATGCATGCCCTAATAGCAAAAACGCATGTCTTAGGGTACTTTCACATCAGCGGTTTTTGCCGTTTGCGGCAGATGCGGTGAAAAAAACGCATCTGCCACGATTAACGCATAACCGCTGCACTTGCGGCACAGTTGCGGCAAGCCCCATGCAATGTCTATGGGGCTTGCGGTAAGTGTGCGGCAGGTGCGGTAAGTGCGGTATCGGGACTTGCCGAGGTGCGGCCGCGAAAAAAAAACGCGTTTTTTTTGCGGCCGCACCTGCCGCAAGTGCCGATACCGCACTTGCCGCACCTGCTGCAAGCCCCCATAGGCATTGTATGGGGCTTGCCGCAACTGTGCCGCAAGTGCAGCGGTTATGCGTTAATCGCGGCAGATGCGGTTTTTTCACCGCATCTGCCGCGATCGGCGAAAACTGCTGATGTGAAAGCAGCCTTAATAGCAAAAACGCATGTCTAAAGTGCCTTGCATTTTTGGCATGAGTTTTTGCACTTATGTGAGTAGCTGACATCAAAAACACATGGTACATTAGTAACATTTAGTACCATCCAAAAACGCATGCGTTTTATATAGGGGCCCATGTTAAAAAAACGCATGCGTTTTCTAAAAAATGCATGCGTTTTTAAAACAGCACCAAACACAGCTAAAACCATTTTACAGTGGAGTCTCAATGTTTTTGCGCATACTTTAGCTTCCTAAAGTATTACTCACCAAGCTCCAGGGCTGCGGTCAGATCTGCTTACGAATATCACTGCTTCCACCATCTTGATTTGTTAAAGGCAGATTTAACCCTGCCCACCCTCTCTTCCTGCATTTGGGATTTGTTGGGCATATGGTAACCAAATTGGTATCAGATTACTGTGAAAATAAAGAGATAGTTAAAAAAATGGGCAAGATCTTCAAGGTATTTTTGATTTGCAGCCAAGATAACCCAGGCAGCTGGGGGTGGATTCCTCAGTGTGGTAAGGCCCAAGCATTCTTGGCCCCCATCCTAAAAATTGGAGCCCACAGCTGCCCCAGAATTAGTGTCTAAAACAGACTCCAAAGCTGGTGGGTACATGTTCTTCCAGTTGCCCTAGTGATGCTGTCATACTGTGTAATAAAATGTTAATGCCAGCTGCATTTTGTCAGCTGGCACTAAGCCCAAGGTTCATAATATCAGGACAATGTTAGACCTACCATTTTGAACCTCTAAGTAAATAGTAAATAACACGCCACACCATGAAAAAAAATTATTTGGAAAAAGAATTGAAATACATCCCTCTTCTACCATGTTTATTAATTCTCACACAAAGGCTCCATGATCCTAAAGACGTTCGGTCACAACTCAGCCTTGTCAATGTAGCTGACCTCAGTTGATCCAGACTTTGGCAACATCCTGCGCACAGCAGCTAGTCAGTTCCTGGCTTTTGCTGCTGGATCAGTTCTTAGGCCAAGTCTCTATGTAAAGAACACAGGAGAATCGGAGAGAACTTTAAGAACAGGGTTAAACCCTGCTGCAACGACAAAATAAATCATATATAAGCCCTACCCCAAAAATATGCTACTATTTTAGGGGAAAATTAAGCGTCTATATTGAGAAAACGTAAAACGTGGAACATTGGGCATATATTGGATTTTATGCTGGTATCGGTAATCATCTATAGTCTAGAGCTATAAATAATATAAAATATAATTTATAATTTCATACGTCTCTCCTCGGATTTGTGATCTAACACAATATCTGGTTTTATCTTTCATAAGCTAAAACACTTTGTAAGAAGAGTCAATTTCATTGATTACAGTGGAAAAAATATTTCATTTGATGAGACAAGAAGGTTGCGCTCTGAGCCCAAGTTGCGACTAAGTAATTGGGTATTTCACTATCCTGTGAACATTATATATAAAACAAGTACCAAAAACCACTTTTTGCTAAATGATACTATTCCAGAACATGATTGGTTTCAGGTTGAAAAGGGTAGTTTATTCTGGAAAACTGGCAAAGTAAGTATTCTCTGTATTGCTGTTATAAAAGAGTGTGTTAAACCCCTTAGTGACCAAGCCAAATTTCTTAATTCTCCGAATTGTCATGTCACTTAAGATGGCAATAATTCTGGTATCCTTTAAGTTATTTTATTGACTTCACAAAGGCTGCCACATCTGGAACTGTTCCAAAAATGTACAACCTGCTAGTGTCCAAACACCTGCAAACACAAGGAGCTTAAAAAATATTTTAATCTCCAAAAAATTCTTCAGGTTTAAAGAAAATGATAGACCTGATGGCTGGAGACACTCCTTACCGTAGGGTTAGTTGTTGTTCCTACCAGCGAGTGTTCTGGCAAGCGTTTTTCCCCCGAAGATTCAGGAAACGTTTTGGACCATTTTAAAATTTTGAACGTATTTCCCAAACAAAACTGCGTTAGCTTTTCCAGTCAATCGCTTGGGTTTTCCGATCTCGAGCCGAGTTGTCAATATTTGTGCCGAATTTGAAATTGGCAAACATGTTAAGGGAAAGGTCGCTCATCTCTAATCATGACCATATGGTATAAAATTCCACAAATCACCTCTTTTATTAAAATGCTTACAACATCCTTAGATACATTTCTAATGTGCATTTCAAATGACATCACTTTAGACATTTAGCTCACATAAATAAGACATTTGCAAATGTTACTCTTTAATTATTTTGAGAATTTTTAAACTTTAAGAGCAAAAATTGCTAATTTTTTACAGTTTCGTCAAAATTTCAATATTTTTATATAAAAATAATAGTAACCTTAATTTACCACTAACATGAAGTACAGTGTGTCAGAAAAGAACTATCTAAAAAATGCAGGGTAAGTTGACATGATTCAATGTTTAATGTTCCATTGATAGAGATAAGTTTTAATAAAAATTGGCTTGGCCAAGAGGGTGAAAACAGGATTCAGCTAAAGTATTCTACAACTTTAATAAATCAATTTTAGTTCTTCAAAGCAAACACAGGATAAATAAGATCCATGAACGTATCTTGCTAGAAAAATAGCTACTAACTGATGGTAACCAACGGTCTACTTAACCAAATCTATTCAACCAAACACCACAGGAGACATTTTTTGACTACTAAGATTGTTGAAACGTCTTGTTGATCTTTACAGTCATTGATGTAGTCTCTTATTTGACATCCATTCTTTCCTCCACATCATAGAAAACTGCCAGTTTCACTATATACAGCAATTTATGAAATGAGAAATAAAGAAAGCAAAGCAATCGTTTTTTTAGATGTTGAATGTCCACCATTTCCCCTGTTAACACTACAAATATGTGAAATAAAATATTGATTTTCATGGTGTAATTAAAGTCCTGGTCTATTAAAATAAGAAAATAATTACACTTTTCCATAAATTTTGAGAATAGGAAAAAATCAAAACAGGCTAACTACCATATTTTTGCTTTATAAAACGCACAGATTATACGGCGAATCCCAAATTTGGTGAAGGAAAAGACAAAAATGTTTTTTTTTTAATGTTAAATGGGGTCTGTCTTATAATGCCAGTGACAAATTATATATATATATATAAACCCATCCTGGTACATTACCCCCTTTGTGCGGATACATAGCCCCATTGTGTTGGATATGTCACTTTATATACCCCCCTGCTGCCACGCACACTAAAATAATAAAAGTTTTTAACTCACTCTCTGTTGCTCCGTGCTTCCTGCGTCTCTCCCAGGCATCTGATCATATGATCGGGGTGCACATTGATGACATCACTGTGCTGTACCGGTCACATGATCTGATGCCGGGCAAAAACACAGGAGGGACCACCACTGAGCTGGAAACATGGAGCAACAGAGAGTGAGTTAAAAACTTTTATTATTTTAGTGTGCGTAGAAGGCAAAAAGATTGATGGGGGGCCACATCCGGCAAGGTGGGGCGAGTGCAAGCTCCCACTTCCCACACCTCAGTGCAGCTTCAGCATTGAACAGGGGGATGCAGTCCATATTATAAGAGGCTAATGAGCAGGGGCACATGACCACAGGGTGCCTCTGCAGCCTACTCCAGCCAATTCCAGCCCTTAGACACCACTCTAAAGCCACCTTCCTTACCCTACAGCCTCTTACCTAGTAGATTCGTCCAAAATTCGCACAATGTAAAAATGCTAACAAATGCAAGTAGAAGCATTTAATCAAAGCAACATCTGTATGCCAAAAAAGTATATATAATTGCATAGATACACCATATCACCGCGAAAACAAAACAAGTTCCTCCATACATTTATTGACTGTAGTATAAAAAAGTTATCGGTCCCAGAAGGTGGCAACACAAACTATTTTTTTCTTCTCTTTTTGCTTCTTGTTTTCTACCTAATTTAAACTTTTTTGAGCCAATAAAAGAACAAAAAAAATTATTATTAAATTTGTTATATCCAAATTTATAATGACCTGGGGAACCAAGTTTCTGGGACCTTTTTACATTACCTTAAAATACCTTAAAATTAGATTTAAAAAAATGTAAGATTTAATTGTTCTTTTTTTTTACCATTTTGCAGAACTTCAAATTTTAACTGTTTTTCTTACTCTCTGTAGTAATATTAATGGAGTTATTCAAAAACTGCCAAAACTACATCTTCTCCCATGAAAACAATTCCTGACATCTTTACGTCAGTGCCAAATTTCAAATCTAATAACTTTCTAAAAACAACGAACTATAAAAAAAAACAATTGGCGGCGTTGGAATGGGTTTAACAGTTGTGCCAAAACAGACATGAACCGTTAAATGTCTTACATTACTTTTATAATGATTTGTGAATATATTTGTAGATTTTTGGTTAAAGCAAAAAAATTGCACCTGTCCAAAAATGACAGTGTAATAAAAAATGACCTAAGGTAGGATCAAAGCCCAAATACGCTGTTTCAGCCCATGGTGTATTTGTGGGGTTCACCTTTGTTATATTGACTTACTAAAACCGGTAACAATAAAGCAAATCGTCTATATATTGTTAAAAGTTTTGTAAGCATCCCCCCCCAAAAAAAACAACAAAAAAAACCTAACAAAAACAAAACATAAATGAATAAAATAACTAAGAATATTGTGTTGTTAGTTGGTAGGTTCATGAGTAGTAAAGAAATTGTGCTAAGGACTTTTTTTTGCTGCAATTGCATATTAAGATGTAGTAGTTATGTGCTGAGCAAAAAAAATCCTATTTTGTTTTTTAAATTTAATTTGCTTTACATTTTTCCTATTACATATTTTTTCCCTTAAACAGGTCCCCAACTCACGCTGCAATGAAAAATGTCCTCTTGGCTCGAGAAAGGCTCCTAATGGAGGACATCACTCCTGCTGCTACAACTGCGTCCCATGTTCTGAAGGCGAAATGTCCAATATAACAGGTAACAACAAATGTTATCACAATGATATTGCTACCTTTTAGGCTGGCTTCACAACACGGTTTTTTTGATCCGTGGCTGTCCGGTGTAAACCAGACAGCCCCGGACCGGTTTTTGTCCCCATAGCAGCCTATGGGGCCGGATGGAACCAGATGGCAGCTCTCTGCCATCCGGTTTCATCACTCCAGGACAATCCGGGAGAATACGGATTATTCTCTCCGGACACAAAAATGATGATTGCATCATTTTTTTGTCTGGGGAGAAAAATCTACCAATTTGCCGGATCTCGGATTCGGCCGGATTCTCCCGGATTCTCCCGGAGACGGGGTGCTCCCTAACATGAGAGCCTATGTGGCCGGATTGCCCCGGACTGGGAGGATCCGGCAACCGGATACCGGCGGCTGCACGCCACTGTTGTTTCAGGACCGCAGCTAGCTCCATGCTAGCCGCGGTCTTGAAAAATCAGCAGCTGCGGCTGCAATTAGCAGCATCTGGCTGCACACAGGACCAGAGGTCACATTTGGCCCTCCGGTTCTGTGTGCTGATCCGGTCCGGGGCTGTCAGGGTCATCCCGGATAGCCCCGGACAGGATCACACCTTGGTGTGAAGCCAGCCTTAGTTAAAAAAATAATTTAAAGTGATTTATAACTTTTAAAAACATGGCCTCCAAATGATAGAACAGTGGGAATAAAACAAATGCAATAGTTGTTTAGTTTCTTCCGTGATGACAGCCCTTTTTGATATAAAGGTGCCCTCGCATCTGCATTTAAATTTGGCAAGTGCAATCTGATAAAACATCGGATTGCACTCGTATCAAGGATAAATTATAGTACAATGCCCATCTGCAAGTTTTTCCTTAGCGAGAAACGTGCTGAGGAAATATTTGCTGCATGCTGGCAGCGTATTTCGACAAAATTTCCCTAATGCAAGTGCATGGGTATGATAAAAAAATTGCACAGCACATGGAGGGAATTTTAGCATGGTCTTTCCATGCTGCAAAAAACAGCCAAGCTGCTAAGTGTCTATTGAATTTTTCTGTTCTTTTACTCCACAGATAGCGAAATCTGCCATATATGTCCCATGGATGAGTGGCCAAATATAGAAAAAAATAAATGTATTCCTAAATCATTTGAATTTCTCTCCTATAAAGATAAAATCGCCGCCTTTTTCTGTGTCACAGTAATTCTATGCTGTGCAATGACTTGTTATACTCTACGAAAGTTTAACTTGTATTGGGACACTCCACTGGTGAAAGCCAATAACCGGACCCTGAGTTTAGTTCTTCTAGTTTCCATCTTGCTGAGCTTTCTTAGCATATTTTTGTTCCTTGGTCGCCCATCGGATATAACTTGCATGCTGAGACAGACATTGTTTGGAATCTTCTTTTCCTTAGCAATTTCTTCACTTCTTGCCAAGTCCATCATGGTCTGCATTGCTTTTAAAGCCACTAAACCCAAGAGTTCTTGGAGAAAATGGACTGGAGTCATATTGTCCAATGTTGTAGTATTGGTTTGCTTATTATTACAGCTTCTTATCTGTATTTTTTGGTTGGTGGTATGTCCTCCCTATCAAGAGTTTAATATGACCACATATCCTGGGACGATCATCATTCAATGTAATGAAGGCTCAGATCTCTGGTTCTACTCCATGTTGGGTTATCTGGGGCTCCTGGCCGCTGTGAGCTTTGTTTTAGCTTTCATGGTGAGGAAATTACCGGACAGTTTTAATGAGGCCAAGTACATCACCTTCAGCATGCTGGTGTTCTGTAGCGTGTGGATTGCCATGATCCCGGCTTATCTGAGCACTAGGGGGAAATATATGGTGGCTGTGGAGATATTTGCCATACTAACCTCATGTGCTGGGATATTAGGCTGTATATTCTTCCCAAAATTGCATATTCTTTTAGTGAAACCAGAAATAAACATTAGAAAGCAGATGCTACGAAGGATGGGGAATGCTTAGTATATGACTTCTTTTGTGTTTATACCTGGAAATGGAGAATTAGTTCATTGCAGAGAACATTATGCTAGCATGGAGTGGAGCAGCCACAATCTAGGCACAATTAGTCAAAGATATTAACATCTTTTACAATACTCCAAAGTGCAGAGTCATTGTATACTCTATTGGTAACTTACAATTTCTCTAGATTATTATTATTATTATTATTATTATTATTAATAACAATAATTTATTTATTTATATAGCACCATAAATTCTATAGTGCTGTACATGAGAAGAGGTTACATAAAAAACTACAGATATACAGTGGTGAAAAAAAGTATTTAGTCAGCCATCAATTGTGCAAGTTCTCCCACTTGAGCAAGGCTTGATGAACAAGGCTTGTAATTGATATCATAGGAAGACCTCACCTATGAGAAACAAAATGAGAAAAGAAATCCTGGAAATCACATTGTCTGATATGGAAAGAAATTTGTGTTCAATTTTTGGTGGAAAATAAGTATTTGGTCATCTACAAACAAACAAGACGTCTGGCTCTCACAGATCTGTAACTTCTTCTTTAAGAGGCTCCTCTGTCCTCCACTCATTACCTGTAGTACTAGCACCTGTTTAAACTTGTTATCAGTATAAAAGACACCTGCCCACAACCTTAAACAGTCACACTCCAAACTCCACTATGGTGAAGACCAAAAAACTGTCGAAGGACACCAGAAAAATCAATTGTAGCTCTGCACCAGGCTGGGAAGACTGAATCTGCAATAGGCAAGTAGCTTGGTGTAAAGAAATCAACTGTGGGAGCAATAATTAGAAACTGGAAGACATAAAGACCACTGATAATCTCCCTTGATCTGGCGCTCCATGCAAGATTTCACCCCATGGGGTCAAAATGATCTCAAGAACACTGAGCAAACATTCCAGAACCACACAGGGGAACCTAGTGAATGACCTACAGAGAGCTGGGACCAACATCACAAGGGACTCACATCCTGCAGTGTCAGACGTGTCTTCCTGCTTAAGCCATTACAAGTCTCGTCCCATCTGAAGTTTGCTAGAGAGCATTTAGATGATCCGGAAGAGTATTGGGAAAATGTCATATAGTCAAATGAAATCAAAGAAGAACTGTTTAGTAGAAACACAACTCATCGTGTTTGCATCCAAAGAACACCATACCTACTGTGAAGCATGAGGATGTCAACATCATGCTTTGAGCCTGTTTCTCTGCCAAGGGACCAGGACAACTGATCCACGTACATGAAAGAATGAATGTGGCCATATATTGTGAGATTTTGAGTGCAAAGCTCCTTCCATCATCAAGGGCATTGAAGATTAAACATGTCTGGGTCTGTCAGCATGACAATGATCCCAAGCACACCACCAGGGCAATGAAGGAGTGGTTTTGTAAGAAGCCTTTCAAGGTCCTGTAGTGGATTAGCCTGTCTTCAGATCTCAACTTTATAGAAAACCTTTGGAGGGAGATGAAAAACCGTGTTGCCAGGGACAACCTCAAAACATCACTGCTATAGAGGAGATCTGCATGGAGGAATGGGTCAACATACTAGCAACAGTGTGTGCAAATCTTGTGAAGACTTACAAAAAATGTTTGACCTCTGTCATTGCCAACAAAGGATACATAACAAAGTATTGGGATGAACTTTTGTTATTGACCAAATACTTATTTTCCACCAAAATGTGAAAAAATATTCTTTCCAAATCAGACAATGTGATTTTCAGGATTTATTTTCTCATTTTATTTCTCATAGTTGAGGTCTTCCTATGATATCAATTACAGGCCTCTCTCATCTTTTTAAGTGGGAGAATTTGCACAATTGGCCACTGACTAAATACTTTTTCCCCACTGTAGTTTACAGTAAACAAATTAACAATGACAGACTGGTATGGAGGGGAGAGGACCCTGCCCTTGTCAGCTTACATTCTACCAGACAGTTGGCTGGAGACAGTAGGTCAGGGTGGAGCAGATCTGATGGTGGCAAGGTGGCAGCTCCGTTGTGGTGAGGCAGCAGCTCTAGAGGTAGTGAGGAGGAAGCTTCAGTTGTGGTGAGGCGGCAGCTGCGGTGGTAGTGAAATAGCAGCGTGGCCATTGTAGGCTGTAAGCTTTTCTGAAGAGATGGGTTCTCAAGTTTTCTCTGAAGGATCAAAGCTTCGTGGATAATCGGATATGTTGGTGTGCAGAATTAAAGAGGATGAGGGATATTCCAGAGAAATCTTGTAGGCAATTGGATGAGGAATGAATAAGTGTGGAGCACAGGAGGAGGTCTTGGGTGGATCGAAGATTACATGAGGAAAGATATTGAGTGATTAATTTGGAGATATAGGGAGGAGAAACGTTATAGATGGATTTGTAGGTCAGTGTCAGTAATATGAACTGGATTCATTGGTGAATTGGGAGCCAGTGGAGGGAGTTGTACTGGGTAAAAACAGGGGAGTAGTGAGGTGAGATGTGGAGTAGTTGGGTAGCAGAGTTGAGGACAGATTGGAGAGGTGCAGAAGGCAGAAGTGTTAACAAGGAGATGACAGAGGAGGATGTTGCAGTAATCGAGGCGGGAAATAATGAGGGCATACACAAGTCTTTTAGTAGGTTGAGAAGATGTACAATATTGATGAACACTTGTCACTATTATTTCAGCAAGCTTTGATTAAATCAGTAAAACATTCAAATACAGAATTAGATGGTATATTTTGTCAGAAAATGGCCTCAATTATCAACCTCTTAGCTACATCTTCTACACCTCAGACAGATGTCTTGTAAACTTCTCACAGATTGTAAAAATAATCTTGCTCAAGTCAATCGCAGGGTAAATATTTGTCAGAAAGACAAAGGATTGCAGACGTATATTGAAGTCTATTGTGACACAGATACAGACTGTACTGCCTTCTAACAATATGCATAGGAAAGTTATATATGAGCTTATTCAAATATTGCTGTATACTGCCTGACTTCTTTTTCCTGTTACCTTTCTACCTATAGTGCAGTATGTTAATGGCTGAAATATTGCATTTGATTATGCTTGTAACTTCTCGTTTCAGTGGTCTTCTTACATATCTATGTTTATGACCATTTGTTTATTTCTGCCTGTCCTCAACCATTTGCTTCAGCTTTGATTATAAGTAGCCTAATGGACTCCAGTCACATTTTTATCTATAGTGCGGTATGTTCATCACTGAAATATTGCTTTATCCTGCCTGACTTCTTTTTCCTGCTACATTTCTATCTATAGTGCAGTATGTTCATCGCTGAAATATTGCTGTATACTGCCTGACTTCTTTTTCCTGCTACATTTCTATCTATACTGCGGTATGTTCATTGCTGAAATATTGCATTTGATTATACTTGTAGCTAGAGATGAGAGATGTTCGATTCGAAATGTTCGCTAATCTCAAATTCGAGCTGCTTTGGGCGGTATTTGAGTCATTCGACGAATGTGAACAATTAACAAATTTGGCAGTTCGAGGTTATTTTCGATAAGAGTTCCCCAGACCTACAGCAGCAAACCCACCAACAACACAAAATAGTTTGCTCCGGTGTATAAGCATTCTTAATGACCCAATAAAGTGGTCTGGGGGCAGAGGAAAAGGCTGAAATGGGGGCATGATTGTTTAAAAGCCAGCAGTAAAAAGACACCGGCTTTTAAACAATCATTCAGCCCGATCCTCTGCGTCCCATAGCCTCCCATCCCGATCCTGAGTTAAGACCGGGCAGGGAGCGCAACACGAGTAAGCGGGGAGCGAAGGACCAGGGCAGGGAAGCCGGCGGCGGTGAGAAGACTTCACCGCCAGCTTTCCTACTCAGTGCTGTGCTCCATACTCCCTGATGACCCCTCCCCACTCCCTGGAGCTGCTCCCCCCACCTGGTCGTAGCTTAGGATCAGGCGGTGAGGCGGTGGGGGGAGCGATGAGGGGGCATCGGGGAACGGGGAGTGCAGCACAAAGCAGCAAAGCCGGCTGTGAAGTCTTCTCACCGTTGGCTTTCCCGTCGGTTATTTCAAATGATCAGCCGATGCAGATCAGCTGTTCATTTGAAGTAGCCGAGGTGCTGTCAGGGTTCATGTGAGTTCATGCAGCATGAACTCATATGAACTTTCCCACAGCCGCACAGCTCAGCTATATCTCTGGTAGAGGTTCTCTACCAGAGATGTAGCTGAGCTAAAGAAGAAAATTGGATTGGATTATGTCGGCCGGAAGATACAGTTTTAATAAAGATGGAGTCTAAGTGTTGTTTAGTTATTTTTTCTAATGAAGAATTTTTTTTCTGTGTTGTGTTTTTTTAAAAAAAACTATACTAGAAATTCATGGCGTTCATGTCTAATATTGGCTTGACCCCATGAATTTTGGGCTTAGGGCCATATGATAATACAAAGCTGGCCCTAACCCCTTTATTACCCAGTGAGCCACTGCACCAGAGCCCTGGAAGAGCTGGATACAGCGGCAGAAGATGGTGCTTTTATGAACGCGCCATTTTCTAGGGTGGCTGTGGGCTGCAATTCGCAGCGGAGGGGGCCCAGAAATCTTGGGTCTTCCTGCGCTGTGGATTGCAGCCCCCAGCTGCCTAGTTGTACTTAGCTGGAAATAGTGCGAAGCCCCACACACTTTTTTTTAAATTATTTATTATTTTTTGATTTTTATTTTAATAATTTATCTACTGTGTCACAGAGATGATGGTCGAGGGGTCAATAAAGATGCAGTGCCTTTTTTTAAATTGTTTTATGAATTTTTCAGAAAAATCTAGACGTGGGCATCACCATATTTTTGTACGCCAGCCAGGTACAGCAGGCGGGAATGGGCTGCCCCCAACCTCCAGCTGCCTAGTTGTACCTGCCTGGAAACAGAAATATAGGGAAGCCCTTTTTTATTATTTCATGAATTTCATGAAATAATAATAAAAAAATATGTGGGGCTTTGCACTATTTCTGTGTTCAGCCAGGTACAACTAGGCAGCTGCGGGCTGGAATCCGCAGCACAGGGAGGCCCAAGCTTTTTCTGGCACGCCCCCATCCCTGCTGCAAATTGCAGTCCGCAGCCACCCCAGAAAATGGCATGTTCATAGCGCTGTACCCAATTCATCCAGGGCCCTGGTGCGTTGGCTCACTGGGTAATAAAGGGGTTAGGGCCAGCGGTGAATTATCTGCTGGCCCTAAGCCTGAAATTCATGGGTTCATGCCAATATTAGACATAACCGCCATGATTTTCTATTAATGTGTTAAAAAAACACAACAAAGAGAAAAAAAGTTTTATTACAAAAAAAAAAACAACACTTAGAGACTCCATCTTTATTAAGAAAATAATCTTACGTACGACGTAGTCCAAATGGGAATTAATCTCAGCTCTGCATCCCTCTGCATAGACGTGTGTCTATGCAGAGGGATGCAGAGCTGAGATTAATTCCCATTTGAGAGCAGGTTAAGAACTGACTGTGACAGTCAGAGTTCACCCCCGGTCATAGCCCCAGCTATGACCGTGAGCAAGTGAACTCTGCCTTTACAGCCACAACACTGCCAAGCACCAGCGGGAATTGACGAGCACATGGCAGCGCAGTGAATAACTCGGAAGTTAATTAACTTCCGAGTTATTCACTGCTCTGTTGACGGAAACTGTCGAGCGCACGGCAGAGCTGTGAATAACTCGGTAGTCAATTAACTTCCGAGTTATTCACTGCTTAGCCCTGCGTTCGGCAGTTTGTCACAGTCAGTTCTTAGCCTGCTCTCCCTCTGCATAGACATGTGTCTATGCAGAGGGATGCAGAGCTGAGATTCATTCCTATTTTGACTACGTCGGACAGAAGATTATTTTCTTAATATAGATGGAGTCTCTAAGTGTTGTTTTCTTTTTTTATCTAATAAAACTTTTTTTCTCTGTGTTGTGTTTTTTTTTAACACTTTAATAGAACTTCAAGGCAGTCATGTCTCATATTGGCGTGACTCCATGAATTTCGGGCTTAGGGCCAGCTGATAATGCAAAGCTGGCCCTAAACCCTTTATTATCCGGTGAGCCAATGCACCAGGGCCCTGGATGAGTTGGGTACAGCGCCAGAAGATGGAGCTTTTATGAACGCGCCATTTTCTGGGGTGGCTGCGGACAGCAATTCGCAGCGGGGGGCCCAGAAAAAGCTTGTGCCTCCCTGGGCTGCAGATTCCAGCCCCCAGCTGCCTAGCTGTACCTGGCTAGACACAGAAATAGTACGAAGCCCAACATATTTTTTTTTTATTATTTCATGAAATTCATGAAATAATAAAAAAAATAAAAAAAAAAAGGGCTTCCCGATATTTCTGTGTCCAGGCAAATCCAAATATACAGCTCGGGGTTGGGGGCTGCCTGTTCCTGCCTGCTGTACCTGGCTGGCATACAAAAATATGGTTTAGCCCTTGTTGAAATTTTCAGGAAAAATTCGTAAAAAAATGTAAAAAAAAACACATTTAGGGACTGCATCTTTATTAACCCCTCCACTTGAGGGGTTAATAAAGATGCAGTCCCTCATATATATATATATATATATATATATATATATATATATATTATATAAAAGCCGAAGGCCACTTCCGGAGAACCCGAAGGGTTACTTCCGTGACGGCCTCCGACCATGCTGCTGACGTCACAGTGCGGGGTAGCCGCGCGGAACTTTCCGTGTAGCTGCAGGCACCGGCGTTTCAACGTTCCGCGCGGCTACCCCGCACTACTGTCTCACCAAACACACACACACAGCCTCTCACTACAGTCCTCCCAAACACACACACACCATCCCAACCACATCACACATACACACTCACACACACACTCACACACCCACACAAACACACACACACACACTCCAGTATACTTACCCCGCCGCCATCCCGCTACACGGCTCCCGGCGTGGCTCCGCCCACCTCGCGGCACTCCCGCCGTGGCTCCGCCCACCTCGCGGCACTCCCGACGTGGCTCCGCCCACCTCGCGGCACTCCCGACGTGGCTCCGCTCACCTAGCCTGCGCTGACCACAGAGCCCCCGTCCTGCGTTGACCACAGAGCCCCCGTCCTGCGCTGACCACAGAGCCCCCGTCCTGCGCTGACCACAGAGCCGCCGTCCTGCACAGAGCCGCCGTCCTGCGCTGACCACAGAGCCCCCGTCCTGCGCTGACCACAGAGCCCCCGTCCTGCGCTGACCACAGAGCCCCCGTCCTGCGCTGACCACAGAGCCGCCGTCCTGCGCTGACCACAGAGCCCCCGTCCTGCGCTGACCACAGAGCCCCCGTCCTGCGCTGACCACAGAGCCCCCGTCCTGCGCTGACCACAGAGCCCCCGTCCTGCGCTGACCACAGAGCCCCCGTCCTGCGCTGACTACAGACCCGCCGTCCTGCGCTGACCACAGAGCCCCCGTCCTGCACAGAGCCCCCGTCCTGCACTGACCACAGAGCCCCCATCCTGCGCTGACCACAGAGCTCCCGTCCTGCGCTGACCACAGAGCCCCCGTCCTGCGCTTACCACAGTGCCCCCGTCCTGCACTGACCACAGAGCCCCCGTCCTGCGCTGACCACAGAGCCCCCGTACTGCGCTGACCACAGAGCCCCCGTACTGCGCTGACCACAGAGCCCCCGTCCTGCGCTGACCACAGAGCCCCCGTCCTGCGCTGACCACAGAGCCCCGTCCTGCGCTGACCACAGAGCCCCCGTCCTGCGCTGACCGCAGAGCCCCCGTCCTGCGCTGACCGCAGAGCCCCCGTCCTGCGCTGACCCAGAGCCCCCGTCCTGCGCTGACCGCAGATCCCCGTCCTGCGCTGACCACAGAGCCCCGTCCTGCGCTGACCACAGAGCCGCCGTCCTCTGCTCACCACAGCCGCCGTCCTCTGCTCACCACAGAGCCGCCGTCCTCTGCTCACCACAGAGCCGCCGTCCTCTGCTCACCACAGAGCCGCCGTCCTCTGCTCACCACAGAGCCGCCGTCCTCTGCTCACCACAGAGCCGCCGTCCTCTGCTCACCACAGAGCCGCCGTCCTCTGCTCACCACAGAGCCGCCCTCCTGTGCTCACCACAGAGCCGCCCTCCTGTGCTCACCACAGAGCCGCCCTCCTCTGCTCACCACAGAGCCGCCCTCCTCTGCTCACCACAGAGCCGCCCTCCTCTGCTCACCACAGAGCCGCCCTCCTCTGCTCACCACAGAGCCGCCGTCCTATGCTCACCACAGAGCCGCCGTCCTCTGCTCACCACAGAGCCGCCGTCCTCTGCTCACCACAGAGCCGCCGTCCTCTGCTCACCACAGAGCCGCCGTCCTCTGCTCACCACAGAGCCGCCGTCCTCTGCTCACCACAGAGCCGCCGTCCTCTGCTCACCACAGAGCCGCCGCACTCACTGCTGACCACAGAGCCGCCGCACTCACTGCTGACCACTGAGCCGCCGCACTCACTGCTGACCACTGAGCCGCCGCACTCACTGCTGACCACTGAGCCGCCGCACTCACTGCTGACTACTGAGCCGCCGCACTCACTGCTGACCACTGAGCCGCCGCACTCACTGCTGACCACTGAGCCGCCGCACTCACTGCTGACCACTGAGCCGCCCCACTCACTGCTGACCACTGAGCCGCCCCACTCACTGCTGACCACTGAGCCGCCGCACTCACTGCTGACCACTGAGCTGCCGCACTCACTGCTACCCACTGACCCACCCCACTCACTGCTACCCACTGAGCCACCCCTCTCACTGCTAACCACTCACCCACCGCACTCACTGCTAACCACAGAGCCCCCGTCCTGCGCTGACCACAGAGCCCCCGTCCTGCGCTTACCACAGTGCCCCCGTCCTGCGCTTACCACAGTGCCCCCGTCCTGCGCTGACCACAGAGCCCCCGTGCTGCGCTGACCACAGAGCCCCCGTCCTGCGCTGACCACAGAGCCCCCGTCCTGCGCTGACCACAGAGCCCCCGTCCTGCGCTGACCACAGAGCCCCCGTCCTGCGCTGACCACAGAGCCCCCGTCCTGCGCTGACCACAGAGCCCCCGTCCTGCGCTGACCACAGAGCCGCCGTCCTCTGCTCACCACAGAGCCGCCGTCCTCTGCTCACCACAGAGCCGCCGTCCTCTGCTCACCACAGAGCCGCCGTCCTCTGCTCACCACAGAGCCGCCGTCCTCTGCTCACCACAGAGCCGCCGTCCTCTGCTCACCACAGAGCCGCCGTCCTCTGCTCACCACAGAGCCGCCCTCCTGTGCTCACCACAGAGCCGCCCTCCTCTGCTCACCACAGAGCCGCCCTCCTCTGCTCACCACAGAGCCGCCCTCCTGTGCTCACCACAGAGCCGCCCTCCTCTGCTCACCACAGAGCCGCCGTCTTCTGCTCACCACAGAGCCGCCGTCCTCTGCTCACCACAGAGCCGCCGTCCTCTGCTCACCACAGAGCCGCCGTCCTCTGCTCACCACAGAGCCGCCGCACTCACTGCTGACCACAGAGCCGCCGCACTCACTGCTGACCACTGAGCCGCCGCACTCACTGCTGACCACTGAGCCGCCGCACTCACTGCTGACCACAGAGCCGCCGCACTCACTGCTAACCACAGAGCCGCCGCAATCACTGCTGACCACTGAGCCGCCGCACTCACTGCTGACCACTGAGCCGCCGCACTCACTGCTGACCACTGAGCCGCCGCACTCACTGCTGACCACTGAGCCGCCGCACTCACTGCTGACCACTGAGCCGCCGCACTCACTGCTGACCACTGAGGTGCCGCACTCACTGCTGACCACTGAGCCGCCGCACTCACTGCTGACCACTGAGCCGCCGTATACTCTGCTACCCACTGAGCCGCCTGTATACACACAATTAATTTCACCGCACTCCCCAAACTATTACTAAATAAACTATATATAGATTCTAGACTACCCGATTCTTTAGAATCGGGCTCACAGCTAGTATATATATCTTATATATAAAACCCGAAGGCCACTTCCGCAAAAGGCCACGCCCACTTCCGTGATGGTCTTCGCCCAGGCTCATCCAGTGCACTGTAGCCAGGCTGCCCCCCGGCTACAGGCAAGGGCACACGGAACGTTCCGATATCGGAAGTTCCGTGTGCCCTCCTGCCACTCCCCTCCACCCTCTGCCATCCAGCCAGTAGCTACATACCGGGGGGCAGGGGGGGCACATTGCCCGCCACCTCGGGGGCCCACACACACCCTGGGGATACCCGTGCTCCATGCTGTCTGCCTACAGAGGAGGGAGGGCGGGACTTCCTCTCCTGCAGCTCTGCCCGCCCCTCCTCTCCTGCTACAGTACACCTGATGGCCGGCCCGCGGTGAGTCTGCCCTGCCGGCTCCAGCAGCCTCTGCCCTACCGGCTCCAGCTGCCTCTGCCCTCCAGCCTCCTCTGCCCTGGCCTCTGCCCTCCAGCCTCCTCTGCCCTCCAGCCTCCTCTGCCCTTCTGCCTCCTCTGCCCTGGCCTCTGCCCTCCAGCCTCCTCTGCCCTGGCCTCTGCCCTCCAGCCTCCTCTGCCCTGGCCTCTGCCCTCCAGCCTCCTCTGCCCTCCAGCCTCCTCTGCCCTTCTGCCTCCTCTGCCCTGGCCTCTGCCCTCCAGCCTCCTCTGCCTTGGCCTCTGCCCTCCAGCCTCCTCTGCCCTCCAGCCTCCTCTGCCCTGGCCTCTGCCCTCCAGCCTCCTTCTGCCCTGGCCCTCCTGCCTCCAGCCTCCCTCTCTCTGGCCTCTGCCCTCCAGCCTCCTCCTGCCCAGCCCTCTGCCCTCCAGCCTCCTCTGCCCTGGCCTCTGCTCCCTCTCTGCCTCCTCTGCCCTCCAGCCTCCTCTGCCCTGGCCTCTGCCCTCCAGCCTCCTCCTGCCCTGCCTCCTGCCTCTCCAGCCTCCTCTGCCCCTGCCTCTGCCCTCCAGCCTCCTCTGCCCTGGCCTCTGCCCTCCAGCCTCCTCTGCCCTGGCCTCTGCCCTCCAGCCTCCTCTGGGCCCCTCCCAGCTTCCTCTGCCCTGGCCTCTGCCCTCCAGCCTCCTCTGCCCTTGCCTCTGCCCTCCAGCCTCCTCTGCCCTGGCCTCTGCCCTACAGCCTCCTCTGCCCTGGCCTCTGCCCTCCAGCCTCCTCTGCCTCTGCCATCTGCTCCCTCCAGTCCTCCTCTGCCCTGGCCTCTGCCCTCCAGCCTCCTCTGCCCTGGCCTCTGCCCTCCAGCCTCCTCTGCCCTCCAGCCTCCTCTGCCCTTCTGCCTCCTCTGCCTGGCCTCTGCCCTCCAGCCTCCTCTGCCCTGGCCTCTGCCCTCCAGCCTCCTCTGCCCTGCCCTCTGCCCTCCAGCCTCCTCTGCCCTGGCCCTCTGCCCTCCAGCCTCCTCTGCCCTGCCTCTCAGCCTCCCTAGCCTCCTCTGCCCTCCAGCCTCCTCTGCCCTGGCCTCTGCCTCCAGCCTCCTCTTGCCTCTGGCCTCTGCCCCTCCAGCCTCCTCTGCCCTGGCCTCTGCCCTCCAGCCTCCTCTGCCCTGGCCTCTGCCCTCCAGCCTCCTCTGCCCTGGCCTCTGCCCTCCAGCCTCCTCTGCCCTGGCCTCTGCCCTCCAGCCTCCTCTGCCCTGGCCTCTGCCCTCCAGCCTCCTCTGCCCTGGCCTCTGCCCTCCAGCCTCCTCTGCCCTGACCTCTGCCCTCCAGCCTCCTCTGCCCTGGCCTCTGCCCTCCCATGCCCTACCCCTCCCTGCCCTGGCCTCTGCCCTCCAGCCTCCTCTGCCTCCAGCCTCCGCTCTACTCTCCCTGTCCTCTGCCCTCCAGCCTCCGCCCTCCTCTGCCTTCCAGCCTCCTACCTCCTCTCCCTGTCCTCTGCCCTCCAGCCTCCACCCTCCAGCCTCCGCTCTGCTCTCCCTATCCTCTGCCCTCCAGCCTCCGCTCCCCTCTCCCTGTCCTCTGCCTTCCAGTCTCCGCTCTCCTCTCCCTGTCCTCTGCCCTCCAACCCTCCGCTCTCCTCTCCCTGTCCTCTGCCCTCCAGCCTCCGCTCTCCTCTCCCTCTCCTCTGCCCTCCACCCTCCTCTCTCCTCTTCCTGTCCTCTGCCCTCCAGCCTCCGCTCTCCTCTCCCTGTCCTCTGCCCTCCAGCATCCGCCCTCTCTCCTCGCCTCCGCTTCTCCTCTCCCTGTCCTCTGCCCTCCAGCTTCCGCTCTCCTCTCCCTGTCCTCTGCCCTCCAGCCTCTGCTCTCCTCTGCCCTCCAGCCTCCACTCTCCTCTCCCTGTCCTCTGCCCTCCAGCCTCCACCCTCCGCTCTTCTCTGCCCTCCAGCCTCCGCTCTCCTCTCCCTGTCCTCTGCCCTCCAGCCTCTGCTCTCCTCTGCCCTACAGCCTCCGCTCTCCTCTCCCTGTCCTCTGCCCTCCAGCTTCCGCTCTCCTCTCCCTCTCCTCTACCCTCCACCTTCCGCTCTCCTCTCCCTCTCCTCTACCCTCCACCTTCCGCTCTCCTCTCCCTCTCCTCTACCCTCCACCTTCCGCTCTCCTCTCCCTCTCCTCCGCCCTCCAGCCTCCACTCGCTTCTCCCTGTCCTCTGCCCTCCAGCCACCGCCCTCCTCTGCCCTCCAGCCTCCGCTTCCTCTCTCTCCCTGTCCTCTGCCCTCCAGCCTCCGCTCTGCTCACCCCTCCATATTCAATGTACACTATGTGTGTATATGTGTGTATATACGCACTTCCGTCACTTTGTCCACACTTCCCTCAACTTTGTACACACACACACATACACACACACTCTGCTATACTTACCACCGGCCCTGCGTCCGCTGCCTGGATCCTCAGTCGACATGTCGCTGCCCCCAAACTACTGGATCCAATATAGCGTCCAAGATGTCTTGAAAAACTACCCGTACAACATATTGGATCCAGTCGTCCGGGGGCGGAGACATGTCGACTCAGGATCCAGGCGGCGGGGAAGACGCAGGGTCGGTGGTAAGTATAGCGGAGTGTATGTGTGTGCTTACCACTCTGCCCACGGCGCTGTGCTGACCACTCTGCCCACGGCGCTGCGCTGACCACTCTACCCACTGCGCTGCACTGACCACTCTGCCCACGGCGCTGCACTGACCACTCTGCCCACGGCGCTGCACTGACCACTCTGCCCACGGCGCTGCACTGACCACTCTGCCCACGGCGCTGCACTGACCACTCTGCCCACGGCGCTGCACTGACCACTCTGCCCACGGCGCTGCACTGACCACTCTGCCCACGGCGCTGCACTGACCACTCTGCCCACACCAATCTCACCGCACTCACTGCTAACCACTGAGCCACCCCACTCACTGCTAACCACTGAGCCACCGCACTCACTGCTAACCACTGAGCCATTGCACTCACTGCTAACCACTGAGCCACCGCACTCACTGCTAACCACTGAGCCACCGCACTCACTGCTAACCACTGAGCCACCGCACTCACTGCTAACCACTGAGCCACCGCACTCACTGCTAACCACTGAGCCACCGCACTCACTGCTAACCACTGAGCCACCGCACTCACTGCTAACCACTGAGCCAGCGCACGCAGTACTAACCACTGAGCCACCGCACGCAGTACTAACCACTGAGCCACCGCACGCAGTACTAACCACTGAGCCACCGCGCAGTGCTAACCACTGAGCCACCGCGCAGTGCTACCCACTGAGCCACCGCGCAGTGCTAACCACTGAGCCACCTCTATACACACAATTAATTTCACCGCACTCCCCTAACTATTACTAAATAAACTATATATGGATTCTAGACTACCCGATTCTTTAGAATCGGGCTGCCATCTAGTATATATATAAGTATATATATAAATATATATATAATATGAAAAAGATCCTTGCTGCACACAGCTACTACCAATGATGTACATAAGCTACTAGCTATATATATTTGAGGAAAAAGTTTAAAAACTTACGTTTTTTTCAAAAAACTCAAAAATCTCCAATTTTTTATTTAATTCTGAAGTTCTTGGTACATACATTGGCCAATGTCTGTTTGCTCATCAACTGCGACAAAGTGACTTCAGGGTCTGATGAGTCCTATGCTGATATCCCTATCCTCCTTGTCCGCTTCCCCACTACTAAGTGGGCAGACACCATCTAGACCCTCCATCACCTGTAGGTAATGAGGGTGCACATTGCAGCATGGATCCTGCAACTCCATATGATAAATAACAAGAAAAAACTGCACAGCACTCAAAGACAAATGTGAACTGGTGCTAGCAAAGCTGCAGGGTTATATAATATGAAAAAGATCCTTGCAGCACACAGCTACTACCAATGATGTACATAAGCTACTAGCTATATATATTTGAGGAAAAAGTTTAAAAACTTACATTTTTTTCAAAAAACTCAAAAATCTCCAATTTTTTATTTAATTCTGAAGTTCTTGGTACATACATTGGCCAATGTCTGTTTGCTCATCAACTGCGACAGCTTTGCTAGCACCAGTTCACATTTGTCTTTGAGTGGTGTGCAGTTTTTTTCTTGTTATTTATCATATGGAGTTGCAGGATCCATGCTGCAATGTGCACCCTCATTACCTACAGGTGATGGAGGGTCTAGATGGTGTCTGCCCACTTAGTAGTGGGGAAGCGGACAAGGAGGATAGGGATATCAGCGTAGGACTCATCAGACCCTGAAGTCACTTTGTCGCAGTTGATGAGCAAACAGACATTGGCCAATGTATGTACCAAGAACTTCAGAATTAAATAAAAAATTGGAGATTTTTGAGTTTTTTGAAAAAAACGTAAGTTTTTAAACTTTTTCCTCAAATATATATAGCTAGTAGCTTATGTACATCATTGGTAGTAGCTGTGTGCTGCAAGGATCTTTTTCATATTATATAACCCTGCAGCTTTGCTAGCACCAGTTCACATTTGTCTTTGAGTGCTGTGCAGTTTTTTTCTTGTTAAATATATATGTATATATATGTGGGGTTTTTTTAATGAATTTTTCCAAAAAACTTTGACGTGGGCCCCTCCACCGCTGCAAATTGCAGTCCGCAGCCACCCCAGAAGATTGCTCGTTCATAGAAGCGCCATCTTCTTGTGCTTTACCCTACTCATCCAGTGGCTCACTGGGTAATAAAGGGGTTAGGGCCAGCTTTGTATTATCAGCTGACCCTATGCCCGAAATTCATGGTGTCACGCCAATACTAGACATGATCGCCATAAATTTCTATTAAAGTGTTAAAAAAATACAACGCAGAGAAAAAAAGTTTTATTAGAGAACAAAAACAAAACAACACTTAAAGACTCCATCTTTATTAATTAATTTATTTAATATAATTTTCTGTCCAGCGCAGTCCAATCCAGTCTTTTTTAGCTCAGCTACATCTCTGGTAGAGAACCTCTGCCAGAAATGTAGCTGAGCTGTGCGGCTGTGGGAAAGTTAATGTGAGTTCATGCTATCAAGCATGAACTCACATGAACCCTGACAGCACCGCGCGGCTACTTCAAATGAACAGCTGATCAGCATCAGCTGATACCTCAGCTGTTCATTTGAAATAACCGGCGGAAAGCCGACAGTGAGAAGACTTCACTGCCGGCTCTCCTATGCGGTGCTGTGCTCCCCGCTCCCTGATGCCCCCTCCCCACTCCCCCTAAGTTAGGACAAGGCGGGGAGTGCAGAACCAGGGAGCGGGGAGGGGGCATCAGGGAGTGGGGAGCGTAGCACAGAACGCTGGGGTACTTCGCTCCCTGCTCCCTGGTGCTGTGCTCCCTGCCTGGTCCTAACTCAGGATCGGGGTGGGACTCGGCGGGGAAAGCGAAGGATCGGGATGGGAGGCAGAGGATCAGGCTGAATGATTGTTTAAAAGCCGGTGGTATTTTACCGCCGACTTTTAAGCAATCGTGCACCCATTTCAGCCTTTTCCTCAGCCCCCAGATCGCTGTATAGGTCCAACTGAAGAATTACTCTCAATACTCGCATTTCACATTGATTTACATGAGACTCGCTACTTGTAACGAGTACCCGAGTATCGAGACCTACTCATTACGAGTATAGTGAGTTTGAATATTTCAGTACTCTCTCATCCCTAGTGGCTGTGCCTAATTTTTTTTTAAAGAGAGACTTGTGGTCTCCTTGCTCTGTGGTGCAGGACTTGAGCAGCTCTGAGAACAATACTTATGCCTCAAACTCTTGCACCTCTTCCAAAATATTTAACCTTTAAATGCTGGGCCAAGGTCTCCTGCCTTGCTGCTATTGTGGCCTAATACAAAATGTTTAAATGGATACCACTTTGCTATGGTCTGATACAATTCTTTTTGAAAAGTGGGGAATCTTGTTGGGATCTCCTTGCTGTGTAGTGAATGACTAGAGCAGGGTTCTCTGAGCACAATAGCTACACTTGAATCTCCTGCAACTCTTCCAAAATATTTAACCTTTACTTGCTGGGTCAAGGTCTCCTGCCTTGCTGCTATTGTGGCCCAATACAAAATGTTTAAATGGATACCACATTGCTGTGGTCTGACACAAGTTTTTTGATAAGTGTGAACTCTTGTTGGGGTTTCTTGCCTGTGCGGTGCATGTGATGCATATGATCGCTGAATAGATTGGCAAACAGTTCACCAAACGTCTGAACCCCATTCAAATAAATGGGTGGCAGAATCAAGGGCATAGAAAACACCTTCAAGGGGGCCCAAAAGCTGACAAACACAGCTCAAAACATTTTACAGTGGAACCCTGCTGTTTTGGCACAGTCATTAGTTTCCTAGACTATTACTCACCAAGCTTTAGCACTGCTGTCATCCTGCTTCCGAGCCTGCTCATGAACCTCCGAAATATTGACTGCTTCACCCCTTTAATTGCATAAGGTTAGACACAGCCCTGTGCACCCTTTGTGCTAGTGTCTGTGATTGTTTGCCAGAATGACAACTAAAATGGAGTAAATAAATGATTGAAAAAATTGGCATGCACTTTGCCATATGTTTGATTGCCAGCCAAGGTAACCCAGGCATTTGGGTCTGGAATTCTCAGCATGGTGAGGCCCAAGCATTCTGAGCCCTTACACTAAATATTGTAGCCTGTAGTCACCAAAAATGGAGGTTAACCAGTTCTTTAAGTTGCCTTAGTGCCAGTGGCAGACTGGACAATAAGGGGTTAATGTCAGTGGAGGATTAGCCAGCTGACCCATCCATTATCAATCTACAAGTAAGTAGTAAAAACACACAACACAGAGAAAAATAATTTATTTGGAATAAAACACACAGACAGTCCTATTTACCCTCTTCATTACCCACGAAACAGACCCTCGGGTGGTAAACAGACCCTCCGATGGTGACCCACAGCGAGCAAGAGTTTTCCTGTGATGATGAAGAACCATCTTAGCTCTGTTAAATCTCAATGAGTGGGAGTAGCGCTCAGACACTGGCAGCTTACTTTCTGAGCTGAGCAGTGAAGTCACACAGCCCATCAGAATATGCACAGTGCTGCAGAGATCTCAGATGAACTGTCTCACGACACAGCCTTTTCAGTGTGTGCCTGCTGCCCTAGGTGAACAGGGATGTGTCTGCTTACAGGGATGTGACAGTGCTGCTGATGTTCAAAAGGGCATCACTGTGGATTATCATAGGAAGTTATATTTTTCCTTAACATGTGGGTGATGGTAGGGTGTTGAGGGCTAATAAAAGATGACCCTTTCCACCCTGAGAATACAAGACCTCAGCTGTTGGTTTAATTTGGCTGGTGATCAAAAATGGGAGGACCCTACGTGTTTTTTTTCAAGTTATTGTGTATTTCTTTAATAAATAATTTGGAAAAATTGCTTGGAATGACCTCTGTTTTGAATTACCAGCCATGGTTAAGCTGTGGTCTGCAGGCTGCAGCTGTGTTCTGTACCCTAGCTGGTGATGAAACATAAGGGATACTCCACACCTTTCTTTAAGAATTAATTATTTTTAGCTAAATAGAATGCTAAAACACTCTTTTTTGAAAAGCTCTAAAGTGTGCAAGCTTAAATTACATAGGCGTGGGACATTATATAACTGTTTTACATCTATCTGTTTCTAAATTTATCTATTTTATCCAACTATTTATAATTCTATCTCTACTCTCCATCAATCCATCTATCCATCCATCTAAAAGAACCAAAAACAGAGCAGCACTGTGTGCTGGTATTCTAATGGGTGCACAGTGTCCTAGGTAGTCCCTTTCAAGACACCTACAATACATACAGTTCCTCACGAAAGTTTGCTGCACTCCAATATGTTGTAGCCAAGTTGTTTTAATCTAGCTTTAGGCTCAGAAAATGGCGATGTTTCAGGCACACACACCCTTAGTCAAGTCAACTGGACTAAGGGCGTGTGTGCCCAAAACATTGCCATTTTCTGTGCTTGAAGCTGGATTAAAACAACTTGGCTACATCATATTGGAGTGCTGCAACCTTTTTTTTTGGAACTATATCTATCCATCCATCCATCTATTTGAATAGCTGATAACTTGAGTAATCTATAAAATCTTAAAAGATTTTAAAACCTTAAAAAAGCTTAGCAGGTTGCAGTGACACCAGAGGTGGCGCCCCCTATTAGTTGCCCCACTCATGGTGTTTTGC
The DNA here is from genome assembly GCA_033576535.1 of Allobates femoralis. Lineage (NCBI taxonomy): Eukaryota > Metazoa > Chordata > Amphibia > Anura > Aromobatidae > Allobates > Allobates femoralis. Next base: position 14,710,435 of record JARQOC010000003.1, read on the forward strand.
CCTGGCTCTCTCGCTGCCCTAGTGGTTTGCCAAACATGATAATGCCAGCTGGATAATGCCAGCTGACAGAAAATCCAGAAGTTAGTAATGTCAAGGCATCTATCAGGTACCCGATATTACTAACCAAGTAAGTAAGGACACACCCATATGATTTAACGGCCCTGTGCCCACGGTGCATTAATTGATGCTTTCTTGAAGCAGATTTTGAGAATCTACATCAAAATCTGCATTTTTATGCTGAGGTCAGCAAAGTCTATGGCCCAGTTCTCATCTAAGGTTGGTTGCGTTTGGTTGCTTTTGCATTTCTATGCGTTTTTGCACTGCAAAAATGCAATGGAAATGTATTCAAAAACTCACCCATTGATTTGAATGCAAAGCGCATTGAAAACGCAATGCAAAACGCATGCATTTTTGCAAACACAGGCAACATTTGGGCTGCATTTGCAAAAACATATGCGTTTTGCATTTATTTTTTTATTAAATGACATGTGTTTTGCATTGAAATCAATGGGTGCAGATTTTTTGTTGTGATTCCATTGCGTTTTGCAGTAAAAACGCAATGCAAACTTAGCTGAATGCAGGGCAAACGCTGATGTGAAAAGACCGTATGAGAGCTTAGAAGTGCTGTGCCTACTGTTTATTTTTTCTTGCAGATTTGGGGGGAGATATGGGGACAGAAAAATGAAATCTCAGCCATATCTGCAAGGGAAAAAAGTGACATGGCACAGCAGCACTTCTGAACTGTTATAAACTTTGCTGGCCTCGGGATAGACATACAGATTTTGATGCAGATTCTCAAAATCTGCATAAAAAAATCGTTAAACAATGCACCATGGGCACAGATCCTAAGAGGGCCCTGGGAAAGCCAAAGTTGTGGTGAAAGTGCTTGAGGATTCCTCTTTCCCCCCTGGCTACTTTGACAGAGACATCAAGGACAGGGGTGGGTAACTATAGTTGGTCTACTGTAGAAACAGTGAAAATTTTCAGGATTTCTTTAGCGTTGCACAGGTGTAAATTTCATCACCTGCATAGGTGATGATTTCAGCACCTTAAGCTACGGTAAGTAAATCTTGAAAATGTGAACTTTTTTTGCGGCCCTTGAGGACTGCACTTGGCCAACCCTGTTCTACAAGAGTGTGTTTAGTGTCTTGCATTTCTATACTTCAGACCGTCAGGCCAGTCTCTGTATGGCAGTATCAAAGCATGTCTTTACCGACACAGCATACAAGGAGTGAAGTAAAAAAATCTTTACTGTAGCACAGACTATAATAAGTGTCAAAGACACATATATAATTATACACAGTTTATATAAGCAAAGTTCCACAGTTACTATAAAGTCAACTGCACATTGTCTCTTTAATGCTGACCCCAGCGCAGGGATTATATGTGTTTTTAAAGGCTTGATTTAATTTTAATTGTCAAAACGCATTGAATGTGCATTTCTTTTAATATGCCTGTTATGAATAAATCCCATTCTTTTGTCCTGTCATTTTACATCCTGCATTGCTTAGAAGCACTGCGATTTACTACTGCTAATCTATTGACATTGTATTACAGGTTACATTTAATCCTGCTGTATAACCAGATGACATGTCGGAGCTGCAGTCCCAGGTGTCCCCTCCGCTCCCCTCCCGCAGTCCCATACATAAATCGGTAATACGTCCAGGAGTCGGCTACCTGGATACATAATTATACAGCACAGAAGAAAATCTGATATAGTAAATATGACTCAGGTGACAGGAGCGGCCCCCGCCTCACATCTCACAATGCCGCCCAGTGTAGAATTCCCCCGCCATATGCCGCTCATTCAGATCATAATTACAGGGGAGGAACCATAGTGTCGCTGTGATCAGGACTCCAGAGGACAATGACACACAGTCAGTTATTACAGGAGATAAACATTCTGCTTTTTCTTGTTGAAATTAGACATTGAATTTTCTTTTAACCCGTCCGTCCCTAAGATGAAAGAATTAGAGCCTGAATGAAGCTCTTAGGCTAGGGTTCCATTTGGAGGGTGCATCCTTTGCAAGGATGCGGGAAAGAAAGCAATTTTTTCCTTGCCATTTTAATGGCATTTTTTTCTATTTTAGCGCTAGCGTTAACACATAGGCTCCTATGTTAAAAAAAAGCATGTGTTTTTGCAAACACGGCCAAAAAGACTTACCACGTTTTTTGTTGCATTTACAAAAACGCATAGCATCAAACGCACTGCACAATTGCAATGTGTTTTTTGCATTAGAGCCATGGATGCGTTAACGCTAGCGTTTTTCAACATTTGCAAAATGAGAAAACGCTAGCTTTAGGCGCATCCATGGCTCTAATGTGACCATACACTTACAGTAATAAATACCGTATATACTCGTGTATAAGCCGAGTTTTTCAGCCCAAAAATTGGGCTGAAAAGTCCCCCCCTCGGCTTATACACGGGTCAATACGGTATGCTGTGGGGGGGGGAGCTGTGACCGGGGGCTGGAGGAGGCAGGAGGGGGCCGCGGTGACCGCAGGCGGTCACGTGGGACCGCCTCATTAGTGCAATGAATATGCACGGCATCCCCCGTCCATCAGCGGCGGGGGGATGCCGTGCATATTGCACTACACAGCCCCCTCTCCTTAATATGCGTCCCCCAGTATTAATAAACAGCCCCCCCCTGCTTATCATGTCCCCCCCGGCTGCGGCAGCGGTGAAAATAACAAACAGTTTATACATCACCTTCCGGCGCAGCTCTCCGCTCCTCCGGTCCTCAGCATCTCCGCTCGCCGGCTTCTTCTTCCTTGTTGTGCCGGTGTCATGTGACCGGGCGCAGGAGATGACGTCATTTCCTGCGCGCGGTCACAAGCCGGCACATCAAGGAAGAAGAAGCCGCGAGCGGAGGAGCTGAGGACCGGAGGAGCGGAGAGCTGCGTCGGAAGGTGATGTATAAACTGTTTGTTATTTTCACCGCTGCCGCAGCCGGGGGGGACATGATAAGGAGGGGAGGGCTGTTTATTACTACTGGGGGACGCATATTAAGGAGGGGGGGCTGTGTACTACCACTGGGGCTGCTGGATACTACACTGGGGCTGTATATACCTCTGGGGCTGCTGTATACTACCACTGGGGCTGTATATACCACTGGGGCTGCTATATACTACCACTGGGGCTGTATATACCTGTGGGGCTGCTGTATACTACACTGGGACTGTATATACCTCTGGGGCTGCTGTATACTACCACTGGGGCTGTATATACCTCTGGGGCTGCTGTATACTACACTGGGGCTGTATATACCTCTGGGGCTGCTGTATACTACCACTGGGGCTGTATATACCTCTGGGGCTGCTGTATACTACCACTGGGGCTGTATATACCTGTGGGGCTGCTGTATACTACCACTGGGGCTGTATATACCTGTGGGGCTGCTGTATACTACACTGGGGCTGTATATACCTCTGGGGCTGCTGTATACTACACTGGGGCTGTATATACCTCTGGGGCTGCTGTATACTACCACTGGGGCTGTATATACCTCTGGGGCTGCTGTATACTACCACTGGGGCTGTATATACCTGTGGGGCTGCTGTATACTACCACTGGGGCTGTATATACCTGTGGGGCTGCTGTATACTACACTGGGGCTGTATATACCTCTGGGGCTGCTGTATACTACCACTGGGGCTGTATATACCTCTGGGGCTGCTGTATACTACCACTGGGGCTGTATACTACCTCTGGGGCTGCTGTATACTACCACTGGGGCTGCTGTATATACCTTTGGGGCTGCTGTATACTACCTCTGGGGATGCTGTATACTACCTCTGGGGCTGCTGTATACTACCTCTGGGGATGCTCTATACTACCTCTGGGGCTGCTGTATACTACCACTGGGGCTGCTGTATATACCTTTGGGGCTGCTGTATACTACCTCTGGGGATGCTGTATACTACCACTGGGGCTGCTGTATATACCTTTGGGGCTGCTGTATACTACCTCTGGGGATGCTGTATACTACCTCTGGGGCTGCTGTATACTACCTCTGGGGATGCTATATACTACCACTGGGGCTGTATATACCTCTGGGGCTGCTGTATACTAACTACTGGAGCTGCTGCTGTATATACCACTGGGGCTGCTGCTGTATACTACCACTGGGGAGGCTGCTGTATACTACCATTGGGGGGCCTATATACCACACTGCTGGGGGCTGTATACCTGTGCTGGAGTCCACCCTCGGCTTATACACGAGTCAATAGGTTTTCCCAGGTTTTGGGGGCAAAAGTAGGGGGGTCGGCTTATACACGGGTCGGCTTATACACGAGTATATACGGTACTTTAATAAATAGTATTTCTCTTTAATGTCACATTTCTCCATATGTTTTGTGTATATGCATTGACGGCTTTGTAGATATTATTGTTGCATTGATATCTGCTGTATCAAACAGCCAGAACATTGAGATCTCACAATCTGATTGTACACAAGGAGCATATTATAAATAGGAGGACACTAGTGGTTTAATGCAAGAAGGGATAACAGCTTTATTCATTATCCACAAACATGAAGATAAGTCAACAGAAGATAAAAAGGATTCAAGGTATGTCCAGGCCAAATTGTGGGAATCAAACGGATTCATGAGCAGAGGATCCTCTTGAATGACCATGACCAGCAGTGTGGGACTACAGTACTTATATATCCATAAATAATGCAAACAACGGTGCAGAAAAACATATGGACTCTCAACAGCAGCAAAATTCACAGTATTTATACAGTGCAGGATGAATCGATCACATATTTCAGGACCGCAAAGAGCAGCATAGACTTACAAAATAGTTAGATTGATGTCTAACGCTGATTCTCTGATTCATTTTGACATATACAGATCTACCCACATCCATAAAGTGCTAATACTTTGCGCTACTGACAGCGCTGCTTAGAGACATCATTACTGATAATAGCTGACCGTTAATACTGCCCACTCAAAATAATGCCCAGCAAGGTTTTACTGGTAAATTTCTGGTGGAGATATCTCTGACCACGCCAGCGCTGACGTACGTTTCACATCCAAGCTTCTTCAGGGGGTGTGCAAATGAAGGTTTCTCATTTCAATATAAATCATGTGATCATGTCATATGATAGTGGGTCGGTGAATGCTAGCGGTCGACGTGGCTCCTGTAAGCCGCGTCATGTGGATCACCCACCCGAAATCACCCACATTATGGATCTGCTCATCCAAAATTAACTTTGAAAAGCAAGCAGAGGATCTTAGGGCCAAATTCCAGTCTAGTGGCTACAGTAATACATCAATTAAGAGGGGCCATCTTTGTCTTGTAATAAACTCTTACAACCTTCTTTTAGACCAAAGAATGGTGAATCGATTAGGATTATCTCAACCTTCAACGGACAATAGAGGGAGATGAAAACTATCCTGCATAGACACTGGGACATCTTCAAAAACAAACTGACCTTATCCAAGTATCTCTTGGACTATCCACAGATGACCCCTAGACGTAGCAAAAATCTAAAGGATATTCTGAAGAGTAGCCACTATTTTGGAGGCGAAGACAACATTTGGAGAATGAAATAAAATAACTGGGTGTTTTCCCTGTGGTGACTGCGTTGCATGCAAAAATATAGCAAAATAAAAGAAATTTCAATCTTTGGATGGGGAACATGAGTTATCAATCCATAGCTATATTTATTACACGACCAGTCAGTTCATCTAATATGCTACATGTGGGTGCTCTAATATCTATGGGGTCTAACCTCCCGCTAGTTAAACATGAGAACATGGGAACATGCAACATCCTCGCAGCAAAAGACGCTGAGGATGTTACAGAACTAAAAAACATTCGTGCCATTTCAGGCTTCACCACAATTGTAACCCCAAAACCTTTCTAGTGAGGGGTAAAGAGCATATTAACTTAGGTACCAGGTGAGGAAATGTTAAGAAAAAATTATTGCAGCAGGACTGCCAATGAATTACGGTCTTTGGGACCCTTACTCCAAATGGACTTGGGACCCTTGCTCCAGATGGACTAAACGAGAATAATAGCTGTGTATATGAATGTGTGTATTTATGTGTGTCCTCACTGCGTCACATGACCCAACGCATATGTGTATATCTGTGTGTGTATAAGTGTATGTTTATCTGTATGTCCCTGCCACATCACATGACCCAACGCGTGTGTGGGTATATGTGTGTGTCTATGTGTATATATTAGTGATGAGCGAGTACTAAAATGCTCGGGTGCTCGAAGCTCGGGCCGAGCATCCCGAGATACTCGTGTACTCGGCCCGAGTAACGAGCCCAATGTTATCCTATGGGAGACACGAGTATTTTTATGAAATGACTGCCGACAGCATGGAAAAACCCTAAAAATGTCACAAAAGTCTCAGAAGAGTGCTCAAATGACATGGCAACACCATGGGGAAGACCCCTGGAAGCATTTCTCACTGAAAAGTCACAGCTGTGAACAATGTTGTCCGAGTTTCACGCCAATTTTACGGAGTCTCCAGAAAACCTTCCAAAATGAAAACAAAATGAATATTTAGGGTGGAAATGTTAAGGACACATGCCCAATAGTGAGATACAGCTGGTGTATGTTACTTTTTGTGATTACATGAAAGATTTTACGTGCAAACATAGTGCGGCACTACGATGACCCTGAGAAGAGACGAACATGAAGACCTGTCTTGAAATAATGTGCCCATTTTGAGGAACTGGGTGTATTGTAGTATCTTCCTTTGCCAGGGCAGTCAAAAATTGGGAGGTTCACCAATGCCCCTGGATACAGACATGCAGGAGGGCCTGTAACCCTCAAGTGGGTGTATTGTAGTATAGCCCTTTGATCAGGGCAGCCAAAAATTGGAGGTTCAACAATGACCCATGCATACAGACATGTATTAGGGCCTGTAACCCTCAAGTGGGTGTATTGTAGTATAGCCCTTTGGTCAGGGCAGCCAAAAATTGGAGGTTCAACAATGACCCATGCATACAGACATGTAGTAGGGCCTGTAACCCTCAAGTGGGTGTATTGTAGTATAGCCCTTTGGTCAGGGCAGCCAAAAATTGGGAGGTTCAACAATGACCCATGCATACAGACATGTAGTAGGGCCTGTAACCCTCAAGTGGGTGTATTGTAGTATAGCCCTTTGGTCAGGGCAGCCAAAAATTGGGAGGTTCAACAATGACCCATGCATACAGACATGTAGTAGGGCCTGTAACCCTCAAGTGGGTGTATTGTAGTATAGCCCTTTGGTCAGGGCAGCCAAAAATTGGGAGGTTCAACAATGACCCATGCATACAGACATGTAGTAGGGCCTGTAACCCTCAAGTGGGTGTATTGTAATATAGCCCTTCGGTCAAGGCAGCCAAAAATTGGGAGGTTCAACAATGACCCATGCATACAGACATGTAGTAGGGCCTGTAACCCTCAAGTGGGTGTATTGTAGTATAGCTCTTTGGTCAGGGCAGCCAAAAATTGGGAGGTTCAACAATGACCCATGCATACAGACATGTAGTAGGGCCTGTAACCCTCAAGTGGGTGTATTGTAGTATAGCCCTTTGGTCAGGGCAGCCAAAAATTGGGAGGCTCCTCTTTGACCCTGGATAGAGACGTGCAGGAGGGCCTGTAACCCTCAAGTGGGTGTATTGTAGTATAGCCCTTTGGTCAAGGCAGCCAAAAATTGGGAGGTTCAACAATGACCCATGCATTACAGACATGTAGTAGGGTCTGTAACCCTCAAGTGGGTGTATTGTAGTATAGGCCTTTGGCCAGGGCAGCCAAAAATTGGGAGGCTCCTCTTTGTCCCTGGATAGAGACGTGCAGGAGGGCCTGTAAACAAGAACTGGGTGTATTGTAGTATAGCCCTTTGGTCAGGGCAGCCAAAAATTGGGAGGCTCCTCTTTGTCCCTGGATAGAGACGTGCAGGAGGGCCTGTAACCCTCAAGTGGGTGTATTGTAGTATAGCCCTTTGGTCAGGGCAGCCAAAAATTGGGAGGTTCAACAATGACCCATGCATACAGACATGTAGTAGGGCCTGTAACCCTCAAGTGGGTGTATTGTAGTATAGCCCTTTGGTCAGGGCAGCCAAAAATTGGGAGGTTCAACAATGACCCATGCATACAGACATGTAGTAGGGCCTGTAACCCTCAAGTGGGTGTATTTTAGCCTAGGCCTTTGGCCAGGGCAGCCAAAAATTGGGAGGTTCAACAATGACCCATGCATACAGACATGTAGTAGGGCCTGTAACCCTCAAGTGGGTGTATTGTAGTATAGCCCTTTGGTCAGGGCAGCCAAAAATTGGGAGGTTCAACAATGACCCATGCATACAGACATGTAGTAGGGCCTGTAACCCTCAAGTGGGTGTATTTTAGCCTAGGCCTTTGGCCAGGGCAGCCAAAAATTGGGAGGTTCAACAATGACCCATGCATACAGACATGTAGTAGGGCCTGTAACCCTCAAGTGGGTGTATTGTAGTATAGGCCTTTGGCCAGGGCAGCCAAAAATTGGGAGGCTCCTCTTTTTCCCTGGATAGAGACGTGCAGTAGGGCCTCAAAACATTTTTCCCATTGAAAAGGAGCGGGTCTCCCGTCGTTGTAATGCCCATTCTAAAAGAATGGGCGAAAAAATTTACCACTGCGGGTATACCTCAAACAACAGCCTAACTATTGTAACGGTCATCATGGTGTCACATGAGGAGAAGGAGGAGCAGTCCAGCGATTAGCCAAAGTACTGAAGTGTGTACCCATGGGTGAGTGGAGGTACATGGCAAATTCACATAACAAAATTTTAATTCAGTTGTCATTTGCTTGTGGTGTGGTGAAGTCTGGCCCAATCCAACCCTTGTTCATCTTGGTCAGAGTCAGCCTGTCAGCATTTTCAGTTGACAGGCGGGTGCGTTTATCAGTGATGATTCCACCTGCAGCACTGAAAACACGCTCTGATAAAACGCTAGCGGCAGGGCAGGCCAGGACTTCCAAGGCGTAGAGAGCCAATTCATGCCACGTGTCCAGCTTGGAGACCCAATAATTGAAAGGCACAGAGGAATCTCGCAGTACAGTTGTTCGATCTGCAAGGTACTCCTTCAGCATCTGCCCAAACTTAGCATTTCTGGTGGCACTACCCCGCACCTCAGGGGCTGTGGTACGTGAGGGGCTGAGAAAACTGTCCAACATCGTAAAGACTGTTCCCCTACCTCTGGCGGATTGGACTTGTGCCCCTCTCGGCCGTACGCCTTGGTGGTCCACCGAATCCTGACCTATGCCGCTAGCGTTTTGTGAGGGGAATGATTTCACTACTTCCGTGACTATGACCCTGTGGAACTGCTGCATTTTGGCTGACCTCTCCGCCTCAGGAATGAGAGACATAAAGTTCTCATTGTAGCGTGGGTCTAACAGTGTTGCCAACCAGTACTGATTGTCGGTCAAGATGTTCTGAACGCGAGAGTCACGAGACAGGCAGCTTACCATAAAGTCAGCCATGTGAGCCAGACTCTTAACAGCCATCACTTCAGTATCCAGACCAACACGATGACTGAACATGCTGTCCTCCTCCTCCTCCTCATCTCCCCTGTCCTCTGGCCAGCCACGCTGAATCGAGGGTATGAGTGGTGTGCATGTCATATCCTCAATTTGGCCAGAGAGTTGCTCCATGTCTTCATCCTCCTCCTCCTCGTCATAGTCCTCCACTGCATGTTGTGATGAGATGAGGCTGGGCTGTGTGTTTTCACCCACACCCACTACTGTTTCTTGCTCAAAGTCATCGCGCTGGGCCTGCAATGCATCCTCATTGATTTTCAGCAGAGACCATTTTAGAAGGCAGAGTAGTGGTATGGTGACACTAATAATGACGTCATCGCCGCTCACCATCTTGGTGGAGTCCTCAAAGTTTTGGAGGACGGTGCATAGGTCCGACATCCATCTCCACTCCTCAGGTGTTATGTGTGGAGTTTAACCCATTTCCCGACGGCTTAGGTGATGCAGGTAGTCCACAACTGCCCTCTTCTGCTCACATATCCTGACCAACATGTGCAGAGTTGAATTCCAACGCGTGGGGACATCACACACCAGTCTGTGGGCCGGAAGACGCAAACGGCGCTGAAAGACGGCAAGGCCGGCTGAAGCAGCAGGTGACTTGCGAAAATGTGCAGACAGACGCCGAACTTTTACCAGCAGGTCAGACACCTCTGGGTATGACTTCACAAACCTCTGAACCACCAGGTTGAGCACATGGGCCACGCATGGAACATGCGTCAGCTGCCCTCGCCTCAAAGCTGCCACCAGGTTCCGGCCATTGTCACACACGACCTTTCCTGGCTTTGGTTCAGAGGTGTGAGCCAGTGATCTGCCTGCTGTTTCAGAGCTGTCCACACCTCTTCTGCATTGTGGGGTTTGTCACCTATGCAGACTAGCTTCAGCACAGCCTGTTGCCGCTTTGCAGAGGCAGTGCTGCAGTGCTTCCAGCTTGGGACTGGTGTGGAGGGTACAGTGGATGAGGATGCGCAGGAGGAGGCTGAAGAGCATGACATTCCGGAGCTGTAGAGTGTCGGTGAAACCCTGACAGAGGTAGCGCCTGCTATCCTTGGTGTGGGAAGGACGTGTTCCGTCCCTCGCTCAGACTGGGTCCCAGCCTCCACAATATTAATCCAGTGTGCCGTCAAGGAGATGTAGTGGCCTTGCCCACAAGCACTTGTCCACGTGTCTGTGGTTAGGTGGATTTTGGCTGAAACAGCATTGTTCAGGGCACGTGTGATGCTGTTGGACACGTGGTTATGCAATGCGGGGACGGCACATCTGGAGAAATAGTGGCGGCTGGGGACCGAGTAACGTGGGACAGCAGCCGCCATCAGGTCGCGGAATGCGTCCGTCTCCACCAGCCGGAAAGGCAACATTTCTAGCGCTATGAGTCGCGAAATGTGATCATTCAGGACTGTGGCATGTGGGGCATTGGCAGCGTATTTGCGCCTGCGTTCAAATGTTTGCTGAATGGATAATTGAACGCTGCGCTGGGACAAGGACGTGCTTGATGGTGGTGTAATTTGTGCGTGGGCAACTTCAGGTGCAGGGCCGGAGGCTCGTTCACGGCCAGCATGGACAGGGGATTGGCTCGCGCGCACAACAGGCGAAGACGTAGCAGTGACATCAGCAAGCACCGCTCCTCAACTCTGTTGTACTTCCCACAAAGTCGGGTGCTTGGCTGACATGTGCCTGATCATGCTGGTGGTGGTCAGGCTGCTAGTTTTCGTACCCCTGCTGATACTGGCATGGCAGGTGTGGCAAATGGCCTTTTTAGAGTCTTCTGGAGCCAACTTAAAAAACTCCCAGACTCGGGAAGACCGAACATTTGCACAGGCACCTTGAGTCGTGTTGTTGTTCCGGGGAACGGTTGCCTGCCTTCTGTCTGCGGACGCAATCCTGCTTCGTACTGCCTGTTGGGATGCTACGCCTCTCTCCCCCTGTGCACTGCTGTCCTCGCTCTGCATATCCTCCTGCCATGTTGGGTCAGCTACTGGATCATCCACCACATCGTCTTCCTCTTCAGCACCCTGATCCTCCTCCTGACTTCCTGGCAATTGTGTCTCATCATCGTCCACCCCTTGTTGAGACCCTTTTACAACGTTCCGTTCGTCATAACGTGGCTGCTCAAATATTTGGGCATCTGTACATACCATCTCCTCATGACCCACTTCAAGAGGAGGTGGCGACAGCCCAGATTCTGCAAATGGATACGTGAACAGCTCTTCCGAGTGTCCTAGTGTTGGATCAGTAATGTCCGTGGACGTGTACTCGGCCAGGTGGTAGGAAGGAGGATCAGGTTGGGAAATGTGCGGTGCAGTATCACGGCTACTGACAGTTGACCGTGTGGAAGACAGGGTGTTTGTGGAGGTGCCCATCTGACTTGAAGCATTATCCGCTATCCAAGTAACAACCTGTTGACACTGGTCTTGGTTCAACAGTGGTGTACTGCTGCGGGCCCCAAGAATTTGGGACAGGACGTGCGAGCGAGGAGATGTGGCCCTTTGTTGTTGCGAAATTAGTGCTTGCACATGACCTCGGCCTCTGCCTGCACCACCATCACGTCCACTTCCTTGTTCCTTGCCAACACCCTTGCCAACGCCCTTGCCAACGCCTTTGCACATTTTGCCTGTATAGAGCGACAACTGTCTGGTGACTGTAGAGGTCACAGGAGATTATGATTTTAGTTCCCTAACCTGTATCAAGGTATGACGTACAACAGTCTGATGACTTGAATGGTTTCAGGAGAGGATTTTAGTCCCTAACCTGTATCAAGGTATGACGTACACCAGTCTGGTGACTTGAATGGTTTCAGGAGAGGATTTTAGTCACTAACCTGTATCAAGGTATGACGTACACCAGTCTGGTGACTGTTGAGATCACAAGAGATTAGGATTTTAGTTCCCAAACCTGTATCAAGGTATGAAGTACACCAGTCTGGTGACTGTTCAGATCACAAGAGATTAGGATTTTAGTCCCTAACCTGTATCAAGGTATGACGTACAACAGTCTGGTGACTGTAATGGTTTCAGGAGAGGATTTTAGTCCCTAACCTGTATTTAGGTATGATGTACACCAGTCTGGTGACTGTAATGGTGTCAGGAGAGGATTTTAGTCCCTAACCTGTATTAAGGTAGTACGTACACCTGTCTGGTGACTGTAATGGTGTCAGGAGAGGATTTTAGTCCCTAACCTGTATTAAGGTAGTACGTACACCTGTCTGGTGACTGTAATGGTTTCAAAGAGAGGATTTTAGTCCCTAACCTGTATTAAGGTAGTACGTACACCTGTCTGGTGACTGTAATGGTGTCAGGAGAGGATTTTAGTCCCTAACCTGTATTAAGGTAGTACGTACACCTGTCTGGTGACTGTAATGGTTTCAGGAGAGGATTTTAGTCCCTAACCTGTATTAAGGTAGTACGTACACCTGTCTGGTGACTGTAATGCTTTCAGGAGAGGATTTTAGTCCCTAACCTGTATTAAGGTAGTACGTACACCTGTCTGGTGACTGTAATGGTGTCAGGAGAGGATTTTAGTCCCTAACCTGTATTAAGGTATGACGTACACCTGTCTGGTGACTGTAATGGTTTCAGGGGAGGATTTTAGTCCCTAACCTGTATTAAGGTAGCACGTACACCTGTCTGGTGACTGTAATGGTGTCAGGAGAGGATTTTAGTCCCTAACCTGTATTAAGGTAGTATGTACACCTGTCTGGTGACTGTAATGGTTTCAGGAGAGGATTTTAGTCCCTAACCTGTATTAAGGTAGTACGTACACCTGTCTGGTGACTGTAATGGTTTCAGGAGAGGATTTTAGTTCCTAACCTGTATTAAGGTAGTACGTACACCTGTCTGGTGACTGTAATGGTTTCAGGAGAGGATTTTAGTTCCTAACCTGTATTAAGGTAGTACGTACACCTGTCTGGTGACTGTAATGGTTTCAGGAGAGGATTTTAGTCCCTAACCTGTATTAAGGTAGTAAGTTCAAGAGTGTGGTGACTCTAATGGTCACAGAAAAGCTTGGATTCCGATCTGTATCACCCTGCCTATATGCTCCTAGATTAGTCCTGAGAAGGACTGTTCTGGTCACTGGAAAGCTTGGACTCCGATCTGGATCACCCTGCCTATATCCTCCTAGATTAGTCCTGAGAAGGACTGTTGTGGTCAGCAGCAGTTTGCAGCCCTGCTCCGGATCTACCTCTAAGGGCCGCAAATCTGTCCCTAAGCAGCAGCAGACACTCTCCCTACACTCACTGTCTGGATGGCTGTGTGCCGAGCACAGCGCGCCGGGAGTTATAAAGGGTCGGTGACGCTGTGCAGGCCGGCCAATCACTGCTATGCCACAACTAACAGGGCTGTGGCATTGCACTGGTCTGCCAGCCAATCCCTGCATGTGGGCTGGCTCTCAAAAGAGCGCCAACATGCAGAGATGACGACCACGAGCACAGCACGAGTATCGCGAGATTACTCGGTGCTCGGCGAGTAGCCCGAGTACAGTGATACTCGTGCGAGTACCGAGTAGTGGCGAGCATGCTCGCTCATCACTAGTATATATGTGTGTTTACATGTGTGCATGTGTGTCCCTGCCACATCATGTTACCCAGCGCATGTGTGTGTTTGTGTGTATCTATCTACAATATATTTGCCTAATGGCCACTTCCATCTGAGTCCGAAATCGAGCGCCGCAGACGGAATTGGCAGTATGCAAAAGAGCCGTGCGGTGCACAAATTCAAAATTTGCGTGCCACGTGGCTCTCCTCATAGCCCCCCCTGCTCCCCCTGCTCGCGCTCCCTGCGGCCCCTCGCTGCCCGCTCCTCCTGGCCCCCGCAGTAAAAGTAAAAATTAAAAAATTCTCAGTGCGGATACTCAACTGTTCGCCGGCTCGCTACGACCCCCTCTGTACAGCGGTCATGTGACATGGTGGGCTGATGTGACGTCACACAGCCCGCCCTGTCACATGACCCCTGCACAGTGCGACTGAACTGGAGAAGACAGGTAAGAACAGAGGGGCGAGGGGGAACCTGCCCCCCCGCCTCCATCCTGCCCCCCCTGGCTCTATGCTGTCCCCCACCTCCATCCTGCCCCCTCCTCCATCCGGCCCCCCCAGCTCCGTCCTGCCCCCCCAGCTCCATCCTGCCCCCTCGCCTCCATCATAACCCCCCTGGCTCCATGTTGCCCTCGGCATCCATCCTGCCCCCCCTGGCTCGATCCTGCCCCCTGGCTCCATCCTGCCCCCCCCACCTCCATCCTGCCCCGCTGGCTCCATCCAGCTCACCCACTACGATCCTGCCCCCGCTTGCTCCATCCTGCCCCCCGCCTCTATCCTGCCCCCCCCGACACCATCCTGCCTCCCCAGCTCCATCCTGCCCCCCTGGCTCCATCCTGCCCACCCTGGCTCCATCCTGCCCACCCTGGCTCCATCCTGCCTGCCCCAGCTCCATCCTGCCCCCCCACCACGATTCTGCCCCCCTGCTCCATCCTGCCCCCTGGCTCCATCCTGCTCCCCCACCTCCATCCTGCCCCTGCCTCCATCCTACCCTGCTTGCTGCATCCTGCCCTCCCCGCCTCCATCCTGCCTCCTCGCCTCCATCCTGCCTCCCCGCCTCCATCCTGCCTCCTCGCCTCCATCCTGCCTCCCCGCCACCATCCTGCCCCGCCAACTCCATCCTACCCCACCGCCTCCATCCTGCCCTGCTTGCTCCATCCAGCCCTCCCCGCCTCCATCCTGCTTCCCCACCTCCATCCTTCCCCCGCCACCATCCTGCCCCGCCAACTCCATCCTGCCACCCTCCTCCATCC
This sequence comes from Allobates femoralis, assembly GCA_033576535.1. Classification (NCBI taxonomy): domain Eukaryota; kingdom Metazoa; phylum Chordata; class Amphibia; order Anura; family Aromobatidae; genus Allobates; species Allobates femoralis. The sequence goes on from JARQOC010000003.1 coordinate 14,725,726, forward strand.
TACCCCGCCAACTCCAGCCTGCCGGCTCGCTCCATCCTGCCCCCCCCTCCATCCTGCCCTCTTTCTCCATCCTGCCCTACTGGCTCCATCCTGCCCTCCCCCACCACCATCCTGCTCCCCCGCCTCCATCCTGCCCCCCAGCCTCAATCCATCCCCCTCTGCCACCATCCTGCTCCGCTCACTCCATCCATCTACCCGCTTCCTTCCTTCCACCCTACCTCCATCCTGCCCCCCACTCTCCATCCTGCCCCCCTACACCACCATCCTGCCCCATCTGCTCCATCCTGCCCTGACCCCTCCATCCTGCCCTCCCCGCCTCTATCTTGCCCCCTGCCACCATCCTGCCCCGCCAACTCCATCCTGCCCCCCGCCTCCATCCTGCCCCCCACCACCATCCTGCCCCGCCTGCTTCATCCTGCCCTCCCCCACCACCATCCTGCCCCTGCTCACTCCATCCTGCCCCCCTGCCTTCCCAGCTCCATCTTGCCCCCCCTGGCTCCATCCTGCCCCCCCGGGTCCATCCTGACCCCCCCCCCGGCTCCATCCTGGCCCCTCCGACTCCTCCCAGCCCCCTGCTCCATCCTGCTCCCCGCCTCCATCCTGCTCCCCCGCCTCCATCCTACACCCCGCCTCCATCCTTCCTCCCAACCTCCATCCTGCCCCCCCGCCTCCATCCTGCCCCCCACTCTCCATCCTGCCCCCCTACACCACCATCCTGCCCCGTCTGCTCCATCCTGCCCTGACCGCTCCATCCTGCCCTCCCCGCCTCTATCTTGCCCCCTGCCACCATCCTGCCCCGCCAACTCCATCCTGCCCCCCGCCTCCATCCTGTCCCCCACCACCATCCTGCCCCGCCTGCTTCATCCTGCCCTCCCCCACCACCATCCTGCCCCTGCTCACTCCATCCTGCCCCCCTGCCTTCTCAGCTCCATCTTGCCCCCCCTGGCTCCATCCTGCCCCCCTGGGTCCATCCTGACCCCCCCCGGCTCCATCCTGGCCCCTCCGACTCCTCCCAGCCCCCTGCTCCATCCTGCTCCCCGCCTCCATCCTACACCCCGCCTCCATCCTACACCCCGCCTCCATCCTTCCTCCCAACCTCCATCCTGCCCCCCCGCCTCCATCCTGCCCTTCCCGGCTCCATCCTGCTCCCTTTGGCTCCATCCTGCCCCCCCCCGGCTCCACCCTGCCCCCCCCGGTTCCATCCTGCACCTCCCCTCCGGCTCCATTCTGGCTCCTCCGACTCCATCCAGACCCCTGGCTCCATCCTGCCCCCCACCACCATCCTTCCCCCCCGGCTCCATCCTGCCCCCCCCGGCTCCATCCTGCCCAGCTCCATTAGAGCTGATTAGTCGCGCCCGGCCACTGAACACCGACACCGCCACACACAAACACAATAATGACACCGCTGCACACCGCAGACACCGCTTCACACTGACACCGTTTCACACCGACACTGCTGGCTCCATCCTGCCCTGCTGGCTCCATCCTGCCCCACTCGCTCCATCCTGTCCCGCTCCTTTCTGCCCCTGCTGATTAGTCTCGCCCGACGACCGAACACTTACACTGCTGCACACCGACACTGCCGCAGACTAACACCACCGCACACTAACACCACCACACACCAACACCTCCACACACCGCAGACACCACTTCACACCGACACTGCCACACATCGGCACTGCTGGCTCCATCCTGCCCCGCTTGCTCCATCCTGTCCCGCTCCATTCTGCCCCACTGATTAGTCTCGCCCGGTGACTGAACACGGACACCGCCGCACACCGAACCACCGCACACCGACACCGCCGCACAACAGTGATGCTGGTGTACACCCAAACTGCTGTACACAGACACCGCCGAACACAGACACCGCTGCGCATCGACACCGTCACACACCGACATCGCCGCACAACACTGATAGTGCTGTACACTGATACTGCTGTACGCTAACACTGCTGTACACTTACACCGCCACACACCGACACCACCGCACACCAACACTGCCGCACAACACCTCCACCGCTGCACACCGACATAGCCGCACAACACCTCCACCGCTGCACACCGACACTGTTGCACACCGACACTGCTGCACACCGACACTGCTGCACACTGACAGTGCTGTAGGTATCTACCATATAATTGCCTAATCATGTCTCTCTGTCCAGAAAATCGCGCGCCAGCGCTCAATGGTTGCCGCCCGCCAGCATCGGTGTCGCTATCACCAGGATACATGCATCCGGCCTCAGCGATCGTCGCGAGATCCGACGGTAACTGCGGCCCATCTACTGCCGCACAGAGGTCCGCGGCAAGCCAGCCAGGAGATGACCGGCGTCAGCTTGCAGCGGTAGTACCCCAACCGCCATATTGGAACACCCACATTATGAGTATTCCTATATGGCGGACGGAATTCAAATCCCCGCCAAGCCGCTCTGCTTCTCTGATTGGTCGCCACGGCCGGCGGCAACCAATCAGCGAAGTGGCGCGGACTGGCGGAAAATATGAATCCCGCGCCACTGATTGGTCGCCGCTGAGAGCGGCAACCAATCAGCAGCGCAGGATTCAAAACCCCTACCAAGCAATGCTTCATTTCGCTGATTGGTCACCGCCACCCGCGGCGACCAATTAGCAAAGCGTGTTTTATAACACGCACCAAGTTCGCTGATTGGTCGTTGCGGCTGGCGGCGAACGATAAGCGGAGCACGGCTTGGTATATTTCAACTGCCGCTCATAGTGTGATGCACTTCTCTGCTGTTTACAAGGCTGTTAGTCATAATGTGACACAGTTCCCTCCTGTTTACAAGGTATTCTAGAATACCCGATGCGTTAGAATCGGGCCAACCATCTAGTGTGTATATATGTGTGTATGTGTCTGTATGTGTGTGTGTGTGTCCGCCTCATCAAGCAACTCCGCGCGTGTCTATATGTGTATGTATTATGTGGTTATGTGAATGTGTTTTTATGTATATGTGTATGTATGTGTTGGGACCCAGCGCATCACATGACCTGCCATGTTACATGATCTGCCGCATGGACGTCCTTCCAGCGCTTTCGTACACAGTCACTTTCATACAGCACAAAGACCTGTGTGACTCTCGGGCCACATGACCACTGATTCATGTGACCTGCCGCATCACACAGGTCACATGATACAGCAGGACACTGTATGAAAGCGCTGAAAGTACCTGCGTGACAAGGCAGATCATGTGACGCTGCAGGTCATTTGACCTGTGGGTAACACAGGTGCTTGCGCTGTACATAAATGACTGTGTACTAAAGTACTGAAAGCTGCTGCGTGATGAGTCGGGTCAGATGATGCAGCGCGTTCACACACACTCAGTGGTGGGTGGATGTAGTGAGCTCTGAAGCTGCACAACAGCGGGAATGACAGAGGAGGAGGCGACGGAGGAGGACCCGGACCCAGGGGTCAGTATCAGCATGCGGTCAGCATATTGTCACATCCTTCACCTGGGTGTGCCAATATGGCTGCCATTTTTTTGTTTCAGGTGGACCAATGCCACTTTGGTCATGTGGACCAATCAGATGACATCTTGACCCTTCCAGTCCCAAGGCAATTATGTAAGTAAATTGGGCAATCAGGTATGTATGGCAACGTTTCGGTCCTAGTAGCATAACATGGGGCTCTATGGTCCCTGATTGCAACCTGACCGGGTGCAATCCGGTTTTAATCAGGTTTTCTATTTTTGACCTTCTCGCCTGGATTTTCAAATGAACAGCTGCCTAGCTGGACCTGGATGGACATAGAAATCGCGTGGAGCCCCCACGCATTTTTTTTTATTATTTCTTGAAATTCATGAAATAATAAAAAATAAGGGCTTCCCGATATTTCTGTGTCCAGGCAGGTCCAAATAGTCAGCTGGGGGTTGGGGGCATCCCGTTGCCGCCTGCTGTATCCGGTTGGCATACAAAAATACGGCGAAGCGCACGTCAAAATTTTTTTGAAAAATCCATTAAACAATCCTCTAAAAAGGGACTGCATTTTTATTAACCCATCGACCATGGTTGCATTCTTATTGTTTTTTGGATTTTTCAGAAAAAAAATTGACGTGGGCTTCGCCGTATTTTTTGTATCCAGCTGGATACAGCAGGCAGCGATGGGCTGCCAACAACCCCTAGGTGCCTATCTGTACCTGGCCGGACACAACAATATAGGAGAACCCCTTTTTTTTTATTATTTCATGAATTTCATGAAATAATAAAAAAAAAATGTGTGGGGCTCCGCGCTAATTCTATGTCCAGCCAGGTACAGCTAGGCAGCTGGGGGCTGGAATCCGCAGCGCAGGGAGGCCCAAGCCTTCTGGGCATCCCCCGCTGCGAATGGCAGCCCGCAGCCACCCCAGAAAATGGCGCGTTCATTGAAGCGCCATTTTCTGGTGCCCAGCTCTTCCAGGGCCCTGGTGCGGTGGGTCACTGGGTAATAAAGGGGTTAGGGCCAGCTTTGTATTTTCAGCTGGCCCCAAGCCCGAAATTCATGGCGGTCACGCCAATAGTAGACATTACCGCCATGAATTTCTAGTGAATTTTTAAAAAAAACACAACACAGAAAAAATATTTTTATTTGAAAAAAAAAACAAAAAGACACTTGGGGACTCCAACTTTATTTTAAAAAACCCTCTTCCGTCCGCCGTAGTCCAATCCAGGGTTCTTCTTTAGCTCTGCTACATCTCTGGTAGAGAACCTCCACCAGAGATGTAGCATAGCTGTGCACCCTGGGAAAGTTCATGTGAGTTCATGCAGGCAAGCATGAACTCACATGAACCCTGCCAGCACTGCTATTTCAAACGAACAGCTGACCTGAGTCAGCTGTTCATTTGAAAATCCAAGCGGGAAAGTCAAAAATAGAAAACCTGATTAAAACCGGATTGCACCCGGTCCAGTTGCAATCAGGGACCATAGAGCCCCATGTTATGGGGCGCCGGATTGCACCCTGACCAGTACAATCCGGGAGAATCTGGTTTTCAGTGACAGCTGCTGTGCTTTGCGGCTGCAGCCATGCTATGCGACTGCAGTCGCAAAGACACAGGGAAGAAGGAGGACGATGCTCACCGGCGCTACCCCCCTCCACCCTGCCCCTCCCGAACAATAGTGACAGCCTCTGCAAGCTGTCAGCATTGTTTAAAACCCAGCGGCTTTTTACCGCTGGGTTTTAAACAATGAAATGGGAAATTGCAGGTTTTTCCTCTGCTGACAGACCTTATAGGGTCCAGCAGCAGAGGAATTACTCACAATTACTCTCTTCCCCATTTTACATTGAACTCGCTAGACTCTCAATGAGTAGCGAGTCCCAGACTCGGACACGTTAGAGTCTAGCGATTCCGAGTAATTTAGGATTCGCCCATCCCTAAGCAACATCTTTGTTGGAGACATAATGAAGATGAAAATAAATAAGTTTATTTAGTTTGTCACCATTCACCATCTATTTATTTGGAATGCTGAATAAAGCTAGTGGGTACTGGGCATTGCAGGAATGCAAGGACAACTGTAATATAAATTATACATATAACACAATTGTGCACTTGCCAAAAGTCTGCATTGTAAATGTATGGCATGAAATTTAAGCCCCAATGGGAACAGTGTTGCAAATGTATGTAAAGCGCTATGGAATTAATAGCTCTATATAAATAAATATTGGTAGTTGTAGTTTTATTGTTATGACATGAAATAGCGATTCATACTATGGTTTTTTTTATCAGTGTGAACAGAACTATAAGATCATGGATGTGTAGTTCATAATACTATTGTACATGATTTGCTATCACATAAGTGTAGAACAGATGGCTTCGCATGCTGCTGACCCCCTGCAATAAGAAATGTTTGCTCTGCAATAAAAAACAAAATAAAAAGATAAAAATAATAACAAAAAAATAAATAAATAAATATTAAAAAACAAATCCCTATAAAATATTAAGCTCTCTTAAACTGATGCATTAAGGACATTGTAAGCTTCCAGGACTTCCCAGCTGGTGTAAAATCTGGCATTTTTTCCAAAACTAACACCCTGCAGGTGGCAAAAACACCTACAAACTCCAGAAAGCTTAAAAAAATAATAATTGAAAGCTCCAAAAGTTCTACACCTTGATGCAAGCCGGTAGACCTAATGGTTGAGGACATTCCTAACCTTCGATTAGGTGTTGATCCAAGCCTGGGTTTCTTTCGGCAAGCGTTTCCCCCAAATAAACAGGTAAAGTTTTAGGGACATTTTAAATTTCAAACTTTTTCCCAGACAACGTGTTTGCCGACTTTTAGGGAAAGCGTTCGGGTTCTTGATCACTGAGCCGAATCATCCACGTTTGTGTCGAATTTGAAATTGGTGAACATGTTGGAGCAAAGTTCGCTCATCACTAAACACAAGTCAAAGTCAAGGGAGAGTCGGCGAAACCGGTGAATTCAAATTTTAAAATTTCTGTTTATATTTTTTAGTGAACTCTTTAGCTGTTGTTTTACTTTTTCTTTTTTTGTTTAGTTTATAAATGTTTTATTTCTCTCACACCTGAGATTGATCTTATTTTACTGATCCTTGTTTTACTTCTTCAATATTTTAAATACAAATTTATACACCAAGTCTAAAATATGACTTGGAAGGAGATATAAACCCATGACTCTGTCATTGTCAGAGCCATCCTGATCTTCTCATTAAAGATTAACATCTGTCATGCAATTTGGAAAGGATAGAAGATCTTTTAGTAATGTTCTGATGTCCCGTTACATTGGATGGCATCTTCCATTCTGCTGGATATTACTCTTCTCCTTGATTCTTTCCTCTGCACAATCACAGACCACGGCTCCTGGATGTCGTCTGACCATGAAGGACTTTACGTTCGAATATAAATATTCTCAAGATGGAGACGTTACTATAGGAGGAATTTTTACGGTACACTCATGTACAATGCCATGGTGGTACGAAGGTGACATATTTCCCAACGTCTTCTGCGTGTCGTAAGTCCAAAATACCTTTCTCTATAAATTGTGTGCAGTTCTTTACATTTGCCAATGTTGGTTCCTGACCTTATTTGTAAGAATCACACATACCAGCTAAAGTTACATCATTTTTCAGTTACTTTTTGTATGTTCATTGTTACGTGACAGTTTCTCCTTTAGGTTTTTTTCCTAGTATTTCACAAAGGAGACGTGCAAGACTTTTAATTTGATAAAGCCATGTCCATTTTCCATTTTCCGTTTTTCGGTTTTCCCTTTCCTTCTTCCATGAGCCATAACGTTTTATTTTTTAGTCAATATAGACATACTAGGGCTTGTTTTTTGTGGGACAAGTTGTACTTTTGAATGACATGATTTTTTTTTTACCATATAGTGTACTGGAATATTGGAACAAAACTCCAAGTGCTGTGAAATTGTCAAAAGAGTGCAATTCCACAATTTTGGGGTATTTTAATTTAGCATATTAATTTTATAGTAAAACTTACCTGGCGGTGTGATTCTCCATGTCAGTACGAGTATGTAGATACCACACATGTATAGTTATTTTTTATTAGTAGTAGTGAAAAAAGATTTAGAAATTTGTAAAAACAAATTCCCTTTTGGAGCAATGGTCTAGAACCGTGACATTTGTATTTTTCGGGATCTGGGCTTATTTTTTGTGCCCTGACCTTTAACTTATGCAATTTTTTGGGTAGATATAAAGTTTTGTTCACCTCATTTTGCATTTATTGCAATGTTGTGGTGTCCAATGAAAACGTAATTTTGGCGTTTTACTTTTTTTTCTGTTTTGCAGTTTACCGATCAGATTAATTTATTTTATATTTTGATAGATCGGGCATATCTGAATGCTGTGATTCCAAATATGTGTATTTTTTTTTTTTTATTGTTCTATTTTTTTAAGGGGAAAAAGGGGGTGATTTGAACTTTCGTGCTTTTTCATGTTTTTAAGAACTTTTTTTTTTACTTTTTACTGTTTTCACTAGTTCCCTTTGGGATCTTGAAGGTGCAATTCTCAGATTATTTGCAAAAAGTAGCGGCACACACGGATTGGATCCAAAAATTTCCGGCGTTTATTTGTGCATCAAGTTACAGGTGGTGCAGGGAGGGGGGGTGCTGAAGGTGCAACGGACCGTTTCGGGCCCGTGGAAGAGTAGTACCTCGAAACGGTCCGTTGCACCTTCAGCACCCCCCTCCCTGCACCACCTGTAACTTGATGCACAAATAAACGCCGGAAATTTTTGGATCCAATCCGTGTGCCGCTACTTTCTGCAAATATCAAGAGTTTTTCTCCAGCAGAGCACCGGATCCCAGACACCGCCGTTATCTGCAAAGAATTTGCAGCAGGTTAGTGCCCGGTTCACTTCTCCCAATAATTGCAATTCTCAGATTGCTTGTGCTATGCAGAGCAGTGTATCATATCAATATCAACTTCAGCAATGCTCTGTACAGCAGGAATCATGATCTCCTATGAATGGCAGGTTTCAGAAGGACTGTAATGATGGACAAAGATGTCATCAGCCGATATCTAGCTGTCAGGACAAACCATCATTGCCCCGCCATCATGCCATGGATGTGCTAATGAGAGTGGGTAATGTGGCACCCATGCCGCTGCATGTTGTGGCCGCTTTACATGGAACAATATCGTTGTCCAACAATGATAAAAACTCATGTGGTTCGGCCGTTGCCGCCGATATCGTTCGTGCATTGTGTGGTATAGATGTGCGATTCGATGCAAGAACGATGCCAAAACGATATCGTTGGAGAATTGTGCATGCTCTCCAACTGTCCGATATTGGATGGACGATCTGGCAGGATCGTGCTGTGTGACAGCCCAACAACGATTTGGAGCATAACTTCCCCTATTCACTCCCATCTTAAATGGTTGTTACTGGGTCGCTCGTACAAGGGGGCGTAGACATCGCAGTTGTGTTGCCTGCCGATATCTCCCTGTGTGACAGCTCCTATGCGATCTTGGATTACTGCCAAAAATGTGTGCGCTCCCGTGCCGTTGTATCCAATATCGGGACGATATCGGGACGTGTAAAGCGGTCATTAAATCCAGCTGTCAGAGATTGACTATGGGATTTAACGTGTTAACAGCTGCAAGTGGATCACGGCTCCACCTGCAGCTGTTAGAGGAAAATGGCTGATTAAATAAGCGGTGAAAGGCAGAGATATTACATATGATGTAAATATATGGCATTTGTCATGAAAGCGTTAAAAATTGTGACATGCTTTATCAAATTTTGCATGAGAATGCAAGCTTTTCGTCCTTTATACCAACTTCTACCTCTTTTCTATCAGTCAAAAGAGAAATGTCATGTGTCTCCAAAATGCTCTTCATTATATTTTTACTGACAAGCACAGCATACTGTAGGTTTGGAATATTTTCTCTTTGGAAGTTTAAGGTACCTTTATTATAATTTTTTTTTACCTGGGATGAAAAACACATTGAATACTTTAAATAATATGCTAGAAATGTAGAGTAAGGATGTGGACTTACATTCAAATATTATCTACTGCAGCTATTTAAATTCTCAATAAATCAATGCTTTTACTCTGGTGACCTCCTCATTTAAAACTCTGCCTCATGGTGAGGAATCCAGTGCGATTTGACTTTAGGCCTAGTATCCACTTGCAAGAGACTTGCTCACGTCTTGCATCACATCCCCCAGCACGGACCCCAGATCTCCGGACAGGAGCGTGGAGCTGATTGTGTTTTTATGGAGCCGCACGCTTCTGTCCGGAGAGCTGGGAGCCATGTCGGGATATGCGATGCAAGACATAAGCAAGTCTCTCGCAAGTGGAGCCCCAGGCAAAGGATTACAAAACCCTATAGACACAGCATCACTGCATATGTCAATGGATGCTGAATTTCTGTTTTGTTATTCACATTAGCATCCTGTGAACCAAGATATAATTAGAGATGAGTGGAACTGATGAGATTCAAATTTGCCAAATTGTATACATTTTAATGCCAAATTCTATTTGTAGTGAATTTATTCTTCACAAATTGAATGTCTTTTATGGTCTGAGGTCTAGCAATAAAAAAATAAATATAGAAATAAAAATGACAACTCTCTTCTTCTCACTGCTCAGATCTTCAGCCACCCACATTGCTTACTATCCCTGATACAGTCCTGGGCATCACTTTTAGGACTGCTATGACATTCCGGAAAACTTCACTCTAGACCAGAGGTCTCCAACCGTGAGAACCACATTCAGCTCTAGTCGCGAGCCACATTCAGCCCTGAGAGAGGGTCGCAAGCCCTATCCAGTACCCATCCCCTCACAGTAATGAAAGCCTCCACAGAAATCAAACCGATGCAGTATATCAAGATCCAGGGGTTCCTACCTTGTCCCTGTTCAGATCTTCCTCATGAGGGACTACTCACAAAATTCACCTGTTCCTCATAGCTGATTTCTAGACCTGTTTCAAATATACCCACCTGGAATCCAGCCCCAAACCACATATCACCCATGAGCTATATGTGGCTCCTGTGTTTGCTTTCAGCATTAACTCCTTGGCATCACAGGTAGTTTTTTACCATTATTCCAGACCTTTTTGTCACTTTTCTATTGCCCAATTCCAGAAATGCCATAACTTTTACACTGTTTTAAACCTAGTCCTCTAGTTATTGTTTATTTCGGGTTGACTTGTATTTGTCGGTGGCATCAGTTTGGGGTTCATTGTTCTTATTAACTCTTTATAGGAAGGAATGTAAAAAAAATATTTTTTTTTTGTTTGCATTTTAAATTTTGCACTATTCTTTACGACAAATAAATATAGTTCTTATTTCTATTATAGGTCTTATTTTTTGGGAGACAAGCTATAGTTCTCTTTGCGAGTTTATATAGCGGTACTTGTGGATTTTTTATCACTTTTTTAATGCATTGGGTGCTTTCACATCTGCGGTAGGTGTAATTCCCGGCAGATCCGGCAGATGTTGTTGCATCTGCTGGATCTGCCGCGTAATGGCCGACTTGCGGCACCGATCCGGCAAGCCCCATTCATTCTCTATGGGGCTTGCGGTCAGGTGCGGAAAATGCAGTATTCCTGAATCCAGCACTTGCGGCACTGCAAGCATTTTGTGGTGCCAGATCCGCCAGATTCGGCAATACCGCACTTTCCACAGCCAACCACAAGCCCCATAGAAAATGAATGTGGCTTGCTGGATCAGTGCCGCAAGTCGGACGTTATGGTCCTGTTATGGTCCTGTGGTTAGCTACCCGCTAGCCGCAATCTTGAAATCTCTGCAGCTGCTGCTGCAAACTCCCTAATATGGCTGTAAACCAGACCGGAGGGCAAATATGCCCTCCGGTTCTGTTTCAAAATCGGGTCCGGGGTTGTCTGGTTTACATCGGACAGTCTCGGACCTGATGTTGCCGTGATGTGATACCGGCCTTAGAGTCGAATAGGAATTAACCGTGCTGCTATCTATCAAAGAATGACATACAGTTGTGGCCAAAAGTATTGACACCCCTGCAATTCTATCAGATAATACTTAGTTTCTTCCTGAAAATGATTGCAATCACAAATTCTTTGGTATTATTATCTTCATTTAATTTGTCTTCAATGAAAAAACACAAAAAGAATTGTCCTAAAGCCAATTTGGATATAATTCCACACCAAACATAAAAAAGGGAGTGGACAAAAGTATTGGCACGGTTAGAAAAATCATGTGATGCTTCTCTAATTTGTGTAATTAACAGCACCTGTAACTTACTTGTGGCACCAAATTGTGAAGAAGCATGAACAATCTCAAGGCTACAAAACCATCTCCAAAGACCTGAATGTTCCTGTGTCTACCGTGCACAGTGTCATCAAGAAGTGTAAAGCCCATGGCACTGTGGCTAACCTCCCTAGATGTGGACTTAAAAGAAAAATTAATGAGAGATTTCAACGCAAGATTGTGTGGATGGTGGATAAAGAACCTCGACTAACATCCAAACAAGTTCAAGCTGCCCTGCAGTCCGAGGGTACAGTGTCAACCCGTACTATCTGTCGGCGTCTGAATGAAAAGGGACTGTATGGTAGGAGACCCAGGAAGACCCCACTTCTTACCCCGAGACATAAAAAAGCCAGGCTGGAGTTTGCCAAAACTTACCTGAGAAAGCCTAAAACGTTTTGGAAGAATGTTCTCTGGTCAGATGAGACAAAAGTAGAGCTTTTTGGGCAAAGGCATCAAAATAGAGCTTACAGGAGAAAAAAAGAGACATTCAAAGATAAGAACACGCTCCCTATAGTCAAACATGGCGGAGGTTCCCTGATGTTTTGGGGTTGCTTTGCTGCCTCTGGCACTGGACTGCTTGACCGTGTGCATGGCATTATGAAGTCTGAAGACTACCAAAATAGTTTGCAGCATAATGTAGGGCCCAGTGTGAGAAAGCTGGGTCTCCCTCAGAGGTCATGGGTCTTCCAGCAGGACAATGACCTAAAACACACTTCAAAAAGCACTAGAAAATGGTTTGAGAGAAAGCTCTGAAGGCTTCTAAGGTGGCAGCAATGAGTCCAGACCTGAATCCCATAGAACACCTGTGGAGAGATCTAAAAATGGCAGTTTGGAGAAGGCATCCTTCAAATATCAGGGACCTTGAGCAGTTTGCCAAAGAAGAATGGTCTAAAATTCCAGCAGAGCATTGTAAGAAACTCATTGATGGTTACCGGAAGCGGTTGATCGCAGTTATTTTGGCTAAAGGTTGTGCAACCAAGTATTAGGCTGACGGTGCCAATACTTTGTCCGGCCCATTTTTTGGAGTTTTGTGTGAAATGATCAATGTTTTGCTTTTTGCTTCATTCTCTTTTGTGTTTTTCCATTGAAGACAAATTAAATGAAGATAATAATACCAAAGAATTTGTGATTGCAATAATTTTCAGGAAGAAACTGAGTATTATCTGATAGAATTGCAGCCGTGTCAATACTTTTGGCCACAACTGTATTCATTTAGTATCCAAATTGTGATTTATTCAAAGCATTTCGGAGAGAATCTCCTTCATCAGGATTTTATCAAATTCCAGAATTCCTGATGAAGGAGATTCTCTACAAATCGCATTGAAAAAATATCACAATTTGGAGTCTAAAGGAATATGTCATCCTTGGATAGATAGCAGCGCGACTCATTCTTATTCATCCCTGGCGTTTGTCTATCATTGATAATTGGACTTCAACGGCTACCTACTGATCTAAATAGACCACAGGTGTTCCATGGTGGTTGTGAGCAACACCTTGTCATTTAATATAACAGTGTGTTTTGAGGAGTAAACCCGATCGCACTTTCTTTGTTCACATATCTCTTATAGTGCAAATTTTTTTTATAGAATTTATCTTTAACGCCAATTAACATTAGATATAATTGCCATGCATATTCTGCAGTTTGATGTGTTCATGGCAATAAAATAATTATATAGGTTTTAATATGGGTTGCTATTTTTGCACCACTGTTTTCCTTAATATATAGTTTCATCATATTTTTACACTCATTACTTTTTTATTTTTCTGTACATTGAGGTGTATGAGGAAATGTTTTTTGCTGAACAAGATGTAGCGTTCACTGGTACTATGAAAATATTTACAAAACTGAACATGAAGTTCTTAGTTCAACATTCTGATCCAACTGCATGAATCTGCTGCCACGTCACGGCGAACCTCTCAATGGGTCCCCAACTTTTTATAGCCTTATAGGTGCCGTGCCACAGCAATAGTTGAAAGGTCAGGCGGGTGACCTGGTGCATCACAGCAGCCATGCTGCAAGGCGGAGTCCCCATGGCTTCACGTCACACTACTCCACAATTACAACACACGTAGGGATGGGCGAATCTACTCGCTAGGACTCGTTACTCGGCGAGTAGTAAGGGACTCGCAGGACTCGGTACTCTGCGAGTTTCCCAGTGATTACTCGCACGAGTCCAATGCAAATCAATATCAATCCTAGTTTTGTCAGAAACGCTGACAAAACTAGGATTGCCTTTGCTTGCATTAGACTCGGCTACTGTGCCAGTGATAGCAGGGAAACTCGCAAAGTAACTGCTGTTTCTTTGCAAGCCGAGTCCAGCTGTCTTCTCTGTGCAGCTCCAGGGTCCTAGAGCCCGCCTGCTCACAGAGATGATGTAGCAGAGCTGAGATTGTTCTCAGTCTGCTCATCCCTGTGCATAGACATCTATATCTATGCACAGGGGATGTAGCAGAGAGGACATCGCGTTTTGGACTACGTCGGACGGAAGAAGATTTTTTTAATTAAAGATGGAGTCCCTAATGGCTTTTTTTTTTTTATTTCAAATAAAAAATTTTCTCTGTGTTGTGTTTTTTTAACCCTTTATTGGAGATTCTTAGTGGCTGGGTCAAACGTGGCCTGACATTAAGAATCTCGGGCTTAATACCAGCTTGTATAACAAAGCTGGTATTAACCCCTTTATTACCCAGCGTGCTACCGCCACCAGGGCCGCTGGAAGAGCGGGGTTCAGCGCCAGAGGATGGCGCTTCAATGAACGCGCCATCTTCTGGGGCGGCTGCGGGCTGCAATTTGCAGCGGGGGGTGCCCAGAAAGCTTGGGCATCCCTGCGCTGCGGATTCCAGCCCCCAGCTGCGGAGCCCCACGCATTTTTTTAAATTATTTTATGAAATTCTGAGATTCTGACTCTGACTCTGAGACTCTGACTCTGAAATTCATGAAATAATAAAAAAAAAATGCGTGGGTCTCCGCGCAATTTCTATGTCTAGCCAGGTACAGCTAAGCAGCTGGGGCTGGAATCCGCAGCGCAGGGATGCCCAAGCTTTCTGGGCACCCCCCGCTGCAAATTGCAGCCCGCAGCCGCCCCAGAAGATGGCGCGTTCATTGAAGCGCCATCCTCTGGCGCTGAACCCCGCTCTTCCAGCGGCCCTGGTAGCGGTGGCACGCTGGGTAATAAAGAGGTTAGGGCCAGCTTTGTATTATCAGCTGGCCCTAAGCCCGAAATTTATGGCGGTCACGCCAATATTAGACATGACCGCCATGAATTTCTATTAAATTGTTTTAAAAAAAACACAACACAAAGAAAATTTTTTATTAGAAATAAAAAAAAAGCCATTAGGGATTCCATCTTTAATTAAAAAAATCCTCTTCCGTCCGACGCAGTCCAAAACGCGATGTCCTCTCTGCTACATCCCCTGTGCATTGATATAGATGTCTATGCACAGGGAATGAGCAGACTGAGAACAATCTCAGCTCTGCTACATCATCTCTGTGCACAGACATTCATGTCTGTACACAGGAAATGAGCAGACTGAGAACAATCTCAGCTCTGCTACATTAGGCAGCAGGCAGGCTCTAGGACCCTGGAGCTGGCAGCCAGCACACAGAGCAGACAGGACTCTTATCTGTGCGAGTTTCCCAGCGATTACTTACAAAGTAAACGAGTCCAATGCAAATAAATGACAAAACTAGGATTGCTTCAGGCTGAAGCTTCCGAGACACATCTGCGATTTGTAAATCTCACACTACTCGCTATTACTCGCTTCCCCATTCATTAACATTGGACTCGCTAGACTCGCAACGAGTAGCGAGTCCTGTGCTCGGACTCGCTAGAGTCAAGCGATTCCGAGTAATTTAGGATTCGCCCATCACTAGTTATCAGACTTTAACTAAGAGCAAAATTGGGAAAAGCCCCTCTTGCAATCTCCTGATAATTAAAACTGCCTGTACCAAATAGGAGTAATGCTGGGTCAAGTAAAACCTAGTGGCATAAGATCAATGTATGATTTTAGCATTTGTGGTCAATGTCTTTTTTTCTACAGTTAAAGGAAACCAACCACCTGTAAATCAGTGCCGCAGGTGAATGATGTGTGCAGCATGACAACGCTATTTGAGTTTTTCTGTCCCTCCAAAATGGGCTTGTCTTTCCGCCGAACCACCGTCCCACTCCCTCTCGTCCAGACTCATCCGGAGGGTTTGGCTTACAGCAGAAAGACAGACCCACAGGGAGGAATTAAAAAGAACTCCCAAATAGTGATGTAATGCTGCACATGTCAATCACCTGCTGCACTGATTTACAGGTTGTTAAATCCTGGTGGTTGGTTCACTTTAAAGGCTATTGCATACTGTCAGCTCCTTTTTTGGTTTTATTTGGACAAGTATTCCTCCCATTTACCCAGGTATTTTTAATTGGCAGGAGACTGCAAAAGGGTTTCTGCCTATTTTTGTCCTAATAATGTGGGAACATGTGGAAAGTGAGTTTTTCAGTTTCTTTGAGTTGTGTTGTTGCTGTGCGCCAGCCATTGCTGCTGGAATATGTCTGTGGAGTAGAGTCGCCTTAAGCTGTGGGGGTTTCAACTTCCAGGCTGGGTGCTGTGGGGCGCTGGGTTACCCGCCCTGATAGTGCACTGTGATTGCGGCAATGTTATGCAAATTGCGTTACACCTTTTAGGTTAGAACTCAGGAGTAGTGATGGCTGAACCCAAACTATAAAGTTTAGTGTCAGTACTGAACACCTAGTGTTCAGGCATGGACCCCGAACATGGACATCCCTGAGAATTCTATGTTACTGTTTGAGTTTGGCTGCGAGGGTTGTAAAAAAAGAGCAAAATGGTGATTAAAGCAGGAGAATTATACTTATCAGTCTCTGGCAGTCACACTTGCTTCCATGTCTCGCTCATTAACCTCGTGTATATTCACTTCACTGCACTTTGTCTCCAACAGCTAATGACAGACACTGACTCTCTGTGACAGCGTCTGTATTTGGCTGTTGCGCCCCCACCCATTGTGTCGGCATCTGTGATTGGTTGTCATATACAACTAACCTGCCATCATAGGTGTGTAAAAATAAATAATTACAAAAAAAGTTGCAAGGGACCCCTGTATTTTCGATTGTCAGCCAGGAAAAGCAGCCAACTATGGGCTGACACCCTGAGCTTCCTAGTTTTACCTTGGCAGGCAATTAAAAATACAGCAGAGCCCATTTTTTAAAAAAAATATTTCAATAAATAATAACAAAAAAAAATGTGTGAGCTTCGCCCTAATTCTGATTACCAGCCAAGGTAAAGCCAGGCTGCTGGGTGCTGGTAATCTCAGCATGGTGAGGCCCATAGGTATTGGCTCCCTCATGCTACAGAATACCTGCCCACAGCTGCCCTGAATTTGGAGCATTCATTCGAAGTACTAAATCCTGATGCTTTACCCTGCTCTTCTCGATTGCCCTGATGCGGTGGCAATTGGGGTAATATAAGAGTTTAATGTCAGCTTAGTACTCACAGCTTTCACCAAGCCCTAGATTGATAATTTGAATCAAGATATTCCAACAAATTTATAGGTACAATATATTCCCCTGCATTGTGCTTCAGCTTAATGAAATATATACTTTATTATACTCGAGTATAAGCCGACCTGAATATAAGTCGAGGCCGCCAATTTTGCCACAAAAAAACTGGGATAACTTATTGACTCAAGTATAAGCCTAGGGTGGGACCTGCAGCAGCCCACCATCCTGGTATATAGCTCCTCATCACTCTATATAGCCCCTCTTATCTGTTTATATATACCCTCATCACTGTATGTAGCCCCTCATCATTGTGTATAGTCCTTCATCACAGTATAGAGCTCCTCATCCTCGTATGTAGCATCCTTATCACTGTATATAGCCCCTCAACACTGTATATAGCCCTTTCATCACTGTATATAGCCCCTCATCATGGTATATAGCCCCTCATCACTGTATATAACCCCTCATCATGGTATATAGCCCCTCATCACTGTATATAGCCCCTCATCATGGTATATAGCCCCTCATCATGGTGCAATAGCACCTTATCACTGTACATAGCCCATATCACTGTATATAGGCCCCCATCCTGGTAAATAGCCCCATCACCATGGTATATAGCCCTCTAGCCTGGTACTTATCCCCCTTAACTTTATATAGCCCCATCACAGTATGTTGCCCTTATCACAGTATATGGCCCTCATCACTGAATATAACCCCCATTACAGTATTTGGCCCCCATTACAGTATGTAGCCCTGTTTAACTGTATGTGGCCTTCAATCACTCTGTGTGGCCCCCCAATCATGGTATGTGGCCTTTCATCACAGTATTTGGCCTCCCATCACAGTATGTGGCCCTCAATCACTGCATATAGCCCCTATCACAGTATGTGGCCCCCATCAAAGTATGTGGCCCTGAATCTCTCTGTGTGGCCCAAACAATCACTGTATGTGCTCTCTACATCACGGGAATATGCAGCACACCCCCGCTCATCTCCCAGCGCCAACTTCAATATTACATTACACTAATGAGCTGGCCCACATGACCTCCTACTGCCTTTGTAGCCCAAACCAGCCTCCTGAGCCTGAAGCAGCTAACCAGAGGGTCAGGATGCAAAAGGCGTTTGAGGATAAACCCAGAGACATGGTCACACCAGGCAAAACAGTGATAAACAAACAGCACAGGCACAGGAAACAAAAGTAAGTACAGGTGAAAAGAGATTTTAGCAAATGTGAGGCAAGCCAAAGCAAAAATATTACAGGGAAAACAGAGACCAAGCAAACAGAGCCCTGGATAGAATAGACATAAACTTTACTTTGGTTAAGGACCAAAAGGAGAGACAGACAGAGGTTGAATAGACAGACCAAACAGATAGAACCATGAAGCAAACAGAACAAGAACTAAAACCTCTATGCAAGAACAGCTGCCTGATACACTGACTACTGACACGGGATAGGACAGGGAATAAACAGTGCAGGTGATTCACCCAGGAGTCTATGGGAACTCGGAACCTGGGTGTGGAGTTGAGGGAGATGTCACTGGTGGCCCGCTTGAACCCGTATTCCTGGTGGTCAACTAAAAATTGGGGGAATAATTGAAAGGGAATAAAAAGAATAAAAGTTTGTCGTGACGTCAACTACAGATTCTGGTGATGTTCACAAGCGCTGCTGTCAGACTTCCGGGGACGATGGTATTGCAGCTTGGGTGGTACGGCTCCTTGCAGGTGGAGCCGGGTCCCCGGGGCAGGATAGCACGGCACTTGTTGTCGTGATGCTGGGTGTAGGTAGCGCAGCTGCGCTGCAGTTAGGAGACACGGAGGCCTTGTGACTCTGTACGTGTACTTTACTGAAACCGGTTCAGATGGCATTCAGGTTACAGTTTACACAGTCCTTTAATGGGTAGCTGGCTGGGTAATCACTGAGCAGGCTAAAGTCTCTGTGAGGCTCCCGTAGTATACCTTCTTTTGACTATCCTGCGTCCTGCTGCCTTTGCTTGCGCCTTCTTACTTTCCTTGTGCTGCCCTGCACAGTCCGCTTGTCTATCAGGCCCGTTGGGTGCTACGAGGTACCCTCCTTCTCTCTAAGGAGCTCGACCCGGTTCGGGCGATCCTGGTGGGGCTGCACGTCCTGGACAGGGATGTCGTGGTTGCTAAACTAACCCACGACTGACCGGTGTTGACGGCTCAAGGGTGAACTTGACTGTACCTGTCCTCAGAGCCGGCACTCCTTTGGTGGACTAGGATTCCCCTTGACAATGGAAGATCTGGCATGGGGTTTCCTCTTTCTTTTCCTGGGCCGCCCTTTTCTCTCTCAGGCGCCCTCCCTGGGAGCCTCAGGTTAACTTCACACTCCCCAATGACAGGAATACTGCACTCTGTCATGGGTGCAGTACCCCTACAAGTGGGGCACCACATAGGACAAAATAAATAAAAATTCCTTCAGAGTCATGATTCAACTCTTTATAGACAGAAAGAGACTTACCAGCAACAAGCAAATACAGCAGAACTGGAAGAGTTGAATGAGAAAGATCAGCATGCTGGCCAGGCACAGGTTGGTGCCTGCAGTGAGTATGATGGTGATTACCAGCTTTGCGTGTCACAGGTTGAAAATGATTGGGACATAATGATGCAACTATTTGGTACCAACAAGCAAGGTGGGTTTGCAACAGGCTGCAATAGAGTTTGCTGTCTATACAATTTCATCCTCTTTGCCATGTCACCCACTTCCACCCTCTTTGCCATGTCACCCACTTCCACCCTCTTTGCCATGTCACCCACTTCCACCCTCTTTGCCATGTCACCTACCAATGATCGTTTTATGTACTTGCATGTATTCCATATAGGTATAATCCTTTACATCTATTTGCCTCATACGTATTATGCCCCAGAGCATTATTGAGAGCAGCATCTTAGTTTTGTTTTGTATTTTTAATGCATTTCTGATAAAGATTTATATTTTAATGGACTTCCTTTCCTTGGCTTTACTAGAAATAAAATAATGGAAAAATAGTAATACTGATTCTTCTGAAAATATATGGATTGCATTAAGTTCAATGATATTATGATGTGTTCCAATTCTTTTGTCAGTATAGTGTATTAGAAACATATCTATTATAATAAAAGCCCTAAGCCAAATTCCGTCACTATGTAACGGTATCGCTACGTCACATCCGTGACAAACGCTCATCGTGGGTGATCCAAAATGGTCAACCTTTGGCGGTAGCGGGGCTTACAAAGCCCCACCACCGCCATCGGAAGCCTCTGCTGTGCCCGACACTCTCAGGTCTGTCACCACTGTCCGCCACCCCCCCCCCCCGCCATCACACTCCTCATCACACACCCCCCTGCCTCATTCAGCACCTCCACACAGACCCCCTGTTACTTCACATACAACCCCCCCCTCTCTCGTCAGCATGACACTCATACCCCCAATCATACCCTCATCTACACTCACGCCGCCATGTATACTTACCGCCACGCCATCGGAGCCTGTCCTCTTCCAAGCCGCTACACACGCCACCTCCATCGGATGCTCTTCTATGGAACGTCGCCGACGCCATCTTGGAGGTCCATCCCTCCTCTCCGGCGTCATCCAGCATCCAAGATGGCGTACGGGAAGTGTTGCGATATCTGAAACTCTCGCGATACTTCCCTGACGCCATCTTGGATGGGGCAAATACATAGTAAAAGACTGGCATCACCTTATGTCTAGGTGCAAGCAAGAAAAAGACTAACATTTAAAGTGAAAATCCGCTGCAACACTAGACTAGATAGGGAATAGCATAATGGCTGAATGTGAATAGCAGGGCTGTCTGCACAGCTAACAAGGACATAGGGAAAAAAACATGGCAGAAACTGCTTGTGAATCTAAGGAAAATTGAGAAATCTTAGCTTAAAGCTTTTGACTGAGCTCCCTTCCCCCGCCCGGTAGCCATGTTTGCTATCCATTTTATTGTAGTCATGTCCATTATAACCCCTCACAGCTGGTTTTAATTGTATATAGAGGCATACAAACCCACACATACAGCATTACACCACAAGAGAGGCACACGGTTAGGACCCGGTATAATGAGAAAAACTGTGACGTGGTTTTCGGGCTCTTGATGCAGCGGCCGCTGCTTTAAGCTATGATTTCTCAATTTTCCTTAGATTCACAAACAGTTTCTGCCATGTTTCTTCCCTATGTCCTTGTTAGCTGTGCAGACAGCCCTGCTATTCACATTCAGCCATTATGCTATTCCCTATACATACCTGTCTAGTGTTGCAGTGGATTTTCACTTTAAATCTTGGATGGGGCGACATCCAACATTGCGCCCGGAAAGTCTCGCGAGATTTCCCGGACGCCATCTTGCTTCTTGCCACAACCAATATGGCGTCCGGCAAATCTCGCGATAATTACCGGACGCCATTTTCTTTCTTGCATTCCTCAATTGCGTCCTGAAACTCTCGCAAGATCCAGTACGCCATTTTGAATGGCGCGGATTTTGAACCTTTACATCACGCCACCTTTCTCGCCATGGACGCTCATTTGCTCCGCCTCCTCAGTTTACCGGCTCTATGCCCTCCCTACTCCTGTGTAAAAGTAACAAGATAAGATGCTCTGGACATAATTGCCTTTATCTATAATATAAAGCCCGAAGCCACTTCCGGCCAAACCCGAAGCCACTTCTGTAGTGTTGTGGTCGGATATTCCTGACTCGGAAAGCCTCACTCGCATTAAACTCGGACCTGTATCTTTCAATGATACAGGTCACATTAATGCGAGTTTCTGGCATTAAACTCGCTTTCCGAGAGCAAACTCGCAATGCTTGCCCTCGGAAAGCGATTTTATCCATTTTTTTTCCCCACAGCCCAAAAAAAAGTGGTCAGCAAAAAGGAAATTTATTTTTTTTCAACAGCACAATACCCCCTCCCCCTTTTTCAACAAGAAAATACAATAAAAAAAAATTACAACAGCACCCCCCAGCCCAAAAAAAAAGGGGTCAGCAAAAAGGAAATTTTTTTTTCTCCAATAGCACCCCCCTTCCTGGGTCAACAAGAAAATTACAACAGCACCCCCCATCCCCAAAAAAAGTGGTCAGCAAAAAGGAAATTTTTTTTTTTTTCTAATAGCACCCCCACCTTTGGTCAACAAGAAAATACAATAAAAAAAATTACAACAGCACCCCCCCAGCCCAAAAAAAAGGGGTCAGCAAAAAGGAAATGTTTTTCCTTCCCAATTGCATCCCCCCCCTTGGTCAACAAGAAAAAAGAAAATACAAAAAAAAAAAAAATTACAACAGCACCCCCCCATCCCCCCAAAAAAAGGGTTCAGCAAAATGGGAATGTTTTCTTTCCAACAGCATCCCCTGCCCCCCCCCCTTGGTCAACAAGAAAACACAATAAGAAAAAAATTACAACAGCACCCCCCCAGCCCAAAAAAAAGGGGTCAGCAAAGAGGGAATGTTTTTTTTCCAATAGCACCCCCCCCCCCTTGGTCAATAAGAAAATACCAAAGAATAAAAAGTACAACAGCACCCCCCCAGCCCCAAAAAAAATGGTCAGCAAAAAGGAAATTTTTTTTTCCAATGGCACCCCCTCCCAATTTTTTGGTTTTTTTTTTGGTCATTTTGGGGAAAAAGTGACGAAGTCCAAAAACGTTTTTGGAGCTTTCACACACACAAGGGACAGTTTTTGGCACTCTTAAAAAAACGCATGTGGTTTTTTTCCTGCTAAAAATAACGCAAATTGTGTGTGAACAATGCCTGTATTATATATGTGATTATATAGGAATTATCAGTATTATATATATATGTGATTATATAGGAATTATCAGTATTATCTATGTGATTAAGTATGAATTAGTGAGTCGCGCCTATTCTGCAAGGACTCGCAACGCCATTGCGAGTGAGGTTTTGCGAGTCAGTGGCGCCTATTCTGCAAGGACTCGCAACGCCATTGCGAGTGAGGTTTTGCGAGTCAGTGGCGCCTATTCTGAAAGGACTCGCAACGGCTCGCAATGCCCGCTGCGCGGGCAATGCTTCACAGGTCG
Source organism: Allobates femoralis (assembly GCA_033576535.1). Classification (NCBI taxonomy): domain Eukaryota; kingdom Metazoa; phylum Chordata; class Amphibia; order Anura; family Aromobatidae; genus Allobates; species Allobates femoralis. The sequence continues at coordinate 14,748,941 of JARQOC010000003.1, forward strand.
CTTGGGCGCCGCTCGCCCACGGCCACAACGACGGAAGCAGCGAAAAGCGGGTGTTGCGAGTCGTTGCAGCAGCCCGAGCAATGCCCTATACACAGATTCTAGAATCCCGATGCAATCGCATCGGGCTCACAGCTGGTATTTACATAAGGACTTAAGTTTATATATTATTCAGCACCCTCCTGTTGCTTCTCTTTGGACTTAACCCTTTCCACATATATAAGACACCCTCTTGTTGGAGCCCTTTGGAATTAACCCTTTCCACATATATAAAGCACCCTCCTACTGGAGTCCTTTGGAATTAACCCTTTCCACCCTCCCTCCAGCAGGAGCCCTTTAGGATTAACCCCTTGGACATTTATACGGACTTTAGGATACGTTTATAAGTACTCATTTCTATAATTATTTATATAAGGACCTAAGTATACGTTGTTAAGCACCTTCCCGTTGAAGCCCTTTGGGATTAACCCTTCGGACACATATAAGGACATAAGGATACTTCTATAAGGACTTACATCAGTAACTCTTTACATAATAACATAAGTTTACATTATTAAGCACACTCCTGGAGCCGCACCTTTGGGATTAACCCTTCTGAGCTTTATAAGGCTAGAAGGCTGCGTCTTTAAGAACATCATCCCCTTACTATTTTGATTTTGCCATAAGTTTACATTTTTACCCACACTCAAGGAGCCACCCTTTGAGATTAACCCTTCGAACATATATAAGGACATTAGCCTACGTCTATACGGTCACTTTTCTATAGCTACAATCATATGAAAAAGTTTGGGCACCCCTCTTAATCTTACTCATTTTTTTTGTTTAAAATTTGACAGGTGCAAAAGTATGGGCACCTCAACAGAAAAGTGACATTAATATTTAGTAGATCCACCTTTTGAAAAAATAACAGCCTCTAGTCGCTTCCTGTAGCTGTTAATGAGTTCCTAGATCCTGGATGAAGGTATTTTTCACCATTCCTCTTTACAAAACAATTCCAGTTCAGTTAAGTTTGATGGTTGCCGAGCATGGCCAGCCCGCTTCAAAACATCCCACAGGTGTTCAATGATATTCAGGTCTGGGGACTGGGATGGCCATTCCAGAACATTGTAATTGTTCCTCTGCATGAATGCCTGAGTAGATTTGGAGCGGTGTTTTGGATCATTGTCTTGCTGAAAGATCCATCCCTGGCGTAACTTCAACTTTGACACTGATTCTTGAACATTATTCTCAAGAATCTACTGATACTGAGTGGAATCCATGCGACCCTCAACTGTAACAAGATTACCGGTGCTGTCATTGGCCGCACAGCCCCAAAGCATGATGGACCCTCCCCAAATTTGACAGTGGGTAGCAAGTGTTTTTCTTTGAATGCTGTGTTTTTGTGGCGCCATGCATAACGCCTTGTTGTATCACCAAACAGCTGAATCTTTGTTTCATCTGTCCACAGGACCTTCTTCCAAAATGAAACTGGCTTGTACAAATGTGCTTTTGCATACCTCAGGCGACTCTGTTTGTGGCGTGCATGCAGAAACGGCTTCTTTCGCATCATTCTCCCATACAGCTTCTCCTTGTGAGTGTGCGCTGTATTGTTGACCGATGCACAGTGACACCATCTGCAGCAAGATGATGCTGCAGGTCTTTGGAGGTGGTCTGTGGATTGTTCTTGACTGTTCTCACCATTCTTCTTCTCTGCCTTTCTGATATTTTTGTTGGCCTGCCATTTCCGGCCTTTACAAGAACTGTCCCTGTGGTCTTCCATTTCCTTACTATGTTCCTCACAGTGGAAACTGACAGGTTACATATCTGAGACAACTTTTTGTATCCTTCCCCTGAACAACTATGTTGAACAATCTTTTTTTTTAAGACCATTTGAGAGCTGTTTTGAGGAGCCCATGATGCCACTCCTCAGAGAAGATGCAACTAGGAGAACAACTTGCAAGTGGACACCTGAAATAGCTTTTCTCATGATTAGATACACCGGGCTATGAAGTACAAAGCTCAATGAGGTTACCAAACCAATTGAGTGCTTCAGTAAGTCAGTAAAAAGTAGTTGGGAGTATTCAAATCATGAAAATCAGAAGGGTGCCCATATTTTTGCACCTGTTAAATTTTGAAATAATGCATATTTCACATCTTTGGTTAGTGCAATAAACCTCATTTCAATCCTGAAATATTTCTGTGTCCATCAGTTATTACATATATCACACTGAAATAGCTGGTGCAAAAACCCAATTTTAAACAAAAAAAAAGAGTAAGATTAAGAGGGGTGCCCAAACTTTTTCATATGACTGTATTTATATAAAAGACCTAAGGATACCTTATTAAGTAACCTCCTGCCGGAGCCCTTTGGGATTAACCCTATTAACTTATATAAGGACATAAGGATACTTCTCTACGATCTTACTTCTGTAACTATTTACATTAGACCATAAGTCTACGTTATTAAACACACGTTATTACGCACTATCCATAAGTAACTAAGGACTTTTCCATAACGTATTAACCACATTCCTAGAAGATTCTTTTGGGACAAACTACTCTCCTTCTAATGTCAATACGCCTACGTATTTACACCCAATCCAGACCTACAGATTTGGAAGATACCCATCTGCTTCTTAAGTACATAAGCATCATTTTTATGCACAATCTTGGTAGACTACTTTGCTATTCACCCATCGCATTTATCTATGTCAATACCGACATAAGCATCGCTTATTAAGCTCTATCCTGCACTCCACCTTTTGAATTACCCTCTCAGATTCTTCAATATTCTATAAGCTCATACAGAAAATCATTAGCACATCAGCATCGCTTATAACGCACACACCATATTTTCCTACCAACCTAGGCATACCCTATTCTACACTTTCTACAAGCACACCTTTGGAACTCTGCCCACAGATTCCTACATAGTTATTATAATAATAATAATAATTTATTCATTTATATAGCGCTATTAATTCCATAGCACTTTACATACATGAGTAATGCTGTCTCTCTTGAAGCTCACAATCTAAACATCCTATCAGTATGTCTTTACAATGTGGGAGGAAACCGGAGTGCCCGGAGGAAACCCACGCAAGCACAGGGAGAACATACAAACTCCTTGCAGATGTTGTCCTTAGTGTCCTGGTGGGAATTGAACCCAGGACTTCAGGACCCCAGTGCTGCAAAGGCTGCAGTGCTAACCACTTGAGCCACCGTAGTTAGTAAGTATAACTATTTAAGCTGCACCCAGGACAACACCTTTCTTCATCACCCCTCTGATTCATAAGCACATAGCCATACGTATATAAGCATAATCCAGGAGCACTCCTTTGGGACATACCCTTCTGCTTTACGACACCTCTACATATGTGCATACGTACATACACATCCTTTCTCTCTTGATTCCTCCAAGACCCCTTCTGAAACGCCTCTTACCCCCCAACACTCTCACTCTCTGCTATCTGCTGTCACACTCGCTTACCAGTGCCAACATGAGTCCTCCCAACAAGTATGCCAATGATACCGAGAGGAAAGCTGCTTCTTCACTACATCAAAGAAAATGCCATGCTAACAAGACTCCTGAGGAAAAACAACATCGCCTTGACACCATGAAGGCTTATTTCCAACAACGCGTCACACACGAGTCCCCCAAGTCTAAAACCATTAGATTAGCACAAGCAGCCTCTGTACATCATCGACACCAACGACATACACCTTCAACCTCTACATCCTTAGGACACTCACAACTCCAAGCTTGCACTTCTGCATGTGCGACCACTCCCTGCCACACGTCAACGTCTTTCCCGTTCACCATCATCCATCCAGAACACTCTCTTTCCGCCCTTTCGATACCCCTTTCACTCAATACAGACTCCCACTTTCTGTACACTCAAGCTCTTCCAGTAAGCCACACTCAAGTCCCACCACCACACACACGACTAATATACATCAGTCTCATCAATAGCCCCACTGCACTGTTAGCACATCCTCTTCCACTACATGCTAAAGATTTCACTCATGATGAAAGTACTATTATAGAACACAGCTGTGGTTCAATTAACCATGTATGTCAACATTGACAAACTTTGTATTTTATCGCTGAGACACCTATTGATAACAATTTTACCCTCTGCTGTCATAAGGGTAAAGTCCATGTACCCATACTACAATATCCTGATGTCTTTACACGTTTGCTCGAAGGACAAAGTGAATTTAGCAAAAAGTTCATGGACAACATTAAAAGCATTAACAGTTCGTTTGCTTTTGCCTCTATGTGTGCCAATATTTCACCACCCCCTGGATATGGCCCATACTGTTTCCGCATACATGGACAGATCTATCATCGAACTGGATCACTACATCCCTCTGACGACCAACTCCCAGCATTTGCCCAACTTTACATTCTCGATACCGCTAGCGCAAACGAACAACGCTTACAATGTAAAGAAAATAAAAAATGTCATCCTTTCTTTGATGAACATTATTGCCCTTCAAATACAAACTATAAATCCTTTTGTGGCAGCTTATCAAATGTTACGCGATGTGGAAGAACAAGAACAAATTAAAGCTCTACAAAATGGAACTGTCATGCCAAATATCACCATGGCTATTAAACAAGATCGTACTCAAGACCCTCGACGCTACAATAATCCCACTGTCAGTGAAGTCGCCGTCATGTTTCAAAATGACAATGGTGAGCCGCCATTCAATAGAGACATATTAATTCATTTAAACCTGATCCCCACAACCCTTTAGCTCCAAAAACACAATAAATTAGCATTCTCCATAGCAATTTGGATGCCCTCCTCTATCCGATATTTTTCCCTTATGGAGACCAAGGATGGCATGATGGACTCAAACAACAAGGCAAGACTCCACGCAGGATCACACAACTTCAATACTTTTGCTATATGTTATCTGTCAGAAATTACTTTAATCCACTCCTGATGGTAATCTAACACAGCAATACTTAGTAGATGCTTGTCAAAATCGAGGCTAATCGCCTACATTACATCCGAAAGCACCAAAATGATTTAAAAGTGGAGGATTACTGCCTACTTCAAGAACATTTACTCACAAAATCTATTCAAAAGGGCATCCCTATTGGAAAAACTGTCATTTTACCATCTTCTTTTGAAGGCAGTGCCAGAAACATGCAACAGCAGCTACCAGGATGTTATGGCTATTGTGACAAAGTATGGTCGACCTGACTATTTATTACCATGATGTGTAATCCAAAGTGGAGTGAGATTGCTACAAATTTAGAACCATGGCAATGTGTTGAACACAGACCAGACTTGGCTGCACGCGTCTTTAAAATTAAACTGGATTTCCTCTTAAAAGACATTAGCAGTGGATTATTTGGAATCGTCACTGCAATGGTCCATGTCATTGAATTTCAAAAGTGTGGTCTCCCACACGCTCACATTTTAATTATTCTTGATAGCCTGTCTAAATTACAGACGGAGGAGGACATAGACAATATAATATAGGCTGAAATTCCCGATGCTACATACTACCCCCAGCTCCATAACATTGTTCTTCAACACATGATTCATGGTCCCAGTGGAGAACACAATCCTAATTCTCCCTGTATGGATCTTGGAAAGTGTAGCAAAGGTTTCCCGAAACAACACCAAGAATATACCATCAAAGAAAAGGATGGCTATCCCACTTACCGCAGACCCATTGGCAAAACATATGAACACCATTCTAAGACTATTGACAATTCATGGGTAATTCCATATAACCCATTTTTACTCACAAAATACAAGTGCCATATTAATGTAGAAATATGTGCTTCCATACAAAGTGTAAAATATTTATTTAAATATGTTTACAAAGGACATGACAAAGCCAATATTCAAATTTCCCAAAATAACATCCAAAATGATTAAACACACCAATTTGTGGATTCCAGATATGTTAGTGCACCTGAAGCTGCATGGCGATTATTTGCTTTTCCTATGCATAAACAATCTCATGCCATCATTCGCCTAGCGGTTCATCTGCCTGATTCTCAACCACTATATTTTCATGAGGATGACTCTGCAGACAACATCCAACTCAAGCTCAATACCAATTCAACACTTATGGCGTATTTCAGCCTTAATAAGATCAACCACAATGTACATCACTATTTCTACTGCGAAATTCCCGAATACTATGTTTGGAAACAAGGCACATGGGAACACAGAAAACGAGGGTGATCTCACAGTTCTTGGAAGAATGTATACTGTAATGGTACCTTTACACGCCGCCACAACAGGATGGATACCAACGGCAACTTCACGTGCACGAGCACAGCCGAACGGTTACCAACGGGAACCGCACCCTCTTTACACGCCGCCACAAGGTGCGCTACGCCACGCTACATCTACAGCTAGCTACATCGCCGGGTGTCGCAAGTAGCCATCTGTAGCTCAATTACACACCGCTATAACCAGCTACTATGGGCGGACCTGGTGCAGCAGGGACAGCACATAGGCGTGCCACAATTGAGAGTACGAGCCGTCCGTACGCTGATAGGACAAAGCAATAACATCCTGATTGGCCAGGCATCGCAGGAGGCTGAGTAATACAGCACGCTCGAGCGATTGTGTAGTGTGACTCGTCAGCTCCTTAAATATGCCTCCCTAGGCAGCGACTACCAATCGTCATGCAGCAGCTTCCACCAATGATCGCACATGGGGCGTGGTAACACGGAGCCAGGGTCACGCCTTAGCTACATTGCAGGCTGTCCCGAGTTCCCTTCCGTAATGTCTTTACACGCCGATACAGCTCGCTACAATCGGCGATGTAGCCATATGTTTATGGGCAGTGCACGGATACAGAGGTATCTGTAGCCGGCTGTGTCGTCCCGTCTTCACACGCCGCTACTACGGGCGATATTGGCGCTACAAGCTACATTTGTAGCCTGTAGCGGGTTGTATCCATCCTGTTGTGGCGGCGTGTAAAGGTACCATTAGTGTGAAAGACCAAGAACGCTATTATTTACGTTTGTTGTTATTGCATGTAAAAGCTGCTACAAGTTTTGACAGCATTAAAACCGTCAATGGAGTTACGCATTAAACATTTAAGGATGCTGCATTAGCACTCGGATTATTATTCGATGATAGCATCTGGAGAAATACTTTAATAGATGCCTGCATTCTTAACATGCCTTCCCAACTTCGAGACATATTTGCTTACATCTGTATTTTTTGCCCCCCCACTAATCCACTTGAATTGTGGAATGAATTTAAGGAGCATTTTATACAAGACTACAGTCATACATACCACAGCAACACTAAAGATTGTATCGATTGTGAAGGATATGCTATGAAAGATGTCCAAGATGTGCTCATAGTCCATGGAAAAACTTTTGCTGATTTCAATTTATCACGCCCAGCAAAAAATAAAAAACACATCCTTCAACAATATGATAAGGACCGAGTTAACAAAAGCTGCAGAGATGAAAGAAACTCTTAATCAGGAGCAACTTTTTGCCTACGATGTCATTACTCAAGCACTACAAAACAGCAGTTTAACACCAAAGTGCTTTTTTCTTGACGGACCTGGTGGCAGTGGAAAGACCTACCTATACCATCTTCTTACACATCATCTAAGGGGACAAGGAGACATTGTGTTACCTGCAGCCACTACAGGATTAGCGGCTAACTTGCTACAAGGAGGCCAAACAATCAACTTTTGAATGGCATACCTATTCCGATCAACGAAACATCCGTTTCCAGGATTAAAAATGATACAAATGCAGGAAAGCATTTACAGAGTACAAAACTTTTTATTATTGATGAGTGCACTATGGTCCAAAAACATGCATTGAATGTGATCAATAGACTTCTACGGGACATCATGACAACAAATGTTGCTGAAAAAAATAAAACACCGTTTGGAGGTATAGTTATCGTTCTTGGAGGAGACTTCAGACAATGTCTTCCCGTCATCGCTCATGGAACAAGAACATACATTGTAGATTCCTGCATTAAATATTCACAACATTGGCAACATTTTACTAGACGACCGCTATTCAACAACATGCGCTCCACTGATCCTGAATACAGCAGTTGGTTAAACTTGGAAATGGTGAGCTGTCTAATGAATACAACCTTGGAGATGATGTTATTGAAATTCCTCCAGACATGCTCTGCACTTGCTCTATAGTAACCGACATCTTTGGAGACAATATTTGCATTGATGTTCATGACAAACACAGCGCAAACACTGCTGCATCACATGCTACACTAAAAAAATGACGACGTTGATTTTCTGAACTCCAAAGTAATGGATCGCATCAGTGGTGATTATACTGTCTATACAAGTGATGATTCTGTCGATGCTGATAAAGCAGAGGTATGTGAAAACTACCCAGTCAAATTTTTAAACTCACTGACACCATCAGGAATGCCATCACATCTCTTACAACTTAAATTTGGCACCATTGTCATGCTATTAAGAAACCTAAACACCAAGAAATGTCTCTGCAATGGCACTCGCCTCATTGTCACTGCCTTACTCCGCAACATCATACAGGCTAAAGTGATTACTGGCTCAGCTGAAAGAGACATTGTATTTATTCCACGCATTGATTTGTGCCCTTCAGAGACTGGGTTACCTTTTAAATTAAAACGTCGACAGTTTCCTGTAAAACCTGCTTTTGCTATGACCATTAACAAATCCCAAGGACAGAACCTCAATCGAGTTGGCATTCTTTTACCAGAACCTGTATTTGCCCATGGACAATTGTATGTTGCATTCTCCAGAGTAAAGCAAAGCAGCAACGTTAGGATCAAAGTGGTGGATACACCACTACATGGACAATTACTACCTAATAGCCCAAAAGTCTTCACTAGAAATGTAGTTTACAAAAATGTTCTACTTTAAACTATTTAGGTTGGTCCTGGAATGGATAGATATATAGATATATAAATGATAGTAACATTCTAAATAGATATATAGATAATAGACTTCTATACATAGCTTGATACATGTTATATATATAGATATTCTAAGTAGATAGATATATCATACACAAATTATCTCTTTCACATATATGTCATAGACACATTTAGATGCATAGAAACATACATAGGTAAAGGTATATATAGATTGAAAAAAAAATTATGCACACATACATAGATTTCAACTACATAGATAACACATAACTTAGGTAATAATAATAATAATAATAATATTTGTATTCATTTACAGTCATATGAAAAAGTTTGGGCACCCCTCTTAAATCTTACTCTTTTTTTTGTTTAAAATTGTTTTTTTGCAACAGCTATTTCAGAGTGATATATGTAATCCTTCTGATTTTCATGATTTGAATACTCCTAACTACTTTTTACTTTGACTTACTGAATCACTAAATTGGTTTGGTAACCTCATTGAGCTTTGTACTTCATAGCCCGGTGTATCCAATCATGAGAAAAGCTATTTCAGGTGTCCACTTGCAAGTTGTTCTCCTAGTTGCATCTTCTCTGAGGAGTGGCATCATGGGCTCCTCAAAACAGCTCTCAAATGATCTTAAAAAAAAGATTGTTCAACATAGTTGTTCAGGGGAAGGATACAAAAATTTGTCTCAGAGATTTAAGCTGTCAGTTTCCACTGTGAGGAACATAGTAAGGAAATGGAAGACCACAGGGACAGTTCTTGTAAAGGCCAGAATTGGCAGGCCAACAAAAATATCAGAAAGGCAGAGAAGAAGAATGGTGAGAACAGTCAAGAACAATCCACAGACCACCTCCAAAGACCTGCAGCATCATCTTGCTGCTGATGGTGTCACTGTGCATCGGTCAACAATACAGCGCACACTCACAAGGAGAAGCTGTATGGGAGAGTGATGCGAAAGAAGCTGTTTCTGCATGCACGCCACAAACAGAGTCACCTGAGGTATGCAAAAGCACATTTGGACACGCCAGTTTCATTGTGGAAGAAGGTCCTGTGGACTGATGAAACAAAGATTGAGTTGTTTGTTCATACAACAAGGCGTTATGCATGGTGCCACAAAAACACAGCATTCAAAGAAAAACACTTGCTACCCACTGTCAAATTTGGGGGAGGGTCCATCATGCTTTGGGGCTGTGTGGCCAATGACAGCACCGGGAATCTTGTTAAAGTTGAGGGTCGCATGGATTCCACTCAGTATCAGCAGATTCTTGAGAATAATGTTCAAGAATCAGTGTCAAAGTTGAAGTTATGCCGGGGATGGATCTTTCAGCAAGACAATGATCCACAACACTGCTCCAAATCTACTCAGGCATTCATGCAGAGGAACAATTACAATGTTCTGGTATGGCCATTCCAGTCCCCAGACCTGAATATCATTGAACATCTGTGGGATGTTGTGAAGCGGGCTGTCCATGCACGGCGACCATAAACTTAACTGAACTGGAATTGTTTTGTAAAGAGGAATGGTGAAAAATACCTTCATCAAGGATCCAGGAGCTCATTAACAGCTACAGGAAGCGACTAGAGGCTGTTATTTTTTCAAAAGGTGGATCTACTAAATATTAATGTCACTTTTCTGTTGAAGTGCCCATACTTGATCTCCTTAGATTGCTAAGTGAGGGCGTTAGTCTGGGGGTTCTAACAGAAAAAATGAATGATCATTTATATGTTGAAACCCCACAGTGTCCATTGTTTCATGCTTTCCTAAGGTTCACAAACAAACTTTTCCTCCACCAATGAGACCCATTGTTGCAGGAATTGGAGGGTTAAATGAGAACCTTTCCAGCTGGTTAGATTCCATGCTGCAGCCTTTACTGCACATATCCATGGGATCTATTAAAGATACAAAGGAATTGTTGAGTGAGATTTGTCATTTGGAGTGGAGGCGTGGGTACAGGTGGATCACCTGTGATGTGGTCTCTCTGTACTCATGCATCCCTCATGATAGAGCCATCAGTGTTCTTACACATATTCTGTCTGAGTCTGACATCTATACTGAGGATACAAAAATGTTTATGATCATGTGTTTAACATACCTCCTAAAAAGCAATTATTTCCAGTTTGACTCAGAGTATTATCTTCAGCTTTGCGGATGCCCTATGGGCGCTAGTTTCTCACCGTCATTAGCAAATATCTATATGATGGCGTGGGAACAACTTTACATCCAGTGTGAAGACAATCCTTTCCTGGACTATGTGATTTGGTGGGGGAGGTACCTCGATGATGTCATCCTCATTTGGAAGGATGACAGTGATGTGCCTCCCCCCCAATCTCCCACATTCATGAATTTCACAAAATACATCAATACAAATAGCGAGAACATCCGCTTTACTGTTGATGTTCATGATGAATGTACCCCCTACTTGGATGTTCTGCTGCAGGGCTGTGCGGATTCAGGCACTATTCAGACTGCGCTGTACCGCAAGCCCATCAGCGGTAATACCATTTTACATGCCGCTAGTTGCCACCCGCGACATGTAACGGGGAACATACCAAAAGGTGAATTTATCAGAGCTAGGAGAGCCTGCTCAACTGAGCAGAGCTTCAATCATGAAACTAATATAATGAGTGAACGACTGTGCAGCCGCGGCTATTCTCCGCATGATGTGAGTCACGCTTTACAACAGGTTAGGCTCAGACCCCGTAGATCACTATTAAACACGGAGGATTCTCCTCGTAATACTGGGACACATAACACTGACATTGCAACAAGTAGCGGTGCTTGTTTTATATCCCATAATAAACTTATTCCAACATTCTCTACATGCTACAGCAAAGATTACAACGAGATCATCAAAACCATCCATAAATACATTCCTATGTTACATGAAGATCCCACACTAAAAGAAATCCTGTCTGAAGGATACAGATGTGTGCCGAGAAAATCATTAACTATCGGCAATATCTTGTCTCCATCCCAGTTCCCCCACACTACTACAATGCCCACCTGGCTGTCTACTAAGGGGAGCTACCCCTGTGGTGGGAACAGGTGTGGTCTCTGTCGATACATGCAGATATCCAAGCAGTTTTCCAATCGGATTTCTGGACGAAGTTACACCATAAATAATTACATGAACTGCAACACTAGTCATCTGATATATATGGCATCATGCACTATTTCTAATAAAGACTATATGTGGGATGTACTACTAGATCTTTAAAAATACGCCTGGGAGAGCATATTACCGCGTCCAATCCAAACACCAGAGCCTCCACTAGAAATCTATCTGGGCTGTCCAGACACTTTAAAGACGTACACAATGGAGATATGTCCAGCCTGCGTGTTATGGGTATCGATAGAATCAATAAAAACAAAAGGGGAGGGGACTGGGAGCGACAAGTCAGATGTAAAGAATTTTTCTGGATAATGACATTGAATGTGAGAGTTCCCAATGGACTCAACTACAAAACCGATGCAACTTATTTTTATTGATATTATATGATATGGAATAATGCAATATATGTAAATTTTACTGGAATAAGTTGCATTGGTTACTAATATAGGTTGGTTTGCTATATTATACTTGCAGGATTGCTCCAAAAACCTGCATATCATGAGTTAACTAACTCCTTTAGCATTTAATTAGGACAGCTGTGTCTGAGGGGCAGGGTTTTATCTGTATATAAGGATTGTTTGCACTCATTTTTGTTATGCTGTAGATAAAGAGCTGTCGTTCGAAACGCGTCCAGCCTATCTTGGGACTGCGTTCCCATTTTTACATGCAACAACTAATTTTATGCCTTAATGACGTGATTTAATAAAGAAGAAACTTTTATATGGAGTTCTGTCTGGTGCTGGATCCTTTACTTCTACATTGTGGACTTCTACAGACAGTCAATCCAGGCACCACCGGTCCATTGGAATTGGGTGAGCACATATCTCCATTCCCCTTCTCCTACTAGAAACCATACTTTTGCACCTGTCAATTTTTGAAATAATGCATATTTCCCATTTTCGGTTAGTACAATAAACCTCATTTCAATCTTGAAATATTTTTGTGTCCATTAGTTTTTACATATATCACACTGAAATAGCTGTTGTAAAAAACAATTTTATACAAAAAAAAAAAAGAGTAAGATTAAGAGAGGTGCCCAAACTTTTTCATGTGACTGTATATAGCACTATTAATTCAATAGCACTTTACATACATCAGTAATCCTGTCCCTCTTGAGGCTCACTATGTAAACATCCTATCTACATAAACACATACCGTGTTTCCCCGAAAGTAAGCCCCCCCGATTGTAAGGCCGCCTAGGGATAAAGGGGGGGCATGCTAATGTAAGGCCTCCCCCGAATATAAGGCCTTACAACTGGGGGGGGCTAATGTAAGGCCCCTAGCGGGGGGGGGTGGAGAGCGGGCGCGGGTCACACGTCACGTGCGCCCGCTCCTTAGATATGCACTGCATCCCCCTGTCAATCAGCGGCAGGGGGAGCAGTGCATTATGTATATGGGCCCCTTCCTGCTGGCACACTACCCCCCAGCCGGTGTTCTGAGGCCCCCCTGCTGCTGCTCACATCTTACCCTCCAGAGTCTTCTTGCAGCAGCCAGCGCATCGGTCCTCCGTTCCCGTCCTCAGCTGTCTCCCGGATCATGTGACCAGTCGGTCGCAGATGACGTCATGCGCTGCGACGGGTCACATGATCCAGGAGACAGCCGAGGACGGAGAACCAACGCGCTGGCTGCTGCAAGAAGACGCTGGAGGAGGTAAGATGTGAGCAGCAGCGGCAGCAAAGGGGGGGAGCTCATGGGGGGCTCAGAACACTGTTCGGGGGCAGTGTGCCAGCAGGAGGGGGCCTGTATGCCACACTGCTGGGGCTGTATGCCACACTGCTAGGGCTGTAACCACACTGCTGGGGCTGTATCCACACTGCTGGGGCTGTATCCACACTGGCTGGGGCTGTATCCACACTGGCTGGGGCTGTATCCACACTGGCTGGGGGCTGTATCCACACTGGCTGGGGGCTGTATCCACACTGCTGGGGCCTGTATACCCTGTGTACCTCACTGCTGGGCTGTATACCACACTGCTGGGGGCTGTATACCGGGGTGGCGGTCTGCTGCATTTCCCACCCTCGGCTTATACATGAGTATATACAGTGTGTGTGTGTGTGTGTATGTGAGTAGGCTGGGGCTGCCAATATAAGACCCCCCCAAAAGTAAGACAGGGAGCCACTTTTGGCCCCCAAAGAAATGTAAGACAGGGTCTTACTTTCGGGGAAACACGGTAGGTGTGATACACTAATATTGAGAATTATGTATAAATGCAACACACATTAAGTATAAGAGGGGAGATGTGTATCATCAAAATTCTTACATTGGGTGATATGAACCCGGATGTAAAGCTCCAGCATCATATTTGCTGCTGCGATATGTTATTTCCTCTTATAACAGGGTCGGGTTTTTGTGAACAGCTAAAGAGATGGGGGGGATGGCTGTTCACCACATCTCCATCTCAAAGTGTGCTGCTCACAGTGCCACACAACACATGCTCAATGTCAAATCACCACCCTCCCAATGCGATAGCATCGGGCCTTAATCTAGTTATATATAATTAACAAATCTATATGATGGTAATCATCAATTAACTATATAACGATGGATGTAATATGGAGTTAATTATGATAAAATGCTATTATTTTCTGCAGTGGCAACTTTAGAGAATACAGACATCTCTTGACATTCATTTTTGCCATTAATGATATTAACAGTAATCCAGCCATTCTTCCAAACATCACCCTGGGATATCATCTGTACGATTCATGTGGAAATGTGAATAAAGTTATCAAGGATGTTCTGCAGATAATGTCCGGACACTCAGTAACAGCTCCTAATTATTCATGTATGGACCATGGTAATGTAGCTGGTTATATAGGAGACAAAGAGTCTGCCACCACCCTGCCAATGGCCCAGTTATTGGGTATGTACGGATATACACAGGTGAGTCCTGATTAAGGGGAATCTAAAGAGGTGTAACTGGATAGTGCAGATGCACAAGCAACCAGATGACTAATAAAGCTTAGTACACTGTTCTTTTTAACTGGGACACATGCATCTTGATTAGAAATGGGCAATCCTGCACATGTTCAAGTTCAGCAGGGCTGGACTGCCTTTTTTTTAAATCTCGGTTTGGGACAGGACTTGACCTGAACTTGAACCTGAACCCGGAACCTGGACTTTACAGTCATTAAATGGTGTCTAGGGGGGATGGGGGCTGTAAAAGAAAGCAAAACATTGATTAAAGCAGCAGCATTATATTTACTAATTAACATCCAGTTTAATCACTGGACTCTGCCTCCATCAGCCAATCACAGATGCCCATTCTCTGACAGTTTCTGGAATTGGCTGTTGCGGCTCAACCATTGTGCCGCATCTGTGATTGATTGGCATTGGCAATAAACCTACCATCATAGGGGTGTAAAAAGAAATCATTTTAAAAAAATTGCATAGGGCTTTGCTGTATTTTTGATAGTCAGCGCAAATAAAGCGGACAGGTATTAACTGCTTCCCCAAGTTGCCTGTTTTTTTTTTTTTTGCTGGCAATCAAAAATACAGTGGAGCCCATTATTTTTTTTTTAATTATTTAAATAAATAATAATAATAATAATAATAAAGCTTTATTTATATAGCGCCAACATATTCCGCAGCGCTTTACAATGTAGGGTTAGCGTACAGAAAATATACAGTAAGTAATTACAATAGAGAACAAATAAAGTACAATCATTGGATACAAAAACAATAGGCATAGAATCAATGTGAAAAAAAATACAATAAATAAAGCAAGAAATGAAGGTGACCCTGCTCAAAAGAGCTTACAATCTACAACGGGATAGGGGTTGTACAAGGTGTCGGGGCTTATTGCACTGGTGGTCCAGGCATCTTGAGGAAATGGGGTATAGGGCTAAGCTTACATGAATGGTCATCAGTCTGTGTAGACCTTTATGGTTTGGTGGAGTTTGTAGAAGAATAATGTCCAGAGGATAGCCCATTCACTGTCTACAGTACAATGGACATGTTAGGGAGTATGATAGGCCGCCTTAAAAAGATGCGTCTTTAGGGATCGTCTGAAGCCATGCAAGTTGTGGATAGTCCTGATTTCTTTGGGTAAAGCATTCCAGAGGTTTGGTGCAGCTCTGGAAAAGTCTTGGAGCCGGGAGTGGGAGGATCGGATTAGTGCAGATGTTAGTTGAAGGTCATTTGAGGAACGTAGAGAGCGGGTGGGGTGATAGACAGAGATGAGGGAGGAGAGGTAGGGGGGAGCTGCACTGTGAAGAGCTTTGTGGGTAAGAACAAGCAATTTGAATTTGATCCTGTAATATACGGGCAGCCAGTGCAATGACTGGCACAGAGCAGAGGCATCTGAGTAACGATTGGCCAGATGGGTGATCCTGGCTGCTGCATTAAGGATGGACTGGAGAGGAGAAAGTCTGGTGAGGGGGAGGCCGCTTAATAGAGAGTTGCAATAGTCAAGGCGGGAATGGATTAGGGCCACGGTGAGGGTTTTTGTTGTTTCCAGGGTGAGAAAGGGGCGGACTCTAGAAATATTCTTCAGGTGTAAGCGACAGGAGCGGACGAGAGATTGCGTGTGGGAGGAGAAGGAGAGATCGGTGTCAAATATAACACCCAGACAGCGAGCCTGCTGTCTAGGCGTTATCGTGGTGCCGCACACCGAGAGAGAGATGTCCGATTTAGGGAGTTTAGTGGATGGGGGGAGCAGAAGAAGTTCAGTTTTGGAAAGGTTTAGTTTCAAATAGAGAGTGGACATGATATTGGAAACTGCAGCTAGACAGTCATTGGTGTTCTTTACTACCGCAGGGGTAAGGTCAGGGGCTGAAGTGTATAGTTGAGTGTCATCAGCATAAAGATGGTACTGGAAGCCAAATCTGCTGATGGTCTGTCCAATCGGGGCCGTGTAGAGAGAGAAGAGGAGAGGGCCAAGGACTGAACCCTGAGGGACCCCAATAGTGAGGGGAAGAGGGGGGGAAGTGGAGCCAGCAAAAGATACACTGAAAGAGCGGTCAGAAAGATAGGAGGAGAGCCAGGAGAGAGCAGTGTCCTTTATGCCAATGGAGTGCAGCATAGAGAGTAGGAGCTGATGGTCGACAGTGTCAAAAGCTGCAGAGAGATCAAGGAGAATAAGCAGAGAGTGGTCACCATTACGTTTTGCTGTCAGAAGGTCATTGGTCACTTTGATGAGGGCAGTTTCTGTGGAGTGAAGGGGGCGGAAACCAGACTGTAATGGATCTAGAAGAGAGTGAGCAGAGAGGTAACGGGTGAGGCGGGAATAGACCAGGCGCTCCAAGAGTTTAGAGATGAAGGGGAGATTGGAGACTGGTCTGTAGTTATTTGTGCAGGTTGGGTCGAGAGTGGTTTTCTTTAATAATGGAGTAATGATCGAGTGTTTGAAGGAGGAGGGGAAAATGCCAGAAGAGAGGGAGAGATTGAAGATTTTGGTTAGATGAGTGGTGACGACTGGAGAGAGGGACTGGAGCAGGTGTGAGGGAATGGGGTCGGTAGTGCATGTGGTGGGACGAGAGGAAGATAGGAGCCTGGAGACTTCTTCTTCTGTGACTGGGTCAAATGTGGAGAGTGAACCGGAGGGGATGTGAGGAAGAATGGGGGTGGCAGTGCTTGGAGGCTGAGAGCTGATTTCCTGGCGGATGTTGTCTATTTTATCCATGAAGTAGGAAGCCAGGTCATCAGCAGAGAGGTCGGTGATGGGGGCCTGCACTTTAGGACTGAGGAGAGAGTGAAAGGTGTCAAAGAGTTTTTTTGGATTGTTGGATAGTGAGGAGACCAGGGTGGTGAAGTAGGTCTGTTTGGCAAGGTGAAGGGCAGAGTTGTAGGTTTTTAGCATGAATTTATAGTGGATAAAGTCTCCTGGTGAGCGAGTTTTCCTCCATAGGCGTTCAGCACTCCTGGAGCATCGCTGGAGGAATCGGGTTTGTGATGTGAGCAAGGGCTGTTTTGTTCTCTGTTTGGAGGTTCTGCGGGTGAGGGGCGCTACTTGGTCCAGGGAGCTTCTGAGAGAGTCATTGTAGTGATTTACTGCCTGATCTGGAGAAGAGATTGAAGAGATTGGGGACAGAGATGAGATGAGGGAGTCTGTGAGTGCTTGAGGGTTAATGGCCTGTAGATTTCTGGATGTGTGATAGGTAGGCTTGGGCTGTGTTGGCCGAAGGTTAGTGAGTGAGAAGGAAAGAATGTTGTGGTCAGAGAGTAGAGTTGAGTTATCCAAGGGGGAGGATGAGCAGAGCCGGGTAAAGACAAGGTCAAGGGTGTTACCGTTTTCGTGTGTCTTAGAGGTTGAGAGCTGTGATAGGCCAAGAGAGGTAGTTAGAGATAGGAGCTGGGATGCAGATGGGGAGATGGGGCTGTTTATGGGAATGTTAAAGTCTCCCAGAATAAGGGTTGGTAAATCTGAGGACATGAAATGCGGGAGCCAAGCGGAGAAATGGTCGAGGAACTGGGTGGGTGACCCTGGGGGGCGGTATACCACTGCTACTTTGAGGGGGAGGGGATGGAATAGCCTAATGGTATGGACCTCAAAAGAAGGGAATGAGAGTGATGGGGCTGGAGGAATGACCTGGAAAGTACATTGTGGGGACAGGAGGAGGCCGACTCCACCGCCACGTCTGTTCCCAGGTCTAGGGGAGTGAGAGAAGTGTAAGCCGCCGTAAGAAATAGCAGCAGGGGAAGCAGTGTCTGAATCCTGGATCCAGGTTTCTGTGAGGGCCAGCAGGTTAAGAGAGTTGGAAAGGAAGTAATTGTGAATGAAGGGAAGTTTGTTGCATACAGACCGTGGATTCCAGAGAGCGCAATTAAAATAGGGAGGTGAAGGTGTGCAGGTAATATTAATAAGGTTAGTGGGGTTTCTGTGTGAGGTGGGAGAGGGGTTGAAGTTAGCAGATGGCGGACCAGGGTTGGGAGAGATATCACCTGAGAGGAGCAGCAGTAAAAAGAGGAAGAGCAGATAGTTTTTGGGATTAGGACATGATTTATTATGACAAGCTTTGGAATATGATGGGCTGAGAGTCTTCAGTAAACTGAAGATAGCATGGGAGCTGTACATAGAGTAGGGCAGGAGAGAGGGGCTGATGTGAATGAGTGGTGATGGAGGGGGGATGGGGTGATAAAAATTGGTGGCGAGAGCACATAAGAAAACAAACAGTGAAATACAAGACATGGTAAAGATTAGTAGTGAATGGAGTTATGCACAGTGTTTGAGTGTCCCTCTATGTCATTGTCTTCCAGCAAGAGCGCATAGAACAATAGATGGTGAAGTAAAGGACATGGTGATAGGGAAAGGAAAAGACGTTTTAATTTTTTTTTTTTTTTTCTCTCCCTGTTAAATAGAGTGGCTTACCTGACTCCTGCCCTGACTAACTGCCATGAAATAACTGCATCCACTTAGCATTCAATGCCACTTTGCATGAGATGCCACACGTGTCTGACCCCCCCACACGTGTACCCCTTAAGAATGAGCTACATTTATAGGAGACACTATCAGGATCAGGTGAGGGGGCTTGTGGGAGGAAACATGGTATCAGGTAATTAGCAGCTACAAGGAACAGCAGGGGTGCAAGAGGATGAAAGGGCAAGACTCCCTCCACACTATAACACCTCCAACAAGATAACTATTACAATCTGCCAAATTGTCATATACTGGTGAGTGAGTAATGTAATGCATAGAGATGACACAGGAAACTTTACAATAAGTGCAGTGTTGGAATATTACCATGAGACTATAAGTCAAGCTGATATTGCTATGGAGATCATTGCAACAATCACAGGTATATTGAACATGCACTGTTACAATGAGTTGGGTACAAGTAGATTGACAGCAAGCAGTGTTGGAATATTACCATGAGACTATAAGTCAAGCTGATATTGCTATGGAGATCATTGCAACAATCACAGGTATATTGAACATGCACTGTTACAATGAGTTGGGTACAAGTAGATTGACAGCAATACTAAAAAAAAAAATGTGTTGACTCAGTACATCTGCTCTGCTACATGCAGGGAGCAAAAAGATTAATGTATGCTCACCACAAGTAGCGTTCTATGTCTGTGCCATGGATATGACCTCAGATGAACGCTCTTACATCACCGCTCCCACAGCTATGGCTTAGTCCACGAGAACTGCTTGTTATGAGCAAACACTAATTTCTCCACTCATCTCATGTAGCAGAGCTGAGTGTGTTTTGTTGGATATCGCTGTGGATGATCATTGGAGGGTATGTTTGGTTTTAATAAATGGGAAAATCAGGGTTGTCTATTATTTTAAATAAATGTAAAACAGAAAGAGAAGAGTGGTGCTCCTGTGTCTACCTGGTGATTTTTAAGAGGAGAGGGAAAGGGTATAGAAGCTTACAAACCTTTTGTGGTTGCTCACCCCCGTACAACCATGGATTAAGCCTCCAGTGTATATTGCACACCGCATGGGTCTCTAGTGTACCAGCTGACTGAATCACATGGGGCGTGATGTCACTGCACCTTAACAACTTGTAGCAAACCAATATCTTCAGGACCCACTGCTTACCCAGAAATGAACCAAGGATAAAAGATGTAAAAATGGTGCGGTTTGACAGCAAACAAGGGTAGTTATTATTCTTTGTCTTCTTCATTAAGCAAATGGCTTCACAACATATTTAGGCTAATAATGTCTTTATCAGGTGAATGTTTCGGTTTGTTGGGTTTGGCTGGACTTTAAAAACAAGTTAGGTTTGAGAGCCGAGCTTGTCCCAAACTTGACCAAACTTTGAATAAAGAATCCCCCTCAAGCCCACGTTCACCAATTTATTAAGTAGAAAAAACTCTGAAGTTCTGGCAATAATCCAATAAGTAATGTCCCACAACATCCATTATTCTTGTTCTGAGAAAGTTCTCAAAATGAGGGTCCTTAGGTTACTGCCGGTCAGTGGCAGACCTGGATTTTCCCATTGGCGTTGATGTCAGTAACCTTACATGACATCACTGCTTGTGGGAAAATTCGGGTCTGGCACTGACCATCAGTAATATCTGAAGACTCGTTCTGGGAATGAGCCTCCATAGGAATTGATGGGGGTCGTGGGACACTACCTATTGGAGTATTATCAGAACTTCCAGGATTTTTACTACGGTACTTAATTAATTGATGAATGAGGGCATGCAAGGGAGTCTTTTTCAGAAAAAGGATTCTTTCCCATGTGTTTATTTTAATTATTGACTTGCCAGATTAGTAAAAGGGTGCATATCACAGACCCTTATCTATTACTAACCAGAGATGAGCGAACACTTTAATGTTGGGGTTTGGTTCATTTCGCCAAATATTGGGATATTCGTCTAACCGAAATTGATCCCCACTGAAATCAACGGCAAGCAACATCAAATGCATAGAAAAAAGCTTCAAAAGAGTCCAAAAGCTTCCAAACTACTCATACAGTTGTGGCCAAAAGTATTGAAACCCCTGCAATTCTGTCAGATAATACTCAGTTTCATCCTGAAAAATGATTGCAATCACAAATGCTTTGGTATTATTATCTTCATTTAATTTGTCTTCAATGAAAAAAACACAAAAAAATTGTCCTAAAGCCAAATTGAATATAATTCCACAGCAAACATAAAAAAGGGGGTGGACAAAAGTATTGGCACTGTTAGAAAAATCTAACAACCTCTGTCCTGTGTCCTTGTGTGTACCACATTGAGCATGGAGAAAAGAAAGAAGTCCAAAGAACTGTCTGAGGACTTGAGAAACCAAATTGTGAGGAAGCATGAGCAATCTCAAGGCTACAAGTCCATCTCCAAAGACCTGAATGTTCCTGTGTCTACCGTGCGCAGTGTCATCAAGACGTTTAAAGCCCATGGCACTGTGGCGAACCTCCCTAGATGTGGACGGAAAAGAAAAATTGAAAATAGATTTCAACGCAAGATTCTGCGAATGGTGGATAAAGAACCTCGACTAACATCCAAACAAGTTCAAGCTGCCCTACAGTCCGAAGGTACAACAGTGTCAAACCGTACTATCCGTCGGCGCCTGAATGAAAAGGGACTGTATGGTAGGAGACCCAGGGAGACCCCACTTCTTACCCCGAGACATAAAAAAGCCAGGCTGGAGTTTGCCAAAACTTACCTGAGAAAGCCTACAACATCTTGGAAGAATGTTCTCTGGTCAGATGAGACAAAAGTAGAGCTTTATGGGCAAAGGCATCAACATAGAGTTTACAGGAGAAAAAAAGAGGCATTCAAAGAAAAGAACACGGTCCCTAGAGTCAAACATGGCGCAGGTTCCCTGATGTTTTGGGCTTGCTTTGCTGCCTCTGGCACTGGACTGCTTGACCGTGTGCATGGCATTATGAAATCTGAAGACTACCAACCAATTTTGCAGCATAATGTAGGGCCCAGTGTGAGAAAGCTGGGTCTCCCTCAGATGTCATGGGTATTCCAGCAGGACAATGACCCAAAACACACTTCAAAAAGCACTACAAAATTGTTTGAGAGAAAGCACTGGAGACTCCTAAGGTGGTCAGCAATGAGTTCAGACCTTTGAACACCTGTGGAGAGATCTAAAAATAGCAGTTTGGAGAAGGCACCCTTCAAATATCAGGGACCTGGAGCAGTTTGCCAAAGAAGAATGGTCTAAAATTCCAGCAGAGCATTGTAAGAAACTGATTGATGGTTACCGGAAGCGATTGATCGCAGTTAATTTGGTTAAAGGTTGTGCAACCAAGTATTAGGCTGAGGGTGCCAATACTTTTGTCTGGACCATTTTTGGAGTTTTGTGTGAAATGATCAATGTTTTGCTTTTTGCTTCATTCTCTTTTGTGTTTTTTCATTGAAGACAAATTAAATGAAGATAATAATACCAAAGAATTTGTGATTTCAATCATTTTCAGGAAGAAACTGAATATTATCTGACAGAATTGCAGGGGTGTCAATACTTTTGGCCACAACTGTATTAGTGGCAGACTAAAGGAAAAGTAACAACAATTGACCCAGTTTAAAAATAACATCATGGCGTATCATGGATGCATGAGACACGGTCTGTGCCAACTTGCACTCTTCAAAATCAGTTAAAAATAGGAGGTGGCTCACATTCACTTAAATTTCTGAGGTGGGTGAAATTCAGTTATTATTGACAGATGGATGAGTCACAGGGGAAAAGTAACAGCAATTTTGTACATTTTGGAAATATCCACTATGGGTGCAAGATACAAGGCCGGGCCTTAGGATTTCAGGGTTCAACATGGAGTAAAAGGATGAGATCCAGGTGTAGGCATGTCACTCAGAGAGCCCTGCTCAAGTCACCACTTAGCAAGGAGTCTCCAAGATGAGTCCCCACTTTTCAAAAAAATTATGTCAGACCACAGGAAAGTGGTATACATCTCATACATTTTGTATTGGGTCACAGTGGCAGCAAGGCTGGAGGTCAGTGCCTAGCATTTCAAGGATGATTATTGAGGAAGAGGTGCAGGAGTGTCAGCAGTAGGAATTGTGCTCAGAGAGCCCTGCTCAAGTCATAAACCACACAGCATTGAGACCTCTAAAAAGTCCCCACTTTCAAAAATTTGAGTCAGACCACAGCAAAGTGGTATCAATTGCCCCAGACCAAAATTTGTAGAATGGCCAACCTGCATGCATACCACAGGGTCAGGAACAGGGTCTGGCATAGCATTTCAAGATTAAACATTAATTAGTAACAGAGGGATGAGTGACAGGTGTAAGGATCAGGCTCAGAGAGCCCTGCTAAATCCAGGAAACACACAAGAAGAAGACCCCAAGAAGAATGTCCACAGATCAAAAACTTAAGGCCAGATACCACCAAAGTGTCATCAAATGACCCAAAGTAAAAATTGTAGAATTGTGCAGCCTGCATGCTTTGCACAGGGTGTGGAACAAGACCTGGCCTAGGATTGCAAGGTTAAACATTGACTAAGAACAGGTGTTGGACTGTTGGGCAGCGCGCCCTCAAACCTCATGCAAAAGCTCCAATAAATTGTAGGCTATGCCACACTCATGTGACAAAAGTATCACCTTCACAAATTACTAAAGTATGTTGGATTCAGGTGGGTCAGTGACCTGTATAGGTCTAGTGGGCAGGGTGCTCTCAAACCAATTGCAACCGCTACATTAAATTTTATGCTATGCCACACTCAAGTGACACAAGTATCAGCTTTGTAACGACTGGGACGCCAGTCTAGAAGATACGGCGCTGCTATGAATGACGCTGACTCCATATAGTGGTAAACTAAGTCTTTTATGGAAATTTGTAAAACAGATAACAAGGTTGCACTCTCCACAAACTATGGTCCACAACAGCCCAAAACACAATACAGCTTATGCAGCCCGAGGGAAATCGAGTGCCATTTCGCAGGGTGGGACACAACTACTTTTCCTCCGAACTATGCGACCCTGCCCTTACTCAATACGGAGCTTACCCAGGACTTTACTGCGGCGGCGGCAGCACGTGTTCCCCTCAGGCATATAGTCCTACTACCTCCTCCCACGCTAAATACAATATGTGTCGGGAGCCTTCATATTCCCTTTATAACCAATTACAATAATCACAAACTATTTACACAGTATTCAATTCATTCTCCTGCCACAGGGCAATCTCAGTTGTTTTTCTTTCACCAGGGTTTTCTGGACAGCCTGGTGCAACAGGAATTGGAGTCGTATTCAGTTCTCCTTTATAATACACAATAAGGCTCCTCTGTATAATGCACTTATTCAAAATTTTGTTTGTAAGATGCTTCACAGTTCCTAAACCACAACTTGTCAGTTGACCAGCAAGGTTACACACAGGAAAGTTCATTGCAGGCTTTTTGCAGTCTCGTTCTAGCTTTCCCTATCTATTTCTCTTTTAACCAGTCATATACTGTTACTCACGACAAGCAGCTCTTTATCGGCACTCTGACAACACAAGTCACTGGGGAGCTCCACACGTCACAGGAATCTGGCATGTCCTCTGTCTCCTTGGACGCGGTGAGTTCCCTGCACCGTGAGTCACACACGATGGCTTCTCCTTCTTCCTCAGATCGCACAGCCCCTCCCCTCTCAGATTCCTGGGGATTTCTCACAAAATCTCTCTCTCTCTCTTTACTTAGCTTCTGGTTACCCCTAGTGGTCGATGTCATTGCAGAACTTGGTCCAACATATTTAACATGATTAATTATACCTGCCAACATGCTACAGCTTCATGGATTAGTAGTGGAATAATATTCAGGTTGGTCATTAACGTGTATACCAAGATTGCAAAGTATTCACTGATCTCAGGGAGACCAGTCCAAGAAAACACTGCGGGCAGCTGGCTAAAGCGCTCAAACACAGTGAATTCCTAGGCACATTGCCCCCTGGGAAATATGAATATGCAAATAGAGTCTGTGGAGCCTCTGTTAGGAGTCTCAAACACAGAACTAGCCATATATCCCTCCAGGGAAGGACCCAGCCAAGGGGTGGCTCCTTGCGGAGAACACCATAACCACCATATGAAGTGGCCCTTTAAGTCAATATCCAACTCTTTTAAAATTTTTCAGATATGACAAGGGAATACCAAGGCCAAGTATCCATCCACATACAGCTGTTTCGGGTGTTGCCCCTCATCAGTGTGGAGTAGGATTCTGGCTAGCTGGGAGCAAGGCCTAGTAGACCAAGATTGCAAAGTATTCACTGATCTCAGGGAGACCAGCCCAAGAAAACACTGCGGGCAGCTGGCTAAAGCGCTCAAACACAGTGAATTCCTAGGCACATTGCCCCCTGGGAAATATGAATATGCAAATAGAGTCTGTGGAGCCTCTGTTAGGAGTCTCAAACACAGAACTAGCCATATATCCCTCTGTGTCAGATTATACCCCAGGCATATTATGGCCTTGCCCAAACTATACCCCAGGACCATTGATTGATATACTCAATAACAGGGCTCCAGTCAGTGCACAGGGGCCCCAGGCAGCACACAGGGCCACGGGCAGCGCACAGGGCCCCAGGCAGTGCACAGGGTCCCAAGGTAGCGCACATGGGCACCTGGCAGCACACAGGGGCCCAGTCAGTGCTTAGGGGCCCAAGCAGCACACAGGGGCCCAAGGCAGTGCACACACTGGCCTAGGCCAGATTGTACCCCTCTGGGCCAGAATATACCTGGGTATATTATGGTCTAGCCCAAACTATTCTCCAGGACCATTGAGATATATACTCAATAACGGGGCCCCAGTCAGTGCACAGGGGCTCCAGGCAGCACACAGGGGCCCCGGACAGTGCACAGGGGCCCCAGGCAGTGCACAGTAGGGCAGACACAGTGCACAGGGCCCCAGGCAGCTTACATGGCACCAGGCAGTGCACAGGGGGGCCATGTAGCACACAGGGGCCCCAGAAAGTGCACAGAAGGCCCCAGGCAGTCACACAGGGGCCCCAGTCAGTGCACGAGGGTCCCAGGCAGCGCATGGAGTCACAGGCAGCACATTAGGGCCCCAGACAGCATACAGGGGCTCCAGTCATCACACAGGGGCCCCAGGCAGCACACCGGCCCAAGGCAGCTCATGAGGCCCCAGGCAGCACACAGGGTCCTAGACAGCATACAGAATCCCCAGCAGCGCACGGAAATCCAGGCAGTGCACGGGGCTCCAGGCAGCATACAGGGCCCCTAGGCAGTGCACAGGGTCCCCAGGCAGCAATGAGGGGCCCCAGGTAGTGCTTATAGGCTCCAGGCAGTGCACAGGGGTCCCAGGCAGTGCACAGGGGCCCAGGCAGAACCCAGGGGCCTCAGTTAATGCTCAGGGGCCCCAGGCAGCACACAGGGGCCCCAGGGAGTGCACAGGGTCCCAGGCAGTACAGAGGGCCACAGGCAGCACACAAGGACCCCAGATGGCACACAGGGTCTCCAGGCAGTGCACAGTGCCCCAGGCAGTGGATGGTGACCTAGGCAGCATAAATGGGCCCTAGGCAGCATACAGGGGCCTCAGGCAGCAAAAAGGGGCCTCAGGCACACAAAGGGCCTCAGGCAGGGGTGCAGGGCCCCAGGAAGTGCACAGGGGCTCCATGCAGCACAAAAGGGGGTCCCCAGGCAGTGCTTGGGGCCCAGGCAGAACAAATGGGTCCAGCAGCAACAGGGGCCCCAGGCAGCATACAGGGCCTCAGCAGTGCACAGGGACTCCAGGCAGCATAGAGGGGCCCAGGCAGTGCACAGGGCTCCAGGCAGCACACAGGGGCCCCAGTCAGTGCACGAGGGTCCCAGGCAGCGCATGGAGCCACAGGCAGCACATTAGGGCCCCAGACAGCATACAGGGGCTCCAGTCATCACACAGGGGCCCTAGGCAGCACACTGGGCCCAAGGCAGCTCATGAGGCCCCAGGCAGCACACAGGGTCCTAGACAGCATACAGAATCCCCAGCAGCGCACGGAAATCCAGGCAGTGCACGGGGCTCCAGGCAGCATACAGGGCCCCTAGGCAGTGCACAGGGTTCCCAGGCAGCAATCAGGGGCCCCAGGTAGTGCTTATAGGGTCCAGGCAGTGCACAGGGGTCCCAGGCAGTGCACAGGGGCCAAGGCAGAACCCAGGGGCCTCAGTTAATGCTCAGGGGCCCCAGGCAGCACACAGGGGCCCCAGGGAGTGCACAGGGTCCCAGGCAGTACAGAGGGCCACAGGCAGCACACAAGGACCCCAGATGGCACACAGGGTCTCCAGGCAGTGCACAGTGCCCCAGGCAGTGGATGGTGGACCTAGGCAGCATAAATGGGCCCTAGGCAGCATACAGGGGCCTCAGGCAGCACAAAAGAAGGGGCCCAGGCAGCACAAAGGGGCCTCAGGCAGTGTGCAGGGCCCCAGGAAGTGCACAGGGGCTCCATGCAGCACAAAGGGTCCCCAGGCAGTGCTTGGGGCCCAGGCAGAACAAATGGGTCCCAGGCAGCATACAGGGGCCCCAGGCAGCATACAGGGGCCTCAAGCAGTGCACAGGGACTCCAGGCAGCATAGAGGGGCCCGCAGGCAGCTCACAGGGGCCCCAGGCAGAAAATGGAGCCCCAAACATCGCACGTCGCACAGGGAACCCAGACATCACCCAAGGACCCAAGATATCGCACAGGATTCAGTAATATACTCAAGAACAGTGCCCTAAACATCGCACAGGGGGTCCCAGATAGCACACAGTGGGTCCCAGACATTGCAAAGGGGGGCAGAGACAGCACACAGATGGGTAAAGACATCGCAGAGGGACCCTGCGCGCTGTCTCTTCCCTGCTTGCACACTGTCTCTTCCCCCTTGCATGCTGTCTCTGCCCCCTGTGCGCTGCCTGGGGCCCATGTGCAATGCCTGGGGCCCCTGTGCGCTCCTTGGGACCCATGTGCTGCCTGGGACATTGTCTGCTGTCTCTGCCCCCTGTGTGCTGCTTGGGGCCCCGTGTGCTGTCTGGGGCCTTGTGCGCTATCTCTGCCTCCTGTGTGTTGTCTGAGACCCCTGTGTGCTGCTTGGGGCCCCTTGCGCTGTCTGGGGCCTCGTGTGCTATCTCAGCCTCCCTGTGTGCTGCCAGGGCCCCTGTGCATTACCTGGGGCCCTGTGCACTGCTTGGGGCTCCTGTGGGCTGAGGTGCCCCTGAGCAATGACAGGGGCTCCTGTTTGCTGCCTGGGGTCCTATGGGGGCCCCTGTGTATTGCCTGGGACCCCATGTGCTGCCTAGGGTACTATGAACTGCCTGGAGGCCCTGTGTGCTGCCTGGGACCCCTGTGAGCTACCTGGGGCCCTGTGCACTGCCTGGGACTCCGTGCTCTGCTTGGGGCCCCTGTGTATTGCCTGCGCCCCTGTGCACTGCCTGGAGCCCTATGCACTGCTTGGGGCCCTGTGCACTGCCTTGGGCCCCTAAGCACTGAGTGGGGCAACTGTGTGCTGCCTGCAGCCCCGTTCACTGCCTGAGGCCCCTGTATGCTGCCTGGAGACCCTGAGCATTGACTGGGACCCCTGTGTGCTGCCTGGTGTCTTGTGCACTGCCTGGGACTCCGTGCTCTGCTTGGGGCCCCTGTGTATTGCCTGGGGCCCTGTGCACTGCCTGGAGCCCTGTGCACTGCCTGGGGCCCCTAAGCACTGACTGGGGCCCCTGTGTGCTGCCTGGTCCATGTGCACTGCCTGGGCCCTCTATGTGATGCTTGGGGTCCCTGTGCACTGCCTGGGGCCATGTGCACTGACTGGGGCCCTTGTTGTGCTGCCCAGGGTCCTGTGCACTGCCTGGGGCTCCTGTGAGCTATCTTGGGCCCCTGAGCACTGACTGGTGCCCCTTTTGTGCTGCCTGGGGCCCCATGCACTGCCTGGGGCCCCTGTGCATTGCCTGAGGCTCCTGTGTGCTGCCTGGGGCACCGTGTGCTGCCTATAGCCCCTGTGCACTGCTTGGGCCCTGTTGCGCTGCCTTGGGCCCCTGAGCACTGAGTTGGGCCCCTGAGTGCTGCCTGTGGCCCCGTTCGCTGCCTGGGGCCCTTGTGTGCTACCTGTGGCCCTTGTGCACTGCCTGGAGCCCTGTGAGCTGCCTGGGGCCCCTGTTCTCTGTCTCTGCTCTACTGTGCACTGCCTGGGGCCACTGTGCACTGCCCGCGGCCCCTGTGTGCTGGCTGGGGCTCCTGTGCACTGACTGGGGCCCTGTTATTGACTATATCACTCAATGGTCCCGGGGCATAGTTTGGGCTAGGCCATAATATGCACAGGGTATATTTTGGCCCACAGTGGTTTAATCTTTGGTGGGTCAGTTTAAGCCCGGGTTATATTCTGGGTGGGGGGTTAATCTGGCCTGTTATACCGGAATAATATTGAGCTGGGTCAGTGACTTGTATAGACCCAGTGGGTAGGGTGCCCACAAACCTCATGCAACCGCTCCATTAAACTGTTGGCTACACAATACTCAGGTGCCATAAATATTTGTTTAGTGATCTTATAGTAAAGTATAGGACATTAAGAATTATATAGGTGGGTAAGTGACCTTTATAGGTCTAGTGGGCAGGGACGATTTAGCAAACAATGCTTTTAAAGGGAACCTGTCAGGTGGTTTATGCCCCTCCAGCTATCACTGCCTGCACCTGTTGCTTCATAATACTATTCTAATCATCCCTGTCTGAGCTCATAGTGTACTGTGAAAGGTGAAAAAAAAGCACTTATACACTTACATTTCCTCATGTAATGAGACAGTCAGTCCCCAGCTTGGAGGACGGGGACTGTTTGGCAGGTTAATAGTTAAAAACTTCTAGAAAAAAGCAGCATCAAAAAACCTTACCATCCATGCCAAAAACAGAAACCAAGTGCACTTACAGGATGCAGTCAGAGCCCAAATGTGAAGCAAGCCCAGCTGCAGGCTGATAAATCACCTCTACCATTCTATGCAGGCCCAGTGTACGCATGGCAGGTCGCCTCCCACATCTTGCTGGTAGAGGTGATTTATCAGCCTGCAGCTGGGCTTGCTTTCACATTTGGGCTCTGACTGCATCCTGTAAGTGCATTTGGTTCATGCTTTTGACAGGTTAATAGTTAACACTTCAGCCTTATGTTAGAACATGTTGGGAGACCTGATGTGATGTCATAACAATGTGACTACAACAGGCGGAGCGAAGTCCCTATAACATAATATGAGTTTGCTCACTTAGCTCCGCCCACTATAGTCACATGATCGTTGCATCACACAGGTCCTTTAGCCATGCAAGTTAATAGTGAGTTAACTATTATCCTGCCAGACAGTCTCCCTCCTCCAAGGTGTACGCTGAAATGTAAGTGTATAAATGCCTTTTTTTCCACCTTTTACATTATACTATAAGGTCAGACAGCGATGATTAGAATAGTATTATGAAACTGCAAGTGCAGACAGTGATAGCTGGGGGACATAAACCACCTGACAGGTTCCCTTTAAGCCAAAAAAATCTCTGAATATGTATATGACAGATTTGGCAAACACTGATTATATGCCAAAAAAAAAGAGTTTATGGCAATATGTAGGGAGATTTAGCAAATGGTGATGGCGTGGAACCCCCCCTATGTTCAGGATTGGCGGGTTCGCCAGAGGTTTATGCTTATCACTCATGATTTATACCTTATCAGAATTCCGATTTCCAACACAGGGTTTTGGAGTGGTAGCTCCTCATCAGTGCAAAGTATGATTTATGATCTGGCTAATCTTGCCTCTCACACAGCCAGGTGATCAGATCCCATTCTTTACACTGTAGAGAAGCAAAGACTCCAAAACACTTTGTCTGAAAATTGGGATTCTGATCTGGTGTAAATCCTAAGTCATATGGCAAGGATCACAAAAGAGTTGCTTTTGACTTCTAGAATTGTTACGTACAATAGGTGGCACTAGAGTTCAAATCTACTTTGCCTCTGAAGAGATATTTGGATATTTATGCTTTACAAGTTACCCCTTCTGAATTACCCACTTTTCAAGGGCATTCAGAGAATTTTAAACTAGTTGTGATTTACAGTGCATCAATTTGCTTTGAATTCAATGTTGGGGTTGAATGGGGTAAATCGTATTCAAATTGATTTTATGGAAATAAACTTATCTAGTTAACAGTCAAAGTAATTGAGACAAGTCAACTTAACTCTGCATGATATCATGGTAGAATCAAGATTATTTTAATAACATTTCCTTTTTAGGTCAGTTACTGGGCAAGAGACTCCACACTCAGTGATAGAAGATTGTTTCCACATTTCTTTCGAACTGTCCAGGATAATGAGATGCAGTATACGGCTTTGGTGAAGTTGTTGATGTATTTTAATTGGAACCTGGTTATTATTTTTGCTACAAATGATGACATTGGAGAACGGGAGCTTCACTTTCTTAAGACAGAGCTGACGAAATCTGGAATATGTATTGAAGAAATAATTCTTCTCACACAAATAGAAATCTTACATTCATCTGTCATAAAGAATTTAAAATCAGAAGTGATTCTACTTTGTGGGACAAGTGGCGGTCTGCTTCAGACTCATTTAGTTCATTTATCACAAATTATCAAAAACAAAACTTTTATCTTTTCGACATCTTGGTCACAAGACTCCATCTATTTGTATGGACATTGGATTAATTGTAGCCTTATATTTAGCCCTTTTAAGAACAGTTTAAATGGATTAAAGGAAATGAGTTTAAGCTTTTATCCATTCTCTCGACAACGTGATCCAATTTTAGAAGATCTCTGGATAACGTCATTGCATTGTCTTTCAAGAAATGATCTGAAAAATGATCTTTTTCAAAGTATTAGTCATTTTCCTCTTCAAAATTGCTCTGGTGGGGAACATTTTAAAAACCACAGCCATTATTTTGTGGATGGAGTGCCCTTCAGAGTGTACACAGCGTACAGATGATGGCTCAAGCCCTGAACGACATGTATAAAACCTTACAAGATAGTGGAACAAACAAAAAAGAAAGTGAGATAAATGTATACAGAAGAAAGGTAAGGACATAGTTCATGAAAAATGTTATGTTTTGTCAAAAATTATAGAATAAAATATACTTATCAAAAACATGTTAGGCTAAGTCAACCTGGAGGTGACCACGTTTACCGGATCCACTAAAGCTGAGCCGAGTCTACTGTAACGGCTAGCATTAACGTCGGGGGCTGACAGGAAATGCCGCTCCATAGTAGTCCGGTGTTTACCTTGGATGCTGCCACACAGGAAACCCCAGGAACTGCGCTTTAGCAGAGTGCACAGGAAAATATTGTCGACAACGTTTTCCTGTGCGCTCTGCTAAAGCGCATTTCCTGGGGATTTCTGTGTGGCCGCATCCAAGGTTAACATCGGGTTACTATGGAGCGGCGTTGCCTGTCAGCACCCTACATTAACGCTGGCCGTTACAGTAGACTCGGCTCAGCGTTTCGCGGATCCAGTAAATGTGAGTCACCCTCCAGTTGTGACCCTAGCCTTAGGCTAGTTTCACACTATTGGTTTTCGGTATCTGTTTGAATCCAGCTTAAACTGGATGCACACGCATTTATTTTTGACTCCATTAAAAGTTAAGAAACCTGCGGGTGCATCCAGTTGTTTACCGTTCCCCATGATCCGAGTGTTAACAGTTTTTACACTGAAACCAAAACTACATTTTGTAATGATTTTGGTGACCGTTTAAAAACAATGGACTCCCGGATCCGGGGCAATGTAGTTTAAAATATAATGGTGGTCTATGGAACCTGGATCCAGCAGTGTCCGGATTCCTCTAGTTTTGGACACCGGATCCGGGTTTTGTTACAGAGGATGCCCAGAACACAGTTTTAAATGACTTACCCTCTACGGGTCATGTCATTTTACACTGGATGAAGCAAAAAAAATTATCAAAACCTGATGCAACGGGATACTCCCGCATCGGTATTATCATTGATCCATTAGACAAATCAGTGATAATACCAGTGTTGGAGCATCTACTTGCATCCTGTTTTACTACAATTCCAGGGGAATCCAGGGGATGCAAGTTTTACCTGCATTACCCTGGATTCAAAAAAATGGTAAGGTGAAACCAGCCTGGCATTGTACTTCCAGTAGTGAATTCAGCAGTAGTGAATAAACCTAATCCATAGGCTGGGGTCACACTTGAGCCTTGGATCCATTAAAGCCATCAGTTTTTCAACTTAGAATTTTAGAAAAACTGATGGATTTAACGATCCTTAGGCTCCCATGCAAAAAGAAGCAGTGCCAAAATGCACTTCTAAAAAAGGCTATGCATTTTTTAACATGGGACCCTATGGGAAACGCATCCGTTAACACATGGTATGTATAGGTACCATGCGTTAACGGATCCGTTAACACTAGCGTAGTGATGGGCGAATAATAAATTACTCGGAATCGCTTGACTCTAGCGAGTCTGAGCCCAGGACTCGCTACTCGCTGCTAGTCTAGCGAGTCCAATGTTAATGAATGGGGAAGCGAGTAGTGATGGGCGAATCCTAAATTACTCGGAATCGCTTGACTCTAGCGAGTCCGAGCCCAGGACTCGCTACTCGTTGCGAGTCTAGCGAGTCCAATGTTAATGAATGGGGAAGCGAGTAATAGCGAGTAGTGTGAGATTTACAACTCGCAGATGTGTCTCGGAAGCTTCAGCCTGAAGCAATCCTAGTTTTGTCATTTATTTGCATTGCTCGTTTACTTTGTAAGTAATCGCTGACTCGCACAGATAAGAGTCCTGTCTCCTCTGTGCTGGCTGCCAGCTCCAGGGTCCTAGAGCCTGCCTGCTGACTGATGTAGCAGTGCTGAGATTGTTCTCAGTCTGCTCAATCCCTGTGTACAGACATGAATGTCTGTGCACAGAGATGATGTAGCAGAGCTGAGATTGTTCTCAGTCTGCTCATTCCCTGTGCATAGAGATCTATATCTATACACAGGGGATGTAGCAGAGAGGACATCGCGTTTTGGACTGCGTCGGACGGAAGAGGATTTTTTTAATTAAAGATGGAGTCCCTAATGGCTTTTTTTTTTATTTCTAATAAAAAATTTTCTTTGTGTTGTGTTTTTTTTAAAACAATTTAATAGAAATTCATGGCGGTCATGTCTAATATTGGCGTGACCGCCATAAATTTCGGGCTTAGGGCCAGCTGATAATACAAAGCTGGTATTAACCCCTTTATTACTCAGCGTGCTACCGCCACCAGGGCCGCTGGAAGAGCGGGGTTCAGCGCCAGAGGATGGCGCTTCAATGAACGCGCCATCTTCTGGGGCGGCTGCGGGCTGCAATTTGCAGCGGGGGGTGCCCAGAAAGCTTGGGCATCCCTGCGCTGCGGATTCCAGCCCCCAGCTGCTTAGCTGTACCTGGCTAGACATAGAAATTGCGCGGAGCCCCACGCATTTTTTTTTAATTATTTCATGAAATTCTGAGATTCTGACTCTGACTCTGAGACTCTGACTCTGAAATTCATTAAATAATTTTTAAAAAATGCGTGGGGCTCCGCGCAATTTCTATGTCTAGCCAGGTACAGCTAAGCAGCTGAGGGCTGGAATCCGCAGCGCAGGGATGCCCAAGCTTTCTGGGCACCCCCGCTGCAAATTGCAGCCCGCAGCCGCCCCAGAAGATGGCGCGTTCATTGAAGCGCCATCCTCTGGCGCTGAACCCCGCTCTTCCAGCGGCCCTGGTGGCGGTAGCACGCTGGGTAATAAAGGGGTTAATACCAGCTTTGTTATACAAGCTGGTATTAAGCCCGAGATTCTTAATGTCAGGCCACGTTTGACCCAGCCACTAAGAATCTCCAATAAAGGGTTAAAAAAACACAGAGAAAATTTTTTATTTGAAATAAAAAAAAAAGCCATTAGGGACTCCATCTTTAATTAAAAAAATCCTCTTCCGTCCGACGTAGTCCAAAACGCGATGTCCTCTCTGCT
Source organism: Allobates femoralis (assembly GCA_033576535.1). Classification (NCBI taxonomy): domain Eukaryota; kingdom Metazoa; phylum Chordata; class Amphibia; order Anura; family Aromobatidae; genus Allobates; species Allobates femoralis. The sequence continues at coordinate 14,784,173 of JARQOC010000003.1, forward strand.
ACATGCACAGGGAATGAGCAGACTGAGAACAATCTCAGCACTGCTACATAATGTCTGTGAGCAGGCGGGCTCTAGGACCCTGGAGCTGCACAGAGAAGACAACTGGACTCGGCTCGCAAAGAAACAGCAGTTACTTTGCGAGTCTCCCTGCTATCACTGGCACAGTAGCCAGTGATGACTCGCACGAGTCTAATGCAAACAATGGCAATCCTAGTTTTGTCAGTGTTTCTGACAAAACTAGGATTGATATTGATTTGCATTGGACTCGTGCGAGTCATCACTGGGAAACTCGCCGAGTACCGAGTCCTGCGAGTCCCTTACTACTCGCCGAGTAACGAGTCCTAGCGAGTAGATTCGCCCATCCCTAGAAGCGAGTAATAGCGAGTAGTGTGCGATTTACAAATCACAGATGTGTCTCGGAAGCTTCAGCCTGAAGCAATCCTAGTTTTGCCATTGATTTGCATTGGACTCGTTTACTGTGCAAGTAATCGCTGGGAAACTCGCACAGATAAGAGTCCTGTCTGCTCTGTGTGCTGGCTGCCGCAGCTCCAGGGTCCTAGAGCCCGCCTGCTGCCTGATGTAGCAGAGCTGAGATTGTTCTCAGTCTGCTCACTCCCTGTGCATAGACATCTATATCTATGCACAGGGATAAGCAGAGAGGACATCGCATTTTGGACTGCGTCGGACGGAAGAGGATTTTTTTAATTAAAGATGGAGTCCCTAATGGCTTTTTTTTTTATTTCTAATAAAAATTTTTCTCTGTGTTGTGTTTTTTTTTAAAACAATTTAATAGAAATTCATGGCGGTCATGTCTAATATTGGCGTGACCGCCATAAATTTCGGGCTTAGGGCCAGCTGATAATACAAAGCTGGCCCTAACCTCTTTATTACCCAGCGTGCCACCGCCACCTGGGCTGCTGGAAGAGCGGGGTTCAGCGCCAGAGGATGGCGCATCAATGAACGCGCCATCTTCTGGGGCGGCTGCGGGCTGCAATTTGCAGCAGGGGGTGACCAGAAAGCTTGGGCATCCCTGCGCTGCGGATTCCAGCCTATGCTGTGAAGATATGAGATGTGCAGCATCTGACACACCGGATGCTGGAAGCCTGTGCTGCATTTCTTCTGTGGTGTTGCCATCAGTGCGTCAAGAGTGGGAGAAGAGGGTCGCATTGACAGTGCAACAATGGGCAGCACTTTGAACACATTTTATAAGTGGTCATAAACTTGTAAATAACTCATGAAAGAATAAAGTTACATTAAAACCAAGCACACCATTGTTTTTCTTATGAAATTCTCAATATGTCTGATGTGTCACATGATCCTCTTCCCATTGAAAAAAATAAAGTTGGATCCAAAATGGCCAACTACAAAATGGCCGCCATGGTGACCACCCATCTGGAATAGTATTTCCCCTCCCATATAGTAATGTGCACAAACAGGAGGTTGATATCACCAACCAATCCCGTTTTATTTAGGTGCATCCATATAAATGGCCCACCCTATAAATGGCTCACCCTGTAGATAGCTCTTTTACTGCTTTAATCTATTATAATAAAATGCTAAGGCTACTCCAAGGATGTAACGGTATGGTAAATCACATACTGGCTGACGTAGCCTCTACACCCACTTTGGGTGTTCCAATATGGCCAATACACACACACACACACACACCCACACACCCACACACCCACACCCACACCACACACACCCCCTTCCACTCTTTTTCTTCGGCCATACTTACCACCGGCCATGCATCTTCCTCCCCGCCGCCACTGCCTCCAGACGATCCTCCGTTCCGGCGACATGTTTATTCCAACATGGTGTCCGGGAACTCTCGCCTTCCGAAAAGTCTCGCGAGTCTTCCCGGACGCCATCTTGGACAAAGTATGTCGCCGCCCCCGAAGGACTGGATCCAATATGGCGTCCGGGAAGTCTCGTGAGACTTTTTGGACGGCGAGAGTTCCAGGACGCCATGTTGGAATAAACATGTCGCCGGAACTGAGTGCGGTCGGCGGCGGAGGCACAGTGCTGACCGCCGAGCTGCCGCACAGCGCTGACCACCAAGCCGCCGCACAGCGCTGACCACCGAGCAGCCGCACAGTGCTGACCACCGAGCCACTGCACTGCGCTGACCACCGATCCACCGCACAGCGCTGACCACCGAGCCACCGTACTGTGCTGACCACCGAGCCAATGTCCTCTGCTGACCACCGAGCCTCCGTCCTGCACTGACTACCGAGCCTCCGTCCTGCGCTGACCACTGAGCCTCCGTCCGGCGCTGACAACTGAGCCTCCGTCCGGCGCTGACCACCGAGCCCCCATCCTGCGCTGACTACCGAGCCTCCGTCCTGCCCCTCTGGCTCCATCCTGCCCCCCCAGCCCCATCCTGTCCACCTGCCTCCATCCTGCCCCCCCTGCCTCCATCCTGCCCCCCCCAGCTCCATACTGCCCCTCTCGCCACCATCCTGCCCCCCCGCCACCATCCTGCTCCTCCGGCTCCATCCTGCCCCGCTCCCTCCATCCTGCCCCGCTCCCTCCATCCTGCCCCGCCTCCATCCTGCCCCTCCACCTCCATCCTGCCCCTCCGCTTCCATCCTGCCCCCCACTCAGCTTCCATCCTGCCCCCCCGCCACCTTCATCCTGCCCCCCCCCGCAGCCTCCAACCTGCCCCACGCTGCTTCCATCCTGCCCCCCCGCCACCTCCATGCTGCCCCCCTGCCGCCTACATCCTGCCCCCCGACACAATCCTGCCCCCCCGACACAATCCTGCCCCCCCGTCCCCATCACCATCCTGCCCCCTGGCAGTTAGCGGTCATGTGACCAATCAGCTGATCGCTTTCCCAGGCAACAACAGGTCCTAAAGGCCTGTAGGACCTAGAAGACGGAGGTGGAGCGAGCTGGCGGACAGGTGAGTATCCTCACTAAAGATTTTTTTTACTTTTACTGTGGAGGAGCAGGGGGCCGTGGGGAGTGGAGTATCGCCATATACCATAGTGCTGCTATACATGTACTGTAATGTATCGCCATATACTATAGTGCTGCTATACATGTACTTAATGTACCGCATATACTATAGTGCTGCTATACTGTACTTTAATTACCGCCAATATACTATAGTGCTGCTATACATGTTGTACACATTTACTATTTTGTGGCTATAATGTACTGTAATGTACCACCATTACTATAGTGTGCTATACATGTACTGTAATGTACCGCCATATACCATAGTGTGCTATACATGTACTATAATGTACCGCCATATACTATAGTGTGCTATACATGTGCTGTAATATACCACCATATACCATAGCACTGCTATAATATATATATATATATATATATATGTAGTTCACTCATGTTGGCTGAACAAGTTCTGTCAATCACAGTATGTCAACTACATACATATTCTAGAATACCGATGCGTTGAAATCGGGCCACCATCTAGTAGATAAATAATAGATATGGTGGAAAAAGGGAAATCAACATATAAGTGCACATGTATTTGATGGAAACCTTGAGAATAAGGATCTGACTGAGTTAGGAAATCTGAAAACCTTTTGGGATTTATATCCTCTGTAAAATAAAGGTTGATAACCCTACGACATAGGTATGTAAACTCAGTTTGGTATTCCTTGGTATTGTGTTCAAACAATTTGCGCAGTAGTATATATTTTCTTCATATACATTTTTTACAAGGTATTGTCACTTTCTGGAGCAGTTTCATTTTTCCTATATTTATACTAAGCAGTATAGCTTTCTTGACAGCTGTAAGTATAGGTATTAACTAGTGATGAGTGAGCCCTCCCATGCTCGAGTGCTCAATAATAGTATTGAACATTTCGACTTTTGAACAGCTTGACTCGTTTACTAAGTAAAGTTTGCTAAGTATAATGGAAGTCAATGGGAAACATGAACATTTTTTCAGGAAGGTCTTCCTGATATAAATTTACCACTAACATAAAGTGCAATATGTCACAAAAAAAACATTCTAAGAATGACTGTGATAGTATGAATCATTCTAGGGTTATTACCACATAAAGGGAAAGAAAGTACATTTTAAAAATAATTGGTGTCATGTCTCAGTATTTGAACAGGTAAGCCTGTGTTGTCTCATTTGTTTTTTCTCTGCTGAGCCACTTTGGGTTCTGTTTCTTTCCTTGTTTTTATTATATGTTGTCCTTGTTTCATTCCAATTCGGACAACAGGTGTTTTCATCTGTTAGTTTAGTCTGCTCTATCTCCTCTTAGTAGGGGCTGGCTGGCCCAGGGGGCAGGGGGAAGATGCCCCCAGGCCAGTGGTGAAGCAGCAGTTTTGGGGCCGTCTGGCCACCTGTCACCTGGGAAGCCCACTGCTCATGGGCCACTGCTGGGTGCTTGCCACCCAGGCCGAAATTTGCCAGCCAGCCCCTGCCTCTTAGGTGAGGCTATTTAAAGGGAACCTGTACCAGCTTTGGGCGTTGTAAACTTTGACCACCAACTGTACCATGCTGTATTAGGGATTCTTGTAACCCCTCTATGTGCTTAGACGTCCCCCTGCATACGTGGGAAAGGCACTTTTATTTTCTCATAATGGTAATTAGCACTAAAAATGTGCGTGAGGGACTCCTCTATATGGTCCTTGCAGCCCCCTGCCTGGAATAGCCACTCCTCTCTTTTAAAATTCCCGCCCCTCCTGTGTATGGGTGTTGATTTACAGGCTTTTACTTCGCACCTGTGTAGTGGAGTGGGTCACCGTGCTTGATTGAAGATACACAGTGCCCGAAGTCTTGCGAGACTTCGGGCAGTGTGTATCTTCAATGGAGCATGAAGACCTGCTCCACTGTGCAGGCATGAATAAAAGCCTGTCAATCAATGCCCATACACAGGAGGGGCAGGAATTTTAAAAGAAGGGGGTGGCTATTCCAGGCAATAGGGGTGGCGGTGGACCAGATAGAGGGATCCCTCCCAGAACTTTTCAGCGCCAATTAACATCCAGCGCGGGACAGGATAAAAGGGCTTTTCTGAGGTATGGCAGAGGGGTTACAAGAACCACTATTACAGCATGTTACACATGGTGGGCACAGTTTAGAATGCCCAAAGGGGTTGACAGGTTCCCTTTAAACCTTCCCCAGGCTGATCTTTCCTGCTGGTGATATTCTTTGTTGGTCCTACTGGCAGTTACAGCCATGCTGCCTTTGGATTTCTGCCAGTCAGAGATCAGCTAGATTAATTATCTTTGCTGCTTCTTCTATCTGTCCTCCTCCTTTCTGCTTTCCTTAACTAGGAGGTAGGAGGCATTTTTTCTTTTAGTAATACTTTCAATTTCACTTTATGTTAGTGGTTTTATATCTCCTCTCTCAGGGACCTTTCACTTTGCATACCTTCCTGACTGAGGGTTTTAGGGTTTCACCCCTTTCCCCGGTATGAAGAAGTACGAGGAACACTCAATCACCGACTAGGAAGCCAGGTCCAAGTTTTAATCTCTAGTTCTAGTTCTGTGGTTAAGGTTGTTTCAGCCTGCACAGGGGCCAGTAGCTAATGCACAGCTAGGAACTTTAGTCTGTACAGTCTTTAGTCTTTTTGGTGAGATGTGCTGATTCTGAAATAGGCAATAGGTTCCTGTGTGAGTTACTTTGAGTGTATAACCCATGGACATTAAGCTGTGTCACTAAAGAGTTAAACTATGAAATGCCATGTTTCCAATATGGTCTTCCAATAGACTCCTGCTCAATATTTTCACTTAGGATTTTATTCATTACTGTAGTAACACTATTAGTCTTGGTGCTAATTTTATTACTGCTTTTTTAACTGTTATAAACACTATATTCCTATAACTTATATGTTTTTTTATAAGGTAAAATATGTTTGTACCATGTTATCCAGTAAATAGAAAAACATTAAAATCTGAGAGTCCTCAGTGGTTGATACCTTTTAACGTGAACTGAAAAGATGATAATAAGTAGCAGCTTTCAAGACTCAAAGGCCTTTTTATCAGGCTCTCAAAGAGACAGGAGAATCTGGAAATACAAATTGATCTTGACCATTGACACATTCAGAGCAGGAATGATCTTGTCCCATGGATTTATGTCTTTTTATATCAATTAAAGAATCTTTCAATCCAGGACCAACAACTAATCAAAGGACAATAAAACTATCACACTTTTTAGCTCTGAAACGCTGATTTTTACTGCACCAGCTGTTCTTTTCCCCTTTACAACATTGACTATTAATGTAAGTATCACGTCACATGTGCTATGTACTGCGAATATCCAATCATCTATTTGTGTATAAATATGTGTGTTAAGAATTTGTGTCACTATCAGCCTGATGAAGAGGCTGAGATGTCTGGAAAGCTTGCTATTTGTTATCATCTTTTCAGTTAACAATTAAAAGGTATCAACTACTGAGGACTCTCAGATTTTAATGTTACTTTATAGAACTTGAATAAACACATAGCAAAATAAATTTTGTATTTATGTTTTAGTTGAGACATTACATAAAGCTATCATGCATCAATGATCAGAAGAGAGAAAAAGTATGTTTTAATGATAAAGGGGAAATACCTGAGACATTAGAGATTCTCAATTCTATAACTAAACATCACAAAACTTCAGAAGGAGCAAAACTAGAAGGATTCACAGTGAGTGTCGGTAAATATGATGGATCCGGTCCACCAGATCAACAACTGAATATTTCCTCTTTAGATATAATTTGGATGAATAATCAGGTAAATTACCAAAATATTAAACAATTTTGTCTGATATCAAAATGCATATTTATAAATTGCTAGAATACTACTAAAATACTATAATCTGAGAGTCCTCAGTGGTTGATACCTTTTAATGGTAACTGAAAAGATGGTAATAAATTGCAAGCTTTCAAGACTTTAAAGCCTCCTCATCAGGCTAATGATGACACAAATTCTGAAAATACATATACAGTATTATATATATATTGTGAGGTAGCGCCCAGGGAACCCGCTTGCATAATGACACCAAACACGTGCTTATAAGTTTGCAAATGACTACCCGTTTATTGCTCACATATAACTCATAACCCGGGCAGTACATTAAACATTAAACATAAGCACCTCACATAATACACTACATTACACAGTACATTACATATATTATGAACACATATTGCACATATACAACTACAATAACCCGGGACCTGTAACCACCTCTCCTTCCAACCCTTGGAGCACTAACAGCAGCTCCCGTGGTGGTCACGGCCACCGGCCTGTCTCAACGTTACACATACATTTATAAGACATATTTCACCCCATATATATCAACGGGCCCTGTGGGTCCCAATGGAGGTACCAGCCCCCCCGGCTTTATTTCCCAGCTCCACACTACCCCGGAATACAGGCACCAGCCTGACCGGGTTCTTACACACTGCATGCGATCCATCATATAAGCATTTATGGGTCACACACATCCTTCTACATGCTAACAGCTCATCATATAAACATCCATGGACTGTGGCTCCTCTGTGTTCAGAACAGGGATTCGCAAATCTTAGTAACCCCGGTGAACCACATGTTACCCACTATAGGAGCCCTTATAACCCCTGCATCTGACGGGTCCCTTCACTGACTATTTTAGTCGGACCCAATGGCGGCTATGCCCACCTGGCACAATTCATACATCTGCCTCCCGAAGGACTACATACACTCCGGTTCAATGGGTCCCTTCACTGACTGTTTTAGTCGGACCCAATGGCGGCTATGCCCCCTGGCACAATTCATACATCTGCCTACTGTAGGGCTACATACACTCGCTGGGTCTCTTACATAAGCCATAAAATACACATACATATCAACGGGTCCCTCCACTGACTACTTAGTCGGATCTAATGGCGGCTCTGCTGGCCTGCCACAATTTACGCACAGGGTACACAGTTCACTCAAGCATACGGGAACTGCCTTCTTACCGAGCACGGATCCGGGTCTCGCTACCTCAGTCACGGGTCCACCAAGCATCCCCTCGGGCTCCTTACCAGACGTGTGGCGAAACACGTCCAGACGAGCGTCCACCCAGCTCAGCCACGGCTTCCCCACTCCAGGAGCTGTAACGACCCCAGTCCTGGCTACCGGTATGGAGCTAGCATGCTCCCTTCATGTTCACACACCACAGAGCTCTGGACTGCTCAGCTCTCAGCATCCTTCAGTCAGAGACTCAATCAATCTCTCACATAGACTGAATCTCTCTGGTGCTCTCTGGCTGATGATCTGAATTTTACTCCATCAGCTGGCAGGCTCTTTATCGTGCCTGCCACTCCCACACTGACACATCCACCTGGGCTGTTATTACTCAGGACACACCCACCTGGGCTGCTACCAATTAGGACATGCTGTTCCCATTCAGCCGCTCATCAGGTTCATCTATGTGTCAGATCTACAGCACTCACTCTCAGATTTAACTCATTGTGTTCCGGGTAGGTTCACACAGCATCATCACAGTAAAACCAGCCAGTGTGGACAGGATCATTCACTGATCCTGCATGTGATGCACCCCGGCCATGGGGACCATGCCGGCGGTGCCTCACAATATATATATATGTGTTATATATATACATACATATATATACAGTACATACAAATAGATGACTGGATAATGCAGTACATAGCACCAGTGACTTTTTAATGTCCTTTGATTGCTGACGTGCCTGCCTCTGCCACTGCTGCCGCTTTATTTATTCCTCCATGTTCTCCTGTATGCATTGGGCGCCGCTCAATTTAGATGCATGGTAGTAAGCCATCAGCCAATCAGGCAGCGGCTGCTGGCGTCTGATTGGCCGCGGCATTACCAACATCTCCTGTATGGATATCATCCGGGTGCTGCTCAGCATAGATGTCAGCAACTGCCGTAGGATTGGCTGGTGGCTTACTACTGTACATCTACATTGAGCAGCGCCCTGATAAGCACATGCATGTGTGGCATGCTGCGTGTGTGGCTGCAAATGTGTGATGGGGGATACAGAGGGATTGGGGATAATGGGGGCTCAGAGGGATATTGAGGGATGATGGGGCAACAGAGGGATATTGAGGACGATGAGGTTACAGAAGGATATGAGGGATATGGGGATGACAGAGGATATTGGGGAATGATGGAGGCTACAGAGGGTTATTGGGGTGTGAATGGGGGTGCTTATAGATGATGAGGGCTGCTGATGAATGATGTCACCTGCAGATGGATGATGGGGGATGCAGATGGTAGATGGACTATTGGGGGATGATGGGGGCTGTAGATGGATGATGGGATATTGGGGGATGATGGGGGCTGCTTATGGATGATGGGATGGGGATATTGGGGAATGATGGGGGCTGAAAATGGATGATGGGGCTGCAGATGGTTGATGGGAATAATTGGGGATGATGGGAATATTGGGAGATGATGGATGGATTGATGACACAGTTTGGTTATGCTGGTTTATGATGACGACTACTGTACAGCATGTAATAAATGTTCATTTTTTTTTGTTCATCAATAAGTGTGAATTCTTCTTCATGGAGATAAGATACCCCCTGAAAAAAAGACACGGTGCATCTTTGGGGGCAAAAATTAATATAAGACACTGTCTTTTTTTCGGGGAAACCGGGTAGCATTTTCATATCCATTATGGTACCTTTACATGTCGCTACTGGATGGTGGCAACAACCGGGTGCTTCACATGCACGAGCATGCACAAACGGTTGCAAACGGTAATCGCACCACCTTTACACGCCGCAACAAGGTGCGCTACGGTAGGTTACATCTATTTCTGGATACACCGCCGGGTGTCTCAAGTTACCTTCTGCAGAGCACCTTACCTCATTTACACACCGCTACAACAAGCTAATATGGGCGGACCTGGTGCAGCAGGGACAACACATAGGTATGCCACAATTGTGGATTATGAGAATTCCGTACGCTGATAGGACAAAGCAATAACATCATGATTGGGCAGCCAGCGCAGGAGGCTGACTAACACATGACGCTCGAGCATTGTGTAGTGTGACTGGTCAGCTCCTTAAATATGCCTCCCTATGCAGCGACTACCAATCGTAACGCAGGAGCTTCCTCCAATGATCGCTGATGGGGCGCGGTAACCCGGAGCCTGTGTCACGCCCCAGCTACATACCAGGTACATAGCCTAGTGTGGAAACAACCCTTCTGTTCCTTCTTTACATGCCGATACAGGTCGCTACCATCGGCTGGGTAACCACCTGTTTTAGGGCAGTGCTCTGAAAAGGTGCTGCCACTGGCGGGTGGCTACAACCGTCTTCACAAGCCGCTACCTCGGGTTGAATTGGCGGTGCAAGATACATTTCTCTCATGTACCCGGTTGTTGCCACCATCCAGTAGCGGCGTGTAAAGGTACCATCATGGTGTGATGAGGGCGGCAAAAATGATTGCCCACAGGTAGATCAGTTCTTTTTTCTTTAATTGTGTGATGGCAAAGGTTCATCTGAGTTCTAAGTTAATGTCCCGTCTTCCCTGCTTACAGACTCCCGCTTGGACATTTGATACATACAAGTAAATACACCCCATTGGTTCTGGTGCAGCTGAAGGTACCTTGGATCTTGAAGGCCTTACCTGTGCTTGGAATCCTTATCTTGTCCGTTGTCATTATAAATGAACAAGTTTTGCACATCCTCTGGTTTAAGGGAAGTGTTCCTGTTGTTTTTAGAGTGCCAAAGGAAATTTACTACCATTAAAATTACAGCGGGGCATTTCACATGGACTGCAGAGCTGTCAACAGTGACAGTATCAAGTCTATGCAACGCCCACATTTTTATTGTATTAATTATACCTTTTTGTGAGTTTTGAATTAATAAAAATATATTTTTGGCTGCAATGTATTTTATTTTCTGTGGTATCAGCACAAAAACTCTATGTGCTTCAACACATAAGGAAAGTCATACATCAAACATATACAAAACCTCCTCTACTTAGTCATGTCTATTATAACTTTCAGTATACAACTGCTAAAAAGTTGTCAGGTACATAACATTTATAGCTTTGACATAACAAAAACCTATTTTTGTGGCATACACATAACCTATCATATAGTATTGACAAGCTTGGAGCATGCAGTTTATTGTGAAATGTAGTAGGACATAGCTCTGTTAGCAGATTTTGACCATGAAATCTGAGGACAAGATGGGGTAGAGTCATAATTTTCAGATATGTCATTTTTAGCCTGTGTAATGTGATTTTAATATGATTAATGTTTTATCACTAGATTATAATCTATGCCTTTACTGCACCTCACATGAGCCCTTGCCTGACCATACCCCCTCTGATAAGCAGCTCACTGTCCATAGACAATGTTTATAGAGAGCTGTGGTGTTGGGAAAATTAGCTTTCACAGCATTGCTATAAGCTATATCTAAGAACTCTGAATGTGTCACAATGCAGCACCAAGTTATCTAAGTTATACATCGTTGTAATCAGAGTTTCTTTTTCTGTATTACACTTGGCTCAAGGTAGCAAAAACCTGATGTCAATTTTGTAGTAATGAGCCAGAATAAAGATGCTTAAGTGCTCGGAGTGGGCACAGAATATTAAAAACTGGTGACTAAAACAGGTCCTTTTTATAGCCTGAGCATCCACATCAGGGTATATTGTATTCTTACAGGATGATGGGTTATGGCTGTCCTCTATTGGTTGTCATTTAAATCTGCCTACATAATTTTAATCTAAATGATGTAGACGGAAAGGGGCTAAGGTAAATTACGTTTTGTTAGCAATCAACAAACTAATACAATGGGGCTCCGAGCAGACTGGCTAGAAGCAATGACTTAACAAACAAAAGAATAACACGTCTGGCCAAAAACATTAATCCACAACATGCATTGACAAAGGTATTTAAAACAAACAAGTCCGATGCTTGCATGAATTAGATTTGAGTACAAAAGAAGAAAACCATTCAAAAACCTTGCAGAAGGCTGTTTCTAAACTTGACATATTCTGGTTGTCAGGGAAATCCATCTTCAGCTCCACACACTGAATCCACTGAATATGGCCAATAAGGGGGAGGAGATACACAGCATTCACATTACAGCTGTTCAGAGTCACAGGTTATCTCAGAGAGGGACAGTTCTGAGCTCAGGCTGTCAGTACACTCCTGTGATCATATCTCATTCCTCTCCATTCACATTGGCTTTGCTCCGTGTTATCAGCTGATGGCCCCACACAGCTCCTCAGCTGATTGCACAGAGAAGTGTGATGTGAATGAAGAGGAATCAGATGAGATCAAAGAAGCAGTATACTGACAGCCTGAGCTCAGCACTGTATCTGCCTTAGGTAACCCGAGACTCTGATCAGCTGTAGTGTGAATGCTCTCTAGGCTCCACCTCCCCCCTGCTTATATGGCCTTATTCAGTGTATAGAGCTGAAGATGGATTTCCCTGAGAACCAGAATAAGAGTCCTTTCACATCAGCGTTTTTCGCTGATCGCGGCAGTTCAGTGAACCGCAAGTGCGGCCGTTATGCGGTAATCACGGCAGTTGCGTTTTTTTCACCGCAACTGCTGCGATCAGTGAAAAACGCTGATGTGAAAGGACCCTAAGTCAGGTTTAGAAATAGCCTAGTGGGGACATCTTCTGGAAGTTTTTGAAAGGTTTTCTTCCAGATTTCCCTTATGAAGTACATTTGAAATGATATTATAATCACTTGCTCTACATTATTATTAACTAAAAATTTAAACGGCAGTTATGGTTATACTTTAAGACTGTTAAATCCATAGCCCAGTATACTTATACATGGGTATTTATAATTGGATTTACATTATCACTGATGATTAAATTAGGCGTATATACTAACCTCTACAAGTTATAAACATATGTAGGTGACTAGGAGACATTATTTTTGCAGATTAGAGTCTATCTCCACACAGTAATATACAATATGTGTCTCACCTGCCAGTGTATATTTTATTGTAATGTAATTTTATTTTATTATTAATATAATTTATTTTTTAGGCCTAGTACTGTTGTGGATTTTGCTGTTTCATATATTATGGAAGTTATATAGCCATTATATACATGTTAAGAGGGTGTTCTTCTCTTATACAGTTAGGGCCAGAAATATTTGGACAGTGACACAATTTTCGCGAGTTGGGCTCTGCATGCCACCACATTGGATTTGAAATGAAACCTCTACAACAGAATTCAAGTGCAGATTGTAACGTTTAATTTGAAGGGTTGAACAAAAAATATCTGATAGAAAATGTAGGAATTGTACACATTTCTTTACAAACACTCCACATTTTAGGAGGTCAAAAGTAATTGGGCAAATAAACATAACCCAAACAAAATATTTTTATTTTCAATATTTTGTTGCGAATCCTTTGGAGGCAATCACTGCCTTAAGCCTGGAACCCATGGACATCACCAAACGCTGGGTTTCCTCCTTCTTAATGCTTTGCCAGGCCTTTACAGCCGCAGCCTTCAGGTCTTGCTTGTTTGTGGGTCTTTCCGTCTTAAAGGGATCCTGTCACCCCCAAAACACCTCAAAACCTATTAAAAGCTGTCCCTAGAGCATAGTGACACTTACCCTACACTCCTTTTAGCTCCTAAATGCAGCAAGTGACATTGAAGAAAAATGTTATTATAGTACCTCATTATGGATGATAATGAGTGACTAAGTCTGGATTTGAGCAAGTGAAATGCATGCTCAATTGGGTTAAGATCTGGTGATTGACTTGGCCATTGCAGAATGTTCCACTTTTTTGCACTCATGAACTCCTGGGTAGCTTTGGCTGTATGCTTGGGGTCATTGTCCATCTGTACTATGAAGCGCCGTCCAATCAACTTTGCAGCATTTGGCTGAATCTGGGCTGAAAGTATATCCCGGTACACTTCAGAATTCATCCGGCTACTCTTGTCTGCTGTTATGTCATCAATAAACACAAGTGACCCAGTGCCATTGAAAGCCATGCATGCCCATGCCATCACGTTGCCTCCACCATGTTTTACAGAGGATGTGGTGTGCCTTGGATCATGTGCCGTTCCCTTTCTTCTCCAAACTTTTTTCTTCCCATCATTCTGGTACAGGTTGATCTTTGTCTCATCTGTCCATAGAATACTTTTCCAGAACTGAGCTGGCTTCTTGAGGTGCTTTTCAGCAAATTTAACTCTGGCCTGTCTATTTTTGGAATTGATGAATGGTTTGCATCTAGATGTGAACCCTTTGTATTTACTGTCATGGAGTCTTCTCTTTACTGTTGACTTAGAGACAGATACACCTACTTCACTGAGAGTGTTCTGGACTTCAGTTGATGTTGTGAACATCCACCACTGTTGTCATCCGTGGACGCCCAGGCCTTTTAGAGTTCCCAAGCTCACCAGTCAATTCCTTTTTTCTCAGAATGTACCCAACTGTTGATTTTGCTACTCCAAGCATGTCTGTTATCTCTCTGATGGATTTTTTCTTTTTTTTCAGCCTCAGGATGTTCTGCTTCACCTCAATTGAGAGTTCCTTTGACCGCATGTTGTCTGATCACAGCAATAGCTTCCAAATGCAAAACCACACACCTGGAATCCACCCCTGATCTTTTAACTACTTCATTGATTACAGGTTAATGAGGGAGACGCCTTCAGAGTTAATTGCAGCCCTTAGAGTCCATTGTCCAATTACTTTTGGTCCCTTGAAAAAGAGGAGGCTATGCATTACAGAGCTATGATTCTTAAACCCTTTCTCCGATTTGGATGTGGAAACTCTCATATTGCAGCTGGGAGTGTGCACTTTCAGCCCATATTATATATATATATAATTGTATTTCTGAACATGTTTTTGTAAACAGCTAAAATAACAAAACTTGTCTCACTGTCCAAATATTTCTGGCCCTAACTGTATATATGTACTAGATGGTGGCCCAATTCTAACGCATCTGCTATTCTAGAATACCTTGTAAACAGGAGTGAACTGTGTGACACTATCAATGACAGCCTTGTAAACAGCAGAGAAGTGTGTCACCCTATGAGCAGCAATTCAAATTGCGCGCCAATACACCAAGCTGTGCTCCACTTCTCTGACTGGTCGCCGCCAGCCAACGATAGCCGCAGCCGGATGCATGTATCCTGGCGATAGCGACGCTAATGCGTCACCATCGCCAGGTTTCAGCTTGGTGCGAGTTTTGAATGCACGCGGCTGTTTTGCATACGCCTCGCTCATTGGTTGCAGCGGCTGGCGGTGACTAATGAGCGCTGGCACTTGATTTTTCTGGACAGACAGACACGATTTAGGCAATTATATAGTAGATACCTACAGCAGTGTCAGTGTACAGCACTGTCGCTGTTTAGCAGTGTCGATGTGCAGCAGTGTCAGTGTGCAGCAGTGTCAGTGTGCAGCAGTGTCAGTGTGTGGCAGTGTCGGTGTGCGGCGCTATCAGTGTTGTGCGGCGGTGTCGGTGTGCGGTGGTGTCGGTGTGTGGCGGTGTCGGTGTACAGCAGTGTCGGTGTACTGAAGTATCAGTGTTGTGCGGCGGTGTCGGTTTGCGGCAGTGTCAGTGTGCGGCGGTTTCGGTGTGTGGCGGTGCTGGTGTGCACCGGTGTTGGTGTGCGGCGGAGTGGGTGTACAGCAGCATCAGTGTTGTGCGGTGATGTCAGTGTGTGGCGGTGTTGGTGTGCGGCGGTGTCGGTGTTCGGCGGTGTGGGTGTACAGCAGCATTAGTGTTGTGCAGTGATGTCAGTGTGCGGCAGTGTCGGTGTGTGGTGGTATCGGTGTTCAGTCGCCGGGCGAGACTAATCAGAGGGGGCTGAATGTCGCGCGACAGGATAGAACCAGCAGTGCCGGTGTACGGCAGTGTCGGTGTGAAGTGGTGTCGGTGTGCGGCAGTGTCGGTGTGCAGCGGCATCAGTGTTGTGCGGTGGTGTCGGTGTGCGGCGGTGTCGGTGTTCAGTCGCCGGGTGAGACTAATCAGCGGGGGCAGAATGGAGCAGGACATGATGGAGCGAGCGAGGCAGGATGGAGCCAGCGGGGCAGGATGGAGCAAACAAAGCCGGTGTGTGGCGGTGTCGGTGTGAAGCGGTGTCGGTGTGAAGCAGTGTCTGCGGTGTGTGGCTTGCTGTGGTGTTGTTGTGTGGCGATGTAGGTATGCGGTGGTGTCGGTGTGTGGTGGTGTCGGTGTGCAGTGGTATCAGTGTTGTGCGGCAGTGTCGGTGTTCAGTCGCCGGGCAGACTAATCAGTAGGGGCTGAGAGGAGCGGGACAGGATGTAGCGAGCGGGGCAGGATGGATCCGGAGGGGCAGGATGGTGCAGTGTGCAGCGGTGTCAGTGTGCAGCAGTGTCTGCAGTGTGCAGCGATGTGCGGTGAGCCAGCAGGGCAGGATGGAGTCGGCGGGGCATGATGGAGCCGGCGGGGGGCAGGATGGTGGTGGGGGGGCAGGATGGAGCGATCGGGCAAGATGGAGCCAGGGGGCAGGATCTAGCCGGCGGGGTAGAATGGAGCCGGTGGGGCAGGAAGGTGGTGGGGGGGCAGGATGGAGCGAGCGGGGCAGGATGCAGTGAGTGGGGCAGGATGGAACGAGTGGGGCAAGATGGAGCAGAATGGAGTCAGCAGTGCAGGATGGTGGTGAGGGGGCAAAATGAAGGTATGGGCAGGATGGAGGCAGGGGGGCAGGATGGAGGCGGGGGAGAGGATGGAGCGAGTGGGGCAGGATGGAGCGAGCGGGGCAGGATGGAGCGAGTGGGGCAGGATGGAGCAGGATGGAGCCGGGGAGCAGGATGGAAGTGGGGGATCAGGATGGAGCCGGCGGGGCATGATGGAGCTGGCAGGGGCAGGATGGTGATGGTGAGGGGGGCAGGATGGAGGTGAGGGGGCAGGATGGAGCGAGTGGGGCAGGATAGAGCGAGCGGGGCAGGATGCAGTGAGCGGGGCAGGATGGAACGAGTGGGGCAGGATGGAGCAGAATGGAGTCAGCAGGGCAGGATGGTGGTGGGGGGGCAGAATGGAGGTGGGGCAGGATGGAGGCAGGAAGGAGGCGGGGTCAGGATGGAGAGAGCGGGGCAGGATGGAGCGAGCGGGGCAGGATGGAGCGAGTTTGGCAGGATGGAGCAGGATGGAGATGGGGGAGCAGGATGGAGCCGGGGGGCAAGATGGAGCTGGAGGGGGCAGGATGGTGGGGGGGGGGCAGGATGTAGGGAGCGTGGCAGGATGGAAGAGGGGGGGCTGGATGGAGATGGGGGGCAGGATGGAGCCATGGGGGGCAGGATGGAGCCACGGGGGGCAGGATGGTGGCGGTAGGACAGGATGGAGGGGGCAGGGCAGGATGGAGGCGGGTAGGCAGGATCCCCCTCGCCCCCCTCTTGTTCTCACCCATGGCTGGCTTGAGCGATGCCGGGTGCTGAAATCTGTGCAGCGGTCATGTGACAGGGCGGGTTGTGTGACGTCACATCAGCCCACCCTGTCACATGACCGCTGTACAGAGTGCGCCAGGTACCGGTGCAGGGAGCCACCGCAGACCTCTGTGATAGTTGCGGCCGGACACGTGTATTCTGGCGATAGCGACGCATATTCGTCGCTGTCGCCAGGTTTAAGCTTGGCGCAAATTTTGAATGCGCGCCGCTGTTTTGCATACACGGCTGGCGGCAACCAATGAGCGATGGAACGTGATTTCGGCGACAGACAGACACGATTTGGCAATTAGATAGTAGATATTGGACAAATGAAGCCAGACATGTCACTAAAAGCAGGGATAACCAAGCTATGACATGTCTACTTTGGACACATCACTGGAGAAGGACATCATGATCATAAGAATAGAAAGTACAAGGTGTTGGTCTTTAACAACCTGGTGGCTTGATACAATTAAGAAAACCATGGATAGGTCTGGTGGACCTATCTAGAGTTGGAGAAGGTCCTCGAGGACCTATCTAGGCTTGACGAAGACCCTGGTCAACCTGTCTAGGCTTGCATAAGATCGATCTTCCTACAGAGAGTTCATCCATCAAGTCGCCATTGTTCGAGATCAAGCTAAAGGTCATAATGTTGTCTGTCTGTCACGGAAATTGCGAGCCAGACAGAGGCCGCGTAGACTATGCAAATAGGCGCGCAAATTCAAAATTAGAAGATTATACAGTAGCTGTAACCTGGCAACAGCGACTATCGCCAGGCTACATATATGGCCGCGTCGACCCCCGGCACCGATACCCGCTACCCCCACCTCGCCTCCCGCACCGCACCTCACTTCGCCTTCCGCACCGTGCCTCCCCTCTCGCACCTCGCTGCCCCCACATCGCCTACCGCACCTCGCCTCGCTGCCCCCACTTTGCATCCCGCACCTCACCTACCCCACCCTCGCCTTGCGCACCGCACCTCGCTGCTCCCACTTCACCTCCCGCACTGCGCCTCCCGCAACGCACCTCGCTGCCCCCACTGCACCTCACAC
This sequence comes from Allobates femoralis, assembly GCA_033576535.1. Classification (NCBI taxonomy): domain Eukaryota; kingdom Metazoa; phylum Chordata; class Amphibia; order Anura; family Aromobatidae; genus Allobates; species Allobates femoralis. Next base: position 14,802,533 of record JARQOC010000003.1, read on the forward strand.
ACCTCGCTGCCCCCACTTCGCCATTCCCACCTCGCCTCCCGCACCGCACCTCACCTCCTGCACCGCACCTCGCCTCCCGCATTGCACCTCGCCTCCTCCCGTTCTCACCCGCCTTCTCCCTGGGTACATCGGTCATGTGACAGGGCGGGCTGATGTGACATCACACACCCTGTCACATGACCGCAGTACACAGCTGCAGAAGATGAGTGACAACAGAGGGGGCAAGGGGGATCCTGCCCACCAGCTCCATCCTGCCCCCCGCAACCATCACGGCTCCATCCTGCACCCCCCCCCCCGCTCCATCCTGCCCCCCCGGCACCATCCTGCTTTCCCCCGCTCCATCCTGCCCACCCCCAGCTCCATCCTGCCCCCCTGGCTCCATCCCGCTCCCCCTGCTCCATCCTGCCCCCCCGGCTCCATCCTGCCCCCCGCATCCATCCTGCCCCCCCTGCATTCATCCTGCCCCCCTGCATCATTCCTGACCCCCCACATCCATCCTGCCCCCGGGCTCCATCCTGCCCCCTGACTCCATCCTGCCCCCCCGCAGCTCCATCCCGCTCCCCCCGGCTCCATCCTGCCCCCCTGGCTCGGTCCTGCCCCCCGCATCCATCCTACCTCCCCCTGCATTCATCCTGCCCCCTGCATCATTCCTGACCCCCACATCCATCCTGCCCCCCAGGCTCCATCCTGCCCCCCGACTCCATCCTGCCCCCCCGCAGCCCATCTGCCCCTCGGCTCCATCCTGTCCCCGCTCTATCCTGCCCCCCCTGATCCATCCTGCTCCCTGGCTCCATTCTGCCCCCCCGCATCCATCCTCCCCCCCCCCGAATTCATCCTGCTCCATACTGCATTCCTGGGTCCATACTGCATCCCCCTAGGTCCATCCTGCCCAACGCTTGCTCCATCCTGCCCCGCTCACTCCATCCTGCCATGCTCGCTCCATACTGCCCCCCAAGCTCCATCTTGACCCACCCGGCTCCATCCTGCCCCCCCCCTGCCTCCATCCTGCCCCCCCGGCTCCATCCTGTCCCGCTTGCTCCATCCTTCCCCGCTCGCTCCATCCTGTCCACCCGCTCCATCCTGCCCCCCTGCTCCATCCTGCCTCCCACCTCCATCCTGCCCCGCTTGCTCCATCCTGCCCCCCCCGCCTGCCATCCTGCTCCATCCTGCCCCCCTTGCCCCCCTGCTACCCTCCTACCCCACTTGCTCCATCCTGCCCCGCTCATTCCATCCTGCCCCCTCTTCATCCTGCCCCGCTTGCTCAATCCTGCCCCCCGCCTGCCATCCTGCCTCCATCCTGCCATCATGCCCCCCTCACCACCATCCTGCCCCCCTGGCTCTTTCCTGCTCCCCTCAGCTCCATCCTGCCCCCCCACCTCCATCCTGCCTCCATCCTGTCCCCCCACGCCACCATCCTGTCCCCCCGGCTCAATTCTTCTCCCCTCGGCTACCTCCTGCATCCTTCCGACTCCATACTGCCTTCCCCGCATCCATCCTGCCCCCCCCGCATTCATCCTGCTCCACCCTGCCCCCCTGGCTCCATCCTGCCCCCCGCTCCATCCTGCCCCCCCAGCTCCATCCTGCCCTGCTTGCTCCATCCTGCCCTGCTCGCTTCATCCTGCTCCTCCCTCTCCATCCTGCCCGCCCACGCCTCCATCCTGCCATCCGCCCCCCTCGCTACCATTCTGCCCTCCTGGTTCCATCCTGCCCCAATCGCTCCATCCTGCCCCCCCCAACCATCCAGCCCCCTGGCTTTATCCTGCCCCCTGGCTTCATGCCTTGCCAGCTCCATCCTGCCCCCCACCTCCATCCTGCAACCCCCGCATTCATCCTCCTCCATCCTGCCTCCCCGGCTCCATCCTGCCCCCCCGGGCCCATCCTGCCCCCCGCTCACTCCATCCTGCCCCCCACTCACTCCATCCTGCCCCACTCGCTCCATCCTGCCCCCCAGGGCTCCATCATGCCCCCCCAGCTCCATCCTGCCCCACTCGCTCCATCCTGCTCCTCCCTCTCCATCCTGCCCGCCCACACCTCCCTCCTGCCTCCATCCTGCCATCCTGCCACCCCTCGCCACGATCCTGCCCCGCTGGTTCCATCCTGCCCCAATCGCTCCATCATGCCTCCCCCTGCCACCATCCAACCCCCTGGCTCCCTCCTGCCCCCCTGGCTTCATGCCTTTCCTGCTCCATCCTGCCCCCCCACCTCCATCCTGCCACCCCAGTTTTCCAGGCAACGACAGGTCCTAAAGGCCTGTAGGACCTAGAAGACGGACGTGGAGTGAGCCGGCAGACAGATGAGTATCCTCACTGAGGATTTTTTTATTTTTACTTTTACTGTGGAGGAGCGGGGACCGCAGGGAGCAGAGTATTGCCATATACCATAGTGCTGCTATACATGTACTGTAATATACTGCCATATACTATAGGGCTGCTATGCATGTACTGTAATGTACCGCCATATACTATAACACTGCTATACATGTACTACAATGTACCGCCATATACAATAGCGCTGCTATACATGTACTATAATGTACCGCCATATACTATAGTGCTGCTATACATGTACTGTAATGTACCGCCATATACCATAGTGCTGCTATACATGTACTGTAATGTACCACCATATACCATAGTGCTGCTATACATGTACTGTAATATACTGCCATATACTATAGTGCTGCTATACATGTACTGTAATGTACCGCCATATACTATAACACTGCTATACATGTACTACAATGTACCGCCATATACAATAGCGCTGCTATATATGTACTATAATGTACCGCCATATACTATAGTGCTGCTATACATGTACTGTAATGTACCGCCATATACCATAGTGCTGCTATACATGTACTGTAATGTACCACCATATACCATAGTGCTGCTATACATGTACTGTAATATACTGCCATATACTATAGTGCTGCTATACATGTACTGTAATGTACCGCCATATACTATAGTGCTGCTATACATGTGCTGTAATATAACGCCATATACCATAGCGCTACTATACATGTACTGTAATGTACCACCATATACTATAGTGCTGCTATGCATTGTGAGGCACCAACCGGGTCGGGCCCATGCGACCGGTGTGTGCCTCCCTGGGTGCGTCCTCCATATTGACAGGTCGCACTCCATCCTGGGATTTTGTGTTGGTTCTGCTTACTGGCTTGGGTGTGATAAAAGGAAGCTAGACCACGGGGTGTGGTCTCTAGTGTGAGGGAGTGAACACAACTCCCTGAGCTTCTGACAGAGAAACATCCCTGAGCCAGGCCTGAGACATTGTAGCTGGTTTTGACGGGGTAAGTCCTTTTGGGTGAAGATGAGAAGTGGCCCCTGAAGTAAGGGGAATCCGGAATAGTGCACCGGACTATTGTTGTCTACGTTTTGTGGCCAAATAAACCCGTGTGCCGTGACCAGTGGTGCTGGATCCCGTGTCTTTGCCTCCCTGACGCCGCTACACCTCACAGCATTTACTGTAATGTACCGCCATATACCATAACGCTGCTATACATGTACTGTAATGTACTGCCATAAACTATAGTGCTGCTATACATGTACTGTAATGTACTGCCATATACCATAGCGCTGCTATACATGTACTGTAATGTACCGCCATATACTATAGTGCTGCTATACATGTACTATAATGTACCGCCATATACAATAGTGCTGCTATACATGTACTGTAATGTACCACCATATACCAAAGTGCTGATATACATGTTCTGTAATGTACTGTCATATACTATAGTGCTGTACTGTACCGCCATATACCATAGCGCTGCTATACATGTACTGTAATGTACCGCCATATACTATAGTGCTGCTATACATTTGCTGTAATGTACCACCATATACCATATCGCTGCTATATATGCACTGTAATGTATTGCCATATACTATAGTGCTGCTATACATGTACTGTAATGTACCGCCATATACCACAGCGCTGCTATACATGTACTGTAATGTACCACCATATACTATAGTGCTGCTATACATGTGCTGTAATTTACCACCATATACCATAGCGCTGCTATATATGTACGGTAATGTATCGCCATATACTATAGTGCTGCTCTAGATATGCTATACTGTACCGCCATATACTATAGTGCTGCTATATGTATATATGCAGTTCACTCACGTTGTCAACTACATACATATCCTAGAATACCCGATGCGTCAGAATCGGGCCACCATCTAGTATATATATATATATATATATATATGTATGTATGTATTTGCTACTCTAGAAGTCCAAACAACTTTTGAATTTGCTTATGCCCTGAAGTTCTTATATTACTTTCTATTTTTTTCTTCCTACAGGTGCCATACAGCCGGTGCTCGGGAAAATGTTTTCCAGGATCAAGAAAAGCTGTGATAGAAGGGCAACACATTTGTTGTTATGACTGTATCTTGTGTTCTAATGGAGAAATCTCCAATAAGTCTGGTAATAGAAGCAGCAAGACTGGAACAAAATGTGGAAAAATGTTTTGAAAAAGAGGACCTTCTTAATATCATTTTCTCACATTCAAATCTTTACTTTGTGTACAACTCAAAATTCCAATTAAAACTATGCTAATGGCATTAAAGACACCTACACGTGTAATAATGAATGGGCAAACGTAAATAATGGCTTAACTGAATAACCCAAAATATGGTCTCAATATTATTATTAATTCTTACTCAACTCTTAAATTTGGAATGAGATTAAATTTTGAATTTAGCAGATTTACCGTATATACTCGTGTATAAGCCGACCCGTGTATAAGCCGACCCCCCTACTTTTGCCCCCAAAACCTGGGAAAACCTATTGACTCGTGTATAAGCCGAGGGTGGACCCCAGCACAGGTATACAGCCCCCAGCAGTGTGGTATACAGCAGCCTCCCCAGTGGTATATACAGCAGCAGCCCCAGTGGTATATACAGCAGCAGCTCCAGTGGTAGTATACAGCAGCCCAGAGGTATATACAGCAGCCCCAGTGTAGTATACAGCAGCCCTTAGGTAGTATACAGCAGCCCCAGAGGTATATACAGCCCCAGAGGTATATACAGCCCCAGAGGTATATACAGCAGCCCCAGTGGTAGTATACAGCAGCCCTTAGGTAGTATACAGCAGCCCCAGAGGTATATAAAGCCCCAGAGGTATATACAGCAGCCCCCCATATCAGTATACAGGCCCCCTTTGGGTAAGCAATCCTGTAAAGGAAGAGATAAGTATACTTATCCCTCCGCTGTCCCGCTGCCGCTGTCCCGCCGGCGCCATCGCGCTCTTCCGTCTTCATCCAGCGTCTTCCGTCTTCTTCCGGCTTCCTCCTCTGGCGCGCAGACAATGACGTCATTGCCTGCGCCCACCGGAGGAAGCCGGAAGAAGCCGGAAGACGCTGGATGAAGACGGAAGAGCGCGATGGCGGCGGCGGGACAGCGGCAGCGGGACAGCGGAGGGATAAGTATACTAATCTCTTCCTTTACAGGATTGCTACCCAAGGGGGGGGGCCTGTATACTGATATGGGGGGGCACTGTATACTGTATACATTGTATACAGTATACAGTGACTCGCGTATAAGCCGAGGGGGGACTTTTCAGCCCACTTTTTGGGCTGAAAAACTTGGCTTATACGCGACTATATACGGTACTTAGCTGGAAAATACATGTCACATAGAATTTATGGTACACAAATTGAATGTGCATTACTAAACACTAATAAGGCCTCTACAGACCCCAGGGTATAATGAAACTAGGGATTAAATAATTATAATATTTGCACAGACCTCAACCTTCCCGTACATATCCCTACACAAAGTTAGTAAAAATTAATAATAATTTTTATTTCTATAGCACCAACATATTCCGCCGCGCTTTGCAATTCAGAGGAGACATGTATATGTGGCGCCCTGCCAACGCAGGTGACCACAGATCTCTCTGCTGCACAGCTCGGTTTCCACAGCAGGTACTACTACAAACAACACCTTCCACCCCGGCACAATAGGGGGAGCTCAACCTGCTGCACTTAGGCAGGGTCCCCTATAAATACTGCTGCTGGGGGCGGAGTTAGTCAAAGTGTGGCAGACGCTAGAAGAGCTGCAGGAGAGTTCTAGGGCTTGATGCCATGTGTAGGCTCAAGCCAGAGACCCTGAGTAGCCCTTCAGTGTCCCACCAGCCTAAGTGAGACTGAAGGCAGGGAGCCTAGAGAAGAAACAGAGACAAGGGAGCAGGTAGCTCAGATTGCGAGTTCGCCCCAGAAGAGAAGCCAGATATTGGGGATCCGTAGCATGGAGAACTACAAGTCCCACAGAAAACCCCTTGGCACCAAAGAAGCTTCAGCTACCCGGTCTCCTGAGAGAGTCACAGAGTGGGAGCCAGGACTAGCACGGCGCTGCAGTTCAGGAGAAAGGTCGTCCCAGAGACCACACAGGAAGAAGAGAGAGAGAGATACAGAAAATAGAAGATAGTGGAGGCAAGTCAGGATTTAATAGACTGCGCCACAGCAAGCACACTGAGGAGGTGGCTTTATACCTATTTGCTGTGGGAGCCCACTGTGCAGCCCAGCTACCCGTCATTGCTCTGGACAATTTACCTACAGACCATCAGTAAAAAGGTAAAGAGACTTTTGCTGTGTGCGTGCATCCTTTCCTTTCACCCACCGTGCCCCTCTATAGACTTTACCTATAACAATCCCAGTTTCTGCCGCATCCTGTCCATCCTCACCACTCTGCCTCGGAGGTCCCAGTCCTGCCTGCAGGGACTACACCATCACTGCCGCAATCCCACCGACCTCCGGAGGACTGTAGCGGCGCTGGTGATCCCTCACCAGACACAGCAGGTGGCGTCACGACACAAAACTTTGTACATAGCTCCTGTAAATAACCCCTTATTCATCTGACCCGCCGGGGCCACAGCCTCAGGCAGGCACCCGTGACATTCCAGACCGAAACACGAGCCCGAGAGCCGAGTACCCTGCTCTGGGGTGCGTCATATAGACAATGTCAGACATTAAGAGTATCAAAAATGCAACAGATACCAAGAGGAGAGAGGGCCCTGATCACAAGAGTTTACAATCTATGAGGAAATAGGAAGGCAAGGAAAGCACAAAAGGTAAATGGTAAAAAGTGCATCATATATGGTCCAGTGCCATGGAAAAGTTTGGGTAGCCCCATTCAAAATTACTGTTATATTGAACAGTTATGCAAGTTAAAGAAGAAAAGGTTTTTTTAAAAGTCATAACATTATAGATGATACAATTCCTTTGTAAATTGGGGGGAAAAATATTTTCATCTTTTATATTTTAAAAATTAAAAAAATGTAAATGGGCTAATTCAAGTGTTTGGACACCCTGCATGGTTAGCTCCTTGCAACATCACCTTTCTTAAAGCATCACAGCTTGTAAAAAGCTTTTTGTAGCAGCCAAGAGTCTTTCAATTATTGTTTGAGAGATTATTATCTATTCTTTCTTGACAAAGTCTTCCAGTTCTGTGAGATTCCTGGCTCGTCTTCCAGTTCTGTGAGATTCACGGATCGTCTTCCAGTTCTTTCAGATTCCTGGCTCGTCTTCCAGGTCTTTGAGATTTCTTTCTCGTCTTCCAGCTCTGTAAGATTCCTGGCTCGTCTATCAGGTCTGTGAGATTCCTGGAATCTTCTAGTTTTGTGAGATTTGTGAGATTCCAGGCTCGTCTTCCAGCTCTGTGAGATTCCTGGCTCATCTTCTAGTTCTATGAGACTCTTGGCTCTTTTACCAGCTCTGTGAGATTCCTACTCTTTTCAGTCAGTCTGTCTTAGTTCAGTGAGATTCCTGGCTCATTTTCTAGTACTGTAAGATTCCTGGCTTGGCTTCCGGCTCTGTGAGATTCCTGGCTCGTCTTCCAGTTCTGTGAGATTCCTGGCTCGTCTTCCAGTTCTGTGAGATTCCTGGCTCGTCTTCCAGTTTTGTGAGATTCCTGGCTCTTTTTACAGGTCTGTGAGATTATTGGCTCGTCTTCCAGTTCTGTGAGATTCCTGGCTCATCTTGCATGCTCTGTTCTTTTGAGGTTTCGCCACAGATTTTCAATGATGTTGAGATCAGGGAACTGTTGCCTTTAGAAGTTGTCTATTGTTGATTTTGACATGTGTTTAATATCATTACCCAATTTATAGAAGCCATCCTCTTTTTAACTTCAGCTTTTTTACAGATGGTGTTATGCTTACATCCCAAATTTGTTGGAATTTCATTGAAAACATTCTTCTCTGTGATGTGTTTCCCATGCTATTGGTTGAAACACAACCCCAAAGCATAACTGAACCACCCCCATGCTTAATGGTTGGTAAGATGTTCTTTTGCAGTTAAGGGAGGGTTCTGATTTGCCTCTCTATCAATCCTATGAGCAGCACTCACTAAAGTTTTGCTTGGTCTTCCAGACCTTATCTTGACCTCTACTGTTCCTGTTAACTGCCAATTCTTAATTACATTTCAATGGAAAAAGGGAGACAATAGGATTTATGCAACATAGGAATCTATCTGAGGTAGTACCTGCTTAGAAGAAACCATGGCTAATGTCTTTTGGCTCAAGGTTAGAGGACGCTGTTTTTATAAAACTGTGAAATTTTCATCACCTGGCCTTTCTTAACGATGATAGTGAACAACTCTTAACCCTGACAGGCTAATTAAGCTCTGAAAAATTGACCAATGTTATTTGAGCACACAAATCTCCAAGGATGCACAATCGCTTTCGTCGGTACATTTTAATTTTATAATATTTAAAATATTAAAGATGAAATTTCTTTTTCCTAAAGAAAAAAGGAACTGTGTTATTTTTAACTTGATACCTTATAAGGTACCGTTACACACAGAGATATCTGTGCAGATATTGCTTGCAACACACTGATTGCAGTGAAATCATGGACACATTGTTCCTTTTTGTTGCCGTGTACAAAATGTAACGATGTGTCCATGATTTCACTGCAACCAATGAGTTGCAAGCAATGTCTGCACAGGTATCTGTGTGTGTAACGGTACCTTTAGAGACCATTTCATCTTCAACTTGCTTAACTGTTTACAATAACAGTAATTTTGACCAGGGGAGCCCAAACGTTTGCATGCTTTTGTATAAAGTATACAGCTTGGTGCTGAAAAAAACAAGACCTCACACAACTCTGAAGTGAAAATAGTGAAAAGGTTAAATAGCAACTAAACAGAATATTAATATAATAAACATGTTGTCCAGCATGGAAAGTTATAAAAATGTGCAAATTACTATTTGCCTATCTTTGTGGCCATTGATATGAGAATGCATTGATGATGATGCAGTGAAACAATCAGTTCAACACTTGTGTCACAAAGTTTTGGCATAAGCTGCTATAGGAGATTGTTATGATGAGTACAACACTCAAAGGAGTACACAAGTGCATGAGCAAGCATTACCATGCTCGAGTGGTTGGTACTCGATAAAAGAATTGTATACTCAGATGGGTGTGACTGGCTTATGCAAGTATAATAACAGTCAATGTGGTGCTCAAGTATTTTTTTTCAGGAAATCTTCCTGAAAAATTGTTGAGTTCCCCATTGACTTTGATTATACTTGGGTACTCAAGATGCACCCAAACGAGCACCAAACTGCTCATTACAAGTAGCGAGTGTGATGACACAGCCTTTTTCCATGTCATGAGTTAATGTTCATAATTTGGCAAGATGTATTGTTCATTTGTTTGTTGACTGAGAAGTGGCTCATTGTTTCTTATGAGACTGCTCAGAGCATGCATTTTCTCAGTTTGTGGATTCCTAATTGAATGTAAATTACCTCACCCCTCCTGTCTACATCACTCAGAGGAGAATTATGCAGTTGGATTGAAATGCCAACCAATACGAGAAGAAACTTATCCCACCAATCCTGTAAGAATACAATATAAACTTCCGGTTCCGGCGCCTCCATGGTCGGACGTGTGTGATAGCGCTCCGGAGCCCGCCGCACCCGACCGACATAATCCCCGAGCCCCGGAGCAATCTACCACCTCCACAAGATGAGCGGGAGCAGAGGAGGGTCTAAGGCCACCATGGATCGATTTGTCACCAGGAGCGGTGACGGGGAAACAAGCGGCGCGACTCTCGCGCCTGGAGGAGGAGAAGGCGCGAAAACATTAATGGAGGACGTCACAAAGTGTGAGAGGCCCCCGTCGCAGACACAGAGGGCGACAGAGCCGGAGAGCGAAATACAGCCCAGTGACCCCACTCAGGTGACGCCATGCACCCACAAACAAACACCCACGCCACAGCACCAGTACACTGGGGTGATAGAGGAGGGAGTCAGAGTCATGGACAGCCAGGGGCCACTGAATCATTCCCCCCCACTCTTTGACTACAAGACCTTAGCCAGGGAGCTAGCCCAGTATCTGGCAGAGGAGTTCAAACAATCAATTGCAGAATTAGTGGCTACATCAACCCAGGAGCTTACTTCCAAGCTGGGTCGACATGACCAGCAGCTCCAGGAGGCAGAGGCAAGGATCTCCACTGCAGAAGACAGAGTAGCAGATCTGGAGCGTCAGGTCCTGGCTCTACAAAAACAGTCTTCCTTCACCCTGAATAAATTGGACGATATTGAAAATAGGGCACGCAGGAACAATTTAAAAATTGTGGGTCTCCCTGAATCTATATCCATAAATCAACTGGAAGAGGTTTTTGAAAGCGAACTGCCTAAGGCTCTGGGGCTATCGCATAGATGTAAGACAGAGCACACCCATAGGATTGGCCCCCCCAGAGAGCCTCCTCGGGAGGATAGCAATAACAGATCCTCACAGGACAGGGAAATGAACAAACTGCGACACGCCATCGCTAAATATTTAAATCATAGAGACAAGGAGGAAATCCTGAGGGCTTATAAAGCCAAGAGACGTCCCCTGATGTTAATGGGTCATAGAGCTCTGATTTTTGTGGACTATTCAATTGAGGTAACTAGGCGCAGAAGAGCCTTTAGCGAAGTATGCACCATCTTGTTCAAAAAAAATACGCGCTTCCAGCTGAATTATCAAGCAACCCTAAGATTCTGCTCGATAGAAGGTTCCATGCTATCCTTCACAGACCCTGAAGAGGCGATAACAGTGCTCAGGAGAAATAACAGCAAATCATCTAATAGGGACACCACACTCCCTGGCAGCCCAAGATGACCTAATAAGGCTACCGCTCAAACCACCGACACTGTTTCTGTCCGCATGCAAGATCAGGATTCTGTGAGATCATACAGATTGCGGTCGGACACCATACTAGAGGAAGGTTCAACAAAGGCGGCGACTCCAAGAAAGCAAAGACTAACAACGTCAAGATAGAACAAGAAGAAGACTAACCAAGCTGACTGAGTGCAGGGGGAGGGGATGAGGAAAAAATAGGAGGAAATGGTACAACTAATGCAGCGTCGTGAAACGAGGGGACTCGGCCCTCTCTCGCCGTTGCTCTCTTTTTGCTCAATTTGGTGATTTATCCTCAACAAAAAAGTGAGGAAATATTGTGTTTTTTTTTTTTTTTTTCTTTGTTTTTTTTTTATGTGAGCAGAAGTTTAACTTTTAGTCTAAGTAAGAGCAAGCGCGGGGGGGGATTGAGTGTAAGGTGAAAAGGACTTATTTTGCTCATAATCGTTTTCTCCATGTTTACTTAGGGGCTCGGGAATGTAAAATACTTATTTAATGTTTTATTGTTTATAGTTGTTTGAAAGTTGGGGCGGGCATGGGAAGAAGATACCCCACGCTAAGGAGGAAAAAAGAGAAGTCACTAGGCTACGCCATGGGAAGGAGAGGGTCACTTCAAGGGAGGGAAAGGGTTTGGGGTGGGGTGAGGAATTATTTTTGTCCTGTTGCACACCTCTATTTGGCCACCATACTCAAATGATCAGTCACTGCGTCTATGCGGCCGCTCTCAGTTTAGTGACCACAGTCGACCAAAATTACATAACTGTCGGATGGACCTGGATTTAGTCTTTGGAGATGGTTAGGTGGGTCTCGTGGAATGTTAAGGGACTGCACTCCCCAGCTAAGCGTATGATGGTTCTTAGACACCTTAAACGCCTACACGTGGATGTGGCTATGCTCCAGGAGACCCACCTGACGTCCGGGGAATTTTTTAGGCTCAAAAAGATGTGGGTGGGGGAGATTTATGGCTCCAGCGTAGTCAACAGAAAAGCAGGGGTCCTGATCCTGATCAATAAATCGTTAGCACATACGGTACTATCCCAGGACACTGACCAGGAGGGCAGACTGATACACATGGTTATTCAGCTTCAAAAAGACACCTTTAGTATATACAATCTCTATGCTCCCAATGTGGCCCAGAAATCCTTCTTACAGCAAATACAAAATCTATTTTTGACAAATCAGGAGGGCATTAGATTGGCAGGAGGTGACTTCAACATGGTTTTAAATGATGACGAAGATAGGAGACACAGTGATCCCATGATACCTACTGCCCGACGAGATATGACCCAACCCAAAGTGAGCCTCATAGAAGACTTCTTCAACAATTGCAATATGACTGACGCTTGGAGAACACTTCACCCTATAGACAGAGAATACACCCACTACTCACACACACATAGATCTTGGTCGAGACTGGACATGTTCTTTACCTCATCCCTATTATTTCAGAGAGTGGTAGAGGTCAGGGTGGAGGACATGGTTATATCCGACCACAGTCCTTTGATTATGGACACAAGGGACACTTTTCAAAAGGGGTCTGATTTTCTCTGGAGATTTCCCGACACCCTGGTCCGAGAAGACAACTTTGTTAATTGCCTTGGGGAATGGTGGTTGGATTTTGCTTTCCATAATATTGAACATCTCTCGGACTCGGGTTTATACTGGGAAATTATTAACCAAGACCTCAAACTCCTTTCAAAAATATTAGCCGATAGACTTGCGCAAATACTCCCTAAAATTATCGTACCACATCAGGCAGGATTTATTAAAGGGCGGTCAACAGTTACCAACATTAGAAAAGCGATGCTCCTCTTGGACGTGGTGGGCAGGCGAGTGGGGGAGGGGGACGAAGATCCGGCCATGATCACCTTGGATGCTGAAAAAGCATTTGATAATGTGAGGTGGTCGTGGCTGGATCGAGTCCTAGACAACATTGAGTTGAGGGGTCCTTTTCGCCGGTTCATAGGTTCCTTGTATGCCAATCCTAAGGCATGTATAAGCCTCCCAGGATTTCTCTCGGACTCCTTTGATCTAGAGAAAGGAACGAGACAGGGGTGCCCCCTGTCCCCCCTCCTGTTCAACCTAGCGATAGAACCCTTAGCGATTTATTTAGAATCACAACACCATTATGATGGTTTGAAAGTGGGGACTAAAGAGATAAAATTGTCATTGTTTGCTGACGATATCATTTTGTATGTTCGTAACCCAAAGAGAGACCTCCCTTCCATTTTGAATGATATTGATAGACTGGGCAGTATGTCAGGGTTCCGTCTAAACAAGGACAAGTGCGAAATACCGTGTTTCCCCGAAAGTAGGGCGCCCCCGAAAGTAAGGCATGGTGCCGGTTTCAGGGGGGTCGGGTAATGTAAGACATACCCCGAAAGTAAGACACTGTCTTACTTTCGGGGGCGCCCTACTGGTATATACAGCTGCAGCCTCCCTCCCCCCATGAGTATACAGGCGCCCCCCCCCCGCGCTGCCGCCAACCTGTAAAGTAAAATATCATTCTACTTATCCCCGCCGGTGTCCCGCTGGTGTCCCGCCGCCATCACGCTCTTCCGTCTTCATCCGGCTTTATCAAACTTCCTTCTCCGGCGCACAGACTGACGTCATTGTCTGTGCGCCGGAGATGGAAGACAGATGAAGGCGAAGGAGCGTGACGGCAGCGGGACACCAGCGGGACACCGGCGGGGATAAGTAGAATGATATTTTACTTTACAGGTTGGCGGCAGCGCGGGGCGGGGCGCCTGTATACTCATGGGGGGGGGACTGCAGCTGTATACACCACTGAAGGCTGCAGCTGTGTACACACTGGGGGCTGCTGCTGTATACACCACTGGGGGCTGCTGTATACACTACTGGGGGCTGCAGCTGTGTACACCACTGGGGGCTGCTGTATACACCACTGGGGGCTGCTGCTGTGTACACCACTGGGGGCTGCTGTATACACCACTGGGGGCTGCAGCTGTGTACACCACTGGGGGCTGCTGTATACACCACTGGGGGCTGCTGCTGTGTACACCACTGGGGGCTGCTGTATACACCACTGAGGGCTGCAGCTGTGTACACCACTGGGGACTGCAGCTGTGTACACCACTGGGGGCTGCTGTATACACCACTGGGGGCTGCAGCTGTGTACACCACTGGGGGCTGCTGCTGTGTACACCACTGGGGGCTGCTGTATACACCACTGGGGGCTCTAGCTGTGTACACCACTGGGGACTGCAGCTGTTTACACCACTGGGGGCTGCTGTATACACCACTGGGGGCTGCAGCTGTGTACACCACTGGGGGCTGCAGCTGTGTACACCACTGGGGGCTGCTGTATACACCACTGGGGGCTGCAGCTGTATACACCACTGGGGGCTGCAGCTGTATACACCACTGGGGCCTGTATATACCACTGGGGAGGTTGCTGTATACCACACTGCTGGGGGCTGTATTTTATGGTTAAAACAAAAATCGACATTTATTTTCCCAATATAAGACATACCCCGAAAGTAAGACATAGTGGGACTTTTCGGGGTAAAAAAATGTAAGACAGTGTCTTACTTTCGGGGAAACACGGTACTCTTTATGGGCAAAAACAAAAGTGGCTATAAACAAAAATCACTTATTGGGATAAAGGTAGCTAAGGATAGTATTAAATACCTAGGGATTTACCTAGCTAGAACTCCTGGTCAGATATATAGACTTAACTTCACATCGGTTATATCTAAAATTGAAAGTGAGATGGCTGGGTGGGAGAATTTACCCCTATCTTTGATGGGCCGCTGTCATCTCATCAAGATGATAAGCTTTTCAAGACTACTTTATCCCCTCCAGACGATTCCTCTGTTGCTGAAGCATGTGGATGTTAATAGGATAAACCGAGCTTTCTCGAAATTCCTCTGGAGGGGCAAAAGACCCAGGATAGCCCTAAACACTCTTATGAGGCTGAGGAGAAAGGGTGGGATCCAGCTACCAGATGTTAGGGGGTATAATTTAGCATGTCTATCGCGCCATGTTCTTGATTGGGTTAAGCATACTAACAACTTTTCTGACATTGAGGTGGAAGGTGAGTTGACAAGACCATGGAGATTATCCGAGCTACTCCACTCCCCACTTTCATTGTTGCCGGCCCATATCAAAAACACCACCATTTGTAGAGACACGATAATGACCTTGAAAAGGTTAGAAAAAAAATGAAGCTTTCTTGGCAGATTTCCAGGGGTCTTGACCCATGGGCATCCCCGGCCTTCACACTTGGCTACGAGAACCCCCTTTTTGGAACCTGGAGATCAAAAGGAGTCCTCACATTGGGGGATCTTATGCACAGGGGGAAAAAGAGGTGGTTGACGTGTGAGGAAACACTGACAAAATATAAGCTACCTGGGTCACATGTTTTACAGTACCAACAAATTCGCCACTCTCTCATGTCCCGACTACGAGATATTTCGGGAGAGTTAACTCATTCTCTTTGGGATGATATGATAGAGGCGGGAGTGGGAGAAGTGTCCATATCCTATCTTTACAAAAAAATGCAAAACACACTAGGTCCAGTTAGCACTGACAAGTTATTCACTAAATGGAAGAAACATATTACAGACCCAGAATTATCACAAAAAATATTGAAGCGTTGGGAAACTGCTAGAAAACATATCACCAATGAAAAATGGAGGGACACCCAGTTTCGACTTATGCACGGGGCCATCCAGGGTTTCCATATCCCGCCCACGCCAGACAACCAGGGAAGATGGGTGCACTGTCCCAAGTGCAAGACCTATAAAACGGATTGGGAACATGGTATGTGGTTCTGTGTGAAATCTCAGATATACTGGGGTAAGGTTAGACAGATGACCTCGGAAATATTTAAAATGGACATCGGTCTTGATCTGCTGCTTTGGCTGTTTCATTATCAGGGAGATTTAGCTGAGTCTTGCGGATCGCTCACTCTACTCCACACAATAGCTCTGATAGCAAAGAGACTATTATTACAGCACTGGCTCAAGAACTGGGCCCCGAACGTAGAACTAGTGCGTGATAATCTAAAACAGACCATGTCTGTGGAATCCATCGAAACTCTTAGAAACCCAAAAAGACTAACAAAGACATTTTTCCTTAAATGGAGACCTTTTATTGAAAATATTATCCAGAAATAAGGGCGTTTATGAGATCATACAAATAAACAGAGTGGCACACCCTGGAGGACCTAAATGGAACTCTGGGAAACCTTAGATGTGATGCTTCATGTCAGATTTGAAAAGCAATAAGTTTGAAAGTTCTCGGTATTGAGATGGTGTGTGCTATACCCTAGACAACTTGAATCATTCAGGAAAAATGTGTTTCTCTCAGGGAAAGGGGGGGAGGGGTTTGTTAGAATTAACAATATTGTACTTAATGTAAATGGAGAGAAGTGATGATGTTAGTGAGATATGTTTACCAAAGTCCGAAGACAGATATGCTTCTCTTGCATCTGCTGATTATCTCTGTTTCCTTTTTCGCAATCCTTTTATTTTAAATGCTAATAAAAATGATGTTTCAAAAAAAAGAATACAATATTCCCTGAGGTGAGGGCTCGAGATATAAAAAAAAGTCACCAGTTGGATATATGCTATGTGGCCTCAGTCTAGGGCAGGAATTCAGACTAGAAATTTTAGGATTTGGCTGGAAGATCAGAGACTAATTAAGGAAACAAGGTTGGTACAGTTTGGTCACCTGGCTAAAGACTTTGCTGTGCTCGGTCAGCTTCCTAAGCTTGCCACTATTTGTTTCTCTGTGGGTGCCCTCCAAAAGCGGGGGGCTGCTGGATTTGGGTAGTTGGCCCTGGAAGCCCCAAAGGCATGAATATTCTAATTCCTGGTGGGAAGGGTGAGACTCTTTTGCATGTTACATTGTGTGTTTTGCTTGGTTACGTGATATATGACTTTGACAGTTGCAGATTCAATAAAGTCTTACTATTGTGTGGTTTCCTCCCCCTGTTATGTCTGAGTAGTGTTCCGCCCACGGTTAAGGAGTTCAGTCATTCAGTTGGGATAAACCCTGGCTCATGCAGTCTTTCTAAAGGCGGCAGGGCCAATGGACAAGAGCATCCACTGACCCCGGTGTCTCCCCACCGAGCACCTTAACATGGTAGGGCTCACTCATCACTAGCAGCAATGATACTCCAAATAAGTTTGCTTTGCTATCAGAGAAGCAGAAGGTAGGTGAGTGGACTGGGAAAAGAAGGAGTTTGGAAGACTCTCTCATGCATTTTTTTTTACAAGAATGAAAATAAATCGCCTAAAAAAAATGAATGTCCCAGTTTCATAGCTTTCCATGCTGGAAAGAAAATATTAAAAACAAAGTTAGCTTAGTTACTCATTAAAGTGAACCAACCATAAGGATTTAACCACATGTAATTCAGTGCATCAGGGGATTGATGCATGCAGCATGACATCACTATAAGTTTTTTTTAATTCCTCCCCTTTGGGCTTGTGTTTCTGCTGCAAGCTGAGCCTCTTCCTCCCTCCCTTTCATCCAGACTCATCCAAGGGGCTTCAGCTCACAGCAAAAAGACAAGCCCACAGAGAAGGAATAAAAAAAATTCAAATAGTGATGTCATACTGCACACATCAATCACCTGCTGCACTGTTGAAAGGTGGTTAAAGGGAACCTGTCACCTAGAATTAAGGCCCTACACTATCACTAGCTGTCCCTAGACCTTCCTAGCTGCTCCCTATCTATCCCTTTCTGATCTATAGGGGCCCTATTAAACATCAGAAAAATAACTTTTAACTACAGAAGTCCCTGAGGCTGGGGACTGGAAAGGTGGCCCAACGCTCCTTTGTTCCCTCCTAGATGCTGCAGCGCATGCCCCGCTGGGCGGCATTATTCTTTCTTCATCTCCGCCCCTCTATTTGGAATGCCCCGCCCTCTGGACACCTATCATGCACCGGCCGCTACGTCACATCCGGCGCGGTGCATTATGGGGCCGATCACGTGATCAGGCCCATAATGCATGGGGCTGATCACGTGATCGGCCCCATAATGCACCATGCCGGATGTGACTTTTAGCGGCCGGTGCATGATTGGCGTCCAGAGGGCAGGAGATTCCAAATAGAGGGGCGGAGATGAAGATTGAATAATGCCGCCCAGCGGGGCGTGCGCAGCCGGATCGAGGAGTGCTGCATGGAGCCTGGCGCCGCCTTTTCAGTCCCCCAGCCTCAGGGACTGCTGTAAGTTGGAAGTTATTTTTCTGATCTTTTAATAGGGCCACTTTAGCTCAGATAGGGATACATAGGGAGCAGCTAGGAAGGTGTAGGGACAGGTAGTGATAGTGTAGGGTCTTAATTCTAGGTGACAGGTTCTCTTTAAATCATGGTGATGGTTCTATTTAATACTTCCAGGATACAATGACGAAAAAATGTTATGGCAACATGAAACTTTTTTCTTTTCACAACACAAAATAAATACAATAAAAATATATAAATTTAGCATCGCCACAATCAAACCAACAGAATAATGTTTAATTTTAAAAAATGTTAATTTACATCACCAAAATCAACAGAATTGCTGTTAATTTTCTATTTCTACTCATAAAGATTTACTAAAATTAGGTAAAAAGATGTTTGTACCCCTCAAAATGGTGCCAAAGACAAATATAGGTTATTTGTTAAACAAGGAGTTCCCATAAAGTTTTGTAAATGAAAAAATAGAAATATTATGCAAGTAGGAAAAAAGCAAAAATAGTTGTTTGGTTACTAAAGAGATTCTCCTTGTAGCAGAGCTACTGGGAGGACCAAAGTGGAGTAGTCCAGGCTCCGCAGTCGTAGGGGCCCACCCAGAATGACAGACATTCTTACCAGTATCAGTGTATATAGCACGAAGATACAGTTAAACTCAACGGTAGAGCGCGAAGATATGGTATTCCTGTCCTTCTGCTCTCTGTCCTCTAGGTCACAGGTTGTTTTATGCCAGTGGATGTCAGAATGGCATTGTGCCGCACTGGACTAGTCTTGGGTGGTGATGGATTGAAGTGATGATGTTATTGTGTCAGGACTCATGTATTTTTCTACCTCTGGCTTATCACTGTCCATTGGCAGACTTACCAGAATCCACAGTTAGGTGAGTATATGTTTTATTTAAATATAACTTTTAGGGCATCTGTAGGGTATCATAAAGTTAAGGAACTGCTGTAGAAGCATCATACAGTATAAAGAACATTATACTGTATACAGAGGCTATATGGGGCATTTACATGGGACATACTAGGGATTACACTACGTATGGGGTAGCTAGGAGCATGGTACTATAAGATGACTAGAGTGGGTGACTATTATATAGTGTGGAGTCTATTATTTTTGTATAAGAAGGTGTGGAATGAATAAGAGGCTTTCAGAGCAATCATACTGTGCTCAAAACAGTGGGGACATTATATTGTATATAGTGAAAATGTGTGGCCCATTACACTGTGTATAGGGTAGCTGTAGGCCCATTATACTGTGTATAGGAGAGCTATGGGGACATAATACTGTATATACAGGGTGGGCCTTTTATATGGATGCACCTAAATAACATGGGAATGGTTGGTGATATCAACTTCCTTGTTTGTGGCACATTAGTATATGGGAGGACGAAAACGTTTCCAGATGGGTGGAGACCATGGTGGCCATTTTGAAGTGGGCCATTTTGGATCCAACTTTATTTTTTTCAATGGGAAAAGGGTCATGTGACACATCAAAATTATTGAGAATTTTATAAGAGAGACAATGGTGTGCTTGGTTTTAATGTAACTTTATTCTTTCATGAGTCATATACAAGTTTATGATCACTTATAAAATGTGTTCAAAGTGCTGCCCATTGTGTTGGATTGTCAATGCAACCCTCTTCTCCCACTCTTGACACACTGATAGCAACATGGCAGAAGAAATGCTAGCACAGGCTTCCAGTATCCATTGTTTCAGATGTTGCACATCTCGTATCTTCACAGCATAGACAATTGCCTTCAGATGAGTGATGAGACAAACATATGATGGTTTCTTATGTAGCCAGACAGTATTTGTATTTTGTTTTCTACCTTGTGATGGACCACTCATTGTTCTCACAAGTCTTGTAAGATGCCTGGTAGTGTTTAACGTGTGTAATGTAATTATCTCACCACTTTGTCATAGAAGGCAGATAACTTAATCCTCCTGAAAGTCCTTTGTATTACTATGTGTATTGCTGATTCTATGTAGACTACTTCAGCCACCATTGTTTGCGGTCAGGATGGTATACTAAATGTCACTCTCCTTGGCCCCTCCCTTCCCACATCACTTAAATGAACATTGTCCAGGCAGCTTGAAATCTAGCCAATGAGAGCACAGTCTTATTTCACCAACTGTGACATCCCCAATATCCTGCAATGAGTGATCAAGGGCATATAAGCAAACCTGTTCATTAACCAGGGTGCTTTTGTATAATGACGTCAGTCTTGGGACTTCGGCCCCGACTAGAGTTGCACGGGACTTGTTGCATGCAGCTAATTTTGGATCTACAGGTCCGATTGGCAGGCCATAACCCCAGGCCTAGGCACTTTGGTGCTCACCAAGGGGATCAGAACTTGGAATATAATACTACAAGGACTTCAGCATCGAATGTTCGGGTTCGGCTGGGATAGCAAAGACTGCATAAGGAAGAAACCCTGGCCACAGCAGAACCTTGTAATTCCCTGGTGAGCCAGCGGAGGGTGAGACTCTGTTGCCTGTTACATTTTGGGTTTTTGCTGGTTATGTGTTATATGCTATTAACTGTTTGGGGATCCAATAAAGCCTTAATATTGTGGTTCCCTCACCCTGTGTTGTCTGAGTAGTGTTCTGCCCACGGGTAAGGAGGTCGGGCGTTCAGTTTGGGATGAGCCCTGGTCCATGCTGTCTTTCTAAAAGTGGCTGGGCCAGCGGATGAGAGCACCCACTGTCCCTCGTGTCTCCACAACCATAATGTGAAGAGGCTTTGGGGATCATAAAACTGTGTGTAAGTAGATATGGGGACTTCATACTATATACAGGAAGCTGTCTGGTCATAACCCTGTGTATAGAAAAGAAATTAAGACATTAAACTGTGTATAGGTGAGTTGATGCGGGGAATGTATTTTGTATAGGGGAGCTGTAAGGCCTCATTCTTTGCTACGGTAGAAGTATAGGACAGGACTCAGAGGACATTATTACTGTTCAGAAGAGAACTCATAAAAATGTTATGTGAGCCACGGGATATCTGACACTGATATTCCTGGAACGACACTAGGACAAGAGGTGAGTAAAGGCTGTATTTATTTTACATATTGGAGCATAGCAGTTGAAAAATGTTTTTTTTTTAAATAGGGGTCAGTCCCTTTAATGCCAAATCAAGCATTGTTATTATGAGGCTTATTTGTCATACACGATTTTAAATATTGTCAAAAAGACATTTTTTTGCAAACTTCTTTTGCCTTTCTAATACTTACCATTTCTGTATTTCAGATGCTGAAAATTGTGAAAAGTGTCCTTATACTGAATGGCCAAATGAGACAAGAGACAAGTGCGTCCCTAAAGTGATCGAGTTTCTCTCCTATGACACTGATGTAGTCGTTTTTGTCTTCTTATTCTTATTAGTCTTATCTTCTTCTATAATTCTAATAATAATCGGAATATTTACGATTTTCTGGAATACCCCAGTAATCAGAGCTAATAATCGTAGCCTCAGCTTCATTATCCTTGTGTCTCTCAAGCTCAGTTTGCTTTGTATCTTCCTCTTCATTGGTAAACCGGTTGACACAACCTGTAAGCTCCGGCACATCTCCTTTGGAGTCATCTTCACGGTTGTGTTGTCATCAATCTTGGCCAAGACCATCATGGTTTGTATCGCCTTCAAGGCCACCACTCCTGTCAGCTCCTGGAGAAAATGGCTCGGAGTTAAGCTTCCTAACTCTATAGTGATGATCTTATCATCTCTTCAGGTCCTGAATGGAACACTCTGGTTGTCCCTTTCTCCCCCATTTCAGGAGATAGACATGGACTCTACTCCAGGAAAGATCATTATTCAGTGTAATGAGGGCTCTAGACTGGCCTTTTATTTCATGTTGTGTTATATGGGATTTCTGGCGGCTGTGAGTCTAATTCTGGCTTTCATGGTGAGGAAATTACCTGATATCTACAATGAGGCCAAGTACATCACCTTCAGCATGCTGGTGTTCTGCAGCGTGTGGGTTTGTGCCATCCCGGCCTATGTAAGCAGTAAGGGAAAAAATATGGTCACAGTAGAAGTTTTTGCCATATTGGCTTCAGGTAATGGGATCATGATCTGTATATTCTTACCTAAACTGTGGAACATACTGACAAAAGCAGAAATGAAAAGAAATAATTTATTAGAAATATGACCAAAAAAAACCTCATAGGTGAGTTGTGCGGATCGCCTGAACTTCATAAACTATTTTTTATTCCCAGCCAACCAAAGATAAATTAAATACCATGATCTGGATTAAGAAACCATTATTAATTTGCTGTTGGCCATGCATTACATCATTTGCTGACATAGACAGAAGAAGACCCCTGTGTAAAAACGATATATGAGCCCTGTGCAATAGCTCATCATAATGCAGAATTTCACCTGCTTTGAGGTGAATAGGGAACTCCTTACCTTCTTGGTCCCTGTGTGGCTGTACCAATGGTATGTCCACCCCTGCATTAAATATAGGTAATGCAGGAGATTTAGCTCCTTAATAGATAATCTGTCACATGTTTTTCCAACCACTTCTGAGAGCAGCATAATATAGAGACCCTATTCAAGTGATATGTCACTTAAGGGCCCTTTACACGCCGCAACGGCAGGCTGGATACATCCCGCTACAGGCTACAAATGTAGCTTGTAGCGCCAATGTAGCCCGTCGTAGCGGCGTCTGAAGACGTGACGCTACAGCCGGCAACAGATACATCTGTTTCCTAGCTCTGCTCGAAAACTGATGGCTACAACGCCGATGGTAGCGAGCTGTATCGGCGTGTAAAGAAGCAACGGAAGGGAACTCGGGACAGCCTGCGATGTAGCTGCAATGTAGCTAAGGCGTGACCCTGGCTCCGTGTTACCGCGCCCCATGTGCGATCATTGGTGGAAGCTGCTGCATGACGATTGGTAGTCGCTGCATAGGGAGGCATATTTAAAGGAGCTGACGAGTCACACTACACAATCGCTCAAGCGTGCTGTATTACTCAGCCTCCTGCGATGCCTGCCCAATCAGGATGTTATTGCTTCGTCCTATCAGCGTACGGACGGCTCGTAATCCACAATTGTGGCACGCCTATGTGCTGGCCCTGCTGCACCAGGTACGCCCATAGTAGCTGGTTATAGCGGTGTGTAAATGAGCTACAGCTGGCTACTTGAGACACCCGGCGATGTAGCTAGCTATAGATGTAGCGTGGCGTAGCGCATCTTGTCGCGGCGTGTAAAGGTGATGCGTTGAGCGTTTGTAGCCGTTGACAGTAAGCGGGATGTATCCAGCCTGCCGTCGCGGCGTGTAAAGGTACCCTTACTGATCTCCTTGATACTATTTTAATACAATCAATCTGGCACTGTTTCCAAAATTCACACCCTGCAGGTGTCAAATCATCTCCAGGAAGCTTAACAAATTCTTTTAAAGGTGCAAAAAATTCTACAGCTTAACACAAGCCGGTAGACGCGATGGCGGGAACACTCATAACCATAAGGTGAGCATTTTACCACCAAATAATCAGGGAAAGTTTTGGGTCCATTTTAAATGTTGAACATTTTTTCTGAACAAAGCTGTGTTCGCCGATTTTTAGGTAAATTGCTCGGGTTTCCGATCTCGAACAAAATCGGCAATGTTCCTGCCAAATTTGAAATTGGCAAACATGTTCAGGAAACATTCGCTTATCTATGTAGATAATATTTACACTTTATGGTATGGAGTCAATTCATAAGCATATGTAGCCCAGGTAAGTCTAAGTAAAGAATATAGCTAGCTGTATGCTATAAGCCCTTATATTAGGGAAAAAATATAAATAAAGATATACCGTATATACTCGAGTATAAGCGACCCAAGTATAAGCTGAGGCCCCTAATTTTAACCCCCAAAACAGGGGAAACTTATTGACTCGAGTATAAGCCTAGGGTGGGAAATGTAGCAGTCCCCCATCCTGGTATAATCCCCTCATCAATGGTATATATCACCACCATCACTCGTATTTGACACCCTCCATCACTGGTGCATGGCCCCCCATCACTGGTAAATTACCCACATTACTGGCACATGGCCCCCATCACAAGTTTATGGGCCCACATCATTCACACATGGGCCCCATCACAGGTGTATGGCCCCCATCAAATGTATATAGCCCCTATCACTGGAATATAGCCCCATTACTGGTTTATAGCTCCTCCTTACTTTATATAGCCCCCCCATCACTTCAACATGGCCCCCATCACTGGTACATGGCCTTATCACAGGTTTATGGGCCCTCATCACTCATACATGCCCCCATTACTGGTACATGGCCCCCATCACTGGTACATGGCCCCCATCACAGGTACAAGGCCCCCATCACAGGTGAATGTGCCCCATCAGTGATACATGGCCCCCATCACTGGTACATGGCCCCGTCACAGGTTTATGGGCCCACATCATTCATACATGGAACCCCATCACTGGTACATGGCCCCCATCACTGATATATGGCCCCCATCACTGATACATGGCCCCAATCACTGGTACATTGCCCACATCAATGGTACATGGCCCCTATCACAAGTGTATGGGCCACCATCACTGATACATGACCCCCCTGCTTTTGCTTACAATAAAATAAAAAAGATTTAACTCACCCTCTGACAATTCTCTGCAGGCTCCGTGTTGTTCTCTGTTCTTCCTGGTTGTCATCATCTTCTAATCATCCCCCTGCAGGTGATGGACAGGGGAATGCAGTGCATATCACATTATATCAATGAGCGGAACCACGTGATCTCCCACTCCTTCTACAGCCCCCTCCTGCCTTCTTCAGCCCCCGGTCTCTGCCTCCCCCCCCCCCACTGTCACTAATGACTAGTGATGAGCGAGTACTAAAATGCTCGGGTGCTCGAAGCTCGGGCCGAGCATCCCAAGATACTCGTGTACTCGGCCCGAGCACCGAGCCCAATGTTATCCTATGGGAGACCCGAGTATTTTTATGAAATGACTGCCGGCAGCATGTAGAAACCCTAAAAATGTCACAAAAGTCTCAGAAGAGTGCTCAAATGACATGGCAACACCATGGGGAAGACCCCTGTAAGCATTTCTCACTCAAAAGTCACAGCTGTGAAAAATGTTGTCCGAGTTTCACGTCAATTTTACGGAGTCACCAGAAAACCTACCAAAATGACACCAAAATGAATATTCAGGGTGGAAATGTTAAGGGCACATACCCAATAGTGAGATACAGCTGGTGTATGTTACTTTTTGTGATTACATGAAAGATTTTATGTGAAAACATTGTGCGGCACTCCGATGTCCCTGAGAAGAGACGTACATGAAGGCCTCTTGACATAATATGCCCATTTTCAGGAAGTGGGTCTATTGTAGTATTTTCCTTTGCCAGGGCAGTCCAAAATTGGAAGGTTCACCAATGCCCCTGAATAGAGACGTGCATGATGGCCTGTAAACCTGAAGTGCCCATTGTAAGGAAGTGGGTGTATTGTAGTATAGCCCTTTGGCAGGGCAGCCAAAAATTGGGAGGCTCCACATTGTCCCTAGATACAGACATGCATGAGGGCCTGTAAACCTGAAGTGGGTGTATTGTAGTATTGCCCTTTGGCAGGGCAGCCAAAAATTGGGAGGCTCCACATTGTCCCTGGATAGAGACATGCAGGAGGGCCTGTAAACCTGAAGTGGGTGTATTGGAGTATAGCCCTTTAGCAGGGCAGCCAAAAATTGGGAGGCTCCACATTGTCCCTGGATAGAGACGTGCAGTAGGGCCTGTAAACCTGAAGTGGGTGTATTGGAGTATAGCCCTTTAGCAGGGCAGCCAAAAATTGGGAGGCTCCACATTGTCCCTGAATACAGACATGCATGAGGGCCTGTAAACCTGAAGTGGGTGTATTGTAATATTGCCCTTTGGCAGGGCAGCCAAAAATTGAGAGGCTCCACATTGTCCCTGGATAAAGACGTGCATGAGGGCCTGTAAACCTGAAGTGCCCATTGTAAGGAAATGGGTGTATTGTAGTATAGTCCTTTGGCAGGGCAGCCAAAAATTGGGAGGCTCCACATTGTCCCTGGATACAGACATGCATGAGGGCCTGTAAACCTGAAGTGGGTGTATTGTAGTATTGCCCTTTGGCAGGGCAGCCAAAAATTGGGAGGCTCCACATTGTCCCTGGATAGAGACGTGCAGGAGGGCCTGTAAACCTGAAGTGGGTGTATTGGAGTATAGCCCTTTGGCAGGGCAGCCAAAAATTGGGAGGCTCCACATTGTCCCTGGATACAGACATGCATGAGGGCCTGTAAACCTGAAGTGGGTGTATTGTAGTATTGCCCTTTGGCAGGGCAGCCAAAAATTGGAAGGCTCCACATTGTCCCTGGATACAGACATGCATGAGGGCCTGTAAACCTGAAGTGGGTGTATTGTAATATTGCCCTTTGGCAGGGCAGCCAAAAATTGGAAGGCTCCACATTGTCCCTGGATAGAGACGTGCATGAGGGCCTCAAACCTTTTTCCCATTGAAAAGGAGCGGGTCTCCAGTCACTGTAATGCCCGATCTAAAAGAATGGGCGAAAAAATTTACTACTGGGGGTATACCTGAAACAACAGCCTAACTATTGTAACGGTCATGATGGTGGCACATGAGGAGAAGGAGGAGCACTCCAGCGATTAGCCACAGTCCAGAAGTGTGTACCCATGGGTGAGTGTTGGTACATGGCAAATTCCCATAACAAAATTTAAATTCCGCTGTCATTTGTTGGTGGTGTGGTGAAGTCTGGCCCAATCCAACCCTTGTTCATCTTGATCAGAGTCAGCCTGTCAACATTTTCAGTTGACAGGCGGGTGCGTTTATCAGTAATGATTCCACCTGCGGGACTGAAAACACGCTCTGACAAAACGCTAGCGGCAGGGCAGGCCAGGACTTCCAAGGCGTAGAGAGCCAATTCATGCCAGGTGTCCAGCTTGGAGACCCAATAATTGTAAGGCACAGAGGAATGTCGCAGTACAGTTGTTCGATCTGCAAGGTACTCCTTCAGCATCTGGCCAAACTTAGCATTTTTTGTGGCACTACCCCGCACCTCAGGGGCTGTGGTACGTGAGGGGCTGAGAAAACTGTCCCACATCGTAAAGACTGTTCCCCTACCTCTGGCGGATTGGACTTGTGTCCCTCTCGGCCGTACGCCTTGGTTGTCCACCGATTCCTGATGTATGCCGCTTGCGTTTTGTGAGGGAAATGCTTTGCCTACTTCCGTGACTATGGCCTTCTGGAACTGCTGCATTTTGGCTGACCTCTCCGCCTCAGGAATGAGAGAGAGACATAAAGTTATCCTTGTAGCGTGGGTCTAAGAGTGTTGCCAACCAGTACTGATTGTCGGCCAGGATGTTCTGAACGCGAAGGTCACGAGCCAGGCAGCTTACCATAAAGTCAGCCATGTGCGCCAGACTCTTAACAGCCATCACTTCAGTATCCAGACCAACACGATGACTGAACAAGCTGTCCTCCTCCTCCTCCTCCTCATCTCCCCTGTCCTCTGGCCAGCCACGCTGAAGCGAGGGTATGACTGGTGTACATGTCATATCCTCAATTTGGCCAGAGGGTTGCTCCATGTCTTCATCCTCCTCCTCCTCCTCCTCCTCCTCGTCATAGTCCTCCACTGCACGTTGTGATGAGATGAGGCAGGGCTGTGTGTTATCACCCACACCCACTACTGTTTCTTGCTCAAACTCATCGTGCTCCGCCTGCAGGGCATCAGCACAGACCTTTTAGAAGGCAGAGTAGCAGTATGGTGACACTAATAATGGCGTCATCGCCGCTCACCATCTTGGTGGAGTCCTCAAAGTTTTGGAGGACGGTACATAGGTCCGACATCCATCTCCACTCCTCAGGTGTTATGTGTGGAGTTTGACCCATTTCCTGACGGCTTAGGTGATGGAGGTAGTCCACAACTGCTCTCTTCTGCTCACATATCCTGACCAACATGTGCAGAGTTGAATTCCAACGCGTGGGGACATCACACACCAGTCTGTGGGCCGGAAGACGCAAACGGCGCTGAAAGCTTGCAAGGGCGGCTGAAGCAGCAGGTGACTTGCGAAAATGTGCAGACAGACGCCGAACTTTTACCAGCAGGTCAGACACCTCTGGGTATGACTTCACAAACCTCTGAACCACCAGGTTGAGCACATGGGCCACGCATGGAACATGCGTCCGCTTGGCTCCCCTCAAAGCTGCCACCAGGTTACGGCCATTGTCACACACGACCTTTCCTGGCTTTAGGTTCAGAGGTGTGAGCCAGTGATCTGCCTGCTGTTTCAGAGCTGTCCACACCTCTTCTGCATTGTGGGGTTTGTCACCTATTCAGACTAGCTTCAGCACAGCCTGTTGCCGCTTTGCAGAGGCAGTGCTGCAGTGCTTCCAGCTTGGGACTGGTGTGGAGGGTACAGTGGATGAGGATGCGCAGGAGGAGGAGGCTGAGGAGCATGACATTCCGGAGCTGTAGAGTGTCGGTGAAAGCCTGACAGAGGTAGGGCCTGCTATCCTTGGTGTGGGAAGGGCGTGTTCCGTCCCTCGCTCAGACTGGGTCCCAGCCTCCACAATATTAATCCAGTGTGCCGTCAAGGAGATGTAGCGGCCTTGCCCACAAGCACTTGTCCACGTGTCTGTGGTTAGGTGGACTTTGGCTGAAACAGCATTGTTCAGGGCACGTGTGATGCTGTTGGACACGTGGTTATGCAATGCGGGGACGGCACATCTGGAGAAATAGTGGCCGCTGGGGACCGAGTAACGTGGGACAGCAGCCGCCATCAGGTCGCTGAATGCGTCTGTCTCCACCAGCCGGAAAGGCAACATTTCTAGCGCTATGAGTCGCGAAATGTGATCATTCAGGACTGTGGCATGTGGGGCGTTGGCAGCATATTGGCGCCTGCGTTCAAATGTTTGCTAAATGGATAATTGAACGCTGCTCTGGGACAAGGACGTGCTTGATGGTGGTGTAATTTGTGCGTGGGCAACTTCAGGTGCAGGGCCGGAGGCTTGTTCGCGGCCAGCATGGACAGGGAGTGGCTCACGTGCACAACAGGCGAAGACGTAGCAGTGACATCAGCAAGCACCGCTCCTCGACTCTGTTGTACTTCCCACAAAGTCGGGTGCTTGGCTGACATGTGCCTGATCATGCTGATGGTGGTCAGGCTGCTAGTTTTCGTACCCCTGCTGATACTGGCATGGCAGGTGTGGCAAATGGCCTTTTTAGAGTCTTCTGGAGCCAACTTAAAAAACTCCCAGACTCGGGAAGACCGAACATTTGCACAGGCACCTTGACTCGTGTTGTTGTTCCGGGGAACGGTTGCCTGCCTTCTGCCTGCGGACGCAACCCTGCTTCGTACTGCCTGTTGGGATGCTACGCCTCCCTCCCCCTGTGCACTGCTGTCCTCGCTTTGCATATCCTCCTGCCATGTTGGGTCAGCTACTGGATCATCCACCACGTCGTCTTCCTCTTCCGCACCCTGATCCTCCTCCTGACTTCCTGGCAATTGTGTCTCATCATCGTCCACCCCTTGTTGAGACACTTTGACAACGTTCCGTTCATGAGAACGTGGCTGCTCAAATATTTGGGCATCTGTACATACCATCTCCTCATCACCCACTTCAAGAGGAGGTGGCGACAGGCCAGATTCTGCGAATGGATACGTGAACAACTCTTCCGAGTGTCCTAGTGTGGGATCAGTAATGTCCGTGGACGTGTACTCGGCCAGGTGGTAGGAAGGAGGATCAGGTTGGGAAATGTGCGGTGCAGTATGACGGCTACTGACAGTTGACCGTGTGGACGACAGGGTGTTTGTGGAGGTGCCCATCTGACTTGAAGCATTATACGCTATCCAAGTAACAACCTGTTGACACTGGTCTTGGTTCAACAGTGGTGTACTGCTGCGGGCCCCAAGAATTTGGGACAGGACGTGCGAGCGAGGAGATGTGGCCCTTTGTTGTTGCGAAATTAGTGCTTGCACACGACCTCGGCCTCTGCCTGCACCACCCTCACGTCCACTTCCTTGTTCCTTGCCAACGCCCTTGCCAACGCCTTTGCGCATTTTGCCTGTATAGAGCGACCACAGTCTGGTGACTGTTGAGATCACAAGAGATTAGGATTTTAGTTCCCTAACCTGTATCAAGGTATGACGTACACCAGTCTGGTGACTGTTGAGATCACAAGAGATTAGGATTTTAGTTCCCTAACCTGTATCAAGGTATGATGTACACCAGTCTGGTGACTGTTCAGATCACAAGAGATTAGGATTTTAGTTCCCTAACCTGTATCAAGGTATGACATACACCAGTCTGGTGACTGTAATGGCTTCAGGAGAGGATTTTAGTCCCTAACCTGTATTCAGGTAGTACGTACACCTGTCTGGTGACTGTAATGGTTTCAGGAGAGGATTTTAGTCCCTAACCTGTATCAAGGTATGACGTACACCAGTCTGGTGATTGTTCAGATCACAAGAGATTAGGGTTTTATTTCCCTAACCTGTATCAAGGTATGACGTACACCAGTCTGGTGACTGTTCAGATCACAAGAGATTAGGATTTTAGTTCCCTAACCTGTATTAAGGTATGACGTACACCAGTCTGGTGACTGTAATGGTTTCAGGAGAGGATTTTAGTCCCTAACCTGTATCAAGGTAGTATGTACACCAGTCTGCTGACTGTAATGGTGTCAGGAGAGTATTTTAGTCCCTAACCTGTATTAAGGTAGTGTGTACACCAGTCTGGTGACTGTAATGGTGTCAGGAGAGGATTTTAGTCCCTAACCTGTATTCAGGTAGTACGTACACCTGTCTGGTGACTGTAATGGTTTCAGGAGAGGATTTTAGTCCCTAACCTGTATCAAGGTATGACGTTCACCAGTCTGGTGACTGTTGAGATCACAAGAGATTAGGATTTTAGTTCCCTAACCTGTATCAAGGAATGACGTACACCAGTCTGGTGACTGTTCAGATCACAAGAGATTAGGATTTTAGTTCCCTAACCTGTATCAAGGTATGACGTACACCAGTCTGGTGACTGTAATGGTTTCAGGAGAGGATTTTAGTCCCTAGCCTGTATTAAGGTAGTACGTACACTTGTCAGGTGACTGTAATGGTTTCAGGAGAGGATTTTAGTCCCTAACTTGTATCAAGGTATGACGTACACCAGTCTGGTGACTGTTGAGATCACAAGAGATTAGGATTTTAGTTCCCTAACCTGTATCAAGGAATGACGTACACCAGTCTGGTGACTGTTCAGATCACAAGAGATTAGGATTTTAGTTCCCTAACCTGTATCAAGGTATGACGTACACCAGTCTGGTGACTGTAATGGTTCAGGAGAGGATTTTAGTCCCTATCCTGTATTAAGGTAGTACGTACACCTGTCTGGTGACTGTAATGGTTTCAGGAGAGGATTTTAGTCCCTAACCTGTATCAAGGTATGACGTACACCAGTCTGGTGATTGTTCATATCACAAGAGATTAGGGTTTTAGTTCCCTAACCTGTATCAAGGTATGACGTACACCAGTCTGGTGACTGTTCAGATCACAAGAGATTAGGATTTTAGTTCCCTAACCTGTATCAAGGAATGACGAACACCAGCCTGGTGACTGTTCAGATCACAAGAGATTAGGATTTTAGTTCCCTAACCTGTATCAAGGTATGACGTACACCAGTCTGGTGACTGTAATGGTTTCAGGAGAGGATTTTAGTCCCTAACCTGTATCAAGGTAGTATGTACACCAGTCTGGTGACTGTAATGGTTTCAGGAGAGTATTTTAGTCCCTAACCTGTATTATGGTAGTGTGTACACCAGTCTGGTGACTGTAAAGGTGTCAGGAGAGGATTTTAGTCCCTAACCTGTATCAAGGTATGACGTACACCAGTCTGGTGACTGTAATGGTGTCAGGAGAGGATTTTAGTCCCTAACCTGTATCAAGGTATGACGTACAACAGTCTGGTGACTTGAATGGTTTTAGGAGAGGATTTTAGTCCCTAACCTGTATCAAGGTATGACGTACAACAGTCTGATGACTTGAATGGTTTTAGGAGAGGATTTTAGTCCCTAACCTGTATCAAGGTATGACGTACACCAGTCTGGTGACTGTAATGGTTTCAGGAGAGGATTTTAGTCCCTAACCTGTATTAAGGTAGTATGTACACCAGTCTGGGGACTGTAATGGTGTCAGGAGAGTATTTTAGTCCCTAACCTGTATTAAGGTAGTACGTACACCAGTCTGGTGACTGTAATGGTGTCAGGAGAGGATTTTAGTCCCTAACCTGTATCAAGGTATGACGTACAACAGACTGGTGACTTGAATGGTTTTAGGTAAGGATTTTAGTCCCTAACCTGTATCAAGGTATGACGTACAACAGTCTGGTGACTTGAATGGTTTTAGGAGAGGATTTTAGTCCCTAACCTGTATCAAGGTATGACGTACACTAGTCTGGTGACTGTAATGGTTTCAGGAGAGGATTTTAGTCCCTAACCTGTATTAAGGTAGTACGTACACCAGTCTGGTGACTGTAATGGTGTCAGGAGAGGATTTTAGTCCCTAACCTGTATTAAGGTAGTACGTACACCAGTCTGGTGACTGTAATGGTGTCAGGAGAGGATTTTAGTCCCTAACCTGTATCAAGGTATGACGTACAACAGTCTGGTGACTTGAATGGTTTTAGGAGAGGATTTTAGTCACTAACCTTTATCAAGGTATGACGTACAACAGTCTGGTGACTTGAATGGTTTTAGGAGAGGATTTTAGTCCCTAACCTGTATCAAAGTATGACGTACACCAGTCTGGTGACTGTAATGGTTTCAGGAGAGGATTTTAGTCCCTAACCTGTATTAAGGTAGTACGTACACCAGTCTGGTGACTGTAATAGTGTCAGGAGAGGATTTTAGTCCCTAACCTGTATTAAGGTAGTACGTACACTTGTCTGGTGACTGTAATGGTGTCAGGAGAGGATTTTAGTCCCTAACCTGTATTAAGGTAGTACGTACACCAGTCTGGTGACTGTAATGGTGTCAGTAGAGGATTTTAGTCCCTAACCTGTATTAAGGTAGTACGTACACCAGTCTGGTGACTGTAATGGTGTCAGAAGAGGATTTTAGTCCCTAACCTGTATTAAGGTAGTACGTACACCTGTCTGGTGACTGTAATGGTTTCAGGAGAGGATTTTAGTCCCTAACTTGTATTAAGGTAGTAAGTTCAAGAGTGTGGTGACTCTAATGGTCACAGAAAAGCTGGATTCCGATCTGTATCACCCTGCCTATATCCTCCTAGATTAGTCCTGAGAAGGACTGTTCTGGTCACTGGAAAGCTTGGACTCCGATCTGGATCACACTGCCTATATCCTCCTAGATTAGTCCTGAGAAGGACTGTTGTGGTCAGCAGCAGCAGTTTGCAGCCCTGCTCCGGATCTACCTGTAAGGGCCGCAAATCTGTCCCTAAGCAGCAGCAGACACTCTCCCTACACTGACTGTCTGGATGGCTGTGTGCTGAGCACAGCGCGCCGGGAGTTATAAAGACTTGGTCACGCTGTGCAGGCCGGCCAATCACTGCTATGCCACAACTAACAGGGCTGTGGCATTGCAGTGGTCTGCCAGCCAATCCCTGCACGTGGGCTGGCTCTCAAAAGAGCGCCAACATGCAGAGATGACGACCACGAGCACAGCACAAGTATCGCGAGATTACTCGGTGCTCGCCGAGTAGCCCGAGTACAGTGATACTCGTGCGAGTACCGAGTAGTTGCGAGCATGCTCGCTCATCACTAGTAATCATTTCAACACTGCAGCTGGAATAACTTGCCAGTTCAGGGTAAGGATCTGTATCTTCATATAGTGTCATGATGTTTAAGAGCATTTTGACTGAAAGCCCACTCTGCGGTGACCAAACCTCTCATTAGCCAAAAGAATCAAAAGGATAGGTTTTCCTTTGCCTTCTCCTAATTAGGCACATTTTCAGGATACCTTCTCCTAAACAGGCACTTTTGCAAAATTCCCAAAAAGTTGCAAAACAGGCCTAGATGTCCCCGAACAGGACCGGCATGTAAAAATGTCTATGGGGAAATGCCATAAATTTTGAAAGGTCAATTCTGCTAGCTGACTCCTTCTTTATAGTAGTATATAGGGGCTGATGGGGGAAATTTGGGGCTGTGGGTTATGGGGGGCTTAAAAACGCCGAAAAAAGGGTGAAGATTAGGGAAAATATTGTTTGGGGGTCCGGGAAGCTTCCTTCGCCCATCCAAGCGAACTGGGACCTGAGTTTCCACTTCTAGGGGGGCTACGGAAAAAAAAACTTAAAAAAAGCGTTCCCCTAAAATCGCTAATTTGCCACTTATTTTGCTGTTCTAGCAGGACCTCACTGTGAAATTTTAGGAACATTTGTATTCTTTTACATTTCCACAGGATGTCGCTATTAGATCGCACAAAAGCTTCTTGTCATATGCAATGTAAAACTCTAGATGGCAGCATTGCTCTTTTAATGTGCAAAATGGGATCATTACCAATGCACTTCAGCAAAACAGCCCATTTCTACATAGTCAGCACACTCTTCTCTGCAGATCATAATACTTATTCAAATTAGGAACACCAGACTTCAATGTTTGATTGTATCCTAGGACAGATTATACCCCGTATATATTTATATATATATATATATATATATATATATATAATAAATCTGCCCGACGGGCATCCTGCCCCGCCGGCTCCATCCTGCCCCGCTCGCTCCATCCTGCTCCGCTCGTCACCATCCTGCCCCCCACCACCATCCTGCCCCGCCGCTCCATCCTGCCCCGTTCACTCCATCCTGATTCCCCCCACATCCATCCTGCCCCACCGGCTCTATCCTGCCCCGCTCGCTCCATCCTGCACCCCTACCTCCATCCTGCCCCCCGCCACCATCCTGCCCCTCAGGCTCCATCCAGCCCCAACGGCTCCATCCTGCCCCGCTCGCTCCATTCTGCCCCGCTCGTCACCATTCTGCCCTGCACCTCCTGCCCCTCACCACCATCCTGCCCCACCGGCTCCATCCTGCCCTGCTCGCTCCATCCTGCTCTGCTGACTCCATCCTGCCCCCCCACCACCATCCTGATCCCCCCCACCGGCTCCATCCTGATTCCCCCCGCCGGCTCTATCCTGCCATGCCAGCTCCATCTTGCCCCACCGGCTCCATCCTGCACCCCCACCACCATCCTATTCCCCCACCACCATCCTGCCCCCCCCACCATTCTGCCCTGCCAGCTCCATCCTGCCCCCATCACCATCCTGCCCCCCACCACCATCCTGCCCTGCCAGCTCCATCCTGCCCCACCGCCACCATCCTGCCCCACTGGCTCCATCCTGCTTCCCCACCACCATCCTGCCCCGCTGGCTCTATCCTGCCCCCCTGCCACCATCCTGCCCCGCAAGCTCCATCCTGCCTCCCCACCACCATCCTGCCCCACCAGCTCCATCCTGCCCCGCAGGCTCCATTCTGCACACCCACCACCATCCTACCCCCCCTGCCACCATCCTGCCCCCCTGCCACCATCCTGCCCCGCCGACTCCATCTTTCCCCGCTCGCTCCATCCTGCCCTGCTCGCTCCATCCTGCCCCCCCGGCTCCATCCTGTCCCGCTTGCTCCATCCTGCCCCCTCACCACCATCCTAATCCCCCCTGCCAGCCCTATGCTGCCCTGCCGGCTCTATCCTGCCCCCCCAGCTCCATCCTGCCCCACCGCCTCCATCCTGCCGCCCCCACCATCCTGCCCCCCCACCATCCTTCCCCCCCCACCATCCTGCCCCCCCACCACCATTCTGCCCTGCCAGCTGTATCCTGCCCCCTACCACCATCCTGCCCCACCAGCTTCATCCTGCCCCACCCCACCATCCTGCCCCACTGGCTCCATCCTGCCCCCTGCCACCATCCTGCCCCGCCAGCTCCATCCTGCCTCCCCACCACCATCCTGCCACACCAGCTCCATCCTGCCCCGCTGGCTCCATTCTGCATCCCCACCACCATCCTGCCCCCCTGCCACCATCTTGCCCCGCCGACTCCATCCTGCCCCACCAGCTCCATCCTGCCCCGCTCGCTCCATCCTGCCCCGCCAGCTCCATCCTGTCCTGCTTGCTCCATCCTGCCCACCCACCACCATCCTAATCCCCCTGCCAGCTCTATCCTGCCCTGCCGGCTCTATCCTGCCCCGCCAGCTCCATCCTGCCCCGCTCGCTCCATCCTGCCCCGCTCGCTCCATCCTGCCCCGCTCGTCACCATCCTGCCTCGCTCACCACCATCCTGCTCCGCCGGCTCCATCCTGCCCCGCTCGCTCCATCCTGCTCCCCACCAACATCCTGCCCCGCTGGCTCCATTCAGCCCCAACGGCTCCATCCAGCTCTATCCTGCCCTGCCAGCTCCATCTTGCCCCATCCTGCCCCATCGGCTGCATCCTGTCCCGCTTGCTCCATCCTGCCCCCCCACCACCATCCTAATCCCCCCTGCCAGCTCTATCCTGCCCTGCCGGCTCTATCTTGCCCCCCCAGCTCCATCCTGCCCCACCGCCTCCATCCTGCCCCGTCAGCTCCATCCTGCCTCCCCACCACCATCCTGCCCCACCGGCTCTATCCTGCCCCCTGCCACCATCCTGCCCCGCCAGCTCCATCCTGCCTCCCCACCACCATCCTGCCCCGCTGGCTCTATCCTGCCCCCCTGCCACCATCCTGCCCTGCAAGCTCCATCCTGCCTCCCTACCACCATCCTGCCCCACCAGCTCCATCCTGCCCTGCAGGCTCCATTCTGCACACCCACCACCATCCTGCCCAGCTGGCTCCATCCAGCCCCAACGGCTCCATCCTGCCCCGCTCGCTACATTCTGCCCCTCTCACCATCCTACCCCGCTCACCACCATCCTGCCCTGCCGGCTCCATTCTGCCCCGCTCGCTCCATCCTGCCCCGCCGACTCCATCCTGCCCTCCACCACCATCCTGATCCCCCCACCGGCTCCATCCTGATCCCCCCTGCCAGCTCTATCCTGCCCTGCCGGCTCCTCACTGCCCTGCCGGCTCCATGCTGCCCCCCCGCATCCATCCTGCCCCGCTGGCTCCATCCTGCACCCCCACCACCATCCTGCCCCCCCACTATCCTGCCCCCCCCACCACCATTCTGCCCTGTCAGCTCCATCCTGCCCCCCTGCCACCATCCTGCCCCACCGGCTCCATCCAGCCCCCCGCCACCATCCTGCCCCGCCAGCTCCATCCTGCCTCCCCACCACCATCCTGCCCACCAGTTCTATCCTGCCCCGCCGGCTCCATTCTGCACCCCCACCACCATCCTCCCCCCGCCACCATCCTGCCCCGCCGACTCCATCCTGCCCCACCGGCTCCATCCTGCTCTGCTCGCTCCATCCTGCCCCACTCGTTACCATCCTGCCCGCTCGCCACCATCCTGCCCTGCCGGCTCCATCTTATCCCGCTTGCTCCATCCTGCCCCACTGGCTCCATCCTGCACCCCCACCACCATCCTGCCCCCCCACTATCCTGCCCCCCCACCACCATTCTGCCCTGCCAGCTCCATCCTGCCCCCCCGCCACCATCCTGCCCCACCGGCTCCATCCTGCCCCCCCACCCCATTCTGCCCTGCCAGCTCCATCCTGCCCCCCGCCACCATCCTGCCCACCGGCTCCATCCTGCCCCTGCCACCATCCTGCCCCACCAGCTCCATCCTGCCTCCCCACCACCATCCTGCCCCACCAGTTCTATCCTTCCCCGTCGGCTCCATTCTGCACCCAGACCACCATCCTGCCCCCCCGCCACCATCCTGCCCCACTGACTCCATCCTGCCCCACCGGCTCCATCCTGCCCTGCTCGCTCCATCCTGCCCCGCTCGTTACCATCCTGCCCCGCTCGCCACCATCGTGCCCTGCCGGCTCCATCCTGTCCCGCTAGCTCCATCCTGCCCCCCACCACCATCCTAATCCCCCCTCTGGCTCCATCCTGATCTCCCCTGCCAGCTCTATCCTGCCCTGCCGGCTTTATCCTGCCCAGCCGGCTCCATCCTGCCCTCCCGCATCCATCCTGCCCCGCCAGCTCCATCCTGCACCCTCACCACCATCCTCCCCCCTGCCACCATCCTGCACCCCCCCACCATCCTGCACCGCAAGTTCCATCCTGCCCCCCGCTACCATCCTGCCCCGCCAGCTCCATCCTGCCCCGCATGCCACCATCCTGCCCCACCGGTTCCATCCTGCCCCCCCTTCACCATCCTAATCCTTTCCACCGGCTCCATCCTGATCCCCCCAGCCAGCTCCATCCTGCCCTGTCGGCTCCATCCTGCCCCGCGGGCACCATCCTGCCCCCCCGCATCCATCCTGCCTGCCGGCTCCATCCTGCTCTGCCGGCTCCATCCTGCCCGCTGGCTCCATCCTGCCCCGCCGGCTCCACCCTGCCCCGCCGGCTCCATCCTGCTCGCCAGCTCCATCCTGCCTCACCCACCACCATCCTAATCCCTTCCACCGGCTCCATCCTGATCCCCCCAGCCAGCTCCATCTTGCCCTACCGGCTCCATCCTGCCCTGCTTGCTCCATCCTGCCCCCCACATCCATCCTGCCCTGCCGGCTTCATCCTGCACCCCCACCACCATCCTGCCTCCCCACCACCACCATATATATATATATAATAACATCCTGCCCCGACGGCTCCATCCTGCCCCGCCGGCTCCATCCTGCCCCGCTCGCTCCATCCTGCCCCGCTCGTCACCATCCTGCCCCCCCACCACCAGTAGTTAGGCCCTCAGCTTCATACAGCCTCACAAAGGCCTGTGTTCAAGCCCTCATCCTCACACAGGCCTGTGGTCAGACCCTCAGACTCACACAGGCCTGTGGGCAGGCCCTCAGCCTCACAGAGTCCTGTGGTCAGGCTCCCAGCCTCACAAAGGCCTGTGGTAAGATTCTCAGCCTCACACAAGCCTGTGGGCAGGCCCTCAGCCTCACAGAGTCCTGTGGTCAGGCCCTCAGCCTCATACAGCCTCACACAGGCCTGTGATAAGGCCCCTAGCCTCACACAGGCCTGTGGTCAGACCCTCATGCTCATACAGCCTCACACAGGCCTGTGATCAGGCCCTCAGCCTCATACAGCCTCACACAGGCCTGTGGTCAGGCCCTCCTGCCAACACAGCTTTAGCACACTTTGGGCTCGTCCAAACCTTGGGACAATTTTCATCTCCGTGGGCGGTCTCTCAAGTGGTGCTTGATGTGCAGGAGTGGTAGTTTAATGAGGCCTGACACATTGCAATACAATTAAGGGACATTACTCGGTGTGGATATGCCTATTTAGGATCAGCCCGCCCATGCCGGAGATGTTCCTAGTCGGGGACAAGCCCAGCAGACACAGCTTTTGCACACTCTGGGCTCGTCCGGACCTTGGGACACTTTTCATCTCCCTGGGCGGACTCATTCTCTACCTACAGTGAGCAGACTCTCATATCTTTCATCCGGCTAATACGCTATTTCTACATACAGTGAGCTCTCATATCTTTCATCCGGCTAACAGGCTATTTAATGATAATATAATATACATATATTACATATGTAATATGTGGTCAGGCCCTTCAGCCTCACACAGGCCTGTGGTCAGGCCCTTCAGCCTCACACAGGCCTGTGGTCAGGCCCACAGCCTAACACAGGCCTGTGGTCAGGCCTTAGGTCTCACACAGGTCTGTGGTTAGGCCTTCAGCCTCATACAGCCTCACACAGGCATGTGGTCAGGCTCTCAGCCTCATACTGCCTTACACAGGCCTGCGGTCAGGCCCTCAGCCTCACACAGGCCTGTGGTTAAGCCCTCAGTTTCATACAGGCTCACACATGCCTGTGATCAGGCCCTCGGCCTCATACAGCTTCACAAAGGCCTGTGGTCAGGCCCTCAGCCTCACACAAGCCTGTGCTCAGGCCCTCAGCCTCATACAGCCTCACACAGGCCTGTGATAAGGCCCTCAGCCTCACACATGCCTGTGGTCAGGCCCTCAGCCTCATACAGCCTCACACAGGCCTGTGGTCAGGCCCTTCTGCCGACACAGCTTTAGCACACTTTGGGCTCGTCCAAACCTTGGGACACCTTTCATCTCCCTGGACGGTCTCTCAAGTGGTGCTTGATGTGCAGGAGTAGTAATTTAATGAGGCCTGACACATTGCAATACAATTAAGGGACATTACTCGATGTGGATATGCCTATTTAGGATCAGCCCGCCCATGCCGGAGATGTGCCTAGTCGGGGACAAGCCCAGCAGACACAGATTTTGCACACTCTGGGCTCGTCCGGACCTTGGGACACTTTTCATCTTCCCTGGGCAGACTCTCAAGTGGTGCTTGATGTGTAGGAGTGGCAGTTAAAGATGCCTGACACATTGCAATACAATTAAGGAACATTACTGTCTCAATGTGACAATTTTGGAGCACCCTGCCCATGCTGAAGATGTGCCTAATCGGGGACAAATCCAGCCAACACAGCTTTATCACACACAGACACCTGGAAGCTCCTTATCGTGGCTGCCACACCCACCTGACACACCGAAACCTAGGAACTTTCAGCATTTAGCACACATTGCTGTCTCTGTCGCTCATTCAATAGCCTGTTGGCTGGATGAAAGATAAGAGTGTGCTCACTGTAGGTAGAAATAGCCTGTCAGCCGGATGAAAGATATGAGAGTCTGCTCACTGTATGTAGATATAGCCTGTTTGCCGGATAAAAGACTTGAGAGTCTGTCGACTGGCAATTTCTACTTACAGTGAGCAGACTCTCATATCTTTTATCCGGCTAGTGTGCAATTTCTACAGACAGTGAGCACACTCTCATATCTTTCATCCGGCTAATAAGCAATTTCTACAAACAGTGAGCACACTCTCATACCTATCATCCGGCTTATGTGCAATTTCTACAGACAGTGAGCAGACTCTCATATCTATTATCCGGCTAGTGTGCAATTTCTACAGACAGTGAGCACACTCTCATATCTTTCATCCGGCTAATAAGCAATTTCTACAAACAGTGAGCACACTCTCATACCTATCATCCGGCTTATGTGCAATTTCTACAGACAGTGAGCAGACTCTCATATCTATTATCCAGCTGATAAGCTATTTCTACATACAGTGAGCTCTCATATCTTTCATCCGGCTAACAGGCTATTTAATGATAATATAATATATATAATATACATATATTATATATGTAATGTGTGGTCAGGCCCTCAGCCTCACACAGGCCTGTAGTCAGGCCCACAGCCTCACACAGGCCTGTGGTCAGGCCCTCAGCCTAACACAGGCCTGTGGTCAGGCCTTCAGCCTCACACAGGTTGGTGGTTAGGCCTTCAGCCTCATACAGCCTCACACAGGCCTGTGGTCAGGCTCTCAGCCTCATACTGCCTCACACAGGCCTGTGGTCAGGCCCTCAGCCTCACACAGGCCTGTGGTTAAGCCCTCAGTTTCATACAGGCTCACACAGGCCTGTGATCAGGCCCTCAGCCTCATACAGCTTCACAAAGGCCTGTGGTCAGGCCTCAGCCTCATACAGCCTCACACACGGCCTGTGGTCAGACCCACAGCCTCATACAGCCTCACACAGGCCTGTGGTCAGGCCCTCATCCTCACACAGGCCTGTGGTCAGGACCTCAGGCTCACACAGGCCTGTGGTCAGGCCCTCAGCCTAATACAGCCTCACACAAGCCTGTGGTCAGGCTCTCAGCCTCATACTGCCTCACACAGGCCTGTGGTCAGGCCCTCAGCCTCACACAGGCCTGTGGTTAAGCCCTCAGTTTCATACAGCCTCACACAGGCCTATGGTCAGGCCCTCAGCCTCATACAGCCTCACACAGGCCTGTGGTCAGGCCCTTAGGCTCATTCAGCCTCACACAGGCTTATGGTCAGGCTCTCAGCCTCACACAGGCCTGTAGGCAGGACCTCAGCCTCACACAGGCCTGTGGGAAGGCCCTCTGCCTCATACAGCCTGACACAGGCCTGCGGTCAGGCCCTCAGCCTCACACAGGCCTGTAGTC
This sequence comes from Allobates femoralis, assembly GCA_033576535.1. Classification (NCBI taxonomy): domain Eukaryota; kingdom Metazoa; phylum Chordata; class Amphibia; order Anura; family Aromobatidae; genus Allobates; species Allobates femoralis. The sequence continues at coordinate 14,844,900 of JARQOC010000003.1, forward strand.
AGGCCCTTAGCCTCACAAATGCCTGTGGTCAGGACCTCAGCCTCATACAACCTCACACAGGCCAGTGGTCAGGCCCTCAGCCTCATACAGCCTCACACAGGCCTGTGGTCAGGCCTTCAGCCTCATACAGCTTCACACAGGCCTGTGGTCAGGTCCTCAGCCTCATACAGCCTCACACAGGCCTATGGTCAGGCCCTCAGCCTCACACCGGCCTTTGGTCAGGCCCTTAGCCTCACACATGCCTGTGGTCAGGCCCACAGCCTCATACAGCCTCACACAGGCATGTGGTCAGGTCCTCAGCCTCACAAAGGCCTGTGGTCAGGCCCTCAGCCTCAAACATTCCTGTAGTCAGGCGCATAGCCTCATATAGCCTGACACAGGCCTGTGGTCAGGCCCTCAGCCTCACAAAGGCCTGTGGTCAGGCCCTCAGCCTCACACATGCCTGTGGTTAGGCCTACAGCCTCATACAGCCTCACACAGGCCTGTGGTCAGGCCCTCATCCACACACAGGCCTGTGGTCAGGCCCTCAGCCTCATAACACAGGCCTGTGGTCAGGCCCTCAGCCTCACACAGGCCTATGGTCAGGCCCTCAGCCTCACACAGGCCTGTGGTCAGGCCCTCAGCCTCATAACACAGGCCTGTGGTCAGGCCCTCAGCCTCACGCAGCCTCACACAGGCCTGTGATCAGGCCATCAGCCTCACACAGCCTCAAACAGGCCTGTGGTCAGGCCCTCAGCCTCATACAGCTTCTCACAAGCCTGTGGTTAGGCCCTCAGCCTCATACAGCATCACACAGGCCTGTGGTCAGGCCCTCAGCCTCACATAGGCCTGTAGTCAGGCCCTCAGCCTTACACAGGCATGTGGTCAGGCCCTCAGCCTCACAAGGCCTTGGTCAGCCTCACTCCACAGGCCTGATCAGTAGTCCAAGGCCCACTCAGCCTCACACAGGCCTGTGGCTCCTGACCCCTTGGCGCCTCCCCCACAAGGCCTGTGGCTCTGACCCTCAGCTCACACAGGCCTGTGGCTCTGACCCTCACGCCTTCCACCACTCAAGGCCTGTGGCTCTGACCCTCAGCCTCACACAGGCCTGTTGCTCTGACCCTCATCGCACACTGCCCTTTGGCCCTAGCTATCATCTTACAGCTCTACAAGCTCTGAAGGCTCTTTTAAATTTATTAGTGCTGTTTTCCCTGTTATCAGCCAGTATCACAGGATGTATATACAGGAGTAAGGTAAGCTTACAGTAGAGGCTGTGGTTCTGTTGTGTTATCAGGCAATTCCCACTTGAGTGTGATATAAACACTAATAGAATTAATATAACAGACTAAACATGAGCTTAATATTGTATTATAAATTGTTTTCTATTTTCCTCAACTAGGTAACCAAGCGTCGTGGAGATTTAATTGACTTCTTGTGACATGAAGTACATTCTTCCCTAATTGGTGGCGTTACTATGATGAGACACTATTTTCCAGCTTTCAGGATAATGCGTCACAGCTGGCCTCCTCATCCCTGATTTGAATAAATAAAAATATGCATGTGTATGGTCAAACGACATAGAAGAGGAGGAACACAAGAACTTACAGCCCGTGAGAGCCTGACATACTCGGAATGGAGGACAATCTGTGTGGAGCAGGTCATGTGAGGTGGCACAGATTGTCCTCCATGTGCGTATATATATGATATGACCTGCTGTGTCTAATTACGTAACATGTCGGGAACATACATGGAATGGGTCACATCTTGCGGTGGTGACATATACACATATTTACAGATGGTGGGTCACATGATGCAGCAGGTCCACATATACACACATTTCCACATGTGATGTCACACAGCGGCACAACACATGTATATACACACACAAATGCGCTGGAACACATGACATGAAGATTTGGGGACACAGACATGCACACTTACGCCGCTGCCATCTTTGAACATTCGGGTATACAAGTATGGTGGCATGACACATTACCCGCCACCCTCTCTCCCTTAAAAAATTACTATAATTAAAGTATTGCATCAGAGGGAAACTTGGAGGGAGCTAATTAAGTAGATAACTAGGTTTCTCTGTCTTCAATAAAGGATTTCTCAATGTGTGCTTTTTTTTTCCTCCTAAAGGCTGTCTGACATATGTGTGTGTGTTTTATTGGTAATGGCCACCTAGCACCTTGACATTAGGAATAGGGCTTGATGTCAGCTGCCAAACAAAGCTAACAACCTCTTTATTACCAAGTCTGCCCCCACTACACAGCATCTGTAAGAGTGGAGTAACTGCCAGTTTAGGCGTCTCTCATGGAGGTGCCAATTTTGGGGTGGCTGCTGGTTGCAGTTTTTAGCGTGAGGGACCCGGAAAGCTTGGACCTTACCACGCTGAGAATTACAGCACTCAGCTGTCTGGGCTACCTTTGCTGGCAATAGAAATTATGGTGGAGCACACACCAATTTTTTTTTAATTATTTAAATAAATACAAAAATATCCATGTATGTAGATACTGCAGGGATTGGCACTGAATAGTGCACTTACCCTGTGCAAACAACTCCAAACTTAATGCTGAAATTTAGAGAATCATGAGTTTAAAAACATGTATTTTTTATTATTTGTGATCAAAGTCAAAGCTATAAAAGGCATTAAAAAGGACAAATTGGTACATGACAGAAGAATGCAGGGACACTTACAGAATCATTGTGTGCAAATGCTTTCATCCGTATTACAGTCAATTTCTTCACACAGTTGGAATACTCTCATATTATTCATCTGGCTAATGGGCTATTTATACACAGTTAGCGAAGTAGGCCCGGCTACCCTGTATTATCGGTGCCTTGGGGAAAAAAAAGTCCAATTATCAAAAATAGAAACCCCGGCACACAATATATGAGTAAAGAAGTTCAAAGACACATCAAACGGTGTTGGAGCGTAACTGTAGTTTATTCTCTCGCAGCTGAGCACAACGTTTAAGCATACAGTGTGACGTTTCGGCTAACATAGCCTTCCTCAGACACTGATGATATACTAGATCAAAAATGAATAAATGACAAAGAAAAATATGTCATAAACATTATGTACATACTGTTGACAATATTACATAGTATACAAGAGAAAACAGTTGCATCCAAATGAAACAGGGATTTTAATAAAGTGAAAAATCAAAATACATAGTAAAGCCGAACTTATCGTACCAAAATGCGTGTGTGCTTATACATGGGGCTGCAACATGAATAGGGGAATCAAATGCAAGAATCTATTTTTCTTTGTCATTTATTCATTTTTGATCTAGTATATCATCAGTGTCTGAGGAAGGCTATGTTAGCCGAAACGTCACACTGTATGCTTAAACGTTGTGCTCAGCTGCGAGAGAATAAACTACAGTTACGCTCCAACACCGTTTGATGTGTCTTTGAACTTCTTTACTCATATATTGTGTGCGGGGGTTTCTATTTTTGATAATATTTCTACACAGTTGGCAGACTCATGTCTTTCATCCGGCTAACAGGCAATTTAGGTGTCACTATGGCTTGCTATGGCTCTCTATCACTTACTATGACCTTCTATGGCTCGCTTTGGCTCCCTATCCCTCGCTATTGCTCGCTACGGCTTGCTATGACTCCCTATTGCTCGGGCTTGCTTTGGTTCGCTATGGCTCTCTATTGCTCGCTATGGTTCTCTATCGCTTGCTATGACTCTGTATGGCTCGCTTTTGCTCTCTATCCCTCGCTATTGCTCACTACGGCTTGCTATGCCTCCCTATCGCTTGGGCTTGCTTTGGTTCGCTATGGCTCTCTATCGCTCGCTATGGTTCTCTATCGCTTGCTATGACTCTGTATGGTTCGCTTTTGCTCTCTATCCCTCGCTATTGCTCACTACGGCTTGCTATGGCTCCCTATCGCTCGGGCTCGCTTTGGTTCACTACGGCTCTCTATTGCTCGCTATGACTCTGTATGGCTCGCTTTGGGTTTCTATCCCTCGCTATTGCTTGCTACGGCTTGCTATGGCTCCCTATCGCTCGCTATAGCACTCTATCAGTCGCTATGGCACTGTATCACTTGCTATGGCTTTCTATCGCTTTGGCTCACTATTTCTTGCTTGAGTCTCTATCACTCACTATGGCTTGCTATGGTTCTCTATTGCTTGCTATGGCACTCTATGCTTTTCTATCGCTTGCTACGGCTCTCTTTGTGTCGCTATGGCTCTCTATTGCTTGGACTGGCTTTGGCTCGCTAGCTCTCGCTATGGCTCTGCATGGCTCACTATGGCTCTCTATTGCTCACAATAGCATACTTTTCAGCTCCCTGGGTGGAGTAGTGATTGATGTGCAGGAGTGGCAGTTTAATGAGGCCTGACACATTGCAATACAATTTAGGGACCTTCCTCTGTCTAGATGTGCCTATTTAGGATCACCCTGCCCCATGCGGAGATGTGTCTAATTGGGGACAAGCCCGGCCGACACAGCTGTAGAACACTCTGGACTTGTCCGGACCTTGGGACACTGTTCATTTCCCTGGGCGGACTCTCAAGTGGTGCTTGATGTGCAGGAGTGGCAGTTTAATTAGGCCTGACACATTGCAATCCAATTTAGGGACATTACTGTCTCCATGTGCCTATTTAGGATCTGCCCGCCCACGCCTGAGATGTGCCTAGTAGGGGACAAGCCCGGTCGACACAGTTTTAGCACAATCTGGGCTTGTCGGGAACTTGGGACACTTAATTTCCTTGGGCGGACTCTTAAGTGGTGCTTGGTGTGCAAGAGTTGCAGTTTAATGAGGCCTGACACATTACAATCCAATTTAGGGACATTACTGTCTTGATGTGCCTATTTAGAAGCACCCCTCTCCTGCTGAAGATGTGCCTAATCGGGAACAAATCCAGCCAACACAGCTTTATCATACACAGACACCTGGCAGCTTCTTATCGTGGCTGCCATACCCACCTGACACACCGAAACCTAGGAACTTTCAGCATTTAGCACACATTGCTGTCCATGTCACTCATTTAATAGCCTGTTGGCCAGATGAAAGATATGAGCGTTTGCTCACTGTATGTTAAAAGTGCCTGTGAGCCGTATGAAAGATGAGTCTGCTCACTGTATGTAGAAATTGCCTGTTAGCTGAATAATCCAGATAAACGGAGAGAGTGAGCTGGGATAAGATGCCGCGCTGACCACAAGGATAAACACAGAGTTTCTCACACCCTCTGTTTATTTTGCCTACACGTGTGTCATGGCTCACAGCCACTTCCTCAGGGCTGTGAGCCATGAAACACGTGTAGGCAAAATAAACAGAGGGTGTGAGTAACCCTGTGTATATCCTTGTGGTCAGCGTGGCATCTTAACCCAGCTCTCTCTCTACTCTTATCTGGATTCTTCAGTTCTCAGCTGGGAGCCTGCAGCGACCTCCTGTGTGCTTTTATTGTAGTTGTGACACTCACAACTACATCAGGTGAGTTTAACCATTTGGGGTCTGAGGGACCTGTATAATAGCGATACTACTCTATGTGCGCTTCCTTTCTCTTTTAATTTATATTCTGTTAGTTAAATGAAAGAGTCTGTTCACTGTATGTAGAAATTGCCAGTCAGCAGACTCGCATATCTTCCATCTGGCTGACAGGCAATTCCTACACACAGTGAGCTGACGCTCATATATTTCATCTGGCTAACAGGCAATTTCTACACATGGATAGCAGATTCTCATATCTTTTATCTGGCTAACAAGCTATTTCCACTTACAGGTAGCAGACTCTCATATCTTTCATCTAGCTGACAGGCTATTTCTACACACAGTAAGAAGACTCTCATTTGGCGCAGCAAAATTGTGCACAGAAATGAAAAAAAAACTGTAAAGCTCGTGACAGAATTGTGCACGCTTTTAGCGGCTGAGCATGAGCAATGGCGTGCCAAAATTGTGCACAGAAATGAAAAAATGAAAAAGAAGGAAAAAAAACTGAAAGCTCGCGCCAAAACTGTGCACGCTCTCCACGAACTGAGCATAACAATGGCGTGCCAAAATTGTGCCCAGAAACTAAGAAAAAAAACGGAAACAAACAAACGGAAAACTTGCACCAAAATTGTGCTGAGAATGAGCAATGGTGTGCCAAAATTGTGCACAGAGACAAAGAAAAAAAACCTGGAAATCTCGCGCCAAAATTGTGCACGCTTTTAGCGGCTGAGCACGAGCAATGGCTCGTCTAAATTGTGCCCAGAAACGAAGAAAAAAAAATGGAAATCTCACGCCAAAATTGTGCGCGCTCTCCACGGGCTGAGCATGAGCAATGGCGTGCAATAATTGTGTACAGAAACGAAGAAAAAAAAACAGGAAAAAAAAGGATAGCTCACGCCAAAATTGTGTACGCTTTTAGCGGCTGAACATGAGCAAAGGTGTGCCAAAATCGTGCACAGAAACGTGGTGCGGGAGCTGACAATTTTTCATGACAGCTAATCCTGTGAATTAACTAGAAAAAATTCTCTGCAGCACTCAGCTACTACCAGTGATGTACAAATGCTAACAAGCTGTATATATATGAGAAAATTTTTTAAAAACTTATGATTTTTTTAAAAAAACTCAAAATTCTTATTTTTTTTATTTCTGAAGTTCTTAGTACACACATTGGCCAATGTCTATTTGCTCATCAACTGCGACAAAGTGACTTCAGGTCTGATGAGTCCTAACCTGAAGTCACTTTTTCGCAGTTGATGAGCAAACAGACATTGGCCAATGTGTGTACTAAGAACTTCAGAAATAAAAAAAATAAGAATTTTGAGTTTTTTAAAAAAATCATAAGTTTTTAAACTTTTTTCTCATATATATACAGCTTGTGGCATTTGTACATCACTGGTAGTAGCTGAGTGCTGCAGAGAATTTTTTCTAGTTGTTTGATCCAGCATCCCTGCTGGCACCAGTTCACATTATGTCTGTGAGTGATGTGCAGTTTTTTTTCTCTTTTTTAATCCCGTGAATGGTTGTAATGGGGTTAAAACAGAAAATAATGAAACAATGAAATGGCTGCCCAGAGTCCTGATCTAAACCCAATAGAAACCTCTGCAAAATCCTTGGTGACAAAGTTAAGGCCAAGAGACCCGCAACAGTCACAGAACTGTGGAAGAGACGGTAAGAAGAGTAGAGCAAAATCCTCCCAGAGCAGAGAGACTAGTGTCTCAGCGTGACCTAATTAAAAATACTAGATATTTCAACTTCATTTTATCCAAAAATTATGTTAAAAATATAAATAGCTCTTCATTAGAAAACATGGCTCCCAGAGCGAGGTATGTACACAGGAGCAGACGTGGCCACAGATATGCTGAAGTCATTTACAGCAAAGGACTGTACAAAGCAAAGGCCTGCATAATGCAAAGGCCTGAACACTTTCTACTGATTGGTGACTTTTGTATCCTTCACAACATTTAGTTTTAATCTTTGTCTATAGTCATTGCTGTTCTCTAATTATGATCATCACATGTTATATAAAAAAAGTTTTTAAGTTGATAAACTTGGCTTATTTTGAAAAATACTGTTCTAGTGGCTGGTGCATCCCCTACACAAAACCCTTCACATATTGATCATTGTAGATAACGTTCTGTCTTACAAAATCAATTGATCGTACATTGTTTTCTAATTTTGATTGCCACTGTATATAGATTCATTGAAGCAGAAAGTTTCCAAAATAAGGTCCTTTTGGGTGGGTTTTTCTCTTTATGTACATCAGGGGCTCTGCAAATATGATATTGCCTCCAGCCACTCTTGCATTCTAAAAGTCAAATAGCACTACGTCCTTAATGAAGCCTGCAGTGTGCCCAAACAGTAGTTTTCCACCACTTTTGGGGCAACAGTGTGCTCAAGAGAAATTGCACAATAAATAAGATGGCCCATTTTTTACTGATACCCTTGTGAAAATAAAAAATTGCGGACTTAAGAAACATTTATGTTTTCTCATATTTGATTTTTTTTTATTTTGACAACTCAAAATTAAAAAAAGTCTGTGAAGCTCCTATGGGATAAAATTACTCACTACACATCTAGATAAATTCCTTGAGGAGTGTAGTTTCCAAAATGTAGTCACTTTTTGGGGGTTTCCACTGTTTAGGCACATCAGGGGCTCTGAAAACACAACATTGATCAATTTTAGCCAATTTTGCATTCCTAAACTCAAATGGCACTTATTCCATTCCGAACCCTGCCAAGCGCCTAAACAGTTTATCACTGCATGTTGGCTATCTGCATACTCAGGAGAAATTGCATCACAAACTGGAGAGGCTATGTTTTCCTGTTACCCTTGTGAAAAAAAAAAACAGCGGCTAAATCAACATTTTTGTGGGAAAAAAATTAACATTTTTATTGTTTTCTTTCATACCTGCATTATTTCCTGTGAAGCACCTACAGGGTTAAAAAGCTTCTTGAATATTGTTTTGAGTACTTTGAGGAGTGCAGTTTTTTAATTGATCTCACTTTTGTGTATTTTCTGTAATTTATACTCCGCAAAGTCTTTTTAAATATGATGTGGTCCCAATAAATATTGGTTTTATACATTTTCCTGGAAAATTGAGAATTTTCAATTAAAATTAAATCCTTCTAACTTTGTAAAAAAAACAATATTTTTTCAAAAATGATGGTGATGTAGACATGTGGGAATGGCATTTATTCCATTGCGTTTTACATGTGAAAAGGGGCATACATAGACAAGTACAATAAACGAGCAATACAAGGCACACACAAGTACAAAAGGAGAGACCACCCTGCCCGCGAGGGCTCACAGTCTACTACAAGGATGGTGAGGATACAATAGGTGAGGAGAGAGGATCCTGCCCATGAGGGCTCACAGTCTACAAGGGATAGGAGACGATACAGTAGGAGAGGGTTGAGCTGGTCATGTGTCGGTTCAGTAAATAAAGATCACTGCAGGTTGTAGCTTGTTGGAAGAGGTGGATCTTCAGGTTCCTTTTGAAGGTTTCCACAGTGGCCGAGAGCCTGATGTGTTTGGGCAGAGAGTTCCAGAGTATGGGGGAAGCATAGGAGAAATCTTGTATGTGGGAAGAAGGGTTAAAAGGGGAGTAGAGAAGGAGATCTTGAGAGGATCGAAGGTTGTATGTAGGTAAGTACCGGGAGACCATGTCGCAGAAAAAGGTTATACATGGCTTTGTATTTCATAATTAGGGTTTTTAACGGAGCTTCTGGACAATAGAAAGCCAGTGAAGGGCATGGCAGAGAGGAGAGTCTGGGGAATAAGAGGGAAACAAGTGGATTAGTCGGACCACATAGTTTAGGATAGATTGAAGTGGTGCAAGGGTGCTAGAGGGAAGGCAAGAGAGTAGGAGGTTGCAATAGTCAAGGCGGGAGATGAGTGCATGCACGAGTGTTTCTGCAGTTTCTTTGTCAAGAAATGTACGGATGTGGGAAATATTTTTGAGTTTGATTTATAAACTATTTTTTGTGATATAACTGCGATATTGTCTGATTTAAGGGGATAAGCTAAAAACAGTTTGAAAATAGCTATATTTTCAACACTGTTGCCAAAGTTCTGAACAGTGATGAGTGAATGCACTTGTTACTAATCATTACTCGCACGGATAGTGCGTTTTTCGCAATACTCGTTACTCGGTGAGCATCACAGGTGCTCGTGAGTGATGTGTCGATCTTGAGCAACGTGACACAAATTGCCAGCTCCCTTCAATACACAAAGGGAGTCGGCACCCATTGAGAGCTGCTATAATAAAGGGTCTCACTGGCGGTAACAGCAAGGTGTTGTATGCATTAAAAGCACAAAAATAAACACCCTCCCACCCTATCCCAGAAATGCTTGTTTTAAGGCCAGATGTGTGTATGTGGAGCCTATCACTAATTGACTAACATTGGTCTCACTATTTGGTAAGGCCCCCTTCACATCATATATTTTGCTTGTCCGTGTGGATCCTGCTTTTTGATTCAAGACAACGGATGGCAATTATGCTCCCGGATACTGTTATTTTTAAGGATCCGTTTTGTGCATGGCAATCGGTGCAGCATAGGACATAATGGAAGCTCTGGAGACAGAGAGAGATCCTGAACAGAAATTGGGCTAGGAGGACCAGTTATTTGTTGTGAGCATGCTCAGTTCCTAAAACCGGATACGGGAAACAATTATTTGTTTTGTCCGGATCCGGCGCCATAGACTCCCATGTTATGTGCACCGGTCTGCGCCAGATTATTTCTGTCTGTCTTTGTCCGGTGTGCACAAAATCTGAGCTGTCTCAGATTCTGGGTATGGGAAAAATCAGGACACAAACAGATCCCTGACTTGAATTCACAGAAACGGATGGCCATATATGACCAATCTGGGCCCATAGGGATATATGGGAGGCAAAAATGGATCCCTGCCTATCCATTTCAAAACAGGTAGACCCGGATCCCCAAAAACGTGGTGTGAAGCCAGCCTAATAATATTAAAAAGTACTCCCTAACAAATCTCCCGCAGCTGAGTATTTCACTTCTCGCCCATCCCTAATTCTGATATTTTCACAAATAAATGTAAAAAGTATCGACCTAAATTTACCACTAACAAAATGTGTCCTGAAAAAGAAGTACAGACTCACTTGGACTCATAGAAGCATTCTAGAGTTATTATCGCTTAAAGTAACACTAGGCAAAATTGTAAATTATCAGGCAGTTAAAAACAACTTTGAGGTGAAGGGGTTAAAAGATTTATTATAAATATCAAGATCTCAATTAGCTATGTTCTTTGTGCAGATAAGAATTTTATTTCAATTCCTCGAAGATGTAATTTTTGTTAACATATCTTGTATCTTGTTTGTATGAGGAATTTTTAGGACTAGTATATCATGTTCTAAAAAATCTCCAATTGATACAATTTTACAAGCAAATCTAATTTTTCAGATTATAAATTGCACTTTTTTCCTCAAAAAATGAGGGCTGAGAGGAATGGGGATATATTTTATAATCCAGATAGAGTTTACTGAGGGGGAGGTCTGGTGGTTTGGAGGACACAGGAGGCTGGTTCGTGGTGGTCGCAGCATGGTGGGGCAATGCTTCGAGTCACAGGCTGGGAGGAGGGGATGTCCCTCAGATGCTCAGTGGGTGCCATTAATCTCCCCGCAGTAGAATGCAATGGTCGAAAACAAATGGCTGCTGAAGAAATGCAAGTGGAGACCTGAGATCTCACTCTGCATGTGTGCTGCTTCCGAAGCAATGGTCTTTAGGAAAATAGCTCCAAACACTCTGCTCTAAATCTGAGCCTGTGCTGCCTCCGCAGCTATTTTCTTTCACTCATGGTGTTTTAATGCTGGGAGATTAATGTCACCAAAACAGGCGCCTGCCAGGACACCACCTCCTCCTAGCCTTATGGTCAAAGCATTGCTGACAACCTTATGCAACCTTTCTTCTTTTGGCCTCACTCCACCATCACAGTTCATCCCGTGAGTAAGCTACACAGATTATACAATATACATAGAATATAAAACAGACCCCTATTTTTAAGTTATGTATTCTTTTTTCCCTAAATTCTTCCACGTAATTTGGGTGCATTTTATAATCCAGTGTATTTTAGACTCTCGCCCACCGTGAAAACCTTCAAAAGGAACCTGAGGTCCCACCTCTTCTAACAAGTCTACAACCTTCAGTGATCCTCAGTCTACTGAATGGCTGCATGATCAGCTGCGCCCTTTCCTACTGTATCCATGCCCATCCCTTGTAGACTGTGAGCCATCATGGGCAGGGTCCTCTCTCCTTGCCTATTATATCCTCACCCATCCCTTGTAAACTATGAACACTGTCGGGTAGGGTCCTCCTCACTTACAGTATCCTCACCCATCCCTTGTAGACTGTGAGCTCTTGCGGGCGGGGTCCTATCTCCTTACCTATCATATCCTCTTCCATCCCTTGTAGACTGTGAGTCCTTGCGGGCAGGGTCCTCTCTCCTTACCTATTATATCCTCACCCATCCCTTGTAGACTGTGAGCCCTTGCGGGCTGGGTCCTCTCTCCTTCTGTACCTTTCTGTGCCTTTTATTGTTCATGTATTTGTACTTGTCTATGTATGTCCTTTCCACATATAAAGCGCCATGGAATAAATGGTGCAATAATATTAATAATAATAATAATAATTCACAAAAACAGGAATGGAGATGGCAACTTTCTGTGTGCAGGGGTATTCCCAATTGTGGATTTTATGTGTAAGTCGGTATTGATATTATTCTTCTACAGATACCTGTTCAAAATTATTTTACAGGTCATTAAGAACATCCAATCCTAGATGGAATGAAGCAAAATCCTTTATTTTAGTCTTAAAATATACTTCAAATGTGTTGCCTTCAAGCTCTCAGACAAAAGATTGGATTAGCTCCACTCGCTGTAAGAAACATTTTGTACAAATATATTGGGAATTTGGGTTTCTAATGGTGCTATCCATAAGGATATTGGTTTCTTTTTTTATATCCCTTTGTATCTTTTTGTCAAAAAAAGTATCTAAATGACATAGGGTTAAGATCCAGCATCTTCACAGCATGGCTGTTAGTATTACCCCCAGACATTGGAGCTTTTCGAGGACCTGCATGGGTAGCTTGGCATGACTAATGCAGAAGTGCTGGGTGAGACTGAAAGGCCCTGTTAAAGAAAACAAAAGCTGTTCTGTAAAAAGTTTATAGAGGTGACATTTTACACGTCTTTATGAGATGCTGTGGAGTCTGTTGGTGCTGGCTCAGTTAATTACAGTTGGAGCGCCCCAGTGACTCACAGCGATCTCGCATTGACATTTTGCTCATGTTGAAGACTTTCCAAGGATCCTTGCTTCTTTTCTGTAAAAATTCAAGAATGCGCACATAGGGTGATATCTTCTTTGAAGAAGGACAAAAGGTTATATAAAGAGGCTGCTCACCTGATACAGTTGTGAAAACCCACAACTGGTAATGATCGCCCAGATACAAGTAGCTGCTGGAGGACCGTACTCTCCACAGATCCCTGTGGTATAATCAGCTCCCAGGACACAGTACCTCGAGGTCCGCGCTGCCACTTCACAAAGGAACAAAAGAAGCCAGTACAAGGGAATGTCTGGATCAATGATTCTTCTTTATTATCCTACGCGTTTCAGAGTTATCTCCCAACTCCTTCATCAGGGAATGTCCAGGACATTCCCTGATGAAGAAGTTGAGAGATAACTCTGAAACGCGTAGGATAATAAAGAAGAATCATTGATCCAGACATTCCCTTGTACTGGCTTCTTTTGTTCCTTTCTGAAGAGGCAGCGCGGACCTCGAGGTACTGTGTCCTGGGAGTTGCTTCTTTTCTGATCACAGAGCTAATAGGCTTCAGGCTACCGTGGGTGTCTCCTTCCCATCTGGTCCAGACTCCTGGAATCTTTATTAGGCTCTGGTTAAAAGGAAAGATATGATGGTTGAACTGAGAGATACTTACATTGTTAATAGGAATAAATTATTTCTATTTCAAGTGTGGGTTTTTTTGTTCATTACTGGTAATAGGTTGTGAACAACAATGTGAAAAGTGATGGATCCTCAAGAAACTACAAAATGTCAAAATATCATTTGTTCCCCAGAATTGTATGAAACAAAACTCAGCATGAAACACAAAAGCAGGTTTATTTTTACTAGAAGTTCTTGTTGGTCGGGTCTAATATTGGCCTGACACCATGAATTTTGCGCTTAGTGAAAGCTGACAATACAAAGTTGGCATTAACTCCTCTATTACCCAGCATGCCACCACCACCAGGGCATCTGAAAGAGTTGGGGTCAGGCTACAGTGCCAAAAAATGGCGCTTCTATGAATGTGTCATTTTTTGGGGCATCAGCAGGCTGCAATTTGCAGCGGGAAGGGAGCAGAAAACTTGAGCCAAAATGCGCTGAGGATTACAGCCCTCAGCTGTCTTGGTCTACCTCGTTTGAAACTAAAAATACGGTAAAGCCCCATGTTGTTTCTTTTACATATTTAATGAAATTATGAAATAATTAAAAAAAAGGGCTTCCTATATTTTGGTTTCCAGACAGGCAAAAGTAGACATCTGGAGGTAAGGGGAAGCCTATACCTGCCTGATGTACCTGGCTGGCATACAATAATATGGTGAAGCCCCATATGTTTTTTTTTTAATTATTTAAAGGAATGAAAGCCATTCACAACCTGTCCCCTCCATACATCTCTGACATGGTCTCCCGATACCTACCCTCACGCAACCTGCGATCCTCCCAAGAGCTCCTCCTCTACTCCCCCCTCATCTCCTCTTCGCACAACCGCATACAGGATTTCTCCCGTGCTTCACCCAGACTCTGGAACTCACTGCCACAACACATCAGACATTCTCCTACCCTGGCAACCTTCAAAAGAAGCCTGAAGACCCACCTGTTCCGCCAAGCCTACCACCTGCAATAAGACCCGGTCCACCACACTGCCTCACGACTGGAACTTCCCCCTCCAACTGTATCCCCACCCACCCCTCGTAGAGTGTGAGCCTTTGTGGACAGGATTTCTCCCCTCTTGTTTCTGTACAACCGAATTGTCAACATTTATTGTTACTTGTATTGTTACTATGTTACTTGTCCTAGTCTGCCCTTTTTAGCATGTAAAGCGCCATGGAATATAATGGCGCTATATAAATAAATAATAATAATAAATAATAATAATAATTTTATAAAAATGGCTCAACTGTCTCACAGTTTTGGTGCTTTTTTGGGCCAAGAGATGCATATGAACAAATTGAACACAATGTGTGCAGTTTTGTGTGAAAATTGCACTAAACAAAATGAAATCTGGGGCAAAAACCATGTTGTGAATTGTAAGCTTTTTTGGTGCAATTTCAGCCTAAAACTACATGCATTGTGTTCAATGTGTTAATGAGCATCTCTTGGCCTAAAAAAAAGCACAAAATCCGCAATGTTCTTGCCATGGTTTGTACCACAGATTTCATGCTTTTTTGGTGTAATGTTGGTATAAAACTGCATGCATTGTGTTTATATGCATCTCCTGGCCCTAAAAAGCATTAAAACTGCAACATTTGTGCTTCAGTTTTTAGAGCGGACTTCATGCATTTTTGGTGCAATTTTGGCCTAAAACTGCATGCATGGTATTCAAAGTGTTCATATGCATCTCTTGGACAAAAAAGCATCAAAACTGCAATGTTTTTTTGCTTTTTTGGTGCAATTTTTCATCTAAAACTGCATGCTATATGTTCATTGTGTTCATCTACATCTTCCATCCCAAAAAAGAACCAAAACCATGACATGGGTGAGACACTTTTATAAAGTTATTCCTTGAAATAACTTTTAAAAAGCGACTTGCGGCTTTGATGAATTTTTGTATGCCAGCCAGGTACAGCAGGCAGGTATGGACTGCCCCCTAACCCCAGCTGCCTTTTTTATCTGTCTGGAAACAAAAAATATAGAGAAGCCCTTTTTTTAAAATTATTTCATGACATCCATGAAATAATTATGAAATCTATGTGAGGCTTAACCGTATTTTTGGTTTCAAGCCAGTTGCAACTGGGCAGCTGGGAGCTGGAATCCTCAGCACAGGGTGGTCCAAGCTTTCTGGGCCCCTTCGATGCAAATTGCAGCCCACAGCTATGCCAGAAGATGGCACATTTTAAGAAATGTCATTTTCTTGGTGCTGTACCCCAACTCTTCCAGTGGCCCTGGTGGTGGTGGCACACTGGGTAATGAAGGAGTTAATGCCAGATTTGTATTGTAAGCTGGCCCTAAGCTCAAAATTTATGGTGTTAGGACAATATTTGGTCTAGCCACCATGAATTTCTTGTAAACATAAAAATAAACGCAACCCAGAAAATAACATTTTAATAGAAATAAAACACTAAACATGTAGGGACTCCATCTTTTTTAACAAAAAACACTCCCTCTGACGTAATCTACAGGGAACATATTAATCTTCCGCTCAGGTACATCTCTGCAAGCAGACACACACGTCTGCTTGCAGAGAAAGGCAGGCACAGATTGAACAGCCAGCTGGGTCAACTGCCTAAGGCGTGAACTAAGATGACCCTAGCATCATATGGCACCCAGAGCTCAGCTGTAAGTGAGCGAAAAAAGTGCTCACTTATGGCTGGGAAGTCCGTGTTTGAGATCTGTACCTGGGTGCCACAATAGGTGTTTGGTACAGACCCCGAACATTACAGTTCGCGTTCACCCATTACTAGTCACCGGTGCTCTCTTTTTCAGGATGAACCAAACTGTAGATTTTGCAACTCCTAATATTGTAGAAGTTTCTTGGATGGGTTTATTTGTTTTCGTAGATTAAGGATAGTTTTTTTTCACCTGCATGGAGAGCTAATTTTACTGCTTGTGTACTTCTCAGCAAAATGTTTTGAAAAGCAAGCACCACACGTCAAATTAACTCCAGGCCTTTCATGTGCCTTATTGAGAATGAAATAATGAAGGAATTCTCTGAACCTACCTGTGGTGAATTGGCCACTGAACCTGGCAGCTCTACAGCGCCTCCTGTTAAACCCAAGTCAGTCAGAGAACTGCCTGTGGATAAAGAAGGGCCGCAGATGCCCTGTCAGTGCTGGTTTATTATGGCACCTCTCAGTGAGTGTGGTATATTCCTTCTGATCCGCAACCAAAAGCACATATAATAACCTCCACCCCGTCACTGACAGATGTCCTAAAAACCCCAAGCACTAATTGCTGCCACCAGCATCTCATTTAATATAAGTCCGGTCCGTGTTCGGGCATATATTGAGTCAGAAACTAACCCAGGTAGCGTTATATGAGCACACGGACGTGGGAATGCTTGGTCAAGATAAAAAGAGCAACTCAAGATTAAATTTATATATTTAATCACCTTATTGGTACACTAGATATATTTACAGTTAGTATTAAGATGTTACAAATATTACAGTCAGTTATGCAAATAAAAGGATAAATGGAATACACAGAATTACATCACACATGTGATCAGTTACCTTAATGCTGATGGCACCACAAGGGTGGCGTGATGCCAATCTGTTCCTGGGGTATTCTCTGGCTTTGGTGAAATAATAATGTCTCTTAAGAAGAAATACAATATGGATATCGGGCAGCAGATTTTTATACATTATGGGCTGACCCCTGTCTCCACCCATCTCGCACCTCTGGGCTGTCTCACAATTACCACCCCTCTGAGTGAAGATATAGATATCCAAAACTTATTATCCCATAGCCTTGTCTGTGAACATCACAGACGGAAGACAATGCTTTCATATTTTCAGTTATGACTTTATCTTTGTCTGGATATGAAACATGACTATTCTGAGAGCATCCTACTACCCAATATCACGTTTAGATGTCTCACAGTCATCACACGTTCATATTAATATAAGTCCCTGACCGTCTAGATATGTACAGTGTTGGCCAAAAGTATTGACCCCCTGCAATTCTGTCAGATAATACTCAGTTTCTTCCTGAAAATGATTGCAATCACAAATTCTTTGGTATTATTATCTTCATTTAATTTGTCTTAAATGAAAAAACACAAAAGAGAATGAAGCAAAAAGCAAAACATTGATCATTTCACACAAAACTCCAAAAATGGGCTGGATTAAAGTATTGGCACCCTCAGCCTAATACTTGGTTGCACAACCTTTAGCCAAAATAACTGCAATCAACCGCTTCCGGTAACCATCAATGAGTTTCTTACAATGCTCTGCTGGAATTTTAGACCATTCTTCTTGGCAAACTGCTCCAGGTCCCTAATATTTGAAGGGTGCCTTCTCCAATTGCCATTTTTAGATCTCTCCACAGGTGTTCTATGGGATTTAGGTCTGGACTCATTGCTGGCCACCTTAGAAGTCTCCAGTGCTTTCTTTCAAACCATTTCTAGTGTTTTTAGTGTTGGTCATTGTCCTGCTGGAAGACCCATGACCTCTGAGGGAGACCCAGCTTTCTCACACTGGGCCCTACATTATGCTGCAAAATTTGTTGGTAGTCTTCAGACTTCATAATGCCATGCACACGGTCAAGCAGTCCAGTGCCAGAGGCAGCAAAGCAACCCCAAAAGCATCAGGGAACCCCTGCCATGTTTGACTGTAGGGACCATGTTCTTTTCTTTGAATGCCTCTTTTTTCTCGTGTAAACTCTATGTTGATGCCTTTGCCCAAAAAGAGAGAACATTCTTCCAAAACATTTTAGGCTTTCTCAGGTAAGTTTTGGCAAACTCCAGCCTGGCTTTTTTATGTCTTGGGGTAAGAAGTGGGGTCTTCCTGAGTTTCCTACCATACAGTCCCTTTTCATTCAGATGCCGATGGATAGTACGGGTTGACATTGTTGCACCCTTGGACTGCAGGGCAGCTTGAACTTGTTTGGATGTTACTCGAGGTTCTTTATCCACCATCCGCACAATCTTGCATTGAAATCTCTTGTCAATTTTTCTTTTCCGTCCACATCTAGGGAAGTTATCCACAGTGCTATGGGCTTTAAATTCTTGATGACACTGCGCACTGTATACACAGGAACATTCAGGTCTTTGGAGATGGACTTGTAGCCTTGAGATTGCTCATGCTTCCTCACAATTTGGTTTCTCAAGTCCTTTAGACAGTTCTTTGGTTTCTTTCTTTTCTCCATGCTCAATGTGGTACACACTAGGACACCGGACAGCGGTTGAGTCAACTTTAATCCATGTCAACAGGCTGCAAGTGTGATTTAGTTATTGCCAACACCTGTTAGGTGCCACAGGTAAGTTACAGGTGCTGTTACTTACACAAATTAGAGAAGCATCACATGATTTTTCTAAGGGTGCCAATACTTTTGTCCTCCCCATTTTTTATGTTTGGTGTGGAATTATATCCAATTTGGCTTTAGGACAATTCTTTTTGTGCTTTTTTCATTGAAGACAAATTAAATGAAGATAATAATACCAAAGAATTTGTGATTGCAATCATTTTCAGGAAGAAACTGAGTATTATCTGACAGAATTGCAGGGGTGTCAATACTTTTGGCCATGACTGTAGATTTCATATTTCATTCGACATCATCATAGGACGGACGGCTTATGAAATATTAAAAGTTATAACTCGTGTCCTCTCAGTCTAGCTGGCTGAAAGGACTTTCCCCTCCACTTGTGATACAAGGAAATTAGATTTGTCACTTCTCTGCAAATCACAGCAGAGAGTCATCCCTTGGATAATGGCTGGGTACAAAGTGTCATCTACTTCTCCATTTCCTAGGAAGCTCATACATCTGGTTAAATGACATTTCCTTAGCTAATTAGCATACACCACTTTTCAGAGATAAATTGCCTCTGGCTACCAAGGGTGGGGGCTTATCTCTTTATGAGTGAGATGTGTATTATCTGAACAGACAACTATTGCTTTCTGAGACCAAAATGGAGGCTGGGGGATATGGACAATATTCTTTACCAATACTGCTTATTCATCACACTACCCATGAAACAGCCTTTGAGTCAATTATCCAATTACTATTGGTCCCTTTAAAAACAGAGTGGCACATGTAAAGGAGCTGATACTTCTAAACCCTTCACACAATTTTAATGTGGATACCCTCAAATGAAAGCTAAAAGTCTGGACTTTATGGCCAAGTATATTATACTAGATGGTGGCCCGATTCTAATGCATCGGGTATTCTAGAATATAGAAATAGGGATTGCATGGGGAAGGCGGTGAGGGCTGAATAGCGAGGACTTTGAGGATGGAATAGCGGGGGAGGATGGCGTGGCAGGGTGGAAGAAGATGGAGAGGCACAGGTAGGGGAGGATGGAGCGGCAGGGGGAGGACGGAGCACAGAGCGGCGGGGGGGGGGGGGAGGAGGACGGAGGATGAAGCGGCGGGGTGGGGGAGGATGGAGAAGCACAGGCAGAGGGAGGACGGAGGATGGAGTGACGGAGGAGAGGAGGACAAAGGAAGGAGGAGGGAAAGCGGTGGGGGAGGATGGAGTGGCACAGGCAGGGTGAGGACAGAGCGGCAGGGGGAGGACAGAGCACAGAGTGGCTGGGGGAGGAGGATGAAGCGGCAGGGTGGGGGAGGACGGAGCAGCACAGCAGGGGGAGGACAGAGGATGGAGTGGCGGAGGGGAGGAGGACAAAGAAAGGAGAAGGAAGAGGTGGGGTGGGAGAGGATGGAGTGGCACAGACAGGGGGAGGACAGAACACAGAGTGGGGGAGGGAGAAGGACAGAGGACAAAGTGGCGGGGTGGGGGAGGACGGAGCAGCACAGTGAGGGGGAGGACAGAGGATGGAGTGGCAGAGGGGAGGAGGACAAAGGAAAGAGGAGGAAGTGGTGGGGTGGGGGAGGATGGAGTGGCACAGGCAGGGGGAGATGGAGCAGAGAGCGGGGGGGGAGGAGGATGGAGCACACAGGAAGGGGAGGACAGAGGATGGAGTGTGGAGGGGAGGAGGACAAAGGAAGGAGGAGAAAGTGGTGGGGTGGGGGAGGATGGAGCGGCACAGGCAGGGGGAGAATGAAGCGGCAGGGGGAGGACAGAGCACAGAGCTGCGGGGGGAGGAGGACGGAGGACAAAGCGGCAGGGTGGGGAAGGACGGAGCAGCACAGGAAGGGGGAGGATGGAGTGGCAGAGGGGAGGAGGACAAAGAAAGGAGGAGGAAGTGGTGGAATGGGGGAGGATGGAGTGGCACAGGCAGGGTGAGGACGGAGTGGCAGGGGGAGGATGGAGCACAGAGCAGTGGGGGAGAGGAGGATCGAGGAGCACAGGTAGGGGGAGGATGGAGGATGGAGTGGCGGAGAAGAGAAGGACAAAGGAAGGAGGAGGAAGTGGTGGGGTGGGGGAGGATGGAGCAGCTTAGGCAGGGGGAGGACGGAGCGGCAGAGGGAGGACAGAGCACAGACCGGCGGGGGGATAAGGACGGAGGATGAAACAGCGGGGTGGGGGAGGAAGGAGCAGCACAGGCAGGGGGAGGATTGAGTATGGAGTGGCGGAGGGGAGGAGGACAAAGGAAGGAGAAGGAAGCGGTGTGGTGGGGAGGATAGAGCGGCACAGGCAGGGGGAGGATGGAGTGGCAGAGGGAGGATGGAGCACAGGGTGGCGGGGAGAGGAGGATGGAGGACAAAGAGGCAGGATGGGGGAGGCCGGAACAGCACAGGCAGGGGGAGGATGGAGCATAGAGCGGTGGGGGAGAGGAGGATGGAGGATGAAACGGCGGGGTGGGTGAGGCTGGAGCAGCACAGGCAGGGGAGGACGGAGCGGCAGGGGGAGGACAGAGTACAGAGTGGCGGGGCAGGAGGACGGAGGACAAAGCGGCAGTGTGGAGAAGGACACAGCAGGACAGTCAGGGGAGGACGGAGGATGGAGTAGCAAAGGGAGGTGGACAAAGGAAGGAGGAAGCAGTGGGGTGGGGGAGGATGGAGCAACACAGGCAGGGGGAGGACGGAGCGGTAGTGGGGAGGACGGAGCACAGAGCGCTGGGGGAGAGGAGGATGGAGGACGAAGTGGCGGAGTGGGGAAGTCCAGAGCAGCACAGGCAGGGGGAGGACAGAGGATGGAGTCGCGAAGGGGAGGAGGACAAAGAAAGGAGGAAGTGGTGGGGGATGTGGAGCAGCACAGACAGGGAGGACGGAGCGCCGGCAGGGGGAGGATGGAGCACAAAGCATCGGGGGGATGAGGACCAAAGGATGAAGCAGCGGGGTGGGGGAGGATGGAGTGGCAGGGGGAAGACAGAAAGCAGATCGGCGGGGGGCAGGAGGACGGAGGACAAAGCGGCGGGTTGGAGTAGAACGGTGCAGGACAGTCAGGGGGAGGATGGAGGATGGAGTAGCGAAAGGGAGGAGGACAAAGGAAGGAGGAGGAAGAGGTGGGGTGGGGAGGATAGAGCGGCACAGACAGGGGGAGGACGGAGCACAGAGCGGTGGGGGAGAGGAGGACGGAGGACGAAGCTGTGCGGTGGGGGAGGCCAGGGCAGCACAGGCAGGGGGAGAATGAAGGATGGAGTGGCGGAGGGGAGGAGGACAAGGAAGGAGGAGGAAGTGGTGGGGGAGGATGGAGAGGCACAGGCAGGGGAGGACGGAGCACAGAGTGGCAGGGGAGGAGGACAGAGGACGAAGCGGCGGGGTGGGGGAGGACAGAGTAGCACAGGTAGGGGGAGGATGGAGGATGAAGCGGCAGGGTGGGGGAGGACGGAGCAGCATAGGCAGTGGGAGGATGGAGGATGGAGTGGGGGAGGGGAGGACAAAGGAAGGAGGAGGAAGCGGTGGGGTGGGGGAGGACGAAGCGGCACAGGCAGGGGAAGGATGGAGTGGCAGGGGGAGGATGGAGCACAGAGCGGCGGGGGGAGGAGGACGGAGGACGAAGCGGCGGGGTGGGGGAGGACGGAGCAGCATATTCAGGGGGAGGATGGAGGATGAAGTGACACAGGCAGGGGGAGGACAGAGTGGCACATGCAGGGGGAGGATGGAGCGGTAGGGGGAGGATGGAGCACAGAGCGGTGGGGGAAGAGGGATGGAGGACGAAGCAGGCGGGTGGGGGAGGATGGAGGACGAAGCGGCAGGGGAGGAGGACGGAGGACAAAGCGGCACAAGCAGGGGGAGAAAGGAGCAGACTCACATCCACACACAGACTCACACCCACACAGAGTCACACCTAGACACTGACTCAGACCCCCACACATACACACAAACACTCACACCCACACACATACACACACAGACTCACACCCACAGCCAGACACACACACACGGGATCTCACCTCTCCGTCCCCTAGCGGTCCCAGTGCTGGCCCTCATGTCCCTGGTGCTGAGCGTGTTGTCCTGCAGAGAGTAGGTGTTGAGGAAGCGGGCGCAGAGGCTGCGGTGTGCAGGATGATCCCGGGTGTCAGCTGCCTCCCGGCTGCCATGTACTGCTGCCACCCTGTTGCACTGAAAGGAGGCGGATGACACCCGGGATCATCCTATGGCCGCACAGTCTGTGACAGACTGTGCGGCCATAGGAAGGAGGAGCCGCACGATGTGCGCTCCCTTTGCACCCTGCACCCTGGGAGCCCCGACCCCAGCAGCCCCCATTCCCTGGTGTCAGTAGGCAGCTCGTGGCGGGGGTTAGTGACATTAGGCTTAGGTGAGGCTGAGGCGGAAGTCCACTACAGCCGCGCTATCGGCCGCGATCTTTTGTTCCCTTTCTATCTGCGTACAGAAATTTGCGCGCTAGCACTGATTGGTTGAGCCCGGCCACGCGGACCAATCAGCACTAGCGCGCGATCTCCATGGCAGACAGAGAAGATTAGACGATTATATAGTAGATAACTATAACATAACTATAATATGTTTAAGTAAACAGGTAAAAAAAATAATTGTTTCAGTATCCAAATTTATATGGACTTAACTGTATCTTAATGTGATATTTATTACCTCTTCTTGCATTGTACTACATTCTCACTTCTCTTGGTTTGTCAGTATCTAATTGACTATTTCCTTGATTTTAAATTTAAAGGTGAATGTAGACCTAAGCATATTTAATACCTACTTATAATACATATTTAATGCTGACCAACCAAAGGAAATAAACAAAAATGATTAGATACCCTAAAATAAATGAAAAATTAAATTCCAATAGTGCATAAAAATCAAAGTAGGGTACTTGGTAACATTATTATGATCTAAAAAAGTGAAAGCCATGCCACCAGTCAAGGTGACTCTATCGAGCAATGGTCTCGATGTATTCATCCTGAGGTGGTGGGATGGCTTTTACATTTTTTTGATCAAACTAATGTTACCAATTACCCTACTTTTATTTTTATGCACTATTGCTGTTTATTTATTTGTTTATTTTAGGGCATGTGATCATTCTTTTCTTTGTTTATGCTGTTTTAAGACCTGTATGAACATGCACTTATATACTGAATGGTTATTCAGTTCCAGTTCAGTTTTTGGCTCTCCATATTTAATGCCGACTACATTTTTTTCTGTAGTTTTGTTTGGTTACATGATATTTACTGTGGTTATTTTTTTTTTTTTACCTTGTCCTCAATTTGTCCTTATTACTCTATTTAAGTATATAGTCTCAGGTGGACACCCCACAGAGTGGTGGTGGGAGCCTGACATGACGAGGGGAGGGAGGAGTGACCGTGGGGAAAGATAGGGGGGACAGTAGGGAGTGGGATGAAAGGTGATCCAAAGGGTAGTGGTCTGAAGGTAGAGAGGAAATGACATAGATATAGGTGGGGATTCGTGGGGTGGGGTGGGGGGGGAAGCATAAATAGAAATGACCAAGGTTGAGGGTCCTCTTTGTCCTCAGATCAATGGACAGAAAAGTCCCACCCGCCCGCCCCTAAAGAAAAGAAATTCCGGGTCACAGCGGCCAGTGGCGATCATCGGCGGCGCTACCATGTTGGTTTATATCATTGCTATGAAGAGTTAATGTTGAAATTCACCTTCTAAGCCCAAGGGAAGGGCAATCCATCAGCCATGGTTCCCTAGAAGTTTCCTCCACAAGGGGTTTTTTCCTCTCCTGAGCCCTGTAGGATGACTCTTTGTGAGTCGAAGGTTTTCTAAATTCAGTTTTCTTAATGCTTTTGAAGCGTTGGTGAGTCCTCGAAGTTGGTTATAAAGTTAGGATTGGGGATTCATTAAATACGGGGATCCCCTTTATTGGATGGTTATTTGAGAATGGTCTGGTGAGATTTGGGTGATACCCGGCGATGGAACGTTGGGTTCATCTTGGTGAAATTTTGGGTGATACCCGGCGATGGAACGGTATTGGAGGACAACCTCTTCCCTCAGTTTCACGGTGCTCCTGAGCCAGTGAACACGGCTAGGAGTAAGGGAGGGGAGGGGCAATGTCATGGGAAAATCACCAGATTTTTTGTAGCTTCAAAGACCTCACCAATGGTTGTATTTATATGTTTTTCTTATAAATAAATTGGCTTCGGTGGCCATTTTTATCCAAGCAAATTGGAATGTTGTCTGAGCTTTTATTCTTGGGGGAAGATTGGGTGGAACGACCATAGAGAGGTAAGATCAATGTTAGTGGTTAGGTCACAAGAATCGACCTTCCCATCGTCATGATTTAAACATGCCTGTATTCATTTAAATGTGTATTTGAGGCATTACATATTTTCACTATTTAAGTGCCTAGAGCTTTATATGTAGTGGTGTGACAAAGTGTTTGCCCCTCCTGACTTCTTAGGCTGCCTTCTCACTGGCGTATGTGAACGCAGCGTATGCTGCGTTCCCATATGCAGTCAAGCGCATGCACACTGCGTTCCTATGTTTAACATAGGAACGCATAGTGCCTGCGTTTGCCAGCGTTTGCTGCGTTCGGATGCGGAATATATCTGCTCCCTCCAGGGTCCCCCGTCCGCACCCGGGACGCAGCATGTTGCATTTTTTGTGCGCTCGGGGACCTTGGAAAATAAGCAAGCTTCCCCAAGCGCACTAAAGAATGCATTGACGTCAATGGGTCCGCAGTGTTCTGCGCTTGACAGCGCAGTAGTACGCTGTGGACCCATTGAAATCTCTCCCGGTGGCGGCCGGTGATGTCACAGGAGATCACCGACGGCCACCGGGAGATCAGCTTGAGCCTCTGATGATCTCCTCTCCCCACCGCCGGTAATCTCATAGCGGTGTCGGCGGGGAGAAACAGCTGATATGACAAGTGTTTTGAATTTTCCCGCGCCGACATCTCCTCTCGGTGTCGGCACGGGAGATTCAAACAGCTGTCACATCAGCTGTTTAACCTGCTGACACGTCCCGGAGCTTACCGGCGGCCGGGAGGAGAAGATCTCCACCTCCGGCCTGCCCCCGGACACCGCCGATTGGCTGCCCGGGCTCCATAGTGATGTGTCCGCAGGCGGACATTCTCCGCTGCGGACACATCAAAAGGACCCTGCTTTTCACTGCGTTTGTGTCTGCATGCCATCAGCATGCAGACACAAACGCAAAAGTGAGGGCAGCCTTATTCTTTTCCATGTTTGTCACACATAAATGTTATTGATCACCGAACAAATGTAAATATTAGGCAAAGATAACAAGTAATCACAAAATGCAGTGTATAAATGAAGGTTTTTGTTATGAAGAGAAAAAGAAATCCAAACCTACAGGGCCCTGTGTGAAAGAATGATTGTCCCCGAATCCTAATAACTGGTTGGGCCCTTAGCAGCAACAATGGCTGTTAAGTGTTTGTGATAACCGGCAATGAGTCTTTAGCTCTGAGGGCATTTTGGCCACTCATCTTTGTAAAAATCATTGTAATATAGCCATATTGGAGGTTTACGAGCATGACTCGCCATATTAAGGTCACAGTATCTCTATTGGATTAAGGTCAGGACTGTGATTCATACACTACAAAGTCTTATTTTTTTTTTCTTCAGCCATTAAGAGGTGACTTGCTGTTTTGGATTATTGTTCTGCTGCATAACCCAAGTGCTCTTCATATTGAAATAAATAAATAGAATTTTGGGGTTCAGCGCACTGAATATAAAGACCACATATAAAAATGAATCTCCAGTCCAAGTATAGAAAACAAATAGGCGGCACTCACCGTGTGTTCGTAGGTGCTTTCTTTATTGAAGAGGTGCGGGGAGGGGGTGCATGAAGGTACAGACGACAGGTCCTGTTTCGCGGTTTGCCCGCTTCTACAGGTCTGGGGGAGGTGACGTCATGGCAGAATTTATAGGGAAACTCCCTTAAACGTCACCTCCTCCTTGATACAGGTGTGCAATTAAAAACACTAGAATGAAGTAAAAACATGCTTACAAAAATGTCACCATAGTATATACATGAATAAGTCACAGTAATTACAATTTCATGCAGAAATGCAGCCTAATGCTGCACAGAGAGGACACTGCCATTTCTGTCAGCGCCATGACACAGGCAATGCTGAGGTATACTTTATGGCGGAAATGTCGCCTATTAACTGACGACAGGTGTTATCATGGCAATCGGCTGCAGACTACCATATCAACATTTATATAGATTATGTTTGTAATAACACACAAAGTGAGACTTGAGGCTTGAACGACGTAGGGGAAACGGATTTTTCCCCCTTACTGCTGAAAATTCAGCTTTTATTTTAGAGGGTTAATCAATTTAATCAATATGACACAAAGAGAAGGGAAGAAAAAGAAAGGGGAAAAGGGGATGGTTTTAAAACACTTTTCTCTTTTTTTTTTCCCCCTCCCCATTGGGGAGTCAAATCTGGTTCAAGTTCTCACTTATTGTGGAAATAAAGGTCTAGGCTTAATAGGTGAATTCCGCCTCTAGGCTGCATTTCTGCATGAAATTGTAATTACATATTTCAATATGAAGAGCACTTGGGTTATGCAGCAGAACAATAATCCAAAACAGCAAGTCACCTCTTATTTGTTTTCTATACTTGGACTGTAAATGCTTGACTGGCTGATGCAGGCGTAGCACCACCAGGTGGCTGGGGATAAGACAGCGGTCTGTCTTTATGGAGAAATAAGAAAGACCAATAGCCCTGAAGGTGCCCGGTGCCCCTACCTTTCTATACACGTGTTGAATAGCTGCTTTCACACCGTTGTGCACAAGGGCTGGCCCTCTTGCTCCACCGCTTGAATATGGATCCGGATCAAGGCAGTTCTGGCCATAAAGCCCCCAAGAAAATTATTAACACCTTAATGGCGGGGAGGGAAGGTGCTGAAGTGTTTTTTGAAGAATGCGATACATCTGATGTCACCATTCATCTAAGTAAAAAAAGCTTAGAATTAAGAATACAGTCACTGGCAGAAAAAGAAATACGCTCCTTCTGGACTGTCCAGTCACTGAAAAGTTATGTGCAGTGTGTCAGGGTTCCCAGGGGTCTGAGGATAATGAAAGCAATGGCTTTTGCACAAGATGATAAGGACTTTGTAGCGGAGTGGGAATCGATCCAAATAGAATGTTCTGAAAAATTGCTCAAGTTGGTATTAAAGCAAAACGAGAAGGAGCATGAAAAAATCACCAATGATTTAATTAACCTGAGAGAGGAACTTGAGTCTCGGTATACCAAAGAGCATGAATGGACAGCCTTTATGAAAAAACTAGATGAGAAACTGATTCCCCTCCAGGCAGAAATAAAAGCAAAAAAGAAGGAAAAATATGTCCGAGACAAAGAGGACTATTCCTCAGGCAAAATCTTCAATTGGAACCCCAACCCAGCCCTCACCCCAAAAAACAAAAAGAAAAAGCCGTGGAAAAAACCCGGCACTCCTGCCACACCAACCACCCCGAAAAAACCATCAATTCCTGCAAAGCCAACACCGTCTGGCAAAGACACTCTGAATAAAGGCACTGACCCAGATAACGAAGACAGCAGCGAGGAGGTTCCTCCACCACCAAAGAAAAGCAGTAAAGAACCAGCCCCTTTGGGAAGCGGATCAGGAGAGGGAGAGGAAGAACCAAGCAGTCCCATAAAAGGAAAACGCAAAACAGTCTCATGGAGGGAGTAGGGTGTGAGGACTCAGATGTCAATCCAATTAAAATCTTCAATCTGACCACAGAAATTCTAACAAAAGACATGGAAAGTGTCCTGAAAAAAGGACTCAACTATTGTATTGAAGAGCCCTTTGACTTCACAGACTTTAAAATTGACCTCTTTAAGGCTATAAGAAAAATTCACCTTTTTAAGTTTTTTGCAAACCAAAAAAATCACAATAAAAAATCCACAAGCGAGCCTTTGGCACACAAACAAATTAAAGTGGGTCCTTTGGGGTTCTTTGGAGCCGATTCCCTGAATGAAACAGAGATTGAAGATCTCTCTGATCTTTTGGGAATAGATCCTGGGGCATGAGAGGAAACTCCTGTAGTTCAGAAGGAAAAACCTGTATTTTTGGGAGGAATAAAACCTACTTTCTATCCTCCTGTCTCCCCAGGTAACAGCATTGATTTGTTTGAAGAGTTAGTTAGCCGCGAAATAGAGGCCCTGATGTATCCACAACCGAAAAAGAATTTGTCTGAGCCCGAATAAAAAGCACTAAATCTAATGAAAAAATGGGAAGAAATTCTCATTAAAAAGGCCGACAAAGGAGGTGGGGTGGTTATAATGTATAAACAAGATTATATTGCTGAGTCTATGCGGCAACTAGGAGACAAACAAACATATGAAGAATTAAAATCTGATCCCACTTTAAAATACCAGAGTGATTTAAAAAATCTGTTAAGAAAATGGGTAGGTCAGGGCGCAATAAGTAAAAAACAGCTGGAAAAACTGTTCCCTGAGCACCCTAAAAGGGCACACTGGTATTGCATTCCCAAAATCCATAAAAATCAGAAAACACCCCCTGGCCGCCCCATTGTTTCAGGGATCGGGTCCCTAACTGAACCCCTGAGCCAATTTTTAGATTGGCTACTTAGACCCCTTTTGAACAACATACCGGCTTACGTCAAAGATACAGGTGATTTTGTAAGAAACTTAGAAGAACTGCAGTGGAGATAAGGGCTCAGATTGGCTTCTATAGATGTGGAGAGCCTATACACACGGATCCCTCAACAACGGGCAGTAGAAATAATACAGGAGATTTTGGAAAAAGAAAATCTTGATCATGCTCTAGTGGGATTCGTGTGTGAGGCTCTCGCGTTTATACTATCTCATAACGCCTTTTCTTTCAGGGACTTGTGGTTCCTTCAAAAAGAAGGGACCGCTATGGGAACGCCAGTGGCATGTACACTGGCTAACCTGTTCCTCTCCCATCTTGAAGAAAAACTGGTCTACACCACCAGTAACCCTTTCCTAAAGCACATAAAGGTGTTTCTCCGCTACGTGGATGACATCTTTATTGCCTGGGAGGGCTCTGAGACTGACTTTAACAGCTTTGTATCTTTTTTAAACCAGAACGATTACAACATGAAATTCACCTCCAATTTTGGGGACCAGAGACTTGAATTTCTGGATGTCCAGTTGGAGGTGAGAAATGAAACCATTATGAGGTCAGTATTCAAAAAGCCAACCTCAATGAATACCTTTCTCCATTTTGGCAGCGCACATCCTACACAAACTAAAGTCTCGTTACCCTTTGGCCAATTCCTTAGGCTAAAGAGAATAAATAACGATACAGAGGTCTTAAATATACAGTGCGATAAGATGGAGAGAGATTTCATTGAAAGAGGCTACCCACTGCCAGTAATAAAAAACGCCCGGAAGAAAGCCCTTAATTCTCAATCAAAGAAAAAAATTCAACAGGAAGATGAGAAGAAAAGTTCAGTTTTCTTTTTAAATACGGGCCCATGTACGATCAGATAAAAAAGGCGATAAGAAAACACTGGCATGTGGTTGAATCTGACAAGGAGCTCTGTGCCTCTGGCATAGGCCCCCCCATGATAAGTTATAAGCACTGTAATAACCTTAAAGACATTCTTATCAGAAACAGATTACCCCCAGACAAAAAAACACTAACTTGGTTGGACAAGAGAAGACCTACTGGTAATTTCCAGTGTAGAAACTGCAACTTCTGTAAATACCATAAGGTTGAAAATCCGATAAATGTAGGAGGAATCGACCACTTTGTCAATACCCTAATAACGTGCAAGACGTCGTGGGTCATATATGTCATTCAGTGCAGTTGTGGTAGGTTCTATATTGGTAAGACTATTCGCCCACTGTATGTTAGATTCCGCGAACATTACAAATCAGTGACATCAGGTTTGGGTCAAAAAGGTTAATTAACCATGTGCGCGAATGCCACGATGGCAATGCAGATTGTCTTTCCTTTGCAGGGATCGAACATATTAGACCCACAAAGAAAGGTGGCGACTTACATAGACATTTGCTCCAATGTGAGAGCAGATGGATAATTGAGTCGCGAGCCTGTGGACCACTAGGTCTAAACGACAAGAATGAGCTAGCTCCGTTTCTTTAGTCTGCAAGCCATCTCTCTCTCCCTCACCCTTTTTTCTTGAAAAATATTGCACTATTTGTATTTGGGATACTAGCATACGTTAATATCAATAGGTATAATCACCCATAGTTCGTCTTCCGGGCCAGGGGGGCGCCATGATCCGTTATTAGTGCTCCTTCCTGGTACCGGAGATGAACTGTGGGTTTCCCTTTTTTGTTAATTGGATCGCTGTGTCTTCCTTTATGAACACCCACGACTACTGGGCACATCTCTGTGGCCTATGTTCCTCTTTCCCAACAAGTAAATGGCAACGTATCAGGTCTAATAAATAATAAATGACACATCATACACGTAGCTTTTGACTGAGTGGCCAATAAGGTGTCGACACATAGAGGCCCGAAGAGGTATCCAGGTGACCATACGTTGCCAGTGTAGTGTGGGTATAGATCATAATACAGGCAGTTGGAGGTGTGTTGGTGTGTCTGTGGAAACAATCCCTCCCTGACCATATACATTATTATATATGTGAATATGTTTGTGATAACATGCATAGTAAAACTTATGGCTTGGAAGGCGCAGGGGAGATGGAATTCTCCCGGTACTGCTGATAATTCAGCCTTCACTTTAGAGGGTTAATCATTCTAATCAATATGACACAAAAAAGGATGGTTTTAAACACCTTTCTTCCTCTTCCCCCCTCCCCATTGGGGAGTTTAATTTAGCTAAATTTTACTTACTATGGAACAACTTGATTCCCCTGTAACCATACATATCAACATTTATATAGATTATGTTTGTAATAACACACAAAGTGAGACTTGAGGCTTGAACGACGTAGGGGAAACGGATTTTTCCCCCTTATGCTGAAAATTCAGCTTTTATTTTAGAGGGTTAATCAATTTAATCAATATGACACAAAGAGAAGGGAAGAAAAAGAAAGGGGAAAAGGGGATGGTTTTAAAACACTTTTTTTCTTTTTTTTTTTTTTTTTTTTCCCCCCTCCCCATTGGGGAGTCAAATCTGGTTCAAGTTCTCACTTATTGTGGAAATAAAGGTCTAGGCTTAATAGGTGAATTCCGCCTCTAGGATTAATTCCCACAGACCCACACACTCTTGCCCTTTCTAACCGCACGACACTGGCGCTTCAAGTTTGGTTGCCTGGACAACGCCTGGCATCAGGGGGTGATAACCTTACTGTAAAACAAGGCTGTTAGACACTGGTAGTCTGCAGCCGATTGCCATGATAACACCTGTCGTCAGTTAATAGGCGACATTTCCGCCATAAAGTATACCTCAGCATTGCCTGTGTCATGGCGCTGACAGAAATGGCAGTGTCCTCTCTGTGCAGCATTAGGCTGCATTTCTGCATGAAATTGTAATTACTGTGACTTATTCATGTATATACTATGGTAACATTTTTGTAAGCATGTTTTTACTTCATTCTAGTGTTTTTAATTACACACCTGTATCAAGGAGGAGGTGACGTTTAAAGGAGTTTCCCTATAAATTCTGCCATGCCCTCACCTCCCCCAGACCTGTAGAAGCGGGCAAACCGCGAAACAAGACCTGTCGTCTGTACCTTCATGCACCCCCTCCCCGCACCTCTTCAATAAAGAAAGCACCTACGAACACACGGTCGAGTGCCGCTATTTGTTTTCTATACTTGGACTGTAAATGCTTGACTGGCTGATGCAGGCGTAGCACCACCAGGTGGCTGGGGATAAGACAGCGGTCTGTCTTTATGGAGAAATAAGAAAGACTAATAGCCCTGAAGGTGCCCGGTGCCCCTACCTTTCTATAACTATGAATTTGCCTAAAGACTTTTCTGTAACAGCATTTCCAGTAGCGTTTAAAGAATATTCTGCTTCTCTGTAACAAACTGTCATTATTTTAGAGACCTGTTTAAGCTTCTCTTGAACTTATTCTTATAATTGTGTGTTTATGAGCTATGATATCCTGCTGCACCTTTGTTTGCTAATAACCACGTATGTCAAATGCAAGAATTTTCAAACATTAAACTTTGTTTCAGTTGTGTCATTGTCTCACACCTTGAGATTCCTGAGTTTCTCGTTATAGATATTACTCCACATGGAAGACTAGTGGAAGAGGTTGTTCCCTGGCATCTTCTGCCTGCCCACTACCCTTGAGTTACAGCTCTCTCCCAGTATGATTCTAAAACTATTAAACTGATGGAAAATGCAAAAAGGTCCAAGTAGTTTTATCAATGTGGGTGTGGAAACACAGAGGTCAGTGGATGCTCTCATCCGCTGGCTCTGCCGCCTTTAGGAAGAAAGCATGGCCCAGGTTTCATACTAACTAAACGCCCAAACCTGTGTCAGAACACTACTAAGACAACACAGGGTGAAGGAACCACACGATTGTAAGACTTTATTGGATCACCAACAGTCAAAGGCATATAACAGATACCAAGGAAAACACACAATGTAACAGTCAACAGTTTCTCACCCTTCCATTGGCTCACCAGGGAATGAAATGTTCATGCCTCGGGACCTCCAGAGCCACTTACTTCAATCCAGCAGCATCCTGCTTGTGGCGGGCACCCACCAAGAAAGAGATAGTGGCAAGCTTAGGAAGCTGATCGAGCAGAGCCAAGTCTGTACCCAGTTGACCCAGTTGCCCCAGTCCATGAGTTGAGCTTTCATAAAATTCTTACTATCAATCTCACCCCCGTCAATAGCTATAATCTGGTATGGTTTACTCACTGTTGTAGGATGATGGAGGGTGAGAATTGAGTATTATCCTTGAAAAAGATGGTAGATTGATCCACTTCAGAGTGCTTCTTGGCTTGGATGTGGGTTATGGATTTAAAAACCGGTTACATGGTCATTGACCTAATTTTTTTGTAAAAAAAAAAAGTGGGGGGAGGCCATCCATGAGTCCCACTTCAACCCCTCCCTTGTCGTTTCCAAAATAACAGGTGAAGGAAGGCTATCCACAAGTTCCACTCCGGCCTCTTCCTGGTCATTCCCCAAAATAACAGGTGTGGGAATGCTGTCCATAAGCCCCACATCGACTTCTCCCTGGTTGATCCCTCCATCCAACTGCACACATGCCAGAGGGATGTCTCAGTGCTGACGCTCAGCCCGGAAGATGGATAATTGGCAACATGGTAAATGGTCTACTGGGGAAAAATATCTGGGTTTACCAGGGTGATGGCAGAATTGGTGTCTCATAGTCCCTGGCCCTGTATATCACCAACCTTAATCGGTTAGGCTGTCAGAAGAGCTCTAAGCAAGGAGCCCTGTCTTTGAAGACAATCTATAACCATATGTCCAAGACACCTGCACGTATAACAGCGCAGTGGATTGGGAAAGTCATAGGTTTTGTTTGTACACCTTTGTACTGATGGGGCTTTTGCCAGGTAACAAGGTAACCCTACTCAAGCAGCTGGTACTTGCAGTATGTCAGCTGGAAATTCCAAAACAAATCCATGAACACAAGCCCTTTCTTCTCTTGAGGCTTTGGGCCCAAATGTGGCCAACAACTCCTTGACTCAGGCTGCTTGGAATCAGGATGTTTCAAGACTGTCACTGCATCTATGATGTGACACACAGTTTAAATCCTCTGGGTCAATATCGGTGGAGTCCTCATCATCCTTCGCATCTTTCTTGATATGCCAACGGATCAATTTCTTGATCAAATCTGACCGGGTGCCAGTCTCCGTGAATTCGATCATTCGATCTGTCGGAACTGACATATTGCCTGTAGTTGCAGTTTCTTTAACAGCTTTATTTCCACTCCGGTCCTCATCTCATGGCTAAGCTGGTGGGGTTTCCCTGGCCCTGTATGTCACCGACCTTGACTGACTAGGCTGGCAGACGGGCTACAGGAAAGTGGCCCAGGATTCAAAAACAATCTTTATCCACATGACCGAGGCACCCACACGTATAACAGCACAGTGCAAGTCATTAGTCCTGTTTGTACACCTTTGTCCGGGTGGGGCTTCTGCTGGATAGAGAGATAATCCTGCTCGAACAGCTGTTACTTGCAGTATGTCAGCTGGAATTCCCAAAATAAATCCATAAACACAAGCCCTGTCTACTTTTGAGGCTTGGGCCAACAGCTCCTTGACTTGGGCCGATTTAGACTGAGATGTTTCCAGACTGTTACTGGATCAACGATGTGAAACACAGTTTAAATTCTCTGGGTCCAATACCGATGGAGTCCTCATCATCCTTTGCATCTTTCTGGGCATGCCAACGGACCAATTTCTGAATGAAATCTGACCGGGTGTCAGTGTCTTTGAATTCGATCTATCGAAAATGACACACTGCCTGTAGTTGCAGTTTCTTGTAAGGGTACCGTCACACGCCGCAATATCGCCTGGCGATATGTGGCGATAAAACGTGTGCGCTCACGTTTTTCGTGCACGCATCAGATCGCCGATGGCGGCATCACACGCCGCAATATCGCCCTGAAGGTAAGGCGATGTGTCGCTCCGGAAATGGCCTCACCTACAATGAAACCAATCTTGCCTCATTTCATCGCCGCTTCCCACGCCCCAATCTCAAAGGCAATGTGGGCATACATGTTCTGCGCGGCGAGGACATAGGCGTGCCACAGTGGTTTGCATCACGCCCCACACACGCTCATTGGACAACACAACAGCGTTACGATTGGTCAGCCTGCTCTGCACTGAGTTTGCAGACAGTTGTGTAGCTGAAGATATGTGTGGTGCTGAACAGACAGCTCTTCAAATATGGCGCAGTGTCATGTGACAGCCAATGGAAACACAGTAGCCCACACCAATCATTTCAGATGGGGCACGGACTACAGCACGCTGAGGCACGCCTACGGGTAAATCATGGTAAGGGCTGTTTCCAGCATTATCGTCCTGTCACACGCCACAACACGGAAATATCGCCTTAAGGATTGCGGCTGGCTACTGAGCACTTTTCAGGAATAAGGTGACTGCCAAGGGGCGATTTATCGCCGCGAAATTCCGCAATCACACGCCGAAACCGTGAGGCAATTTCACGGCGGTTGTTCCGGGGCGACATATCGCCTGTATCACTTACAGGAGATATTGTGGCGTGTGACGGTACCTTAATGGCTGTATTTCCACTCCGGTCCTCATCTTATGGTTGAGCTGGTGGGGTTGGGCATGGTGATGTCTGAAACCTGTATGCCTCGCCTATGACCTGCTGGATATGCTTATATGCCCCCTGGTTGTTTAGCCCTTGGACAGTAACCATGAACACCAGTCCTCTGCAGTTCCCCTGGATGAACCAGGCTGACTAAGATTCCAGTGCTGCCACCAATTGTGGAGATGCTGAGGTCAGTGGGTGCTCTTGTATACTTGCCCTGCCGCCTTTAGAAAGACCGAATGGACCAGGGGTCATCCCATCTTAATGCCCGAATTCCTTAACTGTGGGCAGAACACTACTCAGACAACACAGGGTGAGGGAACCACATATTGGTAAGACTTAATTGGTTCCCAACAGTCAAAGGAATATAACACATAACCAAGCAAAACACACAATGTAACAGGCAACAGTTTCTCATCCTTCCGTTTGCTCACCAGGGATTAGAATGTTCGTGCCTCGAGACTTCCAGGGCCACTTACTCGATCCAGCAGCACCCTGCTTTGGCAGGCAGCAACCAAGAAAGGAATAGCCACGAGCTTAGAAAACTGACCAAGCACAGCAAAGTCTGAAGAAAAGTGACCAAGTTGTCCCAATCAGGTTCTTTTCTCTTAGCCCGGTTTGCATTTCCAGCTTTAAACATGGGTTTAAAGTTATACCTGTAAATTTACTCATCCAAGTTTAATTTATGTATCTTCCTTAAGTAGTTTCTGGTTTGATGACACTATGTTATCCTGGCAACCTGAACTGAAATTACTAGGCAAGGGTTAGGTTATGGACTTCCAATCAGAACTGGAACCCCTAGATTGAAGCCATATAGAATATGAACACACTAGTTGGGACCGAAGTCCCTAGAATTAAGTCACAAAGCATATGAACTGAAGAAACTCCTTTTATACTCCAGGATTGGTGGGATAAGACTGTTTTCTCAGGCTGGGTTCACATCACGGTTTTTGCCGTCCTGTTCTGTCTGTTTTGAAAAGGACAGAACAGGATCCTTTTTAGCCTCCCATGTATCCCTATGGTGCCGGATTGGTCATAAATGGCCATCTGGTTTTGTGAATTCAGTCCCAAACAAGTTTCTGTCATGTTTTTTCCCGGCCCAAAAATCGAAAACTGCACTGTATTTTGGTTCCGATGAAAAAAACTGACAAAAAGGAATCCCGGGTGGTCTGGAGCTGAGCATGCTCAGAACACTGCTGCACTTCTCTGTTCGCATGTGTGTAATTTCACTTTAGCAGTGTATCTACATACACTGCTAAAGTGAAAGTAAAGAAAGCAATGGTTAAAAATAATAATATAAAAATGTTTCCAATTATTGCTTTATTTGTTCAAGAGACATGGAATTGGACATGGAATAAAGAGAATAAGATTCATCTATGGTGAGTGCGTTTTTTTTGTCTTGCT
This sequence comes from Allobates femoralis, assembly GCA_033576535.1. Lineage (NCBI taxonomy): Eukaryota > Metazoa > Chordata > Amphibia > Anura > Aromobatidae > Allobates > Allobates femoralis. The sequence continues at coordinate 14,882,116 of JARQOC010000003.1, forward strand.
ATATTTGGAAAGATTTAAGTCTGTTTATTGCCAGCACCGCCGTTAAAGCTGCAGATACCTGTCACGGGAGTGACGCATGCCTACTGTAATGTGATTGTTAGTGCCCGGTGTTTTTTCCGCATTACATTAATAATATAAAAATGTTCATCTCTCTGCCGAGAGTCCCGGGATGTGAGGCATCCAAGTCTGATGCTACAAGGACCTTAATCATCTGATTGGTCAAAGTGGTCACAAATCAGGTCCTTGCAGCATCGAACATGGACGCCTAACATCCCGGGATACTCGACGGGGAGGTGAGCATTTTTTTTACTTTTAATACCATTGCTTTCTTTTATTTTGCTTTAGAAGTGTATGTTCATACACTCCTAAAGCAAAATTACTTGCCTGTGCTTTGCAGTCTTGGCTCCTCCGAGCTCTTTCTGTCCGGATTCAGACACAGAAATGGCATCCAGAGTTACAAATTCGGTCCTGTCCGTTCCTGTGCATGTGGTCCTGCAAAAAACAGGATCCCCACGGACAGGAACAAACCTTGGTGTAAACCCAGCCTTAAGGCCGGTTTGCACGTAGCGAGATCACTAACGAGATCGCTGCTACGTCACCGGTTTTGTGAAGCAGCAGCGACCTCGCCGGTGATCTCGCTGCGTGTGACACTTAGAAGCGATCAGCCCTCTGTTAGGAGATTGCTGATTTTAATTGAATGACCTGGTCCATTTTTCCATCGGCGATCTCCCACTGGCCAGGCTGCATCGCTGTGTGACAGGGGCAGCGACCAGCGATCCCCAGTCTTTGCCCGAAACCCTGAACGATCCCAAAGACCATCGGGTGTCGGCGCATCGCTGGGTGATTGCTGGTGAGATCTTCCTGTCTGGCATCTCACCAGCGACCACGTAGCGACTCACCAGCGATCCCGGCCAGGTCAGATCGTTGTCGGGATCTCTGGTGCATCGCTACATGTAAATCAGCCTTTAGTGGTTAGCATTTCAATCTGATATCTGTATAACTCTCCTCTGGGTGATGTAGGCAGAGTGGTTGAGGGGGTGAGGTAATTTACATTAAATTAGCAATATGTAAACTTGCAACAATGAAGGCTCCACATAGTCTGACAATAAACAATGACTTGGCAAACATGAGATAACAAACAAAAGACAATTACATCTGTCCAAATTAAGAAAATTAATTCTTTAACCCTTAACATGCATTGAGAAAAGCTGGGTCAACACAGTGTGATTGAATAAGTAAGCAAGAAATTTCTCATCTGGAGCAGTTGCGAAAAGTCACAACTACTGTGATGGGTATGTGGTGCCAACAGCTGCCGCAGTCCCCACACACAAGTGTCGTTCAGATAAAGGGGAAAGGCGTAATATTACCGCATTGCCGTGTAGGAATGATAGCTGGAGGTATTGAATGAACAGTGATTTTATTTCCACCTGTTTTGGAGTCTTAGCTCCTTCTTTAGTAAAAAATCACAGATGTACAGTACAGACTAAAGGTTTGGAAACACCTTCTGATTCAAAGAGTTTTCTTTATTTTCATGACTATGAAAATTGTAGATTCACACTGAAGGCATCAAAACTATGAATTAACACATGTGGAATTAAATACTTAACAAAAAAGGGCAAAACAACTGAAAATATGTCTTAAATTCTAGGTTCTTCAAAGTAGCCATCTTTTGCTTTGATTACTGCTTTGCACACTCTTGACATTCTCTTGATGAGCTTCAAGAGGTAGTCATCGGAAAAGGTTTTCACTTCACAGGTGTGCCCTGTCAGGTTTAATAAGTGGGATTTCTTGCCTTACATATGGCTTTGGGACCATCAGTTGTGCTGTGCAGAAGTCTGGTGGATACACAGTTGATAGTCCTACTGAATAGACTGTTAGAATTTTTATTATGGGCAGCACGGTGGCTCAAGTGGTTAGCACTGTAGCCTTTGCAGCACTGGCATCTTGAAGTCCTGGGTTCAATTCCCACCAAGGACACGAAGGACAACATCTGCAAGGAGTTTGTATGTTCTCCCTGTGTTTGTGTGGGTTTCCTCCCACATTGTAAAGACATACTGTTAGGATGTTTAGATTGTGAGCTCCAAGAGAGACAGCATTACTCATGTATGTTAAGTTCTATGGAATTAATAGCGCTATATGAATAAATTATTATTATTATTGCAAGAAAAAAGCAGCTAAGTAAAGAAAAACGAGTGGCCATCATTACTGTAAGAAATTAAAGTCAGTCAGTCTGAAAAAGGGGGAAAACTTTGAAAGTATCCCCAAGTGCAGTTGCAAAAACCATCAAGTGCTACAAAGAAACTGGCTCCCATGAGGAAAGAAGACCAAGAGTCACCTCTGCTGAGGAGGATAAGTTCATCCAAGTCACCAGCCTCAGAAATCGCAGGTTAACAGCAGCTCAGATTATAGACCAGGTCAATGCCACACAGAGTTCAAGCAGCAGACACATCTCTACAACACCTGTTAAGAGGAGACTTTGTGCAGCAGGCCTTCATGGTAAAATAGCTGGTAGGAAACCACTGCTAAGGACAGGCAACAAGCAGAAGAGTCGTGTTTGGGCTAAAGAAAACAACGAATGGACATTAGACCAGTGGAAATCTGTGCTTTGGTCTGATGAGTCCAAATTTGAGATCTTTGGTTCCAACCACCGTGTCTTTGTGTGACGAAGAAAAGGTGATCGGATGGACTCTGCATGCCTGGTTCCCACCGTGAAGCATGGAGGAGGAGGTGTGATGGTGTTGGGGTGCTTTGCTTTTAACACTGTTGGGGATTCATTCAAAATTGAAGACATACTGATCCAGCATGGCTACCACAGCATCTTGCAGTGGCATGCTATTCCATCCAGTTTGCGTTTAGTTGGACCATCATTTATTTTTCAACAGGATAATGACCCCAAACACACCTCCAGACTGTGTAAAGGCTATTTGACCAAGATGGAGAGTGATGGGGTGCTATGATTGCTTGGGGTGAACTGGACCGCAGAGTGAAGGCAAAAGGGCCAACAAGTGCTAAGCATCTCTGGGATCTCCTTCAAGACTGTTGGAAGACCATTTCCGGTGACTACTCTTGAAGTCATCAAGAATGCCAAGAGTGTGCAAAGCAGTAATCACAGCAAAAGGTGGCTACTTTGAGAAAACCTACAATATAAGACATATTTTCAGTTGTTTCACACTTTTTTGTTAAGTATATAATTCCACATGTGTTAATTCATAGTTTTGATGCCTTCAGTGTGAATCTACAATTTTCATAGTCATGAAAATAAGGAAAAAACTTTGAATCAGAAGGGTGTTCCAAACTTTTGGTCTGTACTGTACATGAACAGGCAGATATACGGGGAGTATATATAGTCACAGGATCTGTAACGGCGTGTAGGAAAAAAAACAAAACTAGGCTATAACGTATAACATTGTATGATCATCATGAAGTATGACACAAGAAGAAAAAGAAAGAAGGTTTATGTAGAAAAAGAAAGAAAATGGGAAAAAACACAAAGAGAAAGCAAGGTTCAAACTGGGCCCACTAGACGTAATCTCTGTTTTATTTTTCTTTTTTGTTTTTTCTTTATTTCTAATTTATTTTTCTACATAAGCCTTCTTTCTTTTTCTTCATTTTTCATTCTTCATGATGATCACACAATGTTATATGTTACGATCTTGTTTTTTCTTGTTCTTTTCCAACAAACCGTGACAGATCAGGTGACGGCCCGTTACCGGCGCCTCTTGTTCCCTGGATATACTCCACCGTGTTTTCACCTGTTGATTTAACATCTGTGATTTTTTTCCTGAAGAAAGAGCTAAAACTCTGAATCGTGTAGAAATAAAATCACTGTTCATTCAATACTCCCAGGTGTCATTCCTATAAGGAAGCCTGCATGTATCAGGAGAGACCTGACAGTCATATGTTAGTGGATAGGAGACAGCCTAGGACACCACAGAGTATTACACACATATTTACGGGGAAAACATTAACGCCAATTTATTTAATGAAAATCACATTTTTGGGAAACATTTTCTGAACTGAGAAGAAATCAAATTTCAAAAGAAACAAAAATGTGTAATATAAAGAGATGATGATCAGATTGATAAGAGCTCAGCACATTAGGAGCAATCACTGTGACCTGGAACATGATGAAAGTCACAATCACAATAACCGGCACAAGCTCCTCCGACTCCACAATAATCAGGGACTAATCACATATTATATGGACATTAGTAAAAAGTCCCCGATTTGTACAGACACCAGGAGCTCACAGCCAGTTGGTGACTGAGGACCATAAACCTCATTTTGTGTTACTGGAAATGTCACACATAGAAGCTCGTACTGATAGATGGTGACGCCATGTCTGCGACAGTCACACGATTCTCACCACTTATGGACACTACAGACATGGAATGGGGACTTACTCTGCACATGATATTCCTAAAGTAAAGTTATCTGGATATCCTAAATCATATACTTGTTGATGAATCGTTAGCAGCCCACCAATGACGAGATCTCCATCCTGGTAATAATTACCAAAATAATTATAAACTTATTTTATCTTGAGATCACAGATTAATTGTGTTATAGGAAGCAGCAATAAGATGAGGAGACTGATCATCTTCATAAAAGAATTCTGCATAATCAAATAAGAAGTAGATTCTATTGTAAGTGATACATGATGAAGAAGCAGGAACAGCACAGACACAAAGCACACGGCCCATAGGATCAATGACATGAAGACGACGGTCATCTCCCCTCTTTTTATTCACAATGATGGGATATATTTTACATTGTCTGATCTCATCACACATTATTCTGGATCTGCTCCCCGATGGTTGTGATCAAAACCGTCTTTACACTGGATAATTGAAGATTAAATTAAAGTATCTAAAATAAGAAATAAGTCTTTATAGTCGCTCTTGTGATGAAACGTCTTTCTGTTGCTTTAATAACACAACCCATTACTCAACCCTACTGAAAGATTGTCGACACTTACTGTACATTAACCCCTTTTGAGTTCCACAGGCCCCGGACCAGATGTACGGCGGCCCCCAGTGATGTGCCGGCCGGGGTTGGGCCCGGCATCACGATATGTGGGGGAGCCTCCCTGCGTCGGCAGGGGAGAAGCCAGTGCCAGGATCAGCTGCGGCCTGAGAGATGAATGGGCCTGCATCTAGCAGGTTCCCACCCTTAACAGCAACTGACGCCCCATCCCCCCCACGTCCCTGGTGCAGTCGGCTGGGAGGTAGGATACATGGGGGTTCAGGAGTGTCCAGGGTGTATGGTGGTGTCATGCCACGCATGCCCAGGGGGCACAGTTGACGACAGCAGAGGTGAAACAGCTGCTTGTGCCAAGGGTGCGGTGACCTAGGAGTGGGATCGCCGATGGCGGCGGTTTGTCCTCCGGAGGTTCCCCCTTACGTCACAAGGGGTTAAGAGTCCCAGGTGTCTCGCTGTCTGGTTTGCCGAGAGGAAAGCGACGCCAGGAAGATTCCGCTGCGCTGATCCGAGAACTTCTCCGATGCAGCTTGGTAAGGGAATGGCAAGTTATTTACTTTTGTGCACAGGTTAGCAGTAGTGGGTTCGGTGATGGGGGTATTTATTAGTATGTTAGGGGCCCTCAGGGGAGGATGGATGCTTTGGGTGGTCAATTAGGGGGAGCATGGCAAGATGGGTTGTTCTGTGGGGGTTAACAGTGCTGGGGCGCATTTATTTCAGAGTTGGGGTGGCCGGGTGAGTACCAGGGGGGTTGTGAATGCAGGGTATTAGGAAGTCGGTACAGCTTCCTGGGTTCGAACTGGCTTCTGGTGGAGTCCTCTCAGGTTGGGAGGATAGGGTTATTTAGTCTTTTGAGGTGGCTGAGACTTAATTGACAATCAGGGGTTTTGGAATGGGTAAAGAATAAATTTCACTACGTAGGGCAGCCAATTGGGTGGTCTGTGGGGGTACTTTATGGCACCTGCTTAGGGGTCGGTTGGGGTTGGTTTTTGGTTTGAGTCAGCAGGGCCGGGATGATCCAAGGTTCGTGCAACCTTATAACGGTAGATCACAGTTAGAAACAATGCAGCAGCTCTGGGTGTTCATTAAGGATGGATGTTGGTTTACTTTTTTGAGGGTGGGAATTGTATTGGCGATATGGTTAAAGGGGAGGGTGTATTCCATTCTAGGTGATAAGGGAATCATGGGGCATGGTATCCAGATGGTTGGTTTTGCTAATTGTTGAATTGCCTTTCATGTAATGAGAGGGTTCTTTAATGGAGGCAGAATGGGTCTGGTGGGGTAATGGGATTTGCAAGGTGGACAAGTTGGGAGAGGGGATCGACCAGGATTGGTGGAGAGGTGTGTTTGTGGGTTTAGGGGCAGTATGGGAAAATAGGGTGACTGCTCTATTAAAACGGGTCGGCAGTTCGGGGTCAGTTATTCTGTGTACACATTACTCCGTGGTCGGAAGATGATTGCGAACGGAGACGTGCCTTGCTGTTGGACAGGCTGAGGGGCAGGGGTGTCTATAATAAGGATAAGGTAGCAGGGAATTCTGAGGGATAATATGGTGGAGTGTGGGGGGCCTGGAGGCCATATGCTAGACCGAAGGTCAGTCAGAGGTGATTATGATGATTAGGGTGGAGTCCTACTGGGGAATTAAGTATGATGCTCAGTGGCAGGTACATGTGCTGTGGCCAGGGGAATGTTATTGGGCTGGTTTGGAGGGAGGTGCCCAATGGCTTAGGACGGAGGAAGCCCGATGTTAGAAGGATGGTTTTGAGGTTAACATGGTGGGTCTGCTGGGCAGGTATTGTATGTCCGGCAGGCTTAGTGGCGCGAAAAAGGGGCGGCTATGTAAAGGGGTTACAGGTGATGTACAACAATGTTTCAGCTCTAGATGAGTGCCGCAAGGTGTCCGTAAGGGTTGTGGTAGCTTTATAGGTGGGCGGCAAGGTGATAGTTAACAGTGGTGGTGGCTGTAGATGACCACTGCTAGGAAACTTTTACTAATGGTGGGGATTTATACTGTGATCTTTATCGGCTGCGGTAATTATTGGCATTCGGTATGGTACAGTCTACCAGAATGTTGCAGATATAAGCTGAGGGTGCTGTATCACCTTACAGTTGTGGCAGCCTTCTTGCAGTTGGGGCTGGTAATACCCACCACTGGAGCAGTGTTGGGGAGAGATCCGGATGGGGCCAACTTATGTCGCATCCTTCTGCAGTGACTATTGGGGGATAGGAAACATTGTGGTGGCTTGGCACAGGTCTGCCAGGGATTTATATGGGTGGCAGCAGTTTTACTCAGGAGTTGGGGTAATGCTTCTTAGTTGCAGCTGGACGACAATTGACAGTTTGCAGTTTTGGTGGGTGCTGCTGGGTAGCAGATAACATTTGTGGTGGCTTTTTGAGGGTGCTTATGGGCAACAGTTAACCTTGAAGGTAGATAACATTTATGGTGGCTTTTTGAGGGTGCTTATGGGCAACAGTTAAAGTGATCCTAAACCCAGAAACTGACCCCCCCGTATCTTTATACCTGTACCTGCACCCTCTCTTATCATTTCTAGCCATCCCTTTTGCATAAAAAATCGCTTTTGTAAAGTAAGAGAAAAGGATATAATAGTTTGACCTGTGTGAGTTCTTGTTTCTGTTGGAAGCCGCAAATGCCCCGCCTGTCTGCTGGCGCCTGGTAATTATTCACGCCCTTCTCTGCTTGCTGCCTTTGTGAGTGTGTGGCCGCGTCATGAAAGGGGGCGGGGCTAAATCGCGTCATGCCTGAGCCCGGCCAGGCAGCAGCAGACAGGCGGGGCATTAGCGGCTTCCAACAGAAACGGAGAACTCACACAGGTCAAACTATTATATCCTTTTCTCTTAGTTTACAAAAGCGATTTTTTATGCAAAAGGGATGGCTAGAAATGATAAGAGGGGGTGCAGGGACAGGTATAAAGATACGGGGGGGGGGGTCAGTTTCTGGGTTTAGGATCACTTTAACCTTGAAGGCAGTTTATATTCAGGGTGATTGGTGACATGTATCACTTGTGGCAGCTTTAGGGGGTGCTGCTGGTGGGGGCAGGTACATGTATGCAGTATTTGGGTGCTACTGGTTGGCGGTTTAACTGGGGTTGTAGCATTATATGGGTGCTGCAGGTGATGAGTTACAGCATTGGCAGCAGTATACAGGTGCTGACTTGTGACAATTATCATGGAAGCTTTCTTTGGGTGGTGCGGATGTTCTGTCCTATTTCTGGGATTTTTGGGTGCAGCAGGGGAAGAAACTACAGGGGGGAAGACTTGGCTGGTGATACATAATAGTTGTTGCAGCATTCTACAGGCGCTGATTGGGGATTTTTTAATGAGGGGATACTTTAGTTGCGCTCATGGCACAACCTAACAGTTGTGGAAGCTGCTTAACTATTGCTGTAAAATTTTATGTTGATGCGGCCAGGTACTGCTCAGTCGTTGTTGCAGCGGTGTACAGGGCTGCTGGGCGACACTTCCCAAGGGTGGCAGCTTTATGGGTGCTGCAGGGTGTTGCTTAACACTTGGGCCGGCTTTAGGTGGTTAGAATGACCGATATTTCACAGTGGGGGCAGCTTCATAGGGGTGCTGCGAAGGGAAGGTTTCACAGTACTACAGTCGTACAGGGGGCCACAGGATTAATCAGTGGGGGTTGTTGTTTTTTTAGGGATGGGGTCGGTTGGCGGTCTAGTGTTTGAAGATGTAAAGTGTGGTAATTAAAAAAAAAAAAAAAAAAAAGATGTAAGTTAATGTTTCACATCATAGTACCGTCATGGGGCTTATTGTGAGATTGGGGTGCACGGTATTAAAGCTGTGTTGAGCAAATGTGGGTTGGTGGCGGGAGCCAAGCCGTGTAAGGTGTCACGCAGCTGGGCCTGTGGCGGTGGATAGATCTGGTTCAGAGGCGGGATAATTGGTCATATCCTTCGGTGAAAGCCACTATTGGTGTATGGTGGCTTCTGGAACAGCAAGTTAATTAGCAGGCGTAGGTCCTGCCAAGGTTATGGAGGTATTGACCGTGGGGTGTTAATACCTCAGTCCTTGGCCCGGTTAGGCGATGGCCAGGGAGGTTTTGAATTTGTGAGCGTAGGTTCCGCTAAGGTTAGGGGTATTAACCGTTTGGGCGTTAATACCTCTATCCCTGGGCTGGAGGTAACGGCCAGGGAGGTTGGGAATTAGCGGGCGTAGGTCCCGCTAAGGTTAGGGGTATTAACTGGGAGGTGTTAATACCTCTATCCCTGGGTCGGTTTGGGCAACGGCCAGGGAGGTTGGTAAGGTGTGGGGGTCACTATGAGGGGTAGTAGCTCCTGGAACAACAATTAAATTAGCAGGAGTAGGTCTTGCTAAGGTTAGGGTATTAACCATGTGGGGGAGGTTAATACCCCTTTTCCCTGGGGCTGTGGATTGTGCAGCCTGGAGACAACTAAAAGGGAGGTTTGCCTCTGAACTAGATCTATTAACGGTTGGTAGTTATATGTGTTGGGGTCGCCCTTGTGGTAGGCGCCCCTGGTTGGTTTGGTGTAAATATTAATAAAAGTGCTGTGGCCATTTTACTCCAAGATACGACTGTTGTGCGTTTATTTTATATACATTATTGGGTATTGGTGACGAGGGAGGTGTTTAGCAGAACACGACCAAATCCTTTATCACATTGTCAAGATTGTCGACACTTACTGTACATTAACCCCTTTTGAGTTCCACAACATGAGCTGGAGATCAACTTTCTGAGATTGCATAGACAGTCTGTGAACTAAGTGATAGACAAGTGCAATGGGAAGTGGACCATGTGTAATGCTAAGGTCGACTTACGTCTGCCCCCAGCCTGGCCAATCTGTCAGAAACGTAGAGATCTCCCACATATGCACTTTTGCAGAAAGCACAGGAAGCGCTGTTTGCAGCATTTTCCTGTGTGCTCTGCAAAAGCGCATTTCTGGGGATAGTCTGTGGAGCTGGAGGCTGCAGTAAGCGTCCAGTTGCCATAGCAATCCATAGACAGGCAGCACATAGCGTTAGCTGCTGGTAACACTATGCACTGCTCTTATTAGAAACTCAGTTTCTGATGAATTGGCCAGGTTAGGGGAAGACTTGCGTCTTCCCCTAGCCTAAGGGGGCGGACTGCAAGTCATGTTCCTCTCTGAAGACACCGATTACACTGAAGTAATGTAATGTGATCTTTCCATTTACTAGTGTGTAAAAGGAAGTTTCAGCTCAATGTTAATTAGGTATGAAGAGTAGTGCTGTTTGGTAATGTACAAGATGGGAATATTCTCTGTAATGTTTGGTAAGAAAGATCACCCAGTATGACTGTAGGGCAAATATTAGTTACTAGATGGCGGCCCGATTCTAAAGAATCGGGTAGTCTAGAATCCATATATAGTTTATTTACTAATAGTTACGGGAGTGCGGTGAAATGAATTGTGTGTATACAGGTGGCTCTGTGGGTAGCAGAGTATACGGTGGCTCAGTGGTTAGCAGTGAGTGCGGTGGCTCAGTGGTTAGCAGTGAGTGCGGTGGCTCAGTGGTTAGCAGTGAGTGCGGTGGCTCAGTGGTTAGCAGTGAGTGCGGTGAGATTGGTCAGCGCAGCGACGTGGGCAGAGTGGTCAGCGCAGAGGACAGGGGGCAGAGGCGGCTGGGCAGAGGACAGGGGGCAGAGGCGGCTGGGCAGAGGACAGGGGGCAGAGGACGCAGAGGACAGGGGGCAGAGGACGCAGAGGACGCAGAGGACAGGGGGCAGAGGACGCAGAGGACAGGGGGCAGAGGACGCAGAGGACAGGGGGCAGAGGACACAGAGGGGGCAGAGGACGCAGAGGACAGGGGGAAGAGGACACAGAGGGGGCAGAGGACAGGGGGCAGAGGACAGGGGGCAGAGGACAGGGGGCAGAGGACAGGGGCAGAGGACACAGAGGGGGCAGAGGACGCAGAGGACAGGGGGCAGAGGACGCAGAGGACAGGGGGCAGAGGACACAGAGGACAGGGGGCAGAGGACACAGAGGACAGGGGCAGAGGACACAGAGGACAGTACTGTCATATGCAATCATTTATTTTACCATATAGTGTACAGGAAAATTGCAAAAAAAGTGCAATCACACGTTTGTTTTTTGGGTATTTTAGTCGCCATGTTAACTATATGGTAACACTGACGTGACGCAGGACACAGAGGACAGGGGGCAGAGGACGAGAGGACAGGGCAGAGGACGCAGAGGACAGGGCAGAGGAGCAGGACAGGGGAAGGGCCAGAGGGGACAGAGGACGGCAGAGGACAGGGCAGAGGACAGGGGGCAGAGGACAGGGGCAGAGGAAGGGGCAAGAGGGACAAGAGGGGCAGGACAGGGGGCAGAGGACAGGGAGGCAGAGAGGAACAGAGGGCAGAGGCAAGAGGAGGACAGGGGGGGAGTGCAGAGGCAGATGACAGGGACAGGACAGGTGGCAGAACGCAGGCAGGGACACGAGGAAGGGCAGAGGACAGCAGAGGACAGAGGACAGGGGGCAGGAGGAGACAGGGGCAGGACCAGAGGACAGGGGGCAGAGGAGCAGAGACAGGGGCAGAGAGGGGCAGAGGACACAGAGGGCAGAGGCAGAGGACACAGAGGGGCAGAGGAGCAGAGGACAGTGGGGGCAGAGGACGGGCAGAGTGACAGACAGGGGCAGAGGACACAGAGGTGGGGCAGAGGACGCAGAGGACAGGGGACAGAGGACAAGGGGCAGAGACGCAGAGGACAGGGGGAAGAGGACAGAGGCAGAGGACAGGGGGCAGAGGACGGGGCAGAGGACAGGGGGCAGAGGACACAGAGGACAGGGGGCAGAGGACGCAGAGGACAGGGGGCAGGACAAGAGGACAGGGGGCAGAGGACACAGAGGAGGGGCAGAGGACACAGAGGACAAAGAGGGCATGATGACCAGAGGACAGGAGGCAAAAAAGTGAACAACAGTTTGGTTCTGGGTATAGGAGACCAAGGACATGAGGGCAGAGGACACAGAGGACAGGGGGCAGAGGACGCAGAGGACAGGGGGCAGAGGACCAGAGGAGGGGGCAGAGGACGCAGAGGACAGGGGGAAGAGGACACAAAAGGGGGCAGAGACGAGAGGACAGGGGGCAGAGGACAGGGGGCAGAGGACAGGGGGCAGAGGACAAGGGAGCAGAGGACAGGGGGCAGAGGACGCAGAGGACAGGGGCAGAGGACGCAGAGGACAGGGGGCAGAGGACCAGAGGACAGGGGGAAGAGGACACAGAGGGGCAGAGACGCAGAGACAACAGAGGACACAGAGGCAGAGGCAGACAGGGGGAGAGAAGTGGGCAAAAGGGAGAGGCATCAGAGGGGGCAGAGGGGGAGCGCCAGGTTACAGGAAGGGGCGAGACACATGAGGGCAGAGACGCAGGGACACAGGACAGGGGGCAGAGGACAGGGCAGAGGACAGGGGGCAGAGGACGGCAGAGGACAAAGGGGGCAGAGGACGCAGAGGACAGGGGGCAAGAGGACACAGAAGGGGCAGAGGACGCAGAGGACAGGGGCAGAGGACAAGAGGACAGGGGCGCAGAGGACAGGGGGCAGAGGACAAGGGGGCAGAGGACACAGAGGCAGGGGGCAGAGGACAGGGGCAGAGGGGGGCAGAGGACAGGGGGCAGAGGAGACAGGGAGAGGACAGGGGGAGAGGACACGAGAGGGGGCAGAGGACCAGAGGACAGGGGCAGAGGACACAGAGAGGGGGCAGAGGACGCAGAGGACAGGGGCAGAGGACAGGGGGGCAAGAGCAGAGGACAGGGACAGGGGGCAGAGGGACACAGAGGCAGGGGCAGAGGAACAGGGGGCAGAGGACAGGGGGCACGAGGACAGGGAGAGGACACGGAAGGGGCAGAGGACAGAGACAGGGGGCAGAGGACAGGGGCAGAGGCAGAGGACAGGGCAGGGCAAGAGACAGGGGGCAGAGGACACAGAGGCGGGGCAGAGGACCAGAGGACAGGGGGCAGAGGACCAGAGGACAGGGGGCAGAGGACGCAGAGGACAGGGGGCAGAGGACACAGAGGACAGGGCAGAGGGCAGAGGGGCAGAGGAGAGCACGAGGGGCACAGGTGGGGGCAGAGGACGCATGGAGGGGCAGAGGAAGGGGCAAGACACAGAGGACAGGGGGCAGAGGACAGGCAGAGGACGCAGGGACAGGGGAGAGGACACAGAGGACAGGGGGCAGAGGACAGGGGGCAGAGGACGCAGGGAGGGGGCAGAGGACCAGAGGACAGGGGAGGGGGCAGAGGAGGGGGCGAGCAGAGGGGGCAGAGGAGCAGAGGGCACAGAGCGAGGGGGCAGAGGACCAGAGGACAGGAAGGGGCAGAGGACACAGAGGGGGCAGAGGAGGCAGAGGCAAAACAGAGGACAGGGGGCAGAGGACCAGAGGACAGGGGGCAGAGGACCAGAGGACAGGGGCAGAGGACAAAGAAGGGGGAGAGGACACAGAGGACAGGGGCAGAGGACCAGGGGCGAGGAGGGGCAGAGGACACAGAGGACAGGGGGCAGAGGACAGGGGGCAGAGGACACAGAGGACAGGGGGCAGAGGACACAGAGAGAGGGGGCAGAGGACAGGCAGAGGACAGGGGGCAGAGGACACAGAGGAGAGGGGGCAGAGGACACAGAGGACAGGGGCAGAGGACACAGAGGACAGGGGGCAGAGGACACAGAGGGACAGGGGGCAGAGGACACAGGGGGCAGAGGACAGAGGGCAGAAGGGGGCAAGCAGGCAAGCAGGGGGCAGAGGACAGCAGATGAAGGGGACGAGGACAGGGGGCAGAAGGGGGCAGGGGGCAGAGGACAGGGGGCAGAGAGGACAGGGGGCAGAGGACGCAGAGAGGACAAGGGGGGCAGAGGACACAGAGGACAGGGGGCAGAGGACACAGAGGGGGCAGAGGACGCAGAGGACAGGGGGCAGAGGACGCAGAGGACAGGGGGCAGAGGACCAGGGGCAGAGGACAGGGCAGAGGACAGAGGGGCAGAGGACGCAGAAGGGGGCAGAGGACACAGAGGACAGAGGCGCAGAGGACGGGGCAGAGGACAGGGGGCAGAGGACACGAGGACAGGGGCAGAGGACACAGAGGACAGGGGGCAGAGGACACAGAGGACAGGGGGCAGAGGACCAGAGGACAGGGGGCAGAGGACCAGAGGACAGGGGGCAGAGGACACAGAGGACAGGGGGAAGAGGACACAGAGGGGGCAGAGGACGCAGAGGACACAGAGGACAGGGGGCAGAGGACAGGGGCAGAGGACAGGGGGCAGAGGACACAGAGAGGGCAGAGGACGCAGAGGACACAGAGGACAGGGGGCAGAGGAAGAGGGGGCAGAGAGACAGGGGGCAGAGGACAGGGGGCAGAGGACACAGAGGGACAGAGGGGCAGAGGACAGGGGGCAGAGGGGCAGAGGACAGGGGGCAGAGGACACAGAGGACAGGGGCAGAGGACACGAGAGGGGCAGAGGGCAGAGGACAGGGGGCAGAGGACACAGAGGGGGGCAGAGGACGCAGGGGCAGAGGACAGGGGGCAGAGGACAGGGGCAGAGGACAGGGGGCAGAGGACAGGGCAGAGGACAGGGGGCAGAGGACACAGAGGGCAGGGGGCAGAGGACAGGGCAGAGGAGCAGAGGACAGGGGAGAGGACGCAGAGGCAGACACAGAGGGGGCAGAGGACACAGAGGACAGGGGGAGGACACAGAGGGGCAGAGGACGCAGAGGACAGGGGGCAGAGGACCAGAGGACAGGGGGCAGAGGACGCAGAGGACAGGGGCAGAGGACACAGGCAGGGGCAGAGGACACAGAGGACAGGGGGCAGAGGACACAGAGACAGGGGCAGAGGACACAGAGACAGGGGCAGAGGACACAGAGGAAGGGGGCAGAGGACACAGAGGACAGGGGGCAGAGGACACAGAGGACAGGGGGCAGAGGACACAGAGGACAGGGGGCAGAGGACACAGAGGGGGCAGAGGACGCAGAGGACAGAGGGCAGAGGGGGCACACAGGTTGGAGGGCAGAGCAGCGTGTATGGCTGCAGACTTACCCGAGTGTAGGAGGAGAGGAGGGGCGGGCAGAGCTGCAGGAGAGGAAGTCCCGCCCTCCCTCCTCTCCAGGCACACGGCAGGGAGCACGGGTACCCCCAGGGTGTGTGTGGGCCTCCGAGGTGGCGGGCAATGGGCCCCCCTGCCCCCCCCGGTATGTAGGTACTGGCTGGAGGGCAGAGGGTGGAGGGGAGTGGCAGGAGGGCACACGGAACTTCCGAGATCGGAACGTTCCGTGTGTCGGTGACTGTAGCCGGGGGGCAGCCTGGCTACAGTGCACTGGATGAGCCTGGGCGACGACCATCACGGAAGTGGGCGTGGCCTCCTCCGGAAGTGGCCTTCGGGTTTTATATAATAGAAGTGCTGGGACTGGATTACAATGGGAGGGCTTAAGTCATAGGGTAATTGATGGTACTGAAAGAACAACAGATAGGGGTCCAGTAATGGCTAGTGTTGACATGCTAGCCAGGCAGGTCGACAAGGCTGCATGTAGTAGTTAGTCTGTGGCCAGAACAATTAGTAATAGGAGAACCAAATTTGCAATTATAAGTACAATTTTATTATATCAATATCAAAGAGTGACAAGTAAAAGCAACAGGGGGATGCCACAATACACATTTCTTAAAAGCCCACAGTATGAAGCTTGTTACAACAGTGGAATGTTACCAAATCCGTAGTCTTATTTACAGGGGCATTATCAGACAGCATATGCAGTGTGTTACACTGAATCACATTAATTATACATAGATCAATGTCAGGATCATGTACAAATATCAGTGAAATGCAAGTAATCAATCATCAAGCATAACCCTGATTATGTCCCAGCACACCAAATCTTGTAATCACATATTGCACATGAGACATCACTTACCAAATTGCTTTTTACACCCCTTCATTTTAAAGCAAGCATACAGCCATTTTTAAAATGTATAAAATATCATAAAAGGCACCAAATTGGAGAATTCCCAAAGAAGCAAGGCCAGTGACCATTATATTTACCCCGACACGTGTTTCGCTGCATAATAGGATCACTTCCTCAGAGAGACCAGAGATAGTTGTGTCTCCGCCTGCTGCCACATTGAACCCGCCATTCCATCTTAAATACTCTTTTTCTAGTCTCCCGGACCACTGTAAAAGCAACCAATCTGAAGGCCAGGACCTGCAGAAATCCCCTGAGGTAGCGGCAATCAAGAGAAAGTTCTCACCAACAATTACAGGAGGGAACGACGTACAGGAGGCCAAAGTATGTTCTATGTAGGTCAGGGCTTCAAGACAAAGCAAAACAGTTACAAGGAGGCCTTAAAAATCACTCGCTGTGGAAATCCCAAAGTGCTTCCAAAACCACCTGGAGTGTACCATGGACAGTGCAGGTTTGTCATCAGTGTGTGTCTCTGTTATTACAGCCATGATCCTGCCCTGTCCAGAGACTGTAAATACCGCTCACCTGCAGAGTCACAATCCTATACCCACACTCCATTCCCTCATCGCTGCCCCGGGGACACAGCTCCTCCTGCAGCGAGATATACCACCCAGCTGCCTGTCCATCATCCTCAGAGGTCTGCCGCAGCACTGGTGCTATCACCAGATCTCGCAGGTGGCGTCATGACATCTTCAATCAAGATCTCAGTAAATGATTCCCCTTTTTAAAAAGGCACTGCACTGGTCACCCGTGACATCCCCTGTAATCAACACCCGAGATCCGAGTACCCCATGCCTGCAGGCGACACAACCCTTTTCCTGGCGTCACTAAAAGGATGCCGTGCCCGGTGTCAACGGGTACTGTGTGCCGTGTATTGTCTGTCTTTTGTGAACTGTTGAAATCGGGCCGCCATTACTGCACCACAGAGCGAGAAGAAAGGGGGCGTAATGGCCGAAAGGGCACAAAGACAGGCCCCGTCCAATGCTCTGCCGACAACGTCTGGCTCTGCCGACAACTTCCGAGGTGCGACGACCCAATCCGTAAACTCCTGAGTGCTCAGTTCACCACCTGCAGAGCCACAGCATCTTCGTATTAAAGAGACTGACCGTGATTCAATAGGGAGGAAGAGAAAAAGGATGCACTGGAGGACATTGCAGTTCCTAACACAAATCCCCCTAACAATGCACCTCCAACCGGTACATCAACTGGGACCTCAGCCGGTGTAGCCACCGCAGCACACCTGTGGTGCCGATCATGCCCATCTCTCTACCGTACATACCGGGGGCTAAGTGGTTGCCCCAGTATGACGGCTGGATTCAAAAGAAAAATCTGTAGCGAACTAGACATGTATGCAATTATGCAATGACTGGTAAAAAGCGAGCATCTGTGGTTCTAGGAAAGTTAACGGGTTCCGTAGAGCTAGATAGAAACCTGGTCAGAGGTGGATCAGGAATCTGTCACTGTTATTTTTGATAAACTTAAAGCTGTTTTTGAAAACCGTACTGAGGCTGATTTAAGGATGAGGTTTTATGACTGTAAGCAGAGGCCGACAGATACCATCAGAGACTATGCCTTACTCCTACAGGAAGCACTGCGAATCCTCAAACAGGTCAACCCAGCCAGTGTACAGGATGAAAACAGAATGTTGGTTGAACAATTTATTAGGGGATTGAGGTCACCAG
This sequence comes from Allobates femoralis, assembly GCA_033576535.1. Taxonomy (NCBI): domain Eukaryota; kingdom Metazoa; phylum Chordata; class Amphibia; order Anura; family Aromobatidae; genus Allobates; species Allobates femoralis. The sequence goes on from JARQOC010000003.1 coordinate 14,899,731, forward strand.
AGGGCAGCAAAACAGAGCGCTGGTGGGCCCTTGATCACCCTGATGCAGACTTTGCTACTGTTAAAGAGGACCTGTCACCCCCCCCTAGTGCAGGCCAATCTAACCCCTGCTAAGCTTCTACTCTCACGCAGGCACACAGTGACGCTGTGACGTCAGCCGCCATCTCCCGTCCTCGCTGTGCACCTGCGTGAGAACAGAAGAATAGATGTTGGCGCAGGCGAGGAGGGGGCAGACACACTAAGGAGAAGGAATGGAGCAGCAGGAGGCGGCGCAGAGCGGCTAGAGGCTGGGAAAAACCTCTGTGCCAGCACTGGCTCAAGACCAAGTAATGCCCTCCTGACACAGTTAATGTAAAATTAATAAAGTCTATATTTCAGTGCACAGGGGAGCAAGAGACATGACGGAGACCTTCCCTGAATGCAGAAGGCATGCTGCATTCAGTGGTGCATTTAGATTACCATGCACCAGGGGGGTGACAGGTCCTCTTTAAAGCCCTGGCTATCAAAGGGCTGCCACCCGTCGCAGTCCCTGACCCTGCACCGCATTATTGGCAGAATAACCCTTCGCCAGTACCGGAGCCATTTTCTTCTTCATCTGCTGCAGAGGTAAATGTGCAAACTGTAACACCAAGCAGGTTTGACAACCTGAGCTCGGAGGTGCACCAGCTGAGCAAAGACATGGCCTCCGTCATGAAAGCCTTACAGCTTAAAACAGCCATCTGACAAGATCTGGCTAGCTGACAGCCCAGAGGATGTCCTGTGTATGAAAGGAAAAAAGAACATGTCGCTCCATGGGAGGAACAATGATCACTATTGCTCTTCAGGAGACCTATCTTCCTGTGATGTACCTGTTCATCACCTTAGACAGTATACCTACATCTGCATTGCTGCACACAGGTTCGCTTGTGACCACCATACCGCATATCCTTTACAAAAGAGTCTGGTCTGGTGCAGAACTGGAACCACGAGACCCCAACCTTGTGATAAATGCTTCTAATGGTTTGCCACTTTAACTGGTGTGGGTTAGGAAGGTACCAATAAAGGTGGGGAGGGTGGAATTGCAAGACCAAGGACTCATAGTGGTTGAAACACACCCTTGTGTAAAGGATCCATACATAATCCTTGGAACAAATGTGATTTCTAATTGTTTGGGTGAAGTGGTGCTCTCACTCCAACAGATCGCAGATACTGCCAATCTCCGACAGAGGAGAGTGCCTCAGAAGGAAATCAGAGCCCTCCAGCACCAACAACAGGTAAAACTGACCGGTGGAGAAATTGGTAGTGCACGGGTAACAGACCCCATTCCCATTATGGTACCACCAATGAGTGAAATGTTAATCTGGTGTTGAGCAGCAATATACTACAGAGGGCAGGACTACTAGGCAGTAGTAAAACCCATAAGCGCAGAAAGTAGGCCTACAATACTGCCAGCCAGAGGGTTGGTTGATGTACGCAAGGGAAGGGTACTCATATGCATCTTAAACTGTGGGCAGGACGAAGTCAAATTACCCAGGTACTCTACCATTGCCAAATTATATACCGTGGACAACAATGCCATACATGCAGTGGAACCTTTGACCCGCTTGACTCAGCAGAGTATAACCGTTCCAAAAGGCAGCTGAACGATTGGTGTCAAGAGCTCCATGTAGGAACTGATTGTACCCCTTCACATCAAATGCATGGTGTCTACCGGGTGGTCCAGGAGTATGAAACAGTGTTCAGTAGGCATCGGCTTGATTTTGGGAGGATAAAGATGGTACAACACCACATACCCACAGGAAACCATTCACCCATTAAAGAGCGATATAGACCTATTCTACCAGCTCATTATCAGCATGCCAAAGAGATGTTAAAGGACATGAAGGACACAGCAGTCATAATAGATAGTTGTAGTCACTGACATCTCCACTAGTCCTAGTCAAAAACAAAAATGGCAGCATGAGAATGTGTGTGGATTACAGACAGGTCAACCGCATAACACATAAGGATGCCTATCCACTCCCACGCATAGAGGATTCACTTGCTGCACTGAAGTCTGCTAACTACTTTTCCACTCTAGATCTTACTAGTGGGTACTGTCAGGTCTCCGTTGCACCAGAAGACCGGGAGAAGACAACTCCCATGGGCTTTTGTGAATTCAACAGCATGCCATTGGGACTCTAATGCACCCAGAACGTTCCAAAGATTGATGGAGTGTTGCCTGGGGCATTGAAACTTCGAGACTGTGTTACTCTACCTGGATGATGTCATAGTGTATTCAAAGACCTATAAAGAGCACCTGACACACCTGGTCGAGGTGTTTGAAGCACTGTCTAAGTTGAAACTGTCCAAATGTCATCTGCTGAAGCCAAAGGTTCAGTGCCTTGGACACGTAGTCAGCTGTGTAGGCGTGGCAGATGAGATCCAGACAAAGTCACCGTCATCAAGGAATGGTCAGCCCCAACCAATGTTCTGGAAGTACGTCAGTTCTTGGGCCTCGTAGGGTACTACAGAAGATTTATCAAGGGCTACGCTAAGATGGCAGCACCCTTGCAAGATATCCTGGTAGGCCAGACCAAGAGAGGCAAGCCCAAAGGTCCTCCGTTTGAATGGGGTAAGGAAAAAGAAAAGTCCTTCAAGCAAATGAAAGAGGCCCTAACTGGAGAAGAGATCTTAGCCTATCCTGACTACAACCTACCGTTCTTGTTGTATACAGATGCCAGCAATGTGGAGTTAGGAGCTGTGTTATCCCAGAGACAGCAAGGTATGCGATTGCCTTCGCCTGCAGAAGACTCCGTCCCACAGAAAGGAATCCTGAAAACTATATTTGCTTCAAGCTGGAATTCCTGGCCTTGGTCTGGGCTATCACAGAGAGGTTTAAACATTACCTAGCGTCTGTCAAGGTCACCGCCTTCACAGACAATAACCCCCTCACACATCTAGAAACTGGCAAACTGGGTGCCATGGAGCAACGCTGGATGGCCAGGTTGTCCAACTACCAGTTTACCATTAAGTATCGGGCAGGCTACAAGAATGCCAACGCAGATGCCTTGTCCGGAAAAGTCTTACCTACCAGATGCGGGAGAAGATGTAGATGAACTGGAAGAGGTAGAGTTACCTGCTTTCCACCGTCACAGTGTATCTCAATGTCATCAAGGAAGCAGAAAATGTGGGGAGGTGAGCGTCAACCCATTGCCTCACCATGGATGGAAAGAGACACAGGACATTGACCTGGCACTCAGCTTAGTCAAGGGACTAATTATCCAAGAATGTTCCCGTCTCAATCCAAATGCTCCACCAGAAGCAAGACACTTGTGCAACGAGAGATTGTTCATCTACCAAGGCAAGTTGTGCAGAAGGTACATCACATGCCAGAAGGTTTCACACACGCCAGACTCAAGAGAAAGGAACAGAACAAAGAGGCCTATACCTCACTCGGTGTGGAAGTCCCAAAGTGCATCCTTCTTCTCTGGACGTGTACCGGTTTTCCGTAAGTAAAGGTACCAAAGAGACTCCCTTGTGTGTGTGTGTCCATCCTTCCAGCCTCTCCACAACAACTGCCCTGCCCTTTTCCACCATTGCTACTTCCAACTCCTCAGGGACTCAGCCCTACCTGTAGAGGTCTACGACATCTTGCTGCCGCACATCACCCAGAAGGTTCCAGCAGCGCCAGTGCCATCACCGGACCTACAGGTGGTATCACGAACTGACAAACGTAATTATTTTTTCCCCTTTTTATTGTCTCCCCAAGGGCACGGACTCGGGCACTGGCCACCCGTGAAATCACCGTACCAGTATGCCCAAGCTCTGAGTACCCAGACACTTGTGGTCCGAGACATATTTGGCGTCATGAATAGGATCCTGTGCCTGGTGTAACTGGGTACTGTGTGCCATGATTAGACTGTGTTTTGTGAACTGTTAATCTGGGCCGTCATTGCTGCGCCACAGAGCGGGAAGAGCGTTACGGCTGAAGATAGGACCCTCCCCATGCTCTGACTAGAACCGCTGAATGCAGCGGTCAGGTCAGGAAATGAATGAATAATAGGGAAGTGGTGTGGGTAGAAGTGGTGCAGCTCAGGATCACCTGGGTCGGTACTGCAAGGAGTTTTAAGACGTCTGTAGTCTTCAATCAGATAGAAAAGGAATTCTCCAGCCAGACAGCCAAATCTTCATAAAGTACTTTTATTAGTACATCAGACCGTGCATAAAACAAACAATGTTGAGGAGGGGAACGCTGAACACGTTTCGGATGGCAAATCCTTTCTCAACAGCAGGAAATACCCGAGGTACTCCACTCTCCGCCTGCTGAGCCGACTACGTACTTTCGTTTTTCAGAGACTGGCAGCGATTCACTAGGGGGGAGAGAGAATGAGTGCCCCGGACCCAAACAATGTACCAGCCCCTCAGGTAAACCCACTTGCCGATGAAAGCGGAGCCCAAACTGGACAACCATCGGGCCCCAGTCGTTACCGGCACCTGCACCAGTAGCCCTGATATTGCCAATCTCACTGCAATACGTCCCTAATGTAGCCTGGTTGCCCAAGTATGACTGCCAACCAGGCACCCTGGACAGATTCAAGAGAAAGATTTGTAATGTGTTGGACATGTATGCGATTACTGGTAAGCAGAATCAGAAGTGATGGGACTGTCAACAGGTGCAGCAGAGCTGGAAACTTGAAACTGGTGAGAGGAGGATCAGGGGTCTATTGTTCAAATCTTTGAGAAGTTGAAGAAGGTATTTGAACATCACACTGAGACTGAGATTAGAATGCTGTTTTATCACTGTAATCAAGGGGAACAAGAAAGTGTCCTAGATTACTCCTTACACCTGCAGGAGGTGCTGAGAATCCTTAAATAAATTGATCCAATTGACATACGTGATGAAAATATAATGTTTATTGAACAGTTTGTGAGAGGGCTTAGTTCACCCGATGACAGCAAGCAAGCACTCTCGTGGGCTCTCCAAATCCCTGATGCAGAGTTCACCACCCTAAAGGTACTGGTCAATAAGGGACAGCAACCTGTTATGAACTGATGACTCAGGAGTAACATTCAGATTCCATAGAAGTTGTTGATAACTGTACTGACTGCAATCCCTGACTACACAACGCAACTAGAAGTAGCCGTGGGATGTAACTAACCAGATCTAGACACCTCTGCACAGCCGGAGAACTAACTGCTCCTAAAGATGGAAGTAGGAAAAGCTATCTTGCCTCAGAGCAGAACCCCAAAAGAATAGCAGGCCACCACAGATATTAACTGCAAAACCAGAGAAAGAAAAACAAACACAGGCAGAGTAAAAGGTTTAGCAAAAGAGGCCAAACTAGCCATATAGGAAAGACAGGATAGAATACTATTGCGGTCAGAATGAAACACTATCAAAAACCACCAATAGCAGATTGAACAAAAATTACCCTGAGTCACTATGACTCGGCGCCCTCTATATCTGCAGACTTCTATAAATCAAATGCCAGCAGAACTGGAAATAACAGATAATAGTGAATGGTAAAATTCCTATGAAAAAAACTTCCTATCTGAGAGCAGATAAACAAATATACAGACTAAATTGCAAACCCACAGCTCAGAATAAGACAAAACATAAGCAGAACTTTAAGCACACAAAAGTGTGCCACAAAATATCAAAAAATATTCACTTAGCTTGCAAAGAATTCCACAGAGCAGAAGAAACCAGAGAGATGTGAACTTCTCCTGGAACCAAAGACAACTGGCCAGGATTGATCGACTTCAAACCATTACATGCTCCAAGAACCAGATTGCCAACTGTCACCATCACCTGTGAAGCCCATACAGTCAGCTGCATCACCAGCAACAACCACCGGACGGACCTCTAATGAATTCACAACAGCAACCCCCAACAATACCAGACCTGGCTTTGCAGCCGTGATGGGTTAAAACCCCCTCTTTGCCAGAGGAACCTTCCTTATCCCCTGCAGCAGAGACCAACATGCAGGCTGTGACCCATGACTAGTTTGACAGCCTGTGCCCTGAGGTGCGCCAGCTAAGCAGAGACAGAGACACAGCCACAAGTAAAGATACAGCTCGCTGACAGCCTGGAGGACATCCCGTGAATGAGGAAGAGGACAGGGAGGCTTCGAGGGAGAACCACCGACCGCTACAGTGCCAGCGGACAACCCATCTGTCGCAAGTGTCACAAGCAAGGGCACTTCTATCGGTTCTGCCCTTTAAACGAGCAACTCCTGGTGTCTGGGGCCCAACCCCAGGAGTAGAAACGAAAGCTTTGAACAATGGCACACTCTCATGAATCGTTTTGCAAAAAAATTATCTTTTTATTTGTATAGCAACAGGGAACCAACGTTTCGGTCCAACCTTGGACCTTGATCACGGTAGTTGCTGTAATTTGTAAAAAATGCAAGAATCAATATATATACAGTGAGAAAGAAAAAAGGACAAAGAAAAATATTTACATATATTACAGTTCACATGGACACTGTACCGACAGGTATCTATAAATACCTGTTACTTTATTTCATATGTGGGTACAGGTTATTAATCTATGAAAGAGAGTAGCATGCAGTAGTAAATGTGACGGGTGACATAAAGCAGAGTCAGGCTACGGAGGAAAAGTGGGGCTGGGAATTGAAACTAAAAGTCTAAGATAAGCAAAACAAATGTATAATTGCTATATGGTAGTGGTCTGTGGAGAACTGAAAATACTTAAATGAGTTGAGGAAAGCAATTATAGGAAGCAATAGTGTTCACATAAGAAGTGTCAAAAGTTCATTGTCCTCAAAATGGAGTCTCTTGAAGATGTGATATCTCCAAATGTCTTTTCAATTTATATAAAAATGCATGAATCTGTGGTGTCCCCAAATGTCCATTCATGTTATATAAAAAGCTATGAATCCATGTGATACATTTAATCCTGTTTTGAATGTGTCAAAAGTCGTTATCAATTTGTATTCCCAAATTCTTCTCTCTCTCTGAGATTTGAAGTTGCTTTTTAAGATGAGCAGCCTCATATTGGTTTCACTTTGGTCAGGGCTGGAAAAATGTTTTGCTACCTGTAGATCCATACGCTTTTCTTTTACTGAGTAACAATGAGAATTCATTCTTGTCCTGAATTTTTGCCCAGTCTCCTCTATGTACATTCCACCTGTTGGACATTTGGTACATAGAACCCCTGGCAAAAATTCTGGACTCACCGGGCTTGGAGGATGTCCATTCAGTTGTTTAATGTTGTAGAAAAAAAGACACATGGCACAAAACTAAAGTCATTTCAAATGGCAACATTATGGCTTTAAGAAACACTAAAAGAAATCAAGATAAAAAATGTGTAGTCAGTAACGGTAACTTTTTTCAGACCAAGCAGGGGAAAAAAAATATGGAATCACTCAATTCTGAGGAAAATATAATGGAATCTCCCTGTAAATTTTTATTTCCAAAACTAACACCTGCATCAGATAAGATCTGCTCCTTAGTCTACATCTAAAAAGGAGTGATCACACCTTGGAGACCTGTTGCACCAAGTGGACTGACATGAATCATGGCTCCAACACGAGAGATGTTGATTGAAACAAACAAGAAGATTATCAAACTCTTAAAAGAGGGTAAATCAACATGCAATGTTGCAAAAGATTTTTTTAAAGACCAGGCTAAACATGAATAATAATCTGTGTGTAATAGGGCTCTCTCAGATACATTTTACTCATAATTGTTCGGACTTAGAGAGTTTTATACCAAAATAGTAATGATGCACATAGAACTGCTATATGTAAAGATGCTTTTATTAAACCTCATCAAATATAAAAACGCATGTACAGAAAGTGCATGGACATAGATAAAATATGTTCAAAATGGATCAAGATATGAGGACACTAGGGGTTAATGGCCATTTTCCTCACCCAAACAACACAATACATGGGAGACCTATTATAACATGCTACATGGCAGTATCAGGTATTAAAAGGAGGGTTATGAGAGTTTCAGGTGGATTCAATAATACTAGGCACATACAATGATGACTTGATTCCTACATCATTCAAATCTCCTACTCAAAACATCAACTCATCACCTATCCTATTCCTAATAACATCCCATATACAGCTTTACTTGTGCTTACCCATATACTGTGCTGTGAGGGTCAGGTGGCTCAAGGGGTAGCCCCAACGCGTTTCCCTGCTCGCTTCTTCAGGAGGCATGGTGTCATGTGTCTCCCCCATCTTAAATACCCTCTTCACTCATGACGCCGCCTGTTTACAATCGTCCGCTCTATTGCCGCACGTGGGCGGCCGCGCCGTCACCGCGCACCGGCTTCCGGCATTCACACACAGGAAGTGCGTCATATGACGCTACATCCCATATTACTGAAGCCTTCCACCGGCGCACAGAGACGCGCGACCGCGCATGTGCGGCAGCGGACACCATTTTGGAAGTGGGCAAATATGCCCACTTCTCATATTCTATTGCACATGCCCGGGTTTTATAAAGCTGTCATGATACTTGCACAACAGAGGTATCAGAATACATTAACATAATGTTATTTACTATAGGGGGCTAACATTGCACCAAGGATATAAAGTAAGACAGATTAAAATGTATTACTCAGTATATAATCTTTTTGTTCACATTCTTTTTCCTAATCCATTAATGCAGTTAGCCAACGCATCACTTCTTATTACGTTTTCAGCCAGTAGATCCATAACAGTTAAATATTCCAGGAATTGCATCAGGTAACAAAAGTGGAAGGCACTAGAAATGGATAAAAAACACAAAAAGACAATAAAGATCAGTTAAAACCATAATATTCAAACATCCTAAAGGAACCCTCAGGAAACAGGACAGATAAGGGTGGGTTCCACAGCAGGTCAGAAGCATGAAAAGGTTTTTGTATATACAGAGTCAAGCAGAAGACCCCAACTGTATCCCCTGCATGCAGACAAAGTGGGGCCCCACTCCTAAATATAGAGCTGAAAGACCCACCTGCCCACAATACAGGGGAACAGAAAGTAAATCCCTGATTTTACTTTCATAAATACGATACGAAGCTAAGTTTTTCATTTAGGCCCCCAGGGGACTGTGTCCCGAGGCGGACTATCCATTGACATTCCCTCCTTGCAAGGGATTTCATGTAATCCCCCCCTCTTGCCCCTAAATGACACACGTCTATGGCTTTGAATCTTAAATTGGTAGGATCACAGTCATGTTTGGATTTAAAGTGGCGGGGTAACGTTTTTAGACTGGGATCACCAGGTTCCATCTTTTTTGCTGCCTCAAAATCACTAATGTGCTCCCTCACTCTAATGCGGAACTCCCGTGTTGTTAAACCGATGTATATCAGGCCACATGGACATGTGGCATGATATATCACGTTTTTGGTAGTACATGTTATATAATGCCGAATATCGTAGACTCTGTTATTATTGGCCGCAGTGAAAGTCTTCATCCTCTCCATATTACGGCATGCCAAACATGACCCACAAGGGAAAAATCCAAGAGTTCTTTTACTTCCGCTCACTATAGGTTTAGATTCCCTTACATAATGGCTGTGCACCAACATGTCTTTTAAACTTTGGCTTCTCCTTGCAGTTAACATAGGTTTTTCAGTGACTGAGTCACATAAACTAGGTACCAGTCTCAAAATCCCCCAGTGTCTCTTCAAAACACCTCTAATTCTATCCCACTTGTCATTATAAGTTGTTATAAATCACACTAATTGTGTTCCTTGATTCTCCTTCCTCTCAGACCGTTCTCCCCCCGCCAGCAGGGTATTTATTTTTTTTTTCCGGGCTTCCATATAACCATGCTTAATGCAACGCTTACTATAACCCCTCGCCAAATAACGATCTCTCAAATCCTCAGCCTGTCCCTGAAAAAATGTATCTGTGGAACATACCCTTCTCGCTCTAAGGTACTGGCCTACAGGTATTGCCGAGATCGTTGCCAGCGTGTGGGCTGAAGTAGCGTGCAAAAGTGCATTTACTGATGTTTCTTTTCTATACATATCAGTTTGTATAGAGCCATCGGAATGGATAAGGAGTTTAATATCCAGAAAGTCCACCGACGATGCATGATGTGTGTGGGTCAGTCTGATGTTATACTCATTTGAGTTCAAAAATACCAAAAAGGCTTCCAACTGAGATACCGTACCCTTCCACAACATCAATACATTGTCGATGTACCTCATCCATGTCAGCACCTGGGTGGCGGCAGGGGCGCCCACCCGAAAATCTCCCTCTCCCAATACCCGAGAAAGAGATTTGCGTAGGAGGGCGCGCACGCTGCCGCCATTACCGTACGCCGCTGTTGAAGGAAGAATCGGGCTTTGAAGAGAAAAAAGTTATGTGTAAGGATATATTCCAAGAGGTCTAGAATTAAGACACTGAGGGATTCCTCCAAATTGCTACCCCTCAAGTAGAAAGCCACAGCTCTAAGTCCATCATGATGGCCTATTGATGAATATAAAGACTCTACATCCCACAAAGATCCCATCAATTTGCCTCCGGACACACGTCTGGTTACGGCTGATGTAGAGTCTTTATATTCATCAATAGGCCGTCATGATGGACTTAGAGCTGTGGCTTTCTACTTGAGGGGTAGCAGTTTGGAGGAATCCCTCAGTGTCTTAATTCTAGACCTCTTGGAATATATCCTTACACATAACGTTTTTCTCTTCAAAGACAGATTCTTCCTTCAACAGCGGGGAACGGCAATGGGGGCGGCGTGCGCGCCGCCCTACGCAAATCTTTCTCGGTTATTGGGAGAGGGAGATTTTCGGGGAGGGCGCCCCCGCCGCCACCCAGGTGCTGACATGGATGAGGTACATCGACGATGTATTGATGTTGTGGAAGGGTACGGTATCTCAGTTGGAAGCCTTTTTGGTATTTTTGAACTCAAATGAGTATAACATCAGACTGACCCACACACATCATGCATCGTCAGTGGACTTTTTGGATATTAAACTCCTTATCCATTCCGATGGCACTATACAAACTGATATGTATAGAAAAGAAACATCAGTAAATGCACTTTTGCACGCTACTTCAGCCCACATGCTGGCAACGATCTCGGCAATACCTGTAGGCCAGTACCTTAGAGCGAGAAGGGTATGTTCCCCTGCTGAACGTAATTATGATGTGGGCAATCGGGAATTGTTGGCGATGAAGTGGGCTTTTGAAGAGTGGCTACACAGGTTGGAGGGAACTCAACATCGTATAGTGGTCTTAACCGATCACAAATATCTGGTTTACCTCGAGTCTGCCAAGAGATTGAATCCTAGACAGGCTCGGTTGTCATTGTTTTTTACACGCTTTGTATTTGTAGTTTCCTACCTCCCTGGTTCTAAGAACGTGAAGGCTGATGCCCTCTCTAGGAGCATTGCGGCTGATTCCTTAGAGAGCTCTGAGCCTGGTGGGATCCTTAAAGAGGGGGTAGTCCTGTCTGCTATTTCTCGTAATTTGAGGATTGCTCTTCAATGGTTTCAGGTGGATAAGCCTGAGAGATGTCCAGCCGGATGGGTTACTCGGGTTATTTTTAAAATTCATTGTTCTGTCTTGCCGGATCACCCTGTTATTTTTGATTCCAGGGATTTGGTCAGCCGGACCTTTTGGTGGCCTTCATTGTCGCGTGATGTTTGGGCCTTTGTGCAGTCCTGTGTGATGTGTTTACGTTCTAAGGCTTCTTGGTCCCGTTCTAGTGGGTTCTTGTTACCCTTGCCTGTGTCGGAGAGACCTTGGATTCATATTTCCATGGATTTTATTTCTGATCTTCATGTTCCCTGAGTATGACTGTTGTCTGGGTTGTTTGTGATCAGTTTTCCAAGATGGTTCATCTAGTTCCTTTGCCAAAGTTGCCGTCTTCTTTGGAGTTGGTGCCGTTATTTTTCCAGCATGTCGTTCGGTTGCATGGCATTCCGGAAAATATTGTGTCTGATGGATGGGTCCAGTTTGTTTCCTGGTTTTGGTGGGCCTTTTGTGCTCAGCTGGGTATTGAGCTGTCCTTCTCTTCTGCTTTTCATCCTCAGTCTAATGGTCAAATGGAGAGAACTAACCAGACTTTGGAGACGTATTTGAGATGTTTTGTGTCGGCTGACCAGGATGACTGAGTTGCCTTTTTGCCCTTGGCCGAGTTTGCACTTAATAATCGGGCTAGTTCTGCTACCTTGGTTTCTCCCTTCTTTTGTAATTTCGGTTTTCATCCTCCATTTTCTTCCGGGCAGGGTGTGTCTTCTGCCTGCCCGGGAGTTGATTCCATAGTTGAGAGGATGCGGCAGATATGGGTTCAGGTTGTGGGCAACTTGTTTCTGTCTCAGGAAAATGCTCAGCGGTTTGCTAATCGCGGGCGGTGTGTTAGTCCCTAGTTTAGGGTTGGCGATTTGGTTTTGTTGTCCTCTCGGTATATTCCTATGGGGGTTTCCTCTCCCAAATTTAAGCAGTGGTTTATTGGTCCTTATCGGATTTCTGAGGTTGGTAACCCTGTCTCATTCCGGTTAATGCTTCCTGCGTCCTTTCGTATTCACAATGTGTTTCACAGCTCTTTGTTGAGGCAGCATTTGGAGCCGGTGTTTCCCTCTGCTGCTCCTCCGGATCCGGTGATGGTTGATGGGGATTTGGAGTATGAGGTCGAGCAGATTTTGGATTCCTGCCTCTCTAGTCGTAAGCTCCTGTACCTCGTTAAGTTGAAGGGGTATAGTCATGAGGATAATTTGTGGGTTTTGGCCTCCGATGTCCATGCCGATGAGTTAGTTCACGCCTTTCGTCTAGCTCATCCTGCTAAACCTGGGGACTTTGATGAGGGTTCGGTGACCCCTCCTCGAGGGAGGGGTACTGTTGTAGATTCCTTGAATGGAATTTCTGGTTTGGAGCTCCCTCGTGTGGTTGAGACTGGTAATGCATCTACTCTGTCTGTGAGAGATGTATCACCTGAATCTGATAATGATTGGAGGGTTGGTTCGGTTTGGTATATTTAAGCGTGCTAATTTGGCCGTCTCTTTGTCAGTGGTGAATTGTTCATGAGGTGACTGCTTGCCTCCTGCCTTCTCCTGGTCCGTGCTGAATCCCTTATGGCCACTTTACACGCGGCTACATTTCTAGCTTATCCACAGGTAACTTACTGGCTGCAGTGAAATCATGGAGACATTATTCCATTTGTACACAGAAACAAGATAGAACCATGCCTCCATGATTTCACTGCAGTCAGTAAGTTACCTGTGGATAAGCTAGAAATGTAGCCGCGTGTAAAGTGGCTATTACAGATAAGTGAATGGTTGTTTTTCTGAAAATCTGTGGCTCATTTGTAATGTCCCTTTGTATCTGGATGTGTCATTCTTTCCCTGCATTAAGTTAGGGAGGAATTTCTCCCTAGTTCATTAACCATTCCATTACCTGTATGTAGTTACCAGTTTTGTTTAGTGGCAGTTTTACTGACTTTGTAATTGTTCGCAGGAGTCTTGCTGGGTTAGTTGGAGGCGAGTCCGTGTGGGCTCAGATTTTTTGCATATCCAGCAGCTGGCTTTTTGATAGGGTTTTGCTGCTGGTCGCGGGAGTAATCCGTCCTGCCCTTTCTTTATTTAGTTATAGCTGGGCCTCTCTTTGCTTGTGTCTATTTTCTGCCTGTGTATTGTTTTTCATCTCCACTAACTGACAGTATTTGGGGGGGGCTGGCTATTCCTTTGGGGTCTGCTCCGAGGCAGTCAGGTATTTCCTGCTTCCGTCTTTAGGTTTAATTAGTCCTCCGGCTGTGCTGAGACGCTATAGGACATCGTAGTGCGCTCCATGGCTACTTCTAGTTGCGAGGGTTAGTCAGGATTCCGCGACCAGTATAAATGTCCAACCTCTCCTGTGAACACCACATATTATTCTTCAGTTGTCGGTTCATAACAAGGAACATTCTTTGGTAATCAGTCCTTTGACTAAGCTGATTGCAAGGTCACTGTCCTGTGTCTCTTTCCATCCATGGTGAGGCAAAGGGTTGATGCTCACCTCTCCACGTTTTCTGCTTGCTTGATGACATTAAGATACACTGTGACGGTGGAAAGTAGGTAACTCTACTTCTTCCAGTTCATCTACATCTTCTCCCGCATCTGGTATGTGAGGCATTTGGGACAAGGCATCTGCATTGACGTTCTTGTGGTCGGTCCGGTACTTAATGGTAAACTGGTAGTTGAACAACCTGGCCATCCAGTGTTGCTCCATGGCACCCAGTTTGGCAGTTTCTAAATGTGTGACAGGGTTATTGTCTGTGAAGGCGGTGAACTTGACAGACGCTAGGTAATGTTTAAACCTCTCTGTGATGGCCCAGACCAAGGCCAGGAATTCCAGCTTGAAGGAACTATAGCTTTCAGGATTCCCTTTGTGTGTCTTCTGCTGGCATAGGCAATCACCTTCTCTTTGCCTTGCTGTCTCTGGGATAATACAGCTCCTAACCCCACATTGCTGGCATCTGTATACAACAAGAATAGTAGGTTGTAGTCAGGATAGGCTAAGATCTCTTCTCCAGTTAGGGCCTCTTTCATTTGTTTGAAGAACTCTTCTTGCTCCTTGCCCCATTCACATGGAGGACCTTTGGGCTTGCCTTTCTTGGTCTGGCCTACCAGGAGATCTTGCAAGGGTGCTGCTGTCTTAGTGTAGCCCTTGATGAATATTCTGTAGAACCCTACCAGGCCCAAGAACTGACGTACTTTCCAAACATTGGTAGAAGCTGACCATCGCTTGATGATGGTGACTTTGTCTGGATCTGGTGCAACGCCTTCAGAGCTGACTACATGTCCAAGGCACTGAACCTTTAGCTTCAGTAGATGACATTTGGACAGTTTCAACTTCATCCCGAACTTAGACAGTGCTGCAAAAGTTTTGGTGCCCCAGGCAACACTCCATCAATCTTTGGAACGTTCCGGGTGCATTAGAGTCCGAATGGCATGCTGTTGAATTCACATAAGCCCAAGGGAGTTGTGAACACCGTCTTCTCCTGGTCTTCTGGTGCAATGGAGACCTGCAGTAACCACTAGTAAGATCTAGACTGGAAAAGTAGTTAGCAGATTTCAGTGCAGCAAGTGACTCCTCTATGCATGGGAGTGGATAGCATCCTTATGTGTTATGCGATTGACCTGTCTGTAATCCACACACATTCTCAAAACGCCATCTTTCTTTTTGACTAGGACTAGTGGAGCTGCCAGGGACTACAACTATCTATTATGACTCCTGCGTCCTTCATATCCTTTAACATCTCTTTGACATGCTGACTATGAGCTGGTGGAATAGGCCTATGTCGCTTTTTGATGGGTGGATGGTTTCCTGTGGGTATGCGGTGTTGTACCCCCTTTATCCCCCTAATATCAAGCCAATGCTTACTGAAAACTGTTTCCTTCTCCTGTACCACCCGGTAGACACCATGCTTTTGATGAGAAGGGGTATGATCAGTTCCTACATGGAGCTCTTGACACCAGTCCTTCAGCTGCCCTTTGGAACGGTTATCCTCTGCTGAGTCAGGCAGGTCAAAGGTTCCACTGCATGTATGGCATTGTCTCCGGTATATAATTTGGCAATGGTAGAGTACCTAAGTAATTTGACTTCGTCCTCCCCACAGTTCAAGATGCGTATCAGTACCCTTCCCTTGCGTACATCAACCATCCCTCTGGCTGTCAGTATTGTAGGCCTACTTTCTGCGCTTATGGGTTTTACTACTGCCTGGTAGTCCTGCTCTCTGTAGCCTATTGCTGCTCAACACCAGATTTACATTTCACTCATTGGTGGTACCACAATGGGAATCGGGTCTGTTACCCGTGCACTACCAATTTCTCCACCAGTCAGTTTTACCTGTTGTTAGTGCTGGAGGGCTCTGATTTCCTTCTGAGGCACTCTCCTCTGCCGAGGATAGGCAGTATCTGGGTGAAGTGTTGTTCTCACTCCAACAGATCACAAACAATTACAAATCACATTTGTACCAAGGATTATGTATGGATCTAGGGTGTGAGTCCTTGGTCTTGCAATTCCACCCTCCCCACCTTTATTGATACCTTCCTAGCCCCCACTAGTTTAAGTGGCAAACAATTAGAAGCATTTATTACAAGGTTGGGGTCTGGTGGTTCCAGTTCTGTACTAGACCAGTATCTTTTGTAAAGGATATGCGGTATGGTGGTCACCTGCGAACCCGTGTCCAGCAATGCAGGTGTAGGTATACTGTCTAAGGTGATTGACAGGTACGGTCGTCCACCGATATACCTGTCATACCAGTCTGGTGGGTCTGATAAGTTCATTCCTGGGGGTTACCCCACGGTCCCAGGGCTTGCTGGTTTAAAGGACATGACTTTGCATAGTGGCCTCTCTTGCCTCAACGGCGACAGACGGGTTCTCCTGAAGAGCCATAGTGATCGTTGTTCCTCCCACGGAGCAACATGTTCTTCTTTCCTTTCATCCACGGGACGTCCTCTGGGCTGTCAGCTAGCACGATCTTGTCCGATGGATGGGTCTCTGTTTTAAGCTGTAAGGCTTTCATGATGGAGGCCATGTCTTTGCTCAGCTGGCGCACCTCCGAGCACAGGTTGTCAAACCTGCTTGGTGTTACAGTTTGCACATTTACCCCTGCAACAGATGAAGAAGAAGATGGCTCTGGTACTGGGGAAGTGTTACTCTACCATTATTGTGGTGCATGGTCAGGGACTGTGAAGGGTTGCAGCCCTCTGATGGCCAGGTCATTTAAAGAGGACCTGTCACCCCCCTGGTGCATGGTAATCTAAATGCACCACTAAATGCAGTATGCCTGCTGCATTCAGGGAAGGTCTTCCCCATGTGTCTAACCCCCCTGTGCGCTAAAATATAGACTTTATTAATCTTACATTAACTGAGTCAGGAGGGCATTACTTGGTCTTGAGTCAGCGCTGGCACGGTGATTTTTCCCTGCCTCTGGCCGCTCTGTGCTACCTCCTTCCTCTCCATTCTTCCTCCTTAGCGTGTCCGCCCCCCTCCTTGCCTGCGCCAATGTCTACTCTTCTGTTCTCACGCAAGCACACAGTGAGGACGGGAGTTGGCGGCTGACGTCACAGCCTCGTTGTGCGCTTGTGTGAAAATAGAAGCTTAGACATCGGGGCAGACGAGGAGGGAGGAGTAGCAAGTCAGCATGCTGATGAGTGTCATTAATTGGCTTGCACCAGGGGGGTGACAGGTCCTCTTTAATAGTAGCAAAATCTGCATCAGGGTGATCAAGAGCCCACCAGCGCACTGTTTTGCTGTCCTCTGGTGACCTCAATTCCCTAATAAATTGTTCGACCAACATTCTGTTTTCATCCTGTACACTGGTTGGGTTGACCTGTTTGAGGGTTCGCAGCGCTTCCTGTAGGAGTAAGGCATAGTCTCTGATGGTATCTGTCAGCCTCTGCTTACAGTCATAAAACCTCATCCTTAAATCAGCCTCAGTAAGGTTTTCAAAAACAGCTTTAAGTTTATCTAATATATAAAAGCCGAAGGCCACTTCCGTCACTTTGCCCAGCACTTCCATCACTTTGTCATCGGCTAAGTGACATCAGCGCTGCGCTACACCCGTCCAGGGTGGACCAACATGGCGGCCGTAAGCGGAGCGGGACTCAGGCCGCCTCTACACACACACACACGGTTGGGAGACGACCGGTGTCAGCCGGTTGTCTCCCGCCCGCCACACATGCGGCCCCCCGTGTCTTTTCCAGCCCCCCTGCGCTCCTGCGGCCCCCCCGCGGGTCGTCCTGCCCCCCCGCGACTCCTGCGGCCTCCCCGCGGGTCCTCCTGCAGTCCCCCCGCGAGTTCCTCCTGCCCCCCCCGCGGCTCCTGCGGCCCCCCACGGGTTGTCTTGCCCCCTGCGGCTCCTGCGGCCCCCCTGCAGGTACTCCTGCCCCCCCCGTGGCTCCGCGGCCCCTCCGCGGGTCGTCCTGCCCCCCCACTGCTCCGGCGGCCCCCCCGCTGCTTGGTTCTACTAAAAATAAAAAAAAAGCCTCAGAGGGTTCGTCGGGCCCCACAGGACGGGGGTACTCGGTACCGGACCGGACGGTGCCGGGGAAGTCATGGGTGGCTTGGTCCGGACCGTGTCCCGGGCTCGGCAAATAAAGGGGAATATTTACAGGGGAAATGTCACGTGTGATGCCACCCACTTGGTGTAGCCAGTGATGGGGCCGCCGCTGCTGCAGAACCTCCGGGGGTGATGGAATGGCAGCGGAGATGGTGTAGTTCCAGTGGGAAGAACTGTATCCCCCGGGGCAGTAAGGGTTAAGGGTTGTAGAATTGTCCAGGACATTTACTTTGCAGGCTGCAGGGATCTCTCCTCCTGGCTGGTGCTGACAGGCTGTGTCCTGTATGGAGGGAATAGCATGCACGCAGAGACACAAGGGAAACTGTTCCAGGGTTTTCCAAAGCTTTACTCTTAGTTGTTCCAATAGTTCACAAGTAGTTTGCAGTTCTTACAAGGTTAAGTTCAGTTCTCAGTACACAGTTCAAGTACACGGGCACATTCTCCTCTCCGGGTTCCCTTTGCTTCCTGCAGCCAGGCCTCTCTCTCTGTGACCCCTCACACAGTCTCTAATGTCCTTTCCGGGCTGTCTATCGGTCTCCGTCTGTACGGGTGGTGTGTGGTGCACTGGACAGTATGGCGGTGACTCGGACCCCTGGTGGG
Organism: Allobates femoralis; assembly: GCA_033576535.1. NCBI lineage: Eukaryota > Metazoa > Chordata > Amphibia > Anura > Aromobatidae > Allobates > Allobates femoralis. The sequence goes on from JARQOC010000003.1 coordinate 14,918,318, forward strand.
CCCTCCTGGTTGTCACTGAGCTGCCTGTCCTTTGGGTTGGGGACCCTAACGTGGAGCTGTGGTCCCCCGTCGTGTTGTTTGGGGATCCCGGGTAAACTTCGTTCCCCTTTAGAGCCGACACTCTACTCAGCCCAGCCTCCAGCAGTCCTCAGCACGAGGCTCTACCAGGCTCTCTCCTTTCTGTTCCTTTCCAGTATCATAGGAGGGACTCCTCTGCCTGCAGTCAGTGGCTTTAGCTGCTGTCTAGGGCATGGGTTACACCGTCCCTCTCCGTTCTCTCACACTCCTGGTGGCATCAGCGTCGAATGGGCTTTCTCTCCCCTCTGGCTCACACTGGCTCAGTACGGATTCTGCGCTCCTAGCCTTGCACTCGCAGGATGTGTGTTAGTCTTTCTGTCTTTACAGCTCAGCTTCTGGTCTTTGCATCTCGGCTCACTCCGGCCTACTCTTGGTCTTTGCTGTTCGGCACCTTGAGCCTACTAACTTCCTTCACTCCTCCCCCTCACTATATACTGTCAGTCACCTGACTTCTGGTGTGCCCAACCCACTCCTCTGATCCACCACCCCTCAATCTCATAGGGTTCTAATCTCAGGGCTGGATTTAAACCTCCTTCTGACACGTGGGTTGTGTGGGCTGTGAGGGTGTTGTTGTGCAACAAGTGTCCTACCTGCCTGGCTGCAGTTCCCTTTGTGGCTTCCTGGACGCAGGGACGCCACAGATACTCACCCGTCCGCCGCCGCGCTCCATCTACGTCTTCTAGCTCCATGGCTTGAGGACCTGTGGTTGCCTGGGAAACCGATCAGCTGACCAGTTTCCCAGGCAACCACAGGTCCTGCGAGCCGGCACACAGGTGAGTATACTCCCATCCATCCTGCCCCTCCCCTGCCACCGCCATCCTGCCCCCAACACCCCCCGCCGACTCCATCCTGTCCCCCCCGCCCGCTCCATCCTATCCATCCTACCCCCACTGGCTCCATCCTGCCCCCCCCCACATCAGCTCCATCCTGCCCACCTGCCAGCTCCATCCTGCCCCCCCGCCTGCTCCATACTACCCCCCCACCACTTCCATCCTGCCCCCCCCACACCAGCTCCATCCTGCCCCCTGCCAACTCCATCCTGCCCCCCCCCCACACCAGCTCCATCCTGCCCCCCCCACACCAGCTCCATCCTGCCCCCCTGCCGGCTCCATCCTGCCCCCTGCCCGCTCCATCCTGCCCCCCGCCCGTCCATCCTCATCCTGCTCCCCTTGCCCCTCCATCCTGCCCCCCCAACCGCCTCCATCCTGCTCCCCCCGCCGCCTCCATCCTGACCCCCCGCCGAGTCCATCCTGCCCCCCCCCGCGGCTCCTTCCTGCCCCCCCGCCGCCTCCATCCTGCTCCACCTCCCCGTCAGCTCCATCCTGCCCCCCCGGCTGCATCCTGCCCCCCCCCGCCGGCTCCATCCTACCCCCCCGCCGGCTCCATCTTAACCCCCTGCCGGCTCCATTCTGCCCCCCCCGGCTGCATCCTGCCCCCCTCGTGCCCACTCCATCCTACCCCCCCGCCGGCTCCATCCTACCCCCCCCCCCGCCGACTCCATCCTACCCCCCACCCACCGGCTCCATCCTAACCCCCCCACTGGCTCCATCCTGCCCCCCCACACCAGCTCCATCCTGCCCCCCGCCCCCTTTATCCTGCCGCCCCCCACACCAGCTCCATCCTGCCCCCCCTGCCGGCTCCATTCTGCCCCACCGACGCCGCCTCCATTCTGCCCCCCTTGCTCGCTCCATCCTGCCCCCCCACACATACCAGCTCCATCCTGCCCCCCACCAGCTCCATCCTGCCGCCCCGCTGCCTCCATCCTGCCCCCCCGCCAGCTCCATCCTGCCCCCTGCCGCCTCCATCCTGCCCCGCCCGCTCCATCCTACCCCCCGCCACCATCCTGTCCCGCTCGCTCCATCCTGCCCCGCTCGCTCCATCCTGCGCCCCTGCCACCATCCTGCCCCGCTCGCTCCATCTGCCCCGCCGCCTCCATCCCACCTCGCCGGCTCCATCTGCCCCTGCCTCCATCCTCACCGCGCTCCATCCCGCCTGCGGCTCCATCCTGCCCCGCCGCTCCATCCTGTCCCCCCGCAACTGTCCTGCCCCGCTTGCTCCATCCTGTCCCACTCGCTCCGTCCTGCCCCGCCGCCTACATCCTGCCCCGCCGCCTCCATCCTGCCCCGCAGCCTTACATCCTGCCCCCAGCTCCGCCACCATCCTGCTCCTCCGGCTCCATCCTGACCCCCTTGGTCCATCCTGCCCCGCTCGCTCTATCCTGCCACCACTCCACCCCCGTCACCATCCTGCCCCCCTAATCCATCCTTCCCCCCTGGCAGTTAGCGGTCATGTGACCGATCAGCTGAACGGTTTCCCAGGCAACGACGGGTCCTAAAGCCCTGTAGGACCTAGAAGACGAAGGTGGAGCTGTTATGGGGAATAAATAGTTAATGATTTATATTATTTATTAGAAGACATTCAGAATTCTCTTAGAAAGGGCTAGAGGCCTGTTTGTAGGAAAAGAGCCTTGGCCTTGCTTTTTTCCCTAATGTTTTGACTTAGAGGTAGCCGTATAGAAGTAATAGAAGTTCTTATCAAAATGTTCTGAACGTCCTGTACGACTTCAAGGCTAGTTAAACTAACTACCACGCAGAAAATATAATTAAATATTTTCCAGAATAAAATGTATATTCAGCATAATGTGACGTAATTATCTAGTCACACCCCTTTGCACATCCCTTTAAGGATAAGTAATAAAACTGCTAGTTTTTCCTTTAATAAAGGTCTTTGTCATTAAGCCTCTACATTGACAACGTGTCAGCGTGGGTTCTTTCGTGACGTGCACACATGTAGACAAAGCATCCAATTTGGCGGCAGACAATTAAGACGACGGCCTCACCCAAAAGGTGTGGGGGCATCCATGACAGTTGGCGCCCAACGTGCTAGGACGAGACGTCCAGGGGACGACAGCCACAACTGAACCTTCACTCCCTGAATGAACCAGACACGAGGGGTAGACCTGCAGGCTACAATGAAAGAAAATTATTTATCTTACCTAAGCCCTCCTGTGACTCCGTGCAGGGATGGAGGTAGCTGGCTGTCAGACTCAGACATAGATGACCGGATCTGAGAAGTCCTATACCTTGTAACCCGGTCCTGAGAATTCCTTAATTCTCTGCCTTATTTGTGTTCTTGCAACCTGATCCTGAGTTTGTCTGTGTTTATGTCAGTGCTATCATTGCTACAGTTTCAGTAAATAGAAAACATAGAAATAGAGAAAGCACGGAGAACGGAGAGATGGGGCTGAATAGGGAGATTTCTGTTTCCCTGGTTGTCCGGCTCTATTCCCAGCTGATGCTTTGTCGACCCCTAATAGGGTTGATGGTTTCCGGCCCCTGAAAGGGGGGCCGATGGGTTCTTCCACTACTGGTGTTCCAGCCTCTGATACGGCTGATGGTTTTCCCACCCCGCGCGCGCAAGCTAAGGACGGAGTGTAGTGTTAGTGTAGTCCTGGCTGCGATGGTGGACGGGTACGTAATTTACGTAGATTTTGGTAGTGAGAAGATTTGAACCGTTCTCTCCAGATGATGTGCCGCTTATGTAAACAGGTTTAGAGCTAGCAATTACGCCCGCTGGCTGGCTAATAAATCGTGTTATTGACGGGCCATATGCATGGGAAGAAACTGGTTATATAGCAATCCCTGGCACTTCTCCAGTACTCTGGGTGTGCAGACAGAATATACATGTCCAGTTAACGATAGTAATATAAGGAGTCTTGTTGCAAGAAGTATATGTAAGAAAGTTATCTGACCCAGTTGTTGCCCCACTAAGGCGTAGAGGGGGCCGACACAGTTCTGATGTTTATTTGTTTTATCTGTTTGGTGACCACCATTCCAGTCACAGTCCTCAGACCAACTCTGACTGACTGACAAATACTGAGTAGATGTGTATTATTGCTTACAGTTATCAGGTCAATTTTCTAATTTGGAAACCCCTAGCAAAAAGGTATTGACACCCTTATGGTACCTTTACACGCGCTACTGGATGGTGGCAACAACCGGCTACTTCACGTGCACGAGCACGCACAAACGGTTGCAAACGGTAATCGCACCACCTTTACACGCCGCAACAAGGTGCGCTACGGTAGGTTACATCTATCTCTGGATACACCGCCGGGTGCCTAAAGTTACCTTCTGCAGAGCACCTTACCTCATTTACACACCGCTACAACAAGCTAATATGGGCGGACCTGGTGCAGCAGGGACAACACATAGGCGTGCCACAATTGTGGATTACGAGACGTCCGTACGCTGATAGGACAAAGCAATAGCATCATGATTGGCCAGCCAGCGCAGGAGGCTGACTAATACATGACGCTCGAGCAATTGTGTAGTGTGACTGGTCAGCTCCTTAAATATGCCGCCCTATGCAGCGTCTACCAATCGTAACGCAGGAGCTTCCACCAATGATCGCTGAAGGGGGGTGGTTTCCCGGAGGCTGTGTCACGCCCCAGGTACATACCAGTACATAGTATGGTGTAGAAACAACCCTTCTGTTCCTTCTTTACACGCCGATACAGGTGCTACCATCGGCTGGGTAACCACCTGTTTTACGGCAGTGCTCTGAAACAGGTGCCGCCACTGGGGGTGGCTACAACCGTCTTCACACGCCGCTACCTCGGGTTGAATTGGCGGTGCAAGATACATTTCTCTCATGTACCCGGTTGTTGCCACCATCCAGTAGCGGCGTGTAAAGGTACCATTAGTGTCTTCCCCGAAAATTGTCCTTATATAAGAGGTAATACGGCGGCTACAGGAGCCGTTAGGAAGCATGTCTGGATTGTAGGACTTTCATATATCTATTGGGCAGAGAAGAGGGCCCACGGACATCTGTATTCAGAATATTTATTTATTTATTTATTTTTCACAAGGAGTTTATCCATATACGTGGTACAGAATTTGGGTTTAACTTTTCCACAGGTGATGTGTCCAGGGGACACCTTAGGGGTAAACACAATGGTTATTGTTCTGCATACTAAGTAAGGTATAGTCATTTCACAACATGTACCTTTAGAGTTTTTATTATCCCCTGTGTAGAAAAATTTTGGTTATTAAGAGTGTTCAGAATAAACTTAATGCCCGGCTCACTGAAGGTATCCCAGTTGACTCCCCTTTATACAACCCTGCTGACAGTGGTAGTCTTGAAGGGGTGGACAGTTATAGCCAAGATAGAAGCATAGAGACTTGTGGTAAAGCTATAATATGGGTGTTAATCAGTCAAAGTCCAGATCCACAGGTTTACAAACAGAACTCCTAATTGGAATATATTAATTTACATTGTGCTAGAATCATTGCTTTTGTTTTTCCTTTGGAAAGATTGCTTATAATAGAGCGGAGGTCAAGCAGAGTCAATGGTATGCAGGAATGTTTGTGTGACAATTTTAATCACAAGCAGCAGGGGGGGGATTGAGCTGGCAGCTACTGCTTGTTAATGATAATTGTAATGTTTGCACTGTGATTGGGAATCACAGACTGAAGTCATTTTGACTTGATTATTATTATTATAGGTGACTTGATTATTACATCGCTACTCGATCAAGACTGTGGTTTTGTCATTATTTGTTAGGACACATTCTCTTTAAATACGGAACGCAGGCTGTGACGGATAGTAGAAAGCAAACTGGTCATATAGTGAATTATATATAGATGTTGTGTCTTTTCAAGGAAAAACACATTAATATGGTCCGTGAAAGAGAAGGGAGAAAGTATGTTAAAGTATGTTAAAAATGCAAACAAACAATTAGAAGGCTGTGAGTGGTCCACATAAGTGTTGAATGAAGCTGTGATCAGGGCCCCTGTGTATATTGTATGTATGATGAGATGTGAGATGTAATGTCAGGGTTGACTGTATGTTTTGTATCATGCATGATGTAAAGCAGGTGTTTGTGTTTAAATATACGTTTTTTGGGTAATACATGCTGCCAAGCGATTCCCTAGGAAGAATGCTACGTTATAATGTGTGTATGTTCCCCTGGTGTTGATTTTCTGCCAATATTAGACTTGTCAAGGTTAGAAGTGTGCACTGATATCTCCCCCTTCCATCAGTTACTATGGGGGGTGGTGGAAAGTCTGCATTTTGTGTCTTTCATTTTTACATGCAGTAATGAAAAATCATCACATTTCAGATCCTTTCATTTTTGGCTGTGAACATTAAGAATCATAATGGTTTACTGTGTATTTAGTTGGAAGCTAGTAATATTGACTATTATTGGACGCAATAATAGTTATTTTAGACAGTTTTTGTACATTTCTGCTTGAGGTTATACAAAATTAGGTTTTACTGATTTTCATTCAGGATTATTATTCTATTTTATTGAGTCATACTGACACCCTGTCTTCTTGTTTGTGTTGTGTTAATATTTTTTTAGACACTATGATAATTATTCGGGATAATTTTTGTATGTTTCTGTCTACATTTTACGGAGGAACAATAGTTTTTAGAAGAGGTATAGAGAACAGATGATAATACTTATTATATGTGTGTTAAATCTTCAGATTCTAATCCCATTGTATTCTAAAGTAGTTTTTTGTTGTTATGGCGCTGGCTCCAGGTGGGGGATGGACTTGTTTTCAGATTCAGATAGAAAACCTCAGCTCAGAGTGTTCCCCCCATTTTAGGAATATAAGACTCAGAGGAAGTTTTGCCCATCAGAACTTCCTGTGGCAGCCATCTTGATCCACCCAAAAGGCCTGTTAACAATGAGACTACATCACAGTTAGTTCCACTACCAGTTTATATATCCAGTTATGATTATACAAGAATAATGTATTTATATCTTTACTCTGATATCTTCTGATTCCCTCATGATTCCCTCATGCGAGGGGGGGAGACATATATGGAGAAATATATGGGGGTTTTTGGTTAAGCATAAAACAGTTATAGTTTATAAATATATCGCAAATGGAGACATTTATAACTGAATTTAAATGGGTTTTTGGTTAAGCATAAAACAGTTATAGTTTATAGATATCAATATAATTAGTAGAGAATTGTAATAAGAATTTTGTTGAATAAGTATTTTTTCTGATTTTTGAAGCTAATACGAATTCTTGAGTGTTTTATTTCAGCTGTACTATAGGAGAGATGATCTTACGCTGGACACTGATAGGATCCTCGCATGAGGTAACAAGAGCAATTGATTCTGAGTTTTTGCACTTTTTCATGGGCAGGTGGAGCTTCTTCTAAGTACAATTCTTACAAAAGCGGTAAGCATACAAGATGCAGAATTGGTAAATCACGGTGAGGTAGACACCATGTTGCCAGTCTAGGATGGTATAATCATACTGACAGTCACTACAGGTACCCCCTAGAGGTAAAGGGCAAGGTACAATTTGAAGTTAAAATAAAGTTAGTCTAGGTAAATGGCGGGAGGTTATCCATCCCAGCCTTGTTACGTCTGGCTGCCTATGCACCCCTTCGGTATCGGACTGCCCGGACAGAACTAAATAAATACTAAAAGAACAAAAAGGGAGTTGTGCTGAAGGATGGGAAAAAGGACAGGCCATGATGACGTCTCTCTTCAACAAAAGTTAGAATAGTCTTTGCTTGGCCCACATACACCTCGACCGGTCACGAGTACAGTCAGATGAATACTGCCTGGTTCGCTCCTGGTTACAGGTAAGGCCTTGTGTACAATCCTGCATTATTCCTACACACAACACAACTCAGAAAGGTAAGAGGTTGAAGCAGCAGCCGCTCCACAAGCTTTAAGAATTGCAAATAGGGTGCGGACAAGGAGAGGAAAGTTATAAACATGTCCAAGTAGGTGTGGATCTCTCTCTCCTATATAAAATACCATAAGATGTCTAATATGTTGGTTAAAAATGTTCTGAAGCAGAGCGAGTAGGTAAATGAGTAAATATACATGTAAAAAAGAATATGGTAGTTGTATAATAAATAATTGGAAGTTTTCCCAGATATCCAGTTACCTTTTTGACCTGTCTTTCAGAAAAGCAGAAGAGACCACTGATGATAAGTATACAGTAATTATATTGTCTAATGTTATACTATATGTTATATTTGTTGGGCTTTACATTATATCATATTGTTTATTTCTGCTCTGACAGACCTGTTGAGACCTGTTTCAATTACAGACTATTGACAGTGTATCTACTGACCCTCATATATATATGTTGACTGAGCAATTGCGGTATATGTTTATGGAAGGTAATGGACTAAACAACACTTTACAAACAAACTGAAAAAGGTATATAAGCTAAGGGATAGATTAGGGACAGATAGGGTGAGTCGACGTGGAGTGGGGGCACACAGGCGTTTCAAGAGGGTGTCGACCTCCGCTAGTTAGGTAGGTTTCCAGCTTTAAGGACATTACTAGGGTACTATTAGGAGTGGGTGTATCATTTATACATTGTGTAAATCTTATGTTTTTGTTTCCATGAACTATCTTGGGTGACAATTTATTTTGATCAATAGAAAATGATTTTTGATTGTATATAAGATCTTTATATAGGAGTTATTTGACATGAACCATAAGTGTATGATTTGGAATTGATGATTTGTTTTTCACGAACCCAAAGAATGTAATGTTTCTGTATATATAGTATATCTCTTCCTCTTCTTTTAGGGATGATTGTTTTTCATATATTGGTAAGTCATGAACTGATACCATATTCTTTTTATATCTCTTTCTTGAAAGATGGTGTGTATACGTAATATTAGATGATGAGATGCTCAGGGGGGGGACCTATATTCTTAAGGTTATAAGTAAAATTTTGTGATTGGTTTTTGTGTTGCAGTGTATTACTATGTCATAGATAGTTATGAAAATGGTACAAATGTTTATGAGATTATGGTTGAAAATGTTGTCCAGGTAATAGATTCCCCGAGATAGGTTTTTCTTATGTTTTGACACTTATAAAGTGCTTGTCCAACATGTATTTGTGAGTTTTCTCTCCCCGTTTAACATGCAGCTACTGTGGTCCGAAGTCGCTTCCCACAGTCTGGAGATGGAGTGATGGTCAGAAGAAGCGTCAGAAATTCTGCAGATGACTGAGACAGCTGAAGAAGCTCAAATGGCAGCCCAACTAGATCCAAGATCTACACTACAAGGCAGATGAGCCCAAGAGAACTACCGAATGTCTCTTACTACAGACACTGGCCTATAAGCGATGGATATAAACATCCCAAGGGACACTGACCGCTTAGGACACCGTTATTTTTTGAATATCAAGGACTGACTTATTTTAGATAAGACTGAAGCAACATTGACTTGGTACGAGGCCATGTCCTCCTGAATTAGACCATAGTGAGGACCGACTTGTGGGGAATATCAAATATAATGACTAACAGTTGAGTGATAATTAAGACCGGTATTTGATTGCGGCATTCGTATAGTTTCCCTGTTTGCCATGGTTTGTGAGTGTTTGTGTCCATCCGATGGTGCAATGGGCAGATCTTTGTGGGGAATCCGGTGAAGTGGTGTAGGAAGTCCGGCTCCGTCAACTAGGGGAGGAGAATGTACCCACCTGAGTAGGTCTGTGTGCATGCACTTTGGTTGGAGCATTCACTCATTGCCACGGGAGAAGGGAACTGTGGGAGCAGCATTCATTTTTATTATATTTAGAACCTATTTTAGTAAATATGATCTCCATATTTTTGTATGTATAACTTTTACTATGTATTTCAGTAGTATTAAATAGAGAGGTGAGATATCTTCTTAGATAACAGTTTAGAGTGCAAGACCAGTTACAAAGGCGTTATGATTGTTATTACGGTTAAACGTTATGGTTGTCCCCATATTGGTGAAGACTCCTTTCCCACTTTTCTTTACCTCTCCCTATCTGTCACCTAGGGCAAGGATTTTGGGTAAGATTTTGAATGTCTCCAAACAGGGGAATGTTATGGGGAATAAATAGTTAATGATTTATATTATTTATTAGAAGACATTCAGAATTCTCTTAGAAAGGGCTAGAGGCCTGTTTGTAGGAAAAGAGCCTTGGCCTTGCTCTTTTCCCTAATGTTTTGACTTAGAGGTAGCCGTATAGAAGTTATAGAAGTTCTTATCAATATGTTCTGAACGTCCTGTACGACTTCAAGGCTAGTTGAACTAACTACCACGCAGAAAATATAATTAAATGTTTTCCAGAATAAAATGTATATTCAGCATAATGTGACGTAATTATCTAGTCACACCCCTTTGCACATCCCTTTAAGGATAAGTAATAAAACTGCTAGTTTTTCCTTTAATAAAGGTCTTTGTCATTAAGCCTCTACATTGACAATGTGTCAGCGTGGGTTCTTTCGTGACGTGCACACATGTAGACAAAGCATCCAATTGGACGGCAGACAATTAAGACGACGGCCTCACCCGAAAGGTGTGGGGGGCATCCATAACAGAGCGAGCCGGCGGACAGGTGAGTATCCTCACTGAGGATTTTTTTATTTTTTGGAGGGAGGAGCGGGGGGGAGCTGAGTATTGCCATATACCATAGTGCTGCTATACATGTGCTGTAATGTACCACCATATACCATAGTGCTGCTATACATGTGCTGTAATGTACCACCATATACCATAGCGCTGCTATACATGTACTGTAATGTACCGCCATATACCATAGTGCTGCTATACATGTGCTGTAATGTACCACCATATACCATAGCGCTGCTATACATGTACTGTAATGTACCGCCATATACCATAGCGCTGCTATACATGTGCTATAAAATACCACGATATACTATAGTGCACCTATACATATACTGTAATATATTGCCATATACTATAGTGCTGCTATACATGTGCTATACTGTACTGCCATATACCATAGTGCTGCTATATCTACTATATAATTGCCGTAGGCACTTCCGTGTCGGACCCCGCAAAAGACCGTGGCTTTGTCACTCTGTGACGTCACCACGTGCGAGGCATTGCCCGCGTAGCGGGCATTGCGACCCCTCGCCGCTGTCGTCCCGCTCCGGAGCAGCTGCTGTCAGCACATGCTGACACAGTGCTCCGGAGCCTGTGCCCCTGTGCCCCTGTGCCCGTAGCGGGCATTGCGACCCCTCGCCGCTGTCATCCCGCTCCGGAGCAGCTGCTGTCAGCACATGCTGACACAGTGCTACGGAGCCTGTGCCCCTGTGCCCGTGGCGGGCATTGCGACCCCTCGCCGCTGTCATCCCGCTCCTGAGCAGCTGCTGTCAGCACATGCTGACACAGTGCTCCGGAGCCTGTGCCCCTGTGCCCCTGTGCCCATAGCGGGCATTGCGACCCCTCGCCGCTGTCATCCCGCTCCGGAGCAGCTGCTGTCAGCACATGCTGACACAGTGCTCCGGAGCCTGTGCCCCTGTGCCCCTGTGCCCGTAGCGGGCATTGCGACCCCTCGCCGCTGTCATCCCGCTCTGGAGCAGCTGCTGTCAGCACATGCTGACACAGTGCTCCGGAGCCTGTGCCCCTGTGCCCCTGTGCCCGTAGCGGGCATTGCGACCCCTCGCCGCTGTCATCCCGCTCCGGAGCAGCTGCTGTCAGCACATGCTGACACAGTGCTCCGGAGCCTGTGCCCCTGTGCCCCTGTGCCCCTATGCCCGTAGCGGGCATTGCGACCCCTCGCCGCTGTCATCCCGCTCCGGAGCAGCTGCTGTCAGCACATGCTGACACAGTGCTCCGGAGCCTGTGCCCCTGTGCCCCTGTGAGTGTCATACTTACCACCAGATCGCACCCGCCTCCGTCTTCCTGCATGTTCCTCTGTTCTCCGTCTTCCGCCCGCTATCTTCTATGTCGCCGCCCCGTACATATTGAAACCAAGATGGCGGCCGGGAAGTATCACGGGAGTTCCCGGCCGCCATCTTGGTTTCGCCCCGTTCACAGTGGCGACATGCAAGATGGCGATGGAAGTAAGTATTTCGCCGCCACTCTGCCCCCCTGGCCGCCGCTGACCACTCTGCCCCCCCTTCCCTCCACTGACCACTCTGCCCCTCCACCCTCAGCTGACCACTCTGCCCCCCACTGCCCTCCGCTGACCACTCTGCCCCCCCAGCCTCCGCTGATCACTCTGCCCCCCGACCTTCGCTGACCACTCTGCCCGCCCCTTGGGCCTACGCTGACCACTCTGCCCCCCCCGTTCTCTGCTGACCACTCTGCCTTCCGTCCTCCGCTGATAAACTCTGCCCTCCGTCCTCCGCTGACCACTCTGCCCTCCGTCCTCCGCTGAACACTGAGCCACTGTACAGTGCTGACCACTGAGCCACCGTGCAGTGCTGACCACTGAGCCACCGTACAGTGCTGACCACTGAGCCACCGTACAGTGCTGACCACTGAGCCACCGTACAGTGCTGACCACTGAGCCACCGTACAGTGCTGACCACTGAGCCACCGTACAGTGCTGACCACTGAGCCACCGTACAGTGCTGACCACTGAACCACCGTACAGTGCTGACCACTGAGCCACCGTACAGTGCTGACCACTGAGCCACCATATACAGTGCTAACCACTGAGCCACCATATACAGTGCTAACCACTGAGCCACCATATACAGTGCTAACCACTGAGCCACTGTACAGTGCTGACCACTGAGCCACCGTACAGTGCTGACCACTGAGCCACCGTAGAGTGCTGACCACTGATCCACCATATACAGTGCTAACCACTGAGCCACCATATACAGTGCTAACCACTCAGCCACTGTACAGTGCTGAACACTGAGCCACCGTGCAGTGCTGACCACTGAGCCACCATACAGTGCTGACCACTGAGCCACCGTACAGTGCTGACCACTGAGCCACCGTACAGTGCTAACCACTGAGCCACCATATACAGTGCTAACCACTGAGCCACCATATACAGTGCTAACCACTGAGCCACCGTACAGTGCTAACCACTGAGCCACCGTACAGTGCTAACCACTGAGCCACCGTACAGTGCTAACCACTGAGCCACCATAAATCTAATTTATAATTGCCTTAGCGCACTTCCGGCATTTTCGGGTCAACTTCCGTTCTTGTGGACGTGGCTGCCGCAAGCAGCCACGCCACACACGAAGCAGTGGCGCGTAGCGCCATTGCGAGCCGTGGCAATGCGCGAGCAATGGCCGCGAGGCCATTGCGAGCCGTTGCCGGATGCCTCTGTGCCTCTCTCATACTTACCACCAGATCGCACCCTCCTCAGTCTTCCTGCATGTTCCTCTGTCCTCCATCTTCCGCCCGCTATCTTCTATGTCGCCGCCCCGTACATATTGAAACCAAGATGGCGGCCGGGAAGTATCACGAGAGTTCCCGGCCTCCATCTTGGTTTCGCCCTGTTCACAGTGGCGACATGCAAGATGGCGATGGAAGTAAGTATTTCGCCGCCACTCTGCCCCCCCCCGGCCTCCACTGACCACTCTGCCCCCCCCCCGCCTCTGCTAACCACTCTGCCCCCCGGCCTCTGCTGACCACTCTGTCCCCCTTGATCTCTGCTGACCACTCTGCCCCCCTGCCGCCACTGACCACTCTGCCCTTCCTTCCCTCCACTGACCACTCTGCCCCCCCACCCTCCGCTGACTACTCTGCCCCCACATGCCCTCCGCTGACCACTCTGCCCCCCCAGCCTCCGCTGATCACTCTGCCCCCGACCTTCGCTGACCACTCTGCCCCCCCTTGGGCCTCTGCTGACCACTCTGCCCCCCCCGTTCTCTGCTGACCACTCTGCCTTCCGTCCTCCGCTGATAAACTCTACCCTCCGTCCTCTGCTCACCACTCTGCCCTCCGTCCTCCGCTCACCACTCTGCCCTCCATCCTCCGCTGACCACTGAGCCACCGAACAGTGCTGACCACTGAGCCACCGTGCAGTGCTGACCACTGAGCCACCATACAGTGCTGACCACTGAGCCACCGTACAGTGCTGACCACTGAGCCACCGTACAGTGCTGACCACAGAGCCACCGTACAGTGCTGACCACTGAACCACCGTACAGTGCTGACCACTGAGCCACCGTACAGTGCTGACCACTGAGCCACCGTAGAGTGCTGACCACTGAGCCACCATATACAGTGCTAACCACTGAGCCACCATACACAGTGCTAACCACTGAGCCACTGTACAGTGCTGACCACTGAGCCACCGTGCAGTGCTGACCACTGAGCCACCGTACAGTGCTGCCACTGAGCCACCGTACAGTGCTGACCACTGAGCCACCGTACTGTTCACAGTGGCGACATGCAAGATGGCGATGGAAGTAAGTATTTCGCCGCCACTCTGCCCCCCCCGGCCTCCACTGACCACTCTGCCCCCCCCGCCTCTGCTAACCACTCTGCCCCCCGGCCTCTGCTGACCACTCTGTCCCCCTTGATCTCTGCTGACCACTCTGCCCCCCTGGCCGCCACTGACCACTCTGCCCCCCCACCCTCCGCTGAACACTCTGCCCCCCACTGCCCTCCGCTGACCACTCTGCCCCCCCAGCCTCCGCTGATCACTCTGCCCCCCGACCTTCGCTGACCACTCTGCCCCCCTTGGGCCTCCGCTGACCACTCTGCCCCCCCGTTCTCTGCTGACCACTCTGCCTTCCGTCCTCCGCTGATAAACTCTGCCCTCCGTCCTCTGCTCACCACTCTGCCCTCCGTCCTCCGCTCACCACTCTGCCCTCCGTCCTCCGCTGACCACTGAGCCACCGAACAGTGCTGACCACTGAGCCACCGTGCAGTGCTGACCACTGAGCCACCATACAGTGCTGACCACTGAGCCACCGTACAGTGCTGACCACTGAGCCACCGTACAGTGCTGACCACAGAGCCACCGTACAGTGCTGACCACTGAACCACCGTACAGTGCTGACCACTGAGCCACCGTACAGTGCTGACCACTGAGCCACCGTAGAGTGCTGACCACTGAGCCACCATATACAGTGCTAACCACTGAGCCACCATACACAGTGCTAACCACTGAGCCACTGTACAGTGCTGACCACTGAGCCACCGTGCAGTGCTGACCACTGAGCCACCTTGCAGTGCTGACCACTGAGCCACGTACAGTGCTGACCACTGAGCCACCGTACAGTGCTGACCACTGAGCCACCGTACAGTGCTAACCACTGAGCCACCTACAGTGCTAACCACTGAGCCACCGTACAGTGCAACCACTGAGCACCGTACAGTGCTAACCACTGAGCCACCATACAGGCTAACCACTGAGCCACCGTACAGTGCTAACCACTGAGCCACCGTACAGTGCTAACCACTGAGCCACCGTACAGTGCTAACCACTGAGCCACCGTACAGTGCTAACCACTGAGCCACCGTACAGTGCTAACCATTGAGCTAACCACTGAGCCACCGTACAGTGCTAACCACTGAGCCACCGTACAGTGCTAACCACTGAGCCACCGTACAGTGCTAACCATGAGCCACCGTACAGTGCTAACCACTGACCACCGTACAGTGCTAACCACTGAGCCACCATACAGTGCTAACCACTGAGCCACCATAAAGTGCTATACTATAGTGCTGCTATACATGTGCTATACTGTACTGCCATATACCATAGTGCTGCTATATCTACTATATAATTGCCGTAGGCACTTCCGTGTCGGACCCCGCAAAAGACCGTGCCTTTGTCACTCTGTGACGTCACCATGTGCGAAGCATTGACCGCGTAGCGGGCATTGCGACCCCTCGCCGCTGTCAGCACACACCCCCAACCCCTGTCACCACACCCCCCCATATGTCCTCACCCCCCCATATGTCCGCACACCCCCGCTCCGATCCCGCTCCAGAGCCGCTGCTGTCAGCACATGCTGACACAGTGCTCCGGAGCCTCTCCTGTAACCACACTCCCCGATGTCCACATACCCCCCCCCCGCTGTCACCATACACCCCCTATATGTCCGCATCCCATATGTCCGCCAAAATCGCGGCAGATGCGGTGAAAAAACCGCATCTGCCGCGATTGACGCAAACCGCTGCACTTGCGGCGCGGTTGCGGTAATTCCCATAGAAAGTATAGGGGGACTTGCGGCAGGTGCGGCAAGTGCGGTTTTGCACTTGCGGCAGGTGCAGCCGCGAAAAAAAAACGCTCTGGTGCTCTGGTGTATCTGTCGAGCCCACTGGGACGGGGTACTCGGTACCGGACCGGGTTGCTACTGGGGATGTCACAGAGGGCCTGGACCGTGTCCCGGGCCCTGGCAAGTAAAAGGGTGATATTTACAGGGGATATAGTTTATCATGATGCCACCCACGGTGTGTGGTCAGTATGGGGGACCACCGCTGCTGCAGAACCTCCGGGGATGATGTTAGGCAGCTTAGATGGTACTGCTCTCCGTAGGTAGAAGCAAGGTCCCCGGGGCAGTGGTTATTAGAGTCTATGGTGGATATGATAGATGTTGCAGGATAGGGATGATAGTGGAGATGGTAGCTGCTTGTGAGGGAGTTGTGAGGGAGAGCAGGGTTTGCAAGGATTATAATGAGGGTTGTAGTTAACACAGGCACTTACTTTGCATTTGCAGGACTGGTTGTCTTGGTGCTGGATGAGGTATTGTAATAGGTGCAATTCCCTTACTCTCATGCTGCTGCAGCCTTGTGTCCAGCTCTGCAGATGGGGATCTCTGCTGTTGAATATAGGGCAAAGGGTGCAATTAGCACACAGACTCACAGTTTTGCAGTTTTCCAGGTCTTTACTGAAGATGATGGTAATTCAGCTTAGTACTGTCCACAGAGTCTGCACTGGGGCCGGGTTGCTCCCACCCTGTCAGGGTCCTCAGCTTCCTCATGCTGCGCTGTGTGTGTTTGTCCTTGCTGCTGCCTCTAGCTTAGCTGCTGGCACTGTCTCACTCTTTCTCTCTCTCTGCTGGTACCTCTTGGCTGGGCAACTTTAGTCTTCTGTGCTGTACTGACCCCGCCGTGTTGCAAACTGCATTAAGTGTTGGAGTGGACTATTCGGATTGCACATTGTAATTGTCAGTTGTACAAATGTATCATTTGCATATGCTTTTTTATCCCATTTGGGAAATTATTATCGCCCACAAGCATTACAAATGCAAATATTTCTATCTTTCATGGTCTCCCCATCAAGTTACATGCCAGTGTTGCTCCTCTGTCTGCAGTTGCCGACTCGAAGTGGCCGCGCATGCCCGGTCATCATAGTGACGTTTCTTCAGCCGGGACCATGAGCGGTGATTAGGGATGGGCGAATCTACTCGTTACTACTCGGTACTCGCCGAGTAGTAAGGGATTCGCCCGACTCGTTACACTGCGAGTAATCTCAGGGATGACTCGCAGTCAGTAACGAGTCCGCAGGGAGCGAAGGAAGAGAGGGGGGAGAAATGCTCCTTACCTCTCTTCCGGCTTCTGCTATGTGCTGTGTGCTGGGCTCTGGGACTTGCTGGCTGCGGCAGCTCCAGGGTCCTAGAGCCCACCTACACAGAGATGTAGCAGAGCTGAAAAAGTTCTCAGCCTGCTCACTCCCTGTGCATAGATATGTATATGTATGCACAGGGTTGTGGCAGTGAAGATGTCGTTTTTGGACTACGTCGGACGGAAGAGGATTTTTGGAGTAAAGATGGAGTCCCTAATGGCTTTTTTGTTTTATTTTTAATAAAAAATTTTTCTCTGTGTTGTTTTTTTTTTTATTGAGTACTGGAAATTCATGGCGGTCATGTCTAATATTGGCGTGACCGCCATAAATTTCGTGCTTAGGGCCAGCTGATAATACAAAGCTGGCCCTAACCTCTTTATTACCCAGCGTGCCAATGCCACCAGGGCCGCTGGAAGAGCGGGGTTCAGCGCCAGAAGATGGCGCTTCAATGAATGCGCCATCTTCTGGGGCGGCTGCGGGCTGCAATTTGCAGCGGGGGGTGCCCAGAAAGCTTGGGCATCCCTGCGCTGCGGATTCCAGCCCCCAGCTGCTTAGCTGTACCTGGCTAGACATAGAAATTGCGCGGAGCCCCACGCATTTTTTTTTTTATTATTTCATGAAATTCATGAAATAATAAAAAAAAGGGCTCGCCTATATTCTTGTGTCCGGCCAGGTACAAATAGGCACCTGGGGGTTGGGGGCAGCTCGTCGCTGCCTGCTGGATCCTGCTGGTTACAAAAATACGGCGAAGCCCACGTAATTTTTTTTTTTGAAAAATCTATAAAACAATCCTAAAAAAGGATTGCATCTTTACTAACCCCTCGACCATGGTGGAGGGGTTAATAAAGATGCAGTCCCTTTTTTAGGATTGTTTTATGGATTTTTCAGAAAAATTTCACGTGGGCTTCGCCGTATTTCTGGAACCAGCCAGATCCAGCAGGCAGCGACGGGCTGCCCCCGACCCCCAGGTGCCTATTTGTACCTGGCCGGACACAAGAATATAGGCGAGCCCTTTTTTTTTATTATTTCATGAATTTCATGAAATAATAAAAAAAAAAATGCGTGGGGCTCCGCGCAATTTCTATGTCTAGCCAGGTACAGCTAAGCAGCTGGGGGCTGGAATCCGCAGCGCAGGGATGCCCAAGCTTTCTGGGCACCCCCCGCTGCAAATTGCAGCCCGCAGCCGCCCCAGAAGATGGCGCGTTCATTGAAGCGCCATCCTCTGGCGCTGAACCCCGCTCTTCCAGTGGCCCTGGTGGCAATGGCTCACTGGGTAATTAAGGGGTTAGGGCCAGCTTTGTATTATCAGCTGGCCCTAAGCCCGAAATTTATGGCGGTCACGCCAATATTAGACATGACCGCCATGAATTTCCAGTAATCAATATAAAAAAAAAAACACAGAGAAAATTTTTTATTAAAAATAAAACAAAAAAGCCATTAGGGACTCCATCTTTATTTTAAAAATCCTCTTCCGTCCGACGTAGTCCAAAACGCAATCTCAGCTCTGCTACTTCCCTGTCTGTGCTTAGACAGACAGGGATGTAGCAGAGCTGAGAACTGACTAAACAGTCAGAGTTCAGCTCAGGGCATTAGGACCTGAGCTGAACTCTGCTGTCAGCCAGACTCGCTCTGCTCCGGAGATTCCCGAGCAGTGACGCAAGTTAATTTATTCACTGCTCCTGTCACCATTCGGGAATCTCCGGAAACAGAAGCAGAGAGAGTCGAGGAGCGAGTCTGCGGCTGAGGCGGCAGCGGCGGCGGAGGCAGGGGTAAGTAGCCGGCCGGGCCGGTGCACCCCCCCTCTCCCCCCTCACCCCCCCTGACCCCCCCTTCCCCCCTCCCCCCTTCAATCTTTTTTTTTTTTTTTATTATTATTCTTTAAAAGCCAGCGGCTTTTTGCTGCTGGCTTTAAAAGAATAACAGGGGGATTTGCAGGTTTTTCCTCTGCTGCCAGACCCCTTATAAGGTCCGGCAGCAGAGGAATCGCTGCAATACTCGCCTCCCCATTCATTTACATTGGACTCGCTAGACTCGCAACGAGTAGCGAGTCCTGGACTCAGACTCGTTACAGTCTAGCGAGTCCGAGTAATTTAGGATTCGCCCATCTCTAGCGGTGATGCCGGAAGCTGGCTGACTGTGGAGATTATTGAAGCGGCTACTACGCATGCGACCGGAAACCGGAAGTGCAGGCAGACGCAGAAGGGGAAAAAAGACTGTTTAAGATGGAATGGCGGGTTCAATGTGGCAGCAAGCTGAGACACAACTACCTATGGTCTCTCTGAGGAAGCGATCCCTATTATGCAGCGAAACGGGATAAATATAAAGGTCACTGACCTTGCTACTTGAGGAATTCACCAATTTGATGCCTTTTGTGATACATTATACATTTTAAAAATGGCTGTATGCTCGCTTTGAAATGAAGGGGTGTAAAAAGGCAATTTGGTATGTGATGTCTCATTTGTAACATGTTATTAAAAGATTCGATGAGCTGGGACATAATCAGGGTTATGCTTGATGATTGATTACTTGCATTTCACTGATATTTGTACATGATCCTGACATTGATCTATGTATAATTAATGTGATTCAATGTAACACACTGCATATGCTGTCTGATAATGCCCCTGTAAATAAGACTACGGATTTGGTAACATTCCAAAGTTGTAACAAGCTACATACTGTGGGCTTTTAATATTTGTGTGTTGTGGGGTCCCACTGTTGTTTTTACTTGTCACTCTTTGATATTGATATTGATAAATTGTACTTTTAATTGCAAATTTGGTTCTCCTATTACTAATTGTTCTGGCCACAGGGTAACTACTACATGCAGCCTTGTCGACCTGCCTGGCTAGCATGTCAACACCAGAAATTACTGGATCCCTATCTGTTGTTCTTTCAGTACCATCAATTACCCTATGACTTAAGCCCTCCCATTGTAGTCTAGTCCCAACACTTAACTATTTGCCCTACAGTCATACTGGGTGAACTTTCTTACCAAACATTACACATGACATTCCTATCTTGTATATTACCAAACAGCACTACTCGTCATACCTAATTAACATTGAGCTGAACCTCCCTTTTACACACTAGTACAAGGAAAGATCACATTAGATTACTTAAGTGTAATTGGTATCTTCAGGGAGGAACGTGACTTGTAGTCCGCCCCCTTAAGCTAGGGTCCGATTTGTACAGTCCAGGAAAAGAAAGGAAAAGGGGCACCACTGTAGCTATCGCTGAGATTCCCACTTGAGAACTGGAAATTACATGTGAGGGGGAGACACAGGGCCGTCTGTGATGCTAATACAGTCACAAGCATTAATAAAGTTCAAGAGAAAAAAATCGGCACTCACCAGATCAGCACATTGCGGGATTCTCATTTATTCATTCAAGGAGCGGCATACATGGGGGTGCAGGGAGGGGGCGCAGGGGTGACAACGGCACCGTTTCGGGTGATTACCTTTCCACGGGTCACAGCAAGCCACAGGTGTTCACTCACTTCCTATATAGGAGGAGTAGAACCGCCCATATGGCGTCACCATGTGGCTACATGCATGTATAAATACGCAAACACATAATTAAAAACAAGACAATCAACAAATGCGGCATTACAAGGATAATACAATCACAAGTCATAAAATTTTCACAGTTTTTAACATACAACGTTGTCGCTACACTATACGGCCCCTAGAGAATGGGCGTCCACATCCATGGTATCCACGCCCATAATCCACCCTCCATTCCACCCGGGGAACATGGAAAACATTTCCTAACTCCCCAGTGCGCACATACTCATGCACCGCTGACGCAGCGGGGAGGCGCACATGACGTGGAATGGGCGGGGGGTTGCCAAGGAACAGGCAACCAATCGAGCAGTGGCGAAAAAGCGGACCTTGACAACCGGGCATACGCATACTGCCAAATTGCGGTCAGCGCAGCCCGAGCCCTGCATTTAAGCCTTACTGGGAAAACAATGCACCAGGGCCAGTGGTGACACAAGAGTGGTTACATCGGCAGTGACACATTGCCTCGAGATGACTCAAATCGAGTCAAAGGTCCCATGTGTACAAAAACCGGCGCTCCATCTATCCCTATAACGGGGTGCAAGGCAACTAAGCGGAGGTCGAAAGAAGAATAATTAAACAAAAGATAATCTACAGAAAATCCTGTCTTCTTCCGAAAAACCTCCCGCCCTGCCGCACACTCCCCTCATAGCTATCATCACTACCATCAAGGCTAAATCAGTCCGCCCACGCTCAGACATGGGTGCCGCCATAGGCAACCTAAGGATCAGCGCGCTGGGCCACTATGGACACAGGATACCCTCCAAAGGCAGATCCATCATATAGAGGCATAAAGAAGTACCCATAAAGATATATATGAGGGGAGAAAGAACACGTTCAATTTTCAATATACAAACATGTATAGCATTCAATAGATCAGCACAGCTACTGAGCCATACCACCAGTAGTTAAAGGAATACAGCTAGATCCAGCTTGTCATTAAGTCCAAGTGGACCCTGGGCATTCAGCTCCAGGATCCACTTGGCTTCAAGCTGTAATAATCGTTTATGCTCATCTCCCCCAGATCCTGAGGAAATCAATTTCTCAATACCAGCAAACCATAACACATTAGTGTCCCCACCATGTTTTTCGATCACATGTTGTATAAGGCGTGGTGAGCCCTTATTCTTAGCCACTCAACTAAAATGTTCCCTGGCCCTAATAAACATAGATCTAATAGTTTTCCCTATGTAAAATCGCTTGCAGGGACACCAGATGTTATATACTACCCATTTTGTACGGCAATTAATAAACGAGTTGGTTCTAATGACACGACCAGCGATATCCAGACAAGGACCGGTGGCCAACTGGCTACATCAGTTACAATGCCCGCATTTAAAATTTCCACGCAACCGATTCACTCCCAACCAAGTTCCTTCATTTCCACTCGGCGGATCCTTTTTTGCACCAAGGTGTCCCCCAAGATTCTGCATCTCCGATAGGTGACCACAGAAATTGGTGACAACTTGGATAGGGTTCTATTAGACTCTACGACGTGCTAGTGTCGCTTAATAGCAGCAGCTGTCCGTCCAAACTTGGGGCCATGTTTAAAGTTAAAGAAAAATTTCCTGCTTAAAGTTAAAAGAAAAATTTCCTGCTCATATGGGTATTAGAGCTATTGATGGTGCCTCGGCTGGTGGGTGCACTATGAGAGTGTGCCCTCTGGCGGGCTTTCTGTAATACTTCAATAGGGTAACTCCGATGTTTCAGGTCCTTCTCTAGCATATCCGATTGCTCCTCAAACCCTTCTACCGTATTGTTTATGCGGCGAAACCGCAGAAACTGACTGAAGGGTAGTCCCCTCCTTGTGTGGTCAGGGTGCGCACTGTTAAAGTGCAACAATGAGTTCGTGGCTGTAGATTTTTTATGTACTGATCTAATTAAGGAATCACTACTCAGTTCTAGTTTCACATCCAAAAATACGAGGACCGTCCCACCGAATACGGAAGTGAACAACATATTGTACGTATTCTGATTTAAGAATGCCACAAACTCATCGAACACTCCAGTGTCCCCCTCCCACACTATCAGGACGTCGTCGACGTATCTAACGTAATGTTTCAAGTACTTTAAATAAGGATTATGCTGTGAAAATACGTATTCTTCCTCGAAGGCAGCCTGGAAGAGGTTGGCCAGGGCACACGCAACTGGAGTGCCCATGGCCACACCTCCCGTCTGGACATACCATTTATCAAGGAAGCTGAAAGCATTGTGGGTCAGGATAAAATCCAAGGATTCACACACAAAGTCTATCACATCATTATCTTTGTTACTAGATGGGTGCCCGATGCACAATGCATCGGGATTCTAGCAGAGCGAGTCTCTGACTCGCAATGGCCGCTTCGCGGCCAATGCTTCGCGCTGCTAAGGCGACTCGCCATGCCCGCTGCGCGGGCATAGCGAGTCGCCTTAGAGCGACTCGCAATGGCCGCTTCGCGGCCAATGCTTCGACTCGCTATGCACGCTGCGCGTGCATAGCGACTCGCCGACTCGCAATGGCCGCTGCGCGGCCAATGCTTCGTTCGTATCCACATGACGACAAAGGGGCACTCGCAGCATTCGTGATTATATAATAGATATCTGGCCAGCATCCTCCTTATTACCGTAACCGCTAACTTCTGGGGAATTCTCATATACAGACTTTCCACATCTATGGACGCTAACTTGTAGCCATCCATCCACGTAATTTGATCTACCATTTGTATAAATTCAAAAGTGTCTTTTACCAGCGAAGGGACTAGCTTAAGGTAAGGATGCAGAAACCAGTCGAGGAATTTTGAAAGTGGCTCAAGCAGCGAACTCACTGCAGAAACGATTGGCCTAACCGGGGGGGCAGTCTCACTCTTGTGAATCTTCGGTAAGTAATACCAATGCGGTCTGGTGGAGTATTCAGGATAAAGCTTCTCAGCTTCCTTTATTGACAACACATTTTTATCCACAAACATCCGTAACAAGGATAATAGTTTCTTTTGATGAATTAGTGTAGGATCCCCCGCCAGAAGCGCATAGGTATCACATTGTTCCAATTGCCTATATGCCTCTAGCAAGTAGGCAGATCTAGGCAAGATTATTATACTGCCCCCCTTGTCGGCTTTTCGAAACACAGTGTCTGTCCACTGCTTCATCTCACCCAATGCCTTTTCCTCATTACCAGTTAAGTTTTTTGGGGGGTTAGGATAAACGAAAGCTCTTATATCTCGATCCACTAGCTCAGTAAATAACTCCAAATTGTCCTTTTGGGTTACAGGTGGCATAAATGTAGATCTAACTCCACCTGTAAACACTGGCCTGTCCCCCACGGCATGCACCGGGTGGCAGACTGTGACTTATTTAGGCCCATTAGCAGTGCAATGTCTGCTTGTGACTGTGGTCCCATCCCACGCCCTGGAAAAAATCCACGATAACCAATGGTTGCAGTGTCATTAAAGATTTTAGTATTGCTTTTTGAGGTGCTAGGTTTATCCAAAAATTTTTGTTACTCAAAGTGCTTGCATAATTGAAGTTTTCTTACGGACTTTAATAGATCGGCTCTAAACTCTGTGTAGCTGAACTTTTCAGCCACACAAAAGCTCAGGCCGTTTTGTAATATGGATAACATATCGCTAGATAGGTTGTGGTCCGTCAGATTGTATACTCTCAAGTCCAGATCACTTATTCCCGCCAGGACACCTGTTTCCTTTTGTAGGGTGGAGGGGCGGCCCTGTCTTCCTCTGACTCTGTGTCTTCCTCCCCTCTTTGTTTTCCGCATAAAGGGGGTCCATTCTACTAGTATTACCGCCTCTAGATTGTCCTGCCATGTCAGAGTCCTGATCTTCATCTCATTCTAATCCAGACCTATCTTTTTTATTTTTCTTAGACTTGTTCCTTTTTCTTGGTGTTTTAGGGGTAAGTGGGGCATCCGGTGTTCTCAGCGTTCTAGGCTGATCTAGGTTCTTCCTTTTCTTTTTCCTGGGCATATCTTGGAATCTACCCCATGTAACCCCTCGACCGGTTTTATAGTGAAGTTTGTCTCGTAAAAACTTCTCTATTTTTGATGTTTTCATATTGTTTTGTAAAAGGGACTAATTTATCATCCAGTTTTTTCAAAAAGGAAACCCATTTGTCTTTGCCATATCTACTTTGTAGCTCCTGTCTTAAAGCGACTAATTCAGAGGTCACTTTTAGGTGCTCTGCCATATTCTGCTCCACAACTAACATCAGGAACTTCATAGAGGATTCCTGTTGTACTGCCTCCCATTTCTTTATAAATTCAGGATCTGGATTCTGTATGGCATTCATCTTTGACACTCTCAATCCTCTTGGTACTCGTGCATTCTCCACGTACATATTTAATGAGGTGACAGTCCAAAAAAGGTGCAGTTCTCGTTCAGCAAGTGCAGTAATCTTCTGTTCTAAGTTCTTTATGCTGAGCACACTAATGATTTCCTTGGTGCTGCATTCATTGAAGAAAGCCTCAGCGTCCTCCCTCCCTGCTAGCAGCTCCCATTGCTGCATAACCGCATCCTGTTTGCTCCCGGAGCTTGCAGGCTCCATAATTCACCTCACTTCCGCCCGCTATAGCAAAAAATCAGTGTGCCACAACTAAGCAAAAATGTACAGTTCAGGAAAAGAAAGGAAAAGGGGCACCACTGTAGCTATTGCACTGGAGAGCTAGGAAATGTTTTCCATGTTCCCCGGGTGGAATGGAGGGTGGATTATGGGCGTTGATACCACGGAAGTGGACGCCCATTCTCTAGGGGCCGTATAGTGTAGCGACAACGTTGTAAGTTAAAAACTGTGAAAATTGTATGACTTGTGATTGTATTATCCTTGTAATGCCGCATTTGTTGATTGTGTTGTTTTTAATTATGTGTTTGTGTATTTATACATGCATGTAGCCACATGGTACAAATATGGATACAAAGTTGCACACTCCTTTAGATGTTTGTGATGCAAGGTTTATTATGAACAGTTAATGGCCACAGATGTCAACGCGTTTCGGCTTTAACCAAAGCCTTGATCACGACAATTGGCAGGTGTGGGTCATGGAATGTTCTAGGATAAGATTGGAAAGAGGCGTCTTTCCTTGGTGGCGAACGCTCGATTAAGGTGGTTTGCTTTATTTCAATAATTCCCAAATGGGGATAGGCGTTTTTCAGCACGGTCCTTCTTTCAGTGATAGGTCCGCCCCCGTCAGAGTCCTGGTAGGAATGAGCTCATTCCTACCAGGACTCTGACGGGGGCGGACCTATCACTGAAAGAAGGACCGTGCTGAAAAACGCCTATCCCCATTTGGGAATTATTGAAATAAAGCAAACCACCTTAATCGAGCGTTCGCCACCAAGGAAAGACGCCTCTTTCCAATCTTATCCTAGAACATTCCATGACCCACACCTGCCAATTGTCGTGATCAAGGCTTTGGTTAAAGCCGAAACGCGTTGACATCTGTGGCCATTAACTGTTCATAATAAACCTTGCATCACAAACATCTAAAGGAGTGTGCAACTTTGTATCCATATTTGTATTTACTGGGATTGAAGAAATCCTGTTAGTTGGCACCTCCACTCACCACCTACGCGGTGTGCACACCATTATACCCTATTGACTGTAGCCACATGGTGACGCCATATGGGCGGTTCTACTCCTCCTATATAGGAAGTGAGTGAACACCTGTGGCTTGCTGTGACCCGTGGAAGGGTAATCACTCGAAACGGTGCCGTCATCACCCCTGCGCCCCCTCCCTGCTCCCCCATGTATGCCGCTCCTTGAATGAATAAATGAGAATCCCGCAATGTGCCGATCTGGTGAGGGTCAGACTTGCGTCTTCCCCTAACCTGGCCAATTCATCGGAAACCTAGTTTCTGACAGGAGCAGTGCATAGTGTTACCAGTAGGTATCGCTATGTGCCGCCTGTCTATGGATTGCTATAGCAACCGGACGCTTACTGAAGCCTCCAGATCCACAGGCAATCCCCAGATAAGCGCTTTTGCAGAGCGCACAGGAAAATGCTTCAAAAAGCGCTTTCTGTGCGCTCTGCAAAAGCGCATATCTGGGAGATCTCCAAGTTTCTGACAGATTGGCCAGGCTGGGGGCAGACATAAGTTGACCTTAGCATTACACATTGTCCACTTCCCATTGCACTTGTCTATCACTTAGTTAACAGACTATCTATGCGGTCTCAGAAAGTTGATCTCCAGCTCATGTTGTGCAACTCAAAAGGGTCTAATGTACAGTAAGTGTCGACAATCTTTCAATAGGGTTGAGTAATGGGTTGTGTTGTTAAAGCAACAGAAAGACGTTTCATCACAAGAGCAAGTATAAAGGCTTATTTCTTATTTTTGATACTTTAATTTAATCTTCAATTATCCAGTGTAAAGATGGTTTCGCTTACAACCATCGGGGAGCAGATCCAGAATAATGTGTGATGAAATCAGACAATGTAAAATATATCCCATCATTGTGAATAAAAAGAGGGGAGATGACCGTCGTCTTCATGTCACTGATCCTATGGGCCGTGTGCTTTGTGTCTGTGCTGTTCCTGCTTCTTATCATGTATCACTTACAATAGAATCTACTTCTTATTTGATTATACAGAATTCTTATATGAAGATGATCAGTCTCCTCATCTTATTGCTGCTTCCATGGCTTCCTTTAACACAATTTATCTGTGATCTCAAGATAAAAGAAGTTAATAATTATTTTGGTAATTATTACCAGGATGGAGATCTCGTCATTGGTGGGCTGTTAACAATTCGTAAAAATGCAGATGATCCAGGATATCCAGATGACTTTACTTTAGGAATATCATGTGCAGAGTAAGTCCCCATTCCATGTGTGTAGTGTCCATAAGTGGTGAGAATCGTGTGACTGTATCTATCAGTACGAGCTTCTATGTGTGACATTTCCAGTAACACAAAATGAGGTTTATGGTCCTCAATCACCAACTGGCTGTGAGCTCCTGATCGTCTGTACAAATCGGGGACTTTTTACTAATGTCCATATAATATGTGATTAATCCCTGATTATTGTAGAGTCGGAGGAGCTTGTGCCGGTTATTGTGATTGTGACTTTCATCATGTTCCAGGTCACAGTGATTGCTTCTAATGTGCTGAGCTCTTATCAATCTGATCATCATCTCTTTATATTACACATTTTTGTATCTTTTGAAATTTGATTTCTTCTGGTTCAGAAAATGTTTCCCAAAAATGTGATTTTCATTAAATAAATTGGCCGTTAATGTTTTCCCCGTAAATATGTGTGTAATACTCTGTGGTGTCCTAGGCTGTCTCCTATCCACTAACATATGACTGTCAGGTCTCTCCTGATACATGCAGGCTTCCTTATAGGAATGACACCTGGGGGGATTGAATGAACAGTGAATTTATTTCTTCGCAGTTCAGAGTTTTAGCTCTTTCTTCAGGAAAAAAAATCACAGATGTTAAATCAACAGGTGAAAACACGGTGGAGTATATCCAGGAAACAAGAGGCGCCGGTAACGGGCCGTCACCTGATCTGTCACGGTGTGTTGGAAAAGAACAAGAAAAAACAAGATCGTAACATATAACATTGTGTGATCATCATGAAGAATGAAAAATGAAGAAAAAGAAAGAAGGTTTATGTAGAAAAATAAATAAGAAATAAAGAAAAAACAAAAAGAAAAAGCAAACAGAGATTACGTCTAGTGGCCCAGTTTGAACCTCCGCTTTCTCTTTGTGTTTTTTCCCTTTTTCTTTCTTTTTCTACATAAACCTTCTTTCTTTGTCTTCTTTTGTCATACTTCTTGATGATCATACAATGTTATACGTTATAGCCTAGTTTTGTTTTTTTTCCTACATGCTGTGACAGATCCTGTGACAGACCATTACCTGCACCTCATTTCCTATATATACTCCCCGTATATCTGCCTGTTCATGTACAGTACAGACCAAAAGTTTGTACACACCTTCTGATTCAAAGTGTTTTCCTTATTTTCATGACTATGAAAATTGTAGATTCACACTGAAGGCATCAAAACTATGAATTAACACATGTGGAATTATATACTTAACAAAAAAGGGCAAAACAACTGAAAATATGTCTTATATTCTAGGTTCTTCAAAGTAGCCACCTTTTGCTTTGATTACTGCTTTGCACACTCTTGGCATTCTCTTGATGATCTTCAAGAGGTAGTCACCGGAAATGGTCTTCCTACAGTCTTGAAGGAGATCCCAGAGATACTTAGCACTTGTCTTCACTCTGTGGTCCAGTTCTCTCCAAACAATCGTATCAAGATGCTGTGGTAGCCATGCTGGATCAGTATGTCTTCAATTTTGAATAAATCCCTAACAGTGTCACTAGCAAAGCACCCCCACACCCTCACACCTCCTCCTCCATGCTTCACGGTGGAAACCAGGCATGTAGAGTCCATCCGTTCACCTTTTCTGAGTCGCACAAAGACATGGTGGTTGGAACCAAAGATCTCAAATTTAGACTCATTAGACCAAACTTTTGGTCTGTACTGTACATCTGTGATTTTTTTACTGAAGAAACGGCTAAGACTCCAAAACACATGAAAATAAAATCACTGTTCATTCAATACCTCCAGCTATCATTCCTACACGGCAATGCGGTAATATTACGCCTTTCCCCTTTATCTGAACTGACACTTGTGTGTGGGGACTGCGGCAGCTGTTGGCACCACATACCCATCACAGTAGTTGTAACTTTTTGCAACTGCTCCAGATGAGAAATTTCTTGCTTACATATCCAATCACACTGTGTTGACCCAGCTTTTCTCAATGCATGTTAAGGGTTAAAGAATTCATTTTCTTAATTTGGACAGATGTAATTGTCTTCTGTTTGTTATCTCATGTTTGCCAAGTCATTGTTTATTGCAAGACTATGTGGAGCCTTCATTGTTGCAGGTTTGCATATTGCTAATTTAAGAGAAATTACCTCACCCCCTCAACCACTCTGCCTACATCACCCAGAAGAGAATTATGCAGATATCAGATTGAAATGCTAACCACTAAAAGGCTGGTT
Source organism: Allobates femoralis (assembly GCA_033576535.1). Lineage (NCBI taxonomy): Eukaryota > Metazoa > Chordata > Amphibia > Anura > Aromobatidae > Allobates > Allobates femoralis. The sequence continues at coordinate 14,948,238 of JARQOC010000003.1, forward strand.
TACATGTAGCGATGCACCAGCGATCCCGACAACGATCTGACCTAGCCGGGATCGCTGGTGTGTCGCTACGTGGTCGCTGGTGAGATGCCAGACAGGAAGATCTCACCAGCTATCACCCAGCAACGTTCCAACACCGATGGTCATTGGGATCGTTCAGGGTCTCAGGCAAAGACTGGGGATCGCTGGTCACTGTCCCTGTCACACACAGTGATGCAGCCTGGCCAGTGGGAGATCGCCGATCGAAAAATGGTCCAGGCCATTTAATAAAGATCAGCAATCTCCTAGCAGAGGGCTGATCGCTGCTAAGTGTCACACGCAGCGAGATCACTGGCGAGGTCGCTGCTACGTCACAAAACCGGTGACGTAGCAGCAATCTCGTTAGCGATCTCGCTACGTGCAAACTGACCTTAAGGCTGGGTTTACACCAAGGTTTGTTCCTGTCCGTGGGGATCCTGTTTTTTGCAGGACCGCATGGACAGGAATGGACAGGACCGAATTTGTAACTCTGGATGCCATTTCTGTGTCCGGATCCGGACAGAAAGAGCTCGGAGGAGGCAAGACTGCAAAGCACAGGCAAGTACTTTTGCTTTAGGAGTGTATGAACATACACTTCTAAAGCAAAATAAAAGAAAGCAATGGTATTAAAAGTAAAAAAAAAATGCTCACCTCCCTGTTGAGTATCCCGGGATGTGAGGCATCCATGTTCGATGCTGCAAGGAACTGATTTGTCATGTGACCACTACCGGCCAATCAGATGATTAATGTCTTTGTAGCATCAGACTTGGATGCCTCACATCCTGGGACACTCGGCAGAGAGGTGACCATTTTTATAATATTATTTTTAACCATTGCTTTCTTTACTTTCACTTTAGCAGTGTATGTAGATACACTGCTAAAGTGAAATTGCACAAATGGAAGCAGAGAAGTGCAGCAGTGCTCTGAGCATGCTCAGCTCCGGACCACGCCGGATTCTTTTTTGTCAGTTTATTTCACCAGAACCAAAATACAGTGCAGTCTTTGATTTTGGTGCCGGGAAAAAACAGGACAGAAACTTGTTTGGGACTGAATTCACAAAACCTGATGGCCATTTATGACCAATCCAGCACCATAGGGATACATGGGAGGCTAAAAAGGATCCTGTTCTGTCCTTTTCAAAACAGACAGAACAGTACGGCAAAAACGTTATGTGAACCCAGCCTGAGAAAACAGTCTTAGGGTATGTGCACACAGTGCGTTTTTGCTGCGGTTTTGCTGCGGTTTCTGTCTGTGGTTTATCATTGCTTTTATGGTAATGTATGCTACCGTATATACTCGTGTATAAGCCGAGTTTTTCAGCCCAAAAATTGGGCTGAAAAGTCCCCCCTTCGGCTTATACGTGGGTCATACAGTATGCTGTGGGGGGGGGGGCTGTGACCGGGGGCTGGAGGAGGCAGGAGGGGGCCGCGGTGACCGCAGGCGGTCACGTGGGGCCACCTCATTAGTGCAATGAATATGCACGGCATCCCCCCGTCCATCAACGGCGGGGGGATGCCGTGCATATTGCACTACACAGCCCCCCCTCCTTATTATGGGTCCCCCAGTGGTAATAAACAGCCCCACCCTCCTTATCATGTCCCACCGCAGGCTGCGGCAGCTGTCAAAATAACAAACACTTTATACATCACCTTCCGGCGCAGCTCTTCTACTCCTCCGGTCCTCCGCTCGCCGGCTTCTTCTTCCTGCGTGTGCCGGTGTCATGTGACCGGGCGCAGGAGATGACGTCATTTCCTGCGCGCGGTCACAGAAGCCGGTACAAGAAGAAGAAGAAGTCGGACCGGAGGAGCGGAGGACCGGAGGAGCTGCGCCGGAAGGGGATGTATAAAGTGTTTGTTATTTTGACAGCTGCCGCAGCCTGGGGGGGGGACATGATAAGGAGGGAGGGGGGCTGATTATTACCACTGGGGCTGCTGGATACTATCACTGGGGCTGTATACTACCACTGGGGCTGTATATACCTCTGGGGCTGATGTATACTACCACTGGGGCTGTATATACCTCTGGGGCTGCTGTATACTACCACTGGGGCTGTATATACCTCTGGGGCTGATGTATACTACCACTGGGGCTGTATATACCTCTGGGGCTGCTGTATACTACCACTGGGGCTGTATATACCTCTGGGGCTGCTGTATATACCTTTGGGGCTGCTGTATACTACCTCTGGGGCTGCTGTATACTACCTCTGGGGATGCTGGATACTACCACTGGGGCTGTATATACCTCTGGGGCTGCTGTATACTACCACTGGGGCTGTATATACCTCTGGGGCTGCTGTATACTACCACTGGGGCTGTATATACCTCTGGGGCTGCTGGATACTACCTCTGGGGCTGCTGTATATACCTTTGGGGCTGCTGTATACTACCTCTGGGGCTGCTGGATACTACCTCTGGGGCTGCTGTATATACCTCTGGGGCTGCTGTATACCACACTGCTGGGGGCTGTATACCTGTGCTGGGGTCCACCCTCGGCTTATACATGAGTCAATAGGTTTTCCCAGGTTTTTGGGGCAAAAGTAGGGGGTCGGCTTATACACGGGTCGGCTTATACATGAGCATATACGGTAACTTGTTCCTGTGGTTTTGATTCCTAGCAAAACCAATGTGTTTCACAGAAACTCTCTGCACACCACATTGGTTTTGCAAGTGTCAAGAACTGTCAAATCCTTGTGTTTTTGGTGCGGATGGGAGAGAACTGACATGCTCTATTTTTCCTGCGTTTTTGGTGCAGTCAATGGAAAAAACGCAGAAAAAACACAGCATCAAAAACGCAGCAAAAATGCAGTAAAAATACACAAAACACATGCAAAACACGCAGGACCTGAAATCAGCAAATCTACTGTCAAGGACTCTAGGATCCTTGAAACCAGTTCTGGTTTTGCTGCGTTCAGGACTGCTCAAAAAACGTCCTGTGGGCACATATCCTTATCCCACCAATCCTGGAGTATAAAAGGAGTTTCTTCAGTTCATATGCTTTTGGCTTAATGATAGGGACTTTGGTCCCAACTAGCGTGTTCATATTCTATATGGCTTCAATCTAGGGGCTCCAGTTCTGATTGGAAGTCCATAACCCAATCCCTGCCTATTAATTTCAGTTCAGGTTGCCAGGATAACATAGTGTTATCAAACCAGAAACTACTCAAGGAAGATACATAAATTATACTTGGATGAGTAAGTTTACAGGTGTAACTTTAAACCCATGTTTAACGCTGGAAATGCAAACCGGCTAAGAGAAAAGAACCTGATTGGGACAACTTGGTCACTTTTCTTCAGACTTTGCTGTGCTTGGTCAGTTTACTAAGCTCGTGGCTATTCCTTTCTTGGTTGCTGCCTGCTAAAGCAGGGTGCTGCTCGATTGGAGTAAGTGGCCCTGGAAGTCTCGAGGCACGAACATTCTAATCCCTGGTGAGCAAACGGAAGGATGAGAAACTGTTGCCTGTTACATTGTGTGTTTTGCTTGGGTTCGTTATGTGTTATATTCCTTTGACTGTTGGAAACCAATAAAGTCTTACCAATAAGTGGTTCCCTCACCCTGTGTTGTCTGAGTAGTGTTCTGCCCACAGTTAAGGAATTCAGGCATTAAGATGGGATGACCCTGGTCCAATTCGGTCTTTCTAAAGGCGGCAGGGCAAGTATGCAAGAGCACCCACTGACCTCTGTGTCTCCACAATTGGTGGCAGCACTGGAATCTTACTCAGCCTGGTTCATCCAGGGGAGCTGCAGAGGACTGGTGTTCATGGTTACTGTCCAAGGGCTAAACAACCAGGGAGGCATATAAGCATATCCAGCAGGTCATAGATGAGGCATACAGGTTTCAGACATCACCATGCCCAACCCCACCAGCTCAACCATGAGGTGAGGACCGGTGTGGAAATACAGCCGTTAAGGTGCCGTCAGACGCAATATCGCCTGGAAATCATACAGGCGATATGTCGCCCTGGAACAATCGCCGTGAAATTGCCTCATGGTTGCGGCGTGTGATTGGGGAATTTCGCGGTGATAAATCGCCTCTTGGCTGTCACCTGATTCCTGAACAGTGCTCAGTAATCAGCCGCAATCCTTAAGGCAATATTTCCGTGTTGTGGCGTGTGATAAGGCGATAATGATGGAAACAGCGTTTTCCATGATTTCCCGTAGGCATGTCTAAACGTGCTGTAGTCCGTACCCCATCTGAAATGATTGTTGTGGGCTACTGTGTTCCCATTGGCTGTCACTTGACACCGCACCATATTTGAACAGCTGTTCATTCAGCACCACACATATCTTCAGCTACACAACCGTCCACAAACTCAGTGCAGAACAGGCTGAACAATCGTAACGCTGTTGTGTTGTCCAATGAGCGTGTGTGGGGCGTAGTGTAAACCACTGTGGCACGCCTATGTCCTCGCCGCACGGGAAGCGGCGATGGAATGAGGCAAGATTGGTTCTGATGTAAGTGAGACCACTTTCGGAGCGACACATCGACTTACCTTCAGGGCGATATTGCGGCGTGTGATGCCGCCATCAGCGATCTGTGGCGAGCACGAAAACCGTGAGCGTGCACATTATATCGCCACATATCGCCAGGCGATATTGCGGCGTGTGACTGTACCCTTACAAGAAACTGCAACTACAAGCAGTGTGTAATTTTCGATAGATCGAATTCAAAGACACTGACACCTGGTCAGATTTCATTTAGAAATTGGTCTATTGGCATGCCCAGAAAGATGCAAAGGATGATGAGGACTCCATCGGTATTGGACCCAGAGGATTTAATCTGTGTGTCACATCGTGGATCCAGTAACAGTCTGGAAACATCTCGGTCTCAATCAGCCCAAGTCAGGGAGCTGTTGGCCCAAAGCCTCAAGAGTAGACAGGGCTTGTGTTCATGGATTTATTTTGGGAATTTCAGCTGACATACTGCAAGTAACAGCTGTTCGAGCAGGATTATCTCACTACCCAGCAGAAGCCCCACCAGGACTAAGGTGTACAAACAGGACTAATGACTTGCACTGTGCTGTTATATGTGTGAGTGCCTTGGACATATGGATAAAGAAAGTCTTCAAATCCAGGGTCATTTTCCTGTAGCCCTTCTGCCTGCCAAGCCGGTCAAGGTCGGTAACATACAGGGCCAGGGAAACCCCACCAGCTTAGCCATGAGATGAGGACTGGAGTGGAAATAAAGCTGTTAAAGAAACTGCAACTACAGGCAATGTGTCAGTTTCGACAGATCGAATTCACGGAGACTGGCACCCGGTCAGATTTGATCTAGAAATTGGTCCGTTGGCATACCAAGAAAGATGCGAAGGATGATGAGAACTCCACCGATATTGACCCAGAGGATTTAAACTGCGTGCCACATCATGGATCCAGTGACAGTCCTCAAACAACCTGGTTCCAAGCAGCCTGAGTCAAGGAGTTGTTGGCCACATTGGGGCCCAAAGTCTCAAGAGAAGAAAGGGCTTGTGTTCATGGATTTGTTTTGGAAATTCCAGCTGACATACTGCAAGTACCAGCTGCTTTAGTAGGAATACCTTGTTACCTGGCAAAACCAGGACAAAGGTGTACAAACAATACCTATGACTTTCCCAATCCACTGCGCTGTTATACGTGCAGGTGCCTTGGACATATGGTTATAGATTGTCTTCAAAGCCAGGGTCCCTTGCCTGGAGCCCTTCTGCCAGCCTAACCAATTAAGGTTGGTGACATACAGGGCCAGGGACTACGAGACACCGATTCTGCCATCACCCTGGGAAACCCAGATATTTTTTCCCCAGTAGACCATTTACCATGTTGCCAATTATCCATCTTCCGGGCTGAGGGTCAGCACTGAGACATCCCTCTGGCATGTGTGCAGTTGGACGGAGGGACCAACCAGGGAGAAGTCAATGTGGGGCTTATGGACAGCATTCCCACACCTGTTATTTTGGGGACTGACCAGGAAGAGGTCGGTGTGGAACTTGTGGACAGCCTCCCTTCACCTGTTATTTTGGAAACCAACAAGGGAGGGGTTGAATTGGGACTCATGGATGGCCTCCCCCCACTGTTTTTTTTTTACAAAAAAAATAGGTCAATGACCATCCAACCGGTTTTTAAAAGCCATAACGCACATCCAAGCCAAGAAGCACTCTGATGTCGATCCTTCTACCATCTTTTTCAAGGATAACTCACATTCCCACCCTCCATCATCCACCTATGAGCCAACAACAGTGAGTAAACCATACCAGATTATAGCTATTGACGGGGGTGAGATTGATAGTAAGAATTTTATGAAAGCTCAACTCATGGACTGGGGCAACTGGGTCCACTGGGTACAGACTTTGCTCTGCTCGATCAGCTTCCTAAGCTTGCCACTATCTCTTTCTTGGTGGGTGCCTGCCACAAGCGGGATACTGCTGGATTGAAGTAAGTGGCCCTGGGGGTCCTGAGGCATGAACACTTCATTCCCTGGTGAGCCAATGGAAGGGTGAGAAACTGCTGACTGTTACATTGTGTGTTTTCCTTGGTATGTGTTATATTCCTTTGACTGTTGGTGATCCAATAAAGTCTTACAATTGTGTGGTTCCTTCACCCTGTGTTGTCTTAGTAGTGTTCCGCCCACAGGTTTGAGCGTTCAGTTGGTATGAACCCTGGGCCGTGCAAAGCGGCGGGGCCAGCGGATGAGAGCACCCACTGACCTCTGTGTCTCCACACCCACATTGAGAAAACTATCTGGACCTTTTTGTATTTTCCATCAGTTTAATAGTTGTAGAATCACACTGGGAGAGAGCTGTAACTCAAGGGTAATGGGCAGGCAGAAGATGCCAGGGAACAACCTCTTCCACTAGTCTTCCATGTGGAGTAATATCTATAACGAGAAACACAGGAATCTCTAAGTGTGAGACAATGACACAACTGAAACAAAGTTTAATGTTTGAAAATTCTTGCATTTGGAAGGAAATCAAAGCTCATAAACACACAATTATAAGAAAAAGTTCAAGAGAAGCTTAAACAGTCTCTAAAATAATGACAGTTTGTTACAGAGAAGCAGAATATTCTTTAAGCATGCTACTGGAAATGCTGTTACAGAAAAGTATTTAGGCAAATTCATAGTTATACCCTGCCAGAGACCTGCATCAGAGGTGGAGAGAGGGGTAAGTGGGATGTGATGGGGTCCCTAAATATGTCTGTGTATTTATCTCTAATAAAGTATTTTTTCTCTGTGTTGTGTCTTTTTTTAGCCCTTTATTTGAGATTCTTAATAGCCGGATCTAACTTGGCCTGACATTAAGAATCTCAGGCTTAATACCAGCTGGAAAAACAAGCTGGAAAAACAAAGCTGGTGTTAACCCCTCATTACCCCAGCATGCACCCGCCACCAGGGCAGCTAGAAGAGTCTGATAAAGTGCCTGGAAATGGCAATTCTTATCAATGTGGCCATTTTCAGGGACGGCTGTGGGCTGCTATTCTTTAGCATAGGGAGGACCTTAAACAATGCGTCCTGACCCCACTGTGAATACCAGCCTCAGCTGCCTAGTTTAGCCTTGGCTGGCAAATTAAAAATAGGGTGGAGCCCATGCATTTTTTTTGCCAGTCAAGGTAAAATTAGGCAGCTGAGGGTGGCAGCTCGCAGCTGTCTACTTTCATTGGGCTGGACTTAAAAATGCTGCAAAGCCCCACACTTTTTTTTTTATTATTTATTTCTTTAACACCCTTTAAGGCCAGGTTGATTGCTATACACTAATGTTTATGGCAAACATGCAGAATCACTGTTCAGATTGAGGAAATTAAGCCTGACTACAACAGTCAATCACAGAGGCTCTCACAGACTGTGAGCTTATATGATTGGCTGACAGTGAAGTGAATATTCAAATAGTTTATTAGGGGCCTGGAAGTAGCAGTGGGAGACTAGTAAGCTCTAACTAGCTCTATCTATCTATCTATCTTATATCTTATCTATCTATCTATCTATCTATCTATCTATCATAAGATCCGAGCAGCACAGCTGGTAATTTGGTGCAAAATCGATTAGGGCAATACTCCCATTTGCAGTCATATATAACATATAAGAAAACCGGAGCACTCCAAAAGGGGTTTAGCAAGCTGTTATTAGGCCAACAGAACATTATGGCGACGTTTCAGTTCAAAGAACCTTCTTCCAGCTGTTGGCTTTCACTGGGCTAGACTTTAAAAACAAAAAGTGTGGGGCTTTGCAGTATTTTTATTATTTATTTATCAACCTATGACAGCAGGTTGGTTGCCATACACTAATGTGTATGGCAACCATGTACAAGACTGAACGGCATGGAAGCAGCAGCAAGAGACTGGTAAGCCCACTCTACCTGTTCCTCTATCTATCTGCACTAGGTTCGGTCACAGCTGTACAGCAGAACAATACTGTAGACAGTGTATATCATTTCTGCCTACTGTTCCCATGCAGTTTGAGCACTGTTTCTGCCATCTCTGTTTATTTACAGCCCTCCCAGATCCCTTTGTAGGGTCCAGCAGACAATTATTCGCGTCTCCTATTGACTTGCATTGTTCTCGCTATTCAGAACAAATACTTGAGTATTACAAAAGTACTCATTACGAGTATAGCGATTACGAACATTACGGTACTCGCTCTTCACTACTAATTACGACTCTCATCTTCTTTAATACTGAACTTACCATTGTTAAGGACATATTGGGCATTTTTGGTTCATGTGATAAAATTATATATGAGGCTGATCTTGCAATGATCACTGTATTAATCTTGGTGTTGTTTAAATGCACTAATGGTGTTTTTGATGCTGCACTCATGTTCTTTCAATGGCTACAGTGCTTCTTTCATTTACTGATTGTGCTTCTGGTGCTGCACTTTTGTACTAACAGTGGTTCTCGTGCTGCATTCATCTACGGATGGTGGTTCTGGCATCATACTCATTTATTGACAGGTTTTGATGCTGCATTCATGTACTAACAGTGCATTGTTTGTATTGACATTGGTTATGCCACCGCATGTATGTAGAAACTGTGGTTTTAGCACTGCATTCATGTATTGATGGCATTTTTATGCTGCATTCATCCACTGATGGTTGTTCAGGTGCTGCTTTCATGTACTGAGGGTAATTAGAGCTTTTGTTTATGTCCTAATGATGGTTCTGGCATGGCCTTCATGTATTGATGGTGATTTTGATGCTTCTTTCATGTACTGAGTGTGGTTCTAGTGCTCTATTCACATATTGATGGTGTTTCTGATGCTGCAACTTTGTACTGACAGTGGTTCTGGTACTGCAGTCATGTACTTATGGTGTTCCTGGCATCACTTAATTTATTGAGTGTGGTTCTAATGCTGCATTCATGTACTGATGGTAGCTATGGTGCTGCATTCTTGTACTGATAATTGGTTTTTACATTGCACTTAATTCTGGCGCTGCATTCATATATTGATGGTGATTCTTATGCTGCATTAATGTACTGATGGTGTTTCTTACTGGTCCACTCTGTCTATTGTTTTGAGGGTGATGTGCTGAAGATTAGAGATGAGTGAACTTTGGTCGAACATGTCTCCCATTTCAAATCCAGACTGAATTTGTCAATGTTCATTCGGCCCTTCGAACTCAAATGTTTTGCTAAAAAGTTGGAAATTCAGGATTTGTTCGGTAATTGTTCAGATGACAATAAGCATTAGTGCATTTTAGCAGTTATGCTTCTTTTCTCCGTTATCATAAGTGTCAGTGTCTAGGGTAGCGGGCATGGAGGTGTATGATGAGTTGAGGGGTGTGGAGAGGTCTTATTTCAGATAAGTTCAGCTCTCCAATTTTTTTCTTTTCCTGCACTTAGGCTTGTTTCACACATCCATGAAAACCATGGCCTTTTTTTGGGGGGGATGGCGTGTCTCCATGTGTCACACATGTGACACATTCATGTGCTGTCTTTGTGCTATTCATGGATAGCACATAGATAGCCTATCACGCTGTACACTCCTGCCTCCAGCGCTGCCTGCTCCTCTCACTTCCGGTCTGCTATTGGGCTCAGTGAAGTGAATATTAGATGAGACTAATGAGCACCGGAAGTGAGAAGAGCAGACAGCGCTGGAAGAAGGTATGTATGAAATTCTTTATTTTTAAGCTTTAAACGTTTGGCTGATTTTCGTGCACATGGATATCACATAGAGGACATGTGTGTGCAAGGATGTTTGTGGCCAAAAACAGTCCGTAGAGCCGGCAAAGAACGGATATGTCGCTGTGTGGAGTACAAGGACATGTGCCTGCTCCACTTGGAGACACAGTCAGTGCAGTATCATGGGCATGTGAAGGGTGCCCATAGATAAACATTGCTGTCTATATGTCTGTGCCTCCGGCATGTGTTGGCACATACTACATACGTGCCAGAAGAATGGATGTGTGAAACAGGCAATTCAGTGAGTGGTATGATCTGGAAGCCATTCAGCACCCATAAAGCAAATATCAGTTTTTGCACATAAGGGCTTGTGTTGTTGGCTGTGTATGTCACATGTCCTTGGCATATAAGAATCAGCCATTGCACATCGTCGATATTTTCAAAGTGTTACAGCTCAGGGACAGTCTTGCTGCTGTCAACGCTGCTGCTATCTAGATACTTGATTCCTTTTAGATAGACAGATAAATGCAACCCCTGGCAAAAATAGTGCAATTCCTGGGCTCGGAGGATGTTCATTCAGTTGTTTAATGTTGTAGAAATAAAGCAGATCACAGACATGGCACAAAACTAAAGTAATTTCAAATGGCAACTTTATGTCTTTAAGAAATACTAAAAGAAATCAAGATAAATAATGTGGTAGTCAGTAAGGGTATTTTTTTTCAGACCAAGCAGAGGGAAAATATTATGGAGTCACATAGAAAACACATAGAAAACACCTTGTAAAGTGTCCAAAAGGTGACAAACTTATGGAAAAGTGACAAGTACATATAAAAATGCGAAATGGAAAGAGATAGAGAGTAAAAGGGGGAGGAGACACAGATATAGGCATGTCATGCCCTTCTAAAATCAATTTTTACTACAGTAGTTGTAAGGCATCATGCAACGATGAGTAGTTGTTAAGCTTTACTTCAGTATCTGTAAGGTCATTTCAAGAAGATGAGTATTTGGTGCGTTTTACTTAGTATCTGTAAGGCCACGTGCAGATGATGATAATTTGGTGCGTTTTACCTCAGTATCTGGAAGGCCTTGTGCAGGCGATGAGTATTTGGTGCAGTTTTTAACGCAGCATCTGGAAGGCCTGCTGTCCAAGTCTTGCCATCCCCACGAAGTTGTGTGTCAATCCTCTGTAGGTAGAAGTTTTTCCACTGCTTCTGCCTCCTCAACCTCGCCTCGGTCCTCCACCTGCACCCAAAGCCTGGTTACAATGTGCCAAGCCTGGAGCGGTCGCTTTGGGGGGGTTGGTGGCACGGCGGAGGGTGCTTCCACCTCTGTGTCCAAGGAGGAGTGGAAGCACCCTCCGCCGTGCCACCAACCCCCCAGAGCGACTGCTCCAAGCTTGGCACATTGTAACCAGTGACTCACAACTTAATGCATCTTTGCATACTGTGAACCCTGACAGAGCCAGCATTATAAACAATTGGTGACTGTGTGATCAAGGCTCACATTGGGCTGAAACGTCATTTCCGGTCGCAAACAAACATCCACTATAAATAAACTTTCACTTCAAGCATATATTCCCTGTACAAGTGCAGTAATTTCTATCCATACAGACTGTGGAAGTTTTAGCTCCTTTCATTGGCACCGTCTAATGCACACTAGGTCGAGTGCTAGCCATTGCTTCTTTACTGCACCCAAGGCCTGTCTGGTAATGCCACCCACGTTCTAACTGTGCACAAGGAATCCTGCACACCTCCTTACTATGATGGAAGCAGGGCTCAATGACATCAGGCGGTCTTTACCTTGAAATGTCTGGGAAATGTGAGTCACACAGCTGAGGAGTTGTGGTCAGCTGTGGAGACTGAGTTTCATGAATGGTTGTTTCCACTGAACCTGCAGCCAGGAAAGGTCATGTGCGACAATGCGGCAATGCTGGGTGCAGCCCTCCGCCGGAGCAATGGACACACGTGCTTTGCATGGCTCAAGTATTTAACCTGGTTGTCCAGCAAAATGTTTGCACACTATCCATCCCTAGATAGTCTTCAGCAGAGGGCACGGTCACTGTGTGCTCATTTCCGCCGTTCGCATCCCATAGCTCAACGCCTTGCATCTCTACAGAAGTCGTTTGGCCTGCCAGCTCACTGGCTGAAATGCAATGTGCCGACACGATGGAATTCAACTCTGCACATGTTGCAGCAACTGTGGCAGCACCGAAGAGCCCTAGTGCAATACGTCATGACGTATAACCTGGGCCTACGAGCTCCAGAGGTGGGGCAAATCACACTGCTGGAGTGGTCTGAAATGAAGGACCTATGCACCATTCTGCACAGTATTGAAATGTCGACAAAGATGGCCATGTTCACACACATGCGTTTTTTTGGGCATCTCTGCGTTTTTTGGGCTGTTAAAAAAAAAGCAGGTGCGTTAACGCAGGGTGCATTTGAGTGCATGCGTTTTTCAGCTCCAATTCCGTTTTTTTCCCCCAGTCCAAAAAACCCTGCATGCAGCGTTTTTGGGTGCTGGAAAAAAACGCAGGGGAGGTTTCCCAAAAACGCATGCGTTTTTTAACATGGGCCCCTATGGGAAACGCATGCATTAACGCAGGTGCCTATATGTGCCCTGCGTTAACGCATGCGTTTCCCATAGGGCCCCATGTTAAAAAAACGCATGCGTTTTCTAAAAAACGCATGCGTTTCTATAACATGGGGCCCTATGAGAAACGCATGCATTTTTAAAAGGCACATTTATGCACCCTGCGTTGACGCTTGCGTTTTTGCCTGCGTTTTTGAGGAAAAAATGACAAAGTCCAAAAAGGCTGTATTTCCTTTCAGACACACAAGAGACATTTTTCAGCACTCCTAAAAAAATGCATGTGGTTTTAGAAGTGCTAAAAAAAACGCAAATTGTGTGTGAACAATGCGTTACTTTGGCTGGAAGATGGTCTTTCTCCAGCAGATGTTACTCTTGCTTTCCTACGTACCCCACGGACACACACTTTTTTTTCCCTTTCCACCACGCCTATTCCCCCTTCCACCACCAGCAGCCTTTTGCCATTCATTTTGTATGTGAACAAATTGGCAACTCTGCAGCTGTTGGCAAAAAATATTCTGATGGAAATCGAGCAGAGTTGATTGGCCAGACAGTGGTACTAGGCACAAAAAATGACGTTTGTAGGGGCAGTAAAAAATTATTAGAATCAACTACACTCAAGGTGTATTTGGTTGCATTATACGTGGCTTACAGTAAAGGTTTAGTGAACACTGCTTTTAGGCAAAAACTGACAGGTTAGCTTGTTGAAGTAAAAATTAGTAGAATCAACTACAGTGAAGGTGTAGCTTCTCAGTGGCTACACCACTGTGGGACACTGCTAGTCTGCTACTAGCCCGAATTAGGTGTCTGGATTAGCTGCAGCAAAAAAAAATGCCTAATTAAGACAGGTGGTGTAGCTTTCGTCACAGCAGTGCTACACTACCTGCTCTAAGGGTGCCTTCACATTAGCGTTTGCCGCCGCAGCGTATGATGCGCATGCGTATCCGCAAGGCAATATGCATGCATACGCAGTCAAACGCACGTGTTTTTTATATGCAAGTGCATCCAAAATCCTATTAAAAAACGCAGCGTTTCCTTGCGTATGCATGCGTTTATGCATCCGCATGCGTTTATTCTCATGGGTGGAGAGTGGGCGTCTACCTTTAAACCTTTTCTGGGCATGTGCACTATGCTGTCCGCATGCGTCCCAAAACAAGTCATACGCAATGTGTTGCTTAGTCTTGCGTATCCATAGACAGCAATGCTAATAATATCTGCAGGTGTCCGCATGCGGATGGTTGCAGATTTTTCATACTCCAAAAAATGCAACATGTTGCGTCCCGGGTGCGGACGCAGGACCCTGGAGGGAGCAGATATCGTCCGCATCCGCACCCGAACGCAGCAAACGCAGGCACTATGCGTTCCTATGTTAAACATAGGAATGCAGTGCGCATGCGTTTGAATGCGTATGGGAACGCAGCATAAGCTGCGTTCACATACGCAAATGTGAAGGCAGCCTAATGGATTCAAAGAGCTATATTAGTGTGGCCAGATGCTGTGAGAAAGACTTCCACAGCACTGGCACACACCTGACACACCCCTGCCTGGCAAAAACTAATAGAGACTGCTCTAACCTACAGTTGTGGCCAAAAGTATTGACACCCCTGCAATGCTGTCAGATAATACTCAGTTTCTTCCTGAAAATGATTGCAATCACAAATTTTTGGTATTATTATCTTCTTTTAATTTGTCTTCAATGAAAAAACACAAAAATAATTTTCCTAAAGCCAAATTGGATATAATTCCACCAAACATAAAAAAGGGGGTGGACAAAAGTATTGGCACCCTTAGAAAAATCATGTGATGCTTCTCTTATTTGTGTAATTAACAGCACCTGTAACTTACCTGTGGCACCTAACAGGTGTTAGCAAGAACTAAATCACACTTGCAGCCAGTTGACATGGATTAAAGTTGACTCAAACTCTCTGTCCTGTGTCCTTGTGTGTATCACATTGAGCATGGAGAAAAGAAAGAAGACCAAAGAACTGTCTGAGGACTTGAGAAACCAAATTGTGAGGAAGCATGAGCAATCTCAAGGCTACAAGTCCATCTCCAAAGACCTGAATGTTCCTGTGTCTACTGTGCGCAGTGTCATCAAGAAGTTTAAAGCCCATGGCACAGTGGCTAACCTCCCTAGATGTGGACGGAAAAGAAAAATTGACGAGAGATTTCAATGCAAGATTGTGCGGATGGTGGATAAAGAACCTCGACTAACATTCAAACTAGTTCAAGCTGCCCTGCAGTCCGAGGGTACAACAGTGTCAACCCGTAGTATCCGTCGGCATCTGAATGAAAAGGGACTGTATGGTAGGAGATCCAGGAAGACCCCATTTCTTACCCCGAGACATATAAAAGCCAGGCTGGAGTTTGCCAAAACTTACCTGAGAAAGCCTAAAACGTTATGGAAGAATATTCTCTGGTCAGATGAAACAAAAGTAGAGCTTTATGGGCAAAGGCATCAACATAGAGTTTACAGGAGAAAAAAAGAGGCATTCAAAGAAAAGAACACGCTCCCTACAGTCAAACATGGCGGAGGTTCCCTGATGTTACTAGTCCCTACTTCCTAAACCTATCTATCTAACTTTGTATTCGCTCACTAGCTGACTGAGAGAACACAATTTAGTTCGCACTGTTTAGCGGTCGCACACAGCAGCAGCCACGGATGCCGTCTAACACCTGCAGCAGCAAAATGGTGGCGATCTTTAAGATGGCTGGATTTTATAGGGCTAGGACATGTGACAGACACAGCCAATGATGACATCAATTGTGTGAATAAATGCACTTTGCAGTGAGGCACTGTGATTGGCTGGCAGCCTGAACCGCCCCACTGTACATGCTTTAGGAGAAATAAAAGAGAGCGACCTTATTGCTGCAGCTCTGCACACTATACACACAAACTGGATATTAACATTCATTTGCAGTATTAGGGCGAGGTTTAGGGTTAGGAAGATTAAGCTTTTGTGGATCGAAGCGTTATCGAACATAACCTAGAACTGCCGAATGTGGTGAATCGTGACCTGAACCTGGCAGCTCCACAGCGCCTCCTGTTAAACCCAGGTCAGTCAGAGAACTGCCTGAGGATAAAGAAGGGCCGCAGCTGCCCTGCCTGTGCTGGTTTATTAAGGCACCTCTCAGTGAGTGTGGTATATGCCTTCTAGCCCGCAGCCAGAAACACATATAATCTCCTCCACCCCGTCACTGCCAGAGGCCCTGAATAACCCCAAGCACAAATGCTGCCACCAGCTTCTCGTTTAATATAAGTCCGGTCCGTGGTCGGGCTTATATTGGGTCAGAAACCAACCCAGGTAGCGTTATATGAGCACACGGACGTGGGAATCGTGATCAAGATATAAAGAGCAACTCAAGATTAAATTTATATATTTAATCACCCTAATGGTACACTAGATATTAATATTTACAGTTATTATTCAGATGTTACAAATATTACAGTCAGATATGCCAATAAAAGGAGGAATGGAATACACAGAATTACACACACATGTGATCAGTTACATTAATGCTAATGGCACCACAAGGGCGGCGTGGCACCAATCTGTTCCTTGGGTAATCTCTGGCCTTGGTGGAAAAATGCCCATTCAGAAGAAATACCAGGTGGAGATGGGGCAGATGATTTTTATACATTATGGGTTGCCTCTGTCTCCACCCATCTCACACCTCTGGGATGTCTCACAATTCCCACCCCTCTGAGGGGAGATATGGACACCCAGATTCCATAATGTTCCCTAGCCGTGTCCGTGGGCATCGCAGACGGAAGATAATACTTTCATATTTTTAGTTATGATTTTATCTTCGTCT
The DNA here is from genome assembly GCA_033576535.1 of Allobates femoralis. NCBI lineage: Eukaryota > Metazoa > Chordata > Amphibia > Anura > Aromobatidae > Allobates > Allobates femoralis. Next base: position 14,964,740 of record JARQOC010000003.1, read on the forward strand.
GGATATGAAACACGACTATTTTGAGAACACCCTACTAGCCAATATCCTGTTTAGATGGCTTACAGTTATCCTACATTCATGTGAATACCATGCTTGTCACCGCCTAGACGTCACGATCATGGATCTACGCTTGCCATGTTCATAGACTGCACGGCTCATGAAATATTAATGTTATAGTCACGGCTCCGTCTTGTCTGCGTTGAAGACACCATTTCATTTTCACTGGCCTTCCAGGATATTGGAAGTGTCACCTGATCTCTATCTCCTGCTGATTGCATATCAAAGTTGAGGAAGTGTCTTTGTGTTGCCTGGTGGCTTCCATCTACATACTAATTACTCTACCATTTGCCAGTGCAAGGGTGGGGGCTTATCTCCTTGTGAGTGAGATGTGCCTTATCAATTGCTTTCTTGGAATATGGGGAATATGGCAATACTCCTTAGCAATATTCATCACACCGAATTTCAAGCAAATTGTTCTAATTCGACGAATGACTCGAACACCGCCCAAAACAGCTCGAATTTGAGATTGGCTAACAATTTGATTCGAACACCGCTCCTCTCTAGTTTTCAGGTTCCTCTTTCAGGCTCCGAGTGTGGGGGACAGTTGGATGTTTTGGGGTGCAGAATTCCAGAGAATGGGGGATGCTCGGGTCAAGTCTTGCATGTGGTTAGATGAAGAATGTACATGTGTGGAGGAAAGAAGGAGGTCTTGGGAGGATCAAAGATTACGAGTTGGATGATATTGGGAGATTAGTTCAGAGATATATGGGGGGACAGATTGTGGACGGCTTTGTAAGTCAGTGTAGTTTGAATTGGATACGCTGGTGAATTGGGAGCCAGTGGAGGGATTTGCAGAGGGGAGAAGTGGAAGAAACAAGAGGAGAGAGGTGGATTTGTAGGGTAGCAAAGTAAAGAACACATTGGAGAGGTACAAGAGTATTAGCAGGGACGCCACAGAGGAGGAGGTTGCAGTAGTCAAGACAGGAGATTATGAGGGCATGCACTAGTAGTTTAGTAGATTGAGGGTTGAGGAAGTGACGGATTCTGGAAATATTTTTAAATTGGAGGCGGCAGGAGGTGGCAAGGGCTTGGATGTGCAGTTTGAAGGACAACGCAGAGTCAAGGGTTACTCTGAGGCAACTGACTTCTGGTACAGAGAAAGTGTGATATAATTTATTGTAATGGATAGATCAGGTAAGGAAGGTGTGTGAGAAGGAGGAAAAATGATGAGTTCAGTTTGGTCTACATTTAGGTTTAGGAAGTGAGAGGAGAAGAAGGTGGTTATGGCTAGGGTCACACATAAGCCCTTGGTCCGTTTTTGGCATTATTTTTTGCACTTTTATTTTCTAAGTCCAAAAACTGATGCAAAAACAGATTAGGCTGCTTTCACATCACGGATTTTGCATTTCCGATGCTGTCCGATCAAAATCGGACAGCATCGGATCCGAATTTGACCTCCATGCAGCCCTATGGGCATCGGACCGAATCGGATGTGCACTAAATGCCATCCGATTTGGTCCGATCCGATTCTGTCCGATTTTATTATCGGTGCAAAAATCGGAGCTTGCTCCGATTTTTGCACCGAAAATAAAATCTGACAGATTCGGATCGGACCAAATCGGATGGCATTTAGTGCACATCCGATTAAGTCCGATCCCTATAACATGGGGCCCTATGGAGAAGGGTCCGAGGAAATATCTGATGTCTCCTCGGACCCCGTTTTACTGTACTGAGCATGCTCAGTACAGTAAAACTGCTCCTAACTAGGAGCAGAAGGGTTAAAAAAAAAAAAAAAAAGGTTATTCTCACCTCTCCACGAGCCCCCGCCGTCTTCCGCCATCTTCTTGGAGGCTCCCGGTGGCTCCCGCAGGCTGCCAGTGTCAGCAGAGGGCTTCCTCTGCCTTATAGGACCTGCGGTGATGTCACAGTCATGTGACCGCGGGTTACCATGGTGAACCCGCGGTCACGTGACTGTGACATCACCGCAGGTCCTGAACAGCAGAGGAAGCCCTCTGCTGACACCGGCAGCCTGCGGGAGCCACCGGGAGCCTCCAAGAAGATGGCGGAAGACGGCGGGGGACTCCTGGAGAGGTGAGAATAAACTTTTTTTTTTTCTTTTTTTCACCCCGCAGGGAGCGATTTTATGCCGAAATCGGGTGCCTATTTGGCACCCGATTCCAGGCATCAGAAGGGAGCCGATGCTGTCCGAATCATATCGGACAGCATCAGCTCCCTTCAAATCGTTATGTGAAAGTAGCCTTAGATGTAATAAACACCCTATCCGTTTTTTTCTGCACCTAAAAACATTGCTAGCAGCGTTTTAGCAGGGTCACACATAGCAATCCGTTTTTAGAAGTGTTTTCCATGACCAATCCATTTTTTTTGGGGTGCTTTTTGAGCCTCCGATGCCCTGGGAATGTTTTTTTGGCTTAGTAATTTTTTTCCAAAAAATGCCCTTTTACATAGGGCCCCATGTTAAAAAAAGGATCCGTTTTTAAACAGCACCCAAAAACGTTGGGAGCAATATTTTTGGTGCAGATAAGAATGGATAGAGTGTTTCTTACATATAATCCATTTTTCAATCAGTTTTTGTACTTAGAAAAAAAAAATGCAAAAACTGATGCCAAAAACGGACCAAGGGCTTATGTGTGTGATCCTAGCCTTAGCTACTAGTGATGAGCGAGCACTAAAATGCTCGGGTGCTCGATGCTCTGGCCGAGCATCTCAAGATACTCGTGTACTCGGCCAGAGCACCGAGCCCAATGTAAGTCATTGAGTGACAGGCTCCGCCCACAGACTTCCGGTTATAAAACGAGTATTGCTGGGAAAGGGCGGGAGGGGGGCTTTTTGATATCGCCGCAACATATAACACCATGCTGTGGCCCCCAGTGGGATCCTAACAATGAATCTGCTCCCTGTGTGGTGCCAGCTCACTGTGTGCACTGAAGAGAGCTGTGTATGTGTGTCAGATCGCTTATTAGTACCGAGCAGTCCGAGCATCTCGGCGGTACTCGGTGCTCGCCGAGCATCCCGAGTATCGGGATACTCGTGCGAGTAACGAGTAGCGCAGAGCATACTCGCTCATCCCTATTAGCTACGTTAACTCTGTTGCACTGCTCTATTGAAATCTTCACCATTTTTTTGCTACAAAGCATTGTTTTCTCTGAGATGATGACTAGTGATGAGCGAGCACTAAAATGCTCGGGTGCTCGGTGCTCTGGCCGAGCTTCTCAAGATACTCGTGTACTCGGCCAGAGCACCGAGCCCAATGTATGTCAATGAGTGACAGGCTCCGCCCACAGACTTCCGGTTATATAAACGAGTATTTCTGGGAAAGGGCGGGAGGGTGGGCTTTTTTAAATCGCCGCAACATATAACACCTTGCTGTGGCCCCCAGAGGGATCCTAACAATCAATCTGCTCCCTGTGTGGTGCCAGCTCACTGTGTGCACTGAAGGGAGCTGTGTATGTGTGTCAGATTGCTAATTATTAGCGAGCAGCCCGAGCATCTCGGCAGTACTCGGTGCTCGCCGAGCATCCCGAGTACCGGGATACTCGTGCGAGTAACGAGTAGCGCAGAGCATACTCGCTCATCCCTAATGATGACCCCTGTGAACACTGGCTAAGCAGCGGCATTCACAACTCTGTACAACAGAAGCAATCAGCTGTTTTGAGGTGGCCAAGGTGCCAATTAAAATAATATGAAAAAAAATATATAAAAGCTCCAATCACCCCCCTCCTACCCAATTGAAAATAAAACAATAAAACATATATATATATATTACTATTTATTAGTGATGAGCGAATACTAAAATGCTCGGGTGCTCGAAGCTCGGGCCGAGCATCCCGAGATACTCGTGTACTCGGCCCGAGTACCGAGCCCAATGTTATCCTATGGGAGACCCGAGTATTTTTATGAAATGATTGCAGCTGTAGAAACCCTAAAAATGTCACAAAAGTCTCAGAAGAGTGCTCAAATGACATGGCAACACCATGGGGAAGACCCCTGGAAGCATTTCTCACTCAAAAGTCACAGCTGTGAACAATCTTGTCCGAGTTTCACGCCAATTTTACGGAGTCACCAGAAAACCTTCCGAAATAACACCAAAATGAATATTTAGGGTGGAAATGTTAAGGGCACATACCCAATAGTGAGATACAGCTGGTGTATGTTACTATTTGTGATTACATGAAAGATTGTTACGTGAAAACATTGTGCGGCACTCCGATGACCCTGAGAAGAGACGTACATGAAGCCCTGTCTTGACATAATGTGCCCATTTTGAGGAACTGGGTCTATTGTAGTATTTTCCTTTGCTAGGGCAGTCCAAAATTGGGAGGGTCACCAATGTCCCTGGATAGAGACGTGCATGAGGGCCTGTAAACCTGAAGTGGGTGTATTGTAGTATAGCCCTTTGGCAGGGCAGCCAAAAATTGGGAGGCTCCACATTGTCCCAGGATAGAGACGTGCAGGAGGGCCTGTAAACCTGAAGTGGGTGTATTGTAGTATAGCCCTTTGGCAGGGCAACCAAAAATTGGGAGGCTCCACAATGACCCATGCATACAGACATTCATGAGGGCATGTAAACCTGAAGTGGGTGTATTGTAGTATAGCTCTTTGGCAGGGCAGCCAAAAATTGGGAGGCTCCACAATGACCCATGCATACAGACATGCATGAGGGCTGTAAACCTCAATTGGGTGTATTGTAGTATAGCCCTTTGGCAGGGCAGCCAAAATTGGGAGGCTCCACAATGACCCATGCATACAGACATGCATGAGGGTCCTGTAAACCTCAATTGGGTGTATTGTAGTATAGCCCTTTGGCAGGGCAGCCAAAAATTGGGAGGCTCCACATAATTTAGCCCATGCAATAGCCAAGACATGCATGAGGGCCTGTAAACCTCAATTGGGTGTATTGTAGTATAGCCCTTTGGCAGGGCAGCCAAAAATTGGGAGGCTCCACAATTGTCCCAGGGATAAGACATGCAGAAGGGCCTAGTAAACCTGAAGTGGGTGTATTGTAGTATAGCCCTTTGGCAGGGCAGCCAAAAATTGGGAGACTCCACAATGACCCATGCATACAGACATGCATGAGGGCCTGTAAACCTCAATTGGGTGTATTGTAGTATAGCCCTTTGGCAGGGCAGCCAAAAATTGGGAGGCTCCACATTGTCCCAGGATAGAGACGTGCAGGAGGGCCTATAAACCTGAAGTGGGTGTATTGTAGTATAGCCCTTTGGCAGGGCAGCCAAAAATTGGGAGGCTCCACAATAACCCATGCATACAGAAATGCATGAGGGCCTGTAAACCTCAATTGGGTGTATTGTAGTATAGCCCTTTGGCAGGGCAGCCAAAAATTGGGAGGCTCCACAATGACCCATGCATACAGACATGCATGAGGGCCTGTAAACCTCAATTGGGTGTATTGTAGTATAGCCCTTTGGCAGGGCAGCCAAAAATTGGAGGCTCCACAATGATCCACGCATACAGACATGCATGAGGACCTTTAAACCTCAATTGGGTGTATTGCAGTATAGCCCTTTGGCAGGGCAGCCAAAAATTGGGAGGCTCCACAATGATCCATGCATACAGACATGCATGAGGACTTGTAAACCTCAATTGGGTGTATTGTAGTATAGCCCATTGGCAGGGCAGTCAAAAATTGGGAGGCTCCACAATGACCCATGCATACAGACATGCATGAGGGCCTGTAAACCTCAATTGGGTGTATTGTAGTATAGCCCTTTGGCAGGTCAGCCAAAAATTGGGAGGCTCCATATTGTCCCTGGATAGAGACGTGCAGGAGGGCCTGTAAACCTCAAGTGGGTGTATTGTAGTATTGCCCTTTGGCCAGGGCAGCCAAAAATTGGGAGGCTCCACATTGTCCCTGGATAGAGACGTGCATGAGGGCCTCAAAACATTTTTCCCATTGAAAAGGAGCGGGTCTCCTGCTGTTGTAATGCCCATTCTAAAGAATGGGCGAAAAAATTTACCACTGGGCGTATACCTGAAACAACAGCCTAACTATTGTAACGGTCATCATGGTGGCACATGAGGAGAAGGAGGAGCAGTCCAGCGATTAGCCAAAGTCCAGACGTGTGTACCCATGGGTGAGTGGAGGTACATGGCAAATTCCCAGAACAAAATTTAAATTCCGCTGTCATTTGTTGGTGGTGTGGTGAAGTCTGGCCCAATCCAACCTTTGTTCATCTTGATCTGAGTCAGCCTGTCAGCATTTTCAGTTGACAGGCGGGTGCAATTATCAGTAATGATTCCACCTGCGGCACTGAAAACATGCTCTGACAAAACACTAGCGGCAGGGAAGGCCAGGACTTCCAAGGCGTAGAGAGCCAATTCATGCCACGTGTCCAGCTTGGAGACCCAATAATTGTAAGGCGTAGAGGAATCTCGCAGTACAGTTGTTCGATCTGCAAGGTACTCCTTCAGCATCTGGCCAAACTTAGCATTTCTTGTGGCACTACCCCGCACCTCAGGGGCTGTGGTACATGAGGGGCTGAGAAAACTGTCCCACATCGTAAAGACTGTTCCCCTACCTCTGGCGGATTGGACTTGTGCCCCTCTCGGCCATACGCCTTGGTTGTCCACCGATTCCTGACCTATGCCGCTAGCGTTTTGTGAGGGGAATGCTTTGCCTACTTCGGTGACTATGGCCTTCTGGAACTGCTGCATTTTGGCTGACCTCTCCGCCTCAGAGACATAAAGTTCTCCTTGTAGCGTGGGTCTAAGGGTGTTGCCAACCAGTAGTGATTAAAGTTTTAAGGAACACTGCACACTCCAAAATTTTCAAAGTGAAGTTGTGTATTTATTTATGGTGCATATAGACATTTTTTGCGATAGGACTTGACGTATTGATATCGGGACCCAAGGGCCCCCTACACCAGCACCTCTACTACGTCCAATAGGTGTGCACGCCAATCACTATTACTACTGAACTGTTTCTTTTGGCCGTAGCACCCTTTACATAGACCAGATGTCATCCAACACCTTTGCCTATACTGACGAAACAGAGAATTCCATTCTATCCAAAATAGGAATACCACACGATTTCCTACACATACCTTCTAAGGATATCAAGACACGTGACTGGGAGAAGGAGAAAAAACGACTCGTCTCGTACGAACTACACTGCGCTACCCTCGGAGAATACCACCGTCAGGGTAAAATCCCCAGGGGCCTCCGGAGTAACCTACGACCCACCATTTTCTCTGATGACGAAAAGTACTGCCAAGTTTTTCAGAAAATACTGAACAAGTGCTCTTTTGATTTGATTCTTCTCACAATAGAATACCTACAGGTGGCGATCACAGAAACAAAGAAAAAATCAACACCATCGAAAACCAACTTACGGCCACCCTTACCCAACAGAACTAAAAGAACTTGGTACAAAGGTCGCCGACATCTTGGAAACACACACCAGGACTCTACATGAGAGGAAGCGCCAAAAGTTCCAAAGAGACACTGAGGACTATTTATCAAATAGAGTGTACAGGTGGGAAGACCAACGCCCAAGGCAACCCAGGAACCCCAATAGACCCAAAAATTCAAGGAGACCTACTAAACCATGGCCGAAAGGTGGAAGACCGCGAGAGAATCCATCACCCCATACATACAGCGACACTGGAAGCTCAGGAGGATCAACACCATCAACACCACCAACAACAGCCGGTTTTTTAGGAGTACAACGCCAGATCCCATCAGGAGGTCGAGACGGGGGCGCCCCAGGCGGGGGAGGAGGTCCAAGCAGCATGACTCTACGGTCACAGGTAGGGGTCCGAACCTTGTCATAAATGTATCTGACTATTCTTTATCCCCCATTGAACATGCTGTACTAAATAAAGGTTTGTCCTTTTGCCCGACCCCACGCTGGGATTCCTTTACTTTGAAAAAGGAATTACAGCGTTTCTATAGATCAATTAGGCTAAAAACACATTTCAACCTTATAGATAACCCTGGTAATACTAATACGCAGGATACAACATCTACCTCTAGGCTATCCCTAAAACACCTAGGTTTACACAATCCGAGCAATTTCAACCCCCCGCATACCTACCACGCTAGCGAGGCCTTTATCGACATCTTAGATAGAGAAGTGGATAAACTTATAAAAGACAAACAACTGGGTTTTCTTCCAGTCTAGAATAACTATACGGCGGAAGAAAAACAAGCTATAGAGAGCCTGAAAACGAATCAACACATTATTATCAAGCCAGCGACAAAGGGGGTGCTATAGTGGTATTAAACAGACATCAATACACGGGTGAGATACAGAGACAACTCAGTGACAATAAAACCTACGAAAAAATTCAAAGTGACCCTACATACAGAATTAGGAGATTGATAACAGATACATTACAAACATATATTGACAACAAGACCATTGATCTCCAAACAAAGACATTTCTAGTCAACCAACACCCTATTACACCGGTATTTTACATCTTACCAAAGATACATAAAAGCCTGACCAATCCACCGGGGAGACCAATAGTGGCATCAACAGACTCCATACTAAATCCATTGTCCATATGCCTAGAAAAAATACTAACCCCATTCGCAAAGAAAACTAAGTCATTTATCCTAGACACAGGGGACTTCCTTAATAAGATTAGATCAATGGGTCCAACAGCTCCCAGAAGCATACTAACCACATTAGACGTCAATAGTCTATACACCTCCATAGAGCACACCAAGGGGATAAATGCTGTGTGACTGATATTAAATAACTCCGACTATACACTACAACAACAGCATCTATGCAACTTAGCATCGTCCTGCGGAGAATTTTCCTTTGGTGACGACTTCTATGTACAAAAGTGCGGACCGCAATGGGCGCGAATGTCACCGGCCTACGCTAACATATATATGGATCACTTTGAAAACACAACATCTACCCAGACACACTATTCCAACAACATGCCACCTGCTGGGTAAGATACATAGATGACATATTCTGCTTATGGGATGGCCCCATGGATAGCCTACTAACATTCTATAACAGAATAAATACTTCTAGGGAGGAATTGAAATTCACCATAACAACAAGCATAACAGACATTACTTTTCTGGACACCAAAATAATTAGAGACACTGAGGGACACCTCTACACCGATCTATTCACAAAACCTACCGATTGTAACAGGCTCCTGCTCTATAATAGTTGTCATCCGAAATCAATGAGAGCCAGTTTGCCCAGATCACAGTTTAAAAGGGTATCTCGGATAGTCTCTGATCCAGACACCAGAGAAACAAGACTGATAGAGAGTCCCAAAAATTTAGGGACAGACGATATCCAGAGCAACTCCTACAGGATGAGTTAACGGCAGCAAAAGATACCCCAATAGAACCTCTACCCAAACATAAAGTAGAAAGGATTCCGTTTGTACACCACTATCACCCTACTATGAACATAGTACATAGATTGATTAGAAAACACTGGCCATTATTGAATAAAGGCTATCCACAAGTGGAGGCTTTTAAATCACCACCTCTGATGTGCACAAAGAGACCACAGAACATCAGGGATAGAATAGTACGGGCTGATATAGGGAGCCGGGGTACACATGAGTTTCAGACGTACTTACACCCGAAAAGGACAGGCACCTTCCCCTGCCTTAACTGTACCTGTTGTTCAAATGTAATAAAAGGAGATATGGTTACCCACCCCAGAACGGGGAAATCCTATAGGATCCAGGATTACTACACATGCGACACAAACTTCGTAGTATACCTGATTAAATGTCCCTGTGGCTTACTCTATGTCCGGGAGACCATACAACCCATCAAAGACAGAATATCCAGCCACAAGTCCACAATACGGTGTGGTAAGACTTGGCTCCCACTTCCATACCACTTTAAGGAAGCAAGGCACTCAGTGTCACAACTACGGTTTCAAATCATTGAGAAAGTACATAGACCCAGACGAGGGGGTAACCATATAAAGTTCCTAAAAGAGAGAGAGACCTTCTGGATTTATACCCTTGATACCCTTACCCCCAAAGGACTGAACAGAGAAATTGATTTGTAACACAGTGATATGCTTTCCTCCTTTTGCAGACGCACTGAGAATATAGTCGAGAGCACACTCTTTAGTCTGACTACTTGGTTGGTAAGCATAAATAGGGCTTATAGACAATTGGAAATGCATTTATACCAATATAGTCGTTTCCCCACTCCTATGACGGTCTTGATTATTCTCTGATTACTAATATATCATTATTTTGATTTAGTTGTAACACATTTTATTTGAGAAACTTATGTTGAACTTATTTATTATGTGCTATTGACAAGGGTTTGGACCTCTATTACCTGTGTATTTTAAACACGTATGTGTACTCTAACCATGTAAAAATCCATATTTCTTTGATATATGACACCTTGCAACCTGCACAACTGTCAAATATTAAGATCTTTGTCCATGACCCACACAACATCACAGTACCCCAATACATATATTTAACTGACCCCTAAATAGGGTAATTCACTAGAATAATATAATCCCCACTGGACACTATTGGAACAGTTAACATACACCACTAACCTAGCTGACATAATCCTTAGTAGAAACGCAAGACGAGCCGCGCACGCGCAGTGCGGCCGCTCTACAATGCCGGGCACATAGTTACTGTTTCCAAGGAAGCAGCGCTCACTGAGCACGCGTGAGACCGCGCGTCACTTCCGGTCAGCTGACCGGGAAGGGCGGATAAAGAGCCGCGACTCCCGGCTTACCACCAGTCACAGCCAAGGCGCAGGACGCGCTGGCGGAGCCCGGAGTTGGAGGCAAGCCCACTGTACCACCACTGAGACCCACCATAAGCTAAGTATATAATGACTAGAAAGAACTAGAAAGAAACCTTGCAGCACTCAGCTACTACCAATGATGTACATATGCTAACAAGCTATATATATATATATATATATATATATATGAGAAAAAATTAAAAAACGTACGTTTTTTTAAAAAAACTCAAAATTCTTATTATTTTTTTAAAATCTGAAGTTCTTAGTACACACATTGGCCAATGTCTGCTTGCTCGTCGACTGCGACAAAGTGACTTCAGGTCCGACGAGTCCTATCGCTGACACCGAAGTCCTCCTTGTCCACCCTACCCCACTACTAAGTGGGCGGACACCATCTAGACCCTAGATCACCTGTTTGCAACGAGGGTGCACATTGCAGTAATGGAGCCAGCCACTCCACACGATACAAAATATATATATAGCTTGTTAGCATATGTACATCATTGGTAGTAGCTGAGTGCTGCAAGGTTTCTTTCTAGTATATTGAGCCAGCATCCCTGCTGGCACCAGTTCACATTGTCTGTGAGTGCTGTGCAGTTTTTTTTCTCTTTTGTATCGTGTGGAGTGGCTGGCTCCATTACTGCAATGTGCACCCTCGTTGAAAACAGATGATCTAGGGTCTAGATGGTGTCCGCCCACTTAGTAGTGGGGTAGGGTGGACAAGGAGGACTTGGGTGTCAGCGATAGGACTCGTCGGACCTGAAGTCACTTTGTCGCAGTCGACGAGCAAGCAGACATTGGCCAATGTGTGTACTAAGAACTTCAGATTTAAAAAAAATAATAAGAATTTTGAGTTTTTTTAAAAAAACTTAAGTTTTTTAATTTTTTCTCATATATATATATACATATATAGCTTGTTAGCATATGTACATCATTGGTAGTAGCTGAGTGCTGCAAGGTTTCTTTCTAGTATATTGACCCAGCATCCCTGCTGGCACCAGTTCACATTGTCTGTGAGTGCTCTCTTAAGTATATAATGAGTTACCTCTTAACACCCTGTATATTCTCCCATCATTAGGGACATAACCTATCCACAGGGCCATACCTGGAAAGGTGCATTCCCTGGGGGCACAGATCAGAATAAGACATCACCTATTGAGATATATGTGGTATATACATCTCTAAAGGTAATTACCTTAACATCTAGAACCAGATAATGACATATACCCTGCATTTACTATGAAGCAATGTATTAACAGAAAACCACCACCACCAGAGAACAACAAAAGCACCGACTAGCCAATACAGGACCTGTGAGTTCCCTAGGTGCAATATATCCCTATATATAAGATTAGACAGGTAACATTTATATCCATCATTACACTGTTTATATATCACTAATAAATAAAATCTTCATTTCTCCAACCACATATAGTTTCTCATTAACCACTTATAACCTCATTCCCTCTTCCATCTGGATTATTTATGGAATAACCTCTGTAGTATACACTCTAAACCTTATAAACTACATGACAGATCTATGTAACTCATTGAGTGTTGAACACACACAAAACTAAAACTATATGTAAATTCTTGTAGATTTTTGTAAATATTGTACATTCACTGCACTATTTTCGTTTTTCACAGCGATATTTTGATAAAGACCACGGGACGTGGTCGAAACGTCAAGTCCTATCGCAAAAAATGTCTATATGCACCATAAATAAATACACAACTTCACTTTGAAAATTTTGGAGTGTGCAGTGTTCCTTAGAACTTTATTGATATCGGGACCCAAGGGCCCCCCTACACCAGCACCTCTACTACGTCCAAAAGGTGTGCACGCCAATCACTATTACTACTGAACCAGTAGTGATTGTCGGCCAAGATGTTCTGAACGCGAGGGTCACGAGCCAGGCAGCTTACCATAAAGTCATCCATGTGCGCCAGACTCTTAACAGCCATCACTTCAGTATCCTGACCAACACGATGACTGAACATGCTGTCCTCCTCCTCCTCCTCATCTCCCCTGTCCTCTGGCCAGCCATGCTGAATCGAGGGTATGACTGGTGTGCATGTCATATCCTCAATTTGGCCAGAGAGTTGCTCCATGTCTTCATCCTCCTCCTCCTCGTCATAGTCCTCCACTGCACGTTGTGATGAGATGAGGCTGGGCTGTGTGTTATCACTCACACCCACTACTGTTTCTTGCTCCAAGTCATCACGCTCCGCCTGCAATGCATCCTCTTTGTTTTTCAGCAGAGACCGTTTTAGAAGGCAGAGTAGTGGTATGGTGACGCTAATAATGGCGTCATCGCCACTCACCATCTTGGTGGAGTCCTCAAAGTTTTGGAGGACGGTACATAGGTCGGACATCCATCTCCACTCCTCAGGTGTTATGTGTGGAGTTTGACCCATTTCCCGACGGCTTAGGTGATGCAGGTAGTCAACAACTGCCCTCTTCTGCTCACATATCCTGACCAACATGTGCAGAGTTGAATTCCAACGCGTGGGGACATCACACACCAGTCTGTGGGCCGGAAGACGCAAACGGCGCTGAAAGCAGCAGGTGACTTGCGAAAATGTGCAGGCAGACGGTGAACTTTTACCAGCAGTTCAGACAGCTCTGGGTATGATTTTAGAAACCTCTGAACCACCAGGTTGAGCACATGGGCCACGCATGGAACATGCGTCAGCTGGCCTCGCCTCAAAGCTGCCACCAGGTTCCGGCCATTGTCACGACCTTTCCTGGCTTTAGGTTCAGAGGTGTGAGCCAGTGATCTGCCTGCTGTTTCAGAGCTGTCCACACCTCTTTTGCATTGTGGGGTTTGTCACCTATGCAGACTAGCTTCAGCACAGCCTGTTGCCGCTTCGCAGAGGCAGTGCTGCAGTGCTTCCAGCTTGGGACTGGTGTGGATGGTACAGTGGATGAGGATGCGCAGGAGGAGGAGGCTGAGGAGCATGACATTCTGGAGCTGTAGAGTGTCGGTGAAACCCTGACAGAGGTAGGGCCTGCTATCCTTGGTGTGGGAAGGACGTGTTCCGTCCCTCGCTCAGACTGGGTCCCAGCCTCCACAATATTAACCCAGTGTGCCGTCAAGGAGATGTAGCGGCCTTGCCCACAAGCACTTGTCCACGTTTCTGTGGTTAGGTGGACTTTGGCTGAAACAGCGTTGTTCAGGGCACGTGTGATGCTTTGGGACACGTGGTTATGCAAGTGGGGGACGGCACATCTGGAGAAATAGTGGCGCTGGGGACCGAGTAACGTGGGACAGCAGCCGCCATCAGGTCGCGGAATGCTTCCGTCTCCACCAGCCGGAAAGGCAACATTTCTAGCGCTATGAGTCGCGAAATACACGGTGTATAAGAAAGACATAGCTGAACTAGAGCGGGTCCAGAGAAGAGCGACAAAAGTTATTAGAGGACTAAGGGTCTGCAATACCAAGACAGGTTATTAAACTTGGGGTTATTTAGCTTGGAAAACCGAAGGCTTAGGGTGATCTTATAATAATGTATAAATATATGAGGGGCAGTACAGAGACCTTTCTAATGATCTCTTTACTCTTAGGCCTGAGACTGGGACAAGGGGCATCCTCTACGTCTGGAGGGAAGAAGGTTTAATCATAATCACAGACGCGGATTCTTTACTGTAAGAGCAGTGAGACTATGGAACTCTCTGCCACATGATGTTGTAATGAGTGAGTCACTACTAACATTTAAGAAGGGCCTGGATGCCTTTCTTGAAAACTATAATATTACCAGTTATATATACTAGATTCTTTGATAAGGCGTTGATCCAGGGAATTAGTCTGATTGCCGTATTTGGAGTCAGGAAGGAATTTTTTCCCCCAATGTGGAGATTAGTGTTGCCACATGGGTTTTTTTTGCCTTCCTCTGGATCAACATGTTAGGCTATGGGTTGAACTAGATGGACTTAAAGTCTTCCTTCAACCTTAAAAACTATGTTACTATGTTACTATGACTGTGGCATGTGGGGCGTTGGCAGCGTATTTACGCCTGCGTTCAAATGTTTGCTGAATGGATAATTGAACGCTGCGCTGGGACAAGGACGTGCTTGATGGTGGTGTTATTTGTGCGTGCGCAACTTCAGGTGCAGGGCCGGAGGCTTGTTCGCGGCCAGCATGGACAGGGGATCGGCTCGCACACACAACACGCGAAGATGTAACAGTGACATCAGCAAGCACCACTCCTCGACTCTGTTGTACTTCCCACAAAGTCGGGTGCTTGGCTGACATGTGCCTGATCATGCTGGTGGTGGTCAGGCTGCTAGTTTTCGTACCCCTGCTGATGCTGGCATGGCAGGTGTTGCAAATGGCCTTTTTTGAGTCATCTGGAGCCAACTTAAAAAAACTGCCAGACTCGGGAAGACCTAACATTTGCACAGGCACCTTGAGTCGTGTTGTTGTTCCGGGGAACGGTTGCCTGCCTTCTGCCTGCAGATACGACCCTGCTTCGTACTGCCTGTTGGGATGCTACGCCTCCCTCCCCCTGTGCACTGCTGTCCTTGCTCTGCATATTCCTCCTGCCAGTTTGGGTCAGCTACTGGATCATCCACCACGTCGTCTTTCTCTTCCGCACCCTCATCCTCCTCCTGACTTCCTGGCAATTGTGTCTCATCATCGTCCACACCTTGTTGAGACACCTTGCCAACGTTCCGTTCGTGAGAACGTGGCTGCTCAAATATTTGGGCATCTGTACATACCATCTCCTCATCACCCACTTCAACAGGAGCTGGCGAGAGGCCAGATTGTGCGAATGGATACGTGAACAGCTCTTCCGAGTGTCCTAGTGTGGGATCAGTAATGTCCGTGGACGTGTACTCGGCCATGGTGGTAGGAAGGAGGATCAGGTTGGGTAATGTACGGTGCAGTATCACGGCTACTGACACTTGACCGTGTGGAAGACAGGGTGTTTGTGGAGGTGCCCATCTGACTTGAAGCATTATCCGCTATCCAAGTAACAACCTGTTGACACTGGTCTTGGTTCAAGAGCGGTGTACTGCTGCGGGCCCCAAGAATTTGGGACAAGACGTGCGAGCGAGTAGATGTGCCCCTTTGTTGTTGCGAAATTAGTGCTTGCACACGACCTCGGCCTCTGCCTGCACCACCATCACGTTCACTTCCTTGTTCCTTGCCAACGCCCTTGCCAACGCCCTTGCGCATTTTGCCTGTATACAGCGACAACAATCTGGTGACTGTTCAGGTCACAGGAGAGTAGGATTTTAGTCCCTAACCTGTATCAAGCTAGTAAGTACAACAGTCTGGTGACTGTTCAGGTCACAGGAGAGTAGGATTTAAGTCCCTAACCTGTATCAAGCTAGTAAGTACAACAGTCTGGTGATTGTTCAGGTCACAGGAAAGTTTGATTTTAGAACCAGCCTGTATCAAGCTAGTAAGTACAACAGTCTGGTGACGGTTCAGGTCACAGTAGAGTAGGATTTTAGTCCCTAACCTGTATCAAGCTAGTAAGTTCAACAGTCTGGTGACTGTTCAGGTCACAGGAAAAGTTTGATTATAGAACCTGCCTGTATCAAGCTAGTAAGTACAACAGTCTGGTGACTGTTCAGGTCACAGGAGAGTAGGATTTAAGTCCCTAACCTGTATCAAGCTAGTAAGTACAACAGTCTGGTGACTGTTCAGGTCACAGGAAAGTTTGATTTTAGAACCTGCCTGTATCAAGCTAGTAAGTACAACAGTCTGGTGACGGTTCAGGTCACAGTAGAGTAGGATTTTAGTCCCTAACCTGTATCAAGCTAGTAAGTACAACAGTCTGGTGACTGTTCAGGTCACAGAAAGTTTGATTTTAGAACCTGCCTGTATCAAGCTAGTAAGTACAACAGTCTGGTGACTGTTCAGGTCACAGGAGAGTAGTATTTTAGTCCCTAACTTGTATCAAGCTAGTAAGTACAACAGTCTGGTGACTGTTCAGGTCACAGGAGAGTAGGATTTAGGTCCCTAACCTGTATCAAGCTAGTAAGTACAACAGTCTGGTGACTGTTCAGGTCACAGGAGAGTAGGATTTAAGTCCCTAACCTGTATCAAGCTAGTAAGTACAACAGTCTGGTGACTGTTCAGGTCACAGGAGAGTAGGATTTAAGTCCCTAACCTGTATCAAGCTAATAAGTACAACAGTCTGGTGATTGTTCAGGTCACAGGAAAGTTTGATTTTAGAACCTACCTATATCAAGCTAGTAAGTACACAACAGTCTGGTGACTGTTCAGGTCATAGTAGAGTAGGATTTAAGTCCCTAAACTGTATCAAGCTAGTAAGTACAACAGTCTGGTGACTGTTCAGGTCACAGGAAAGTTTGATTTTAGAACCTGCCTGTATCAAGCTAGTAAGTACAACAGTCTGGTGACTGTTCAGGTCACAGTAAAGTTTAATTTTAGAACCTGCCTGTATCAAGCTAGTAAGTACAACAGTCTGGTGACTGTTCAGGTCACAGGAGAGTTTGATTTTAGAACCTGCCTGTATCAAGCTATAAGTACAACAGTCTGGTGACTGTTCAGGTCACAGGAGTGTAGGATTTTAGTCCCTAACCTGTATCAAGCTAGTCAGTACAACAGTCTGGTGACTGTTCAGGTCACAGGAGAGTAGGATTTTAGTCCCTAACCTGTATCAAGCTAGTAAGTACAACAGTCTGGTGACTGTTCAGGTCACAGGGGAGTAGGATTTAAGTCCCTAACCTGTATCAAGCTAGTAAGTACAACAGTCTGGTGACTGCTCACGTCACAGGAGAGTAACATTTAAGTCCCTAATCTGTATCAAGGTAGTAAGTACAACAGTCTGGTGACTGTTCAGGTCACAGGAGAGTAGGATTTTAGTCCCTAACCTGTATCAAGCTAGTAAAGTACAACAGTCTGGTGACTGTTCAGGTCACAGGAGTGTAGGATTTAGTCCCTAACCTGTTTCAAGCTAGTAAGTACAACAGTCTGGTGACTGTTATGGTCACAGAAAAGCTTGGATTCCGATCTGGATCACCCTGCCTATATCCTCTGTGAGGCACCGCCGGCATGATCCGCATGGCCGGGGTACATCACATGTAGGATCAGAGGATGATCCTGTGCACACTGGCCGGTTTTCCTGTGATGATAATACTGTGTGAACCAACCTGAACACAATGAGTTCATGAGCCTAATGAGCGGCAGTGAGAGTGAGAGGAGTCCATGAGGAATAGGATGTGATGAGTGAGTGCTGACAACCCGGAACACAGGGAGTTAACCTGAGCTGTGTGGAAGCTGATGATTAGCAGCTGAGGGGTGTGTCCATGTGGGAGTGGCTGGCACGATAAGAGCCGGCCACCTGAGTGATTGTGAGATTCATTCATTCTGGAGGCTGAGATTGATCCTGGAAGCTGAGAATGATTCAGATGGAAGCTGAGACCAGCCTGAGTGCAGAGCAGTCCAAGGCTCTGTGTGCATGACATGATGGGAGCATGCTAGCTCCATGCCGGTGCCGAGGTTCGTGGTCGTGTCCGCACCTAGAGGGGGAAGCCGTGGTTGACCCGTGGACGCTAGACCGGGCGTGGGGTGAAACACGCCCGGAAAGGAGCCTGTGGGGATGCCTGGTGGAACCTGTGACCCAGGTAGCGAGACCCGGATCCGTGCCCGGTAAGAAAGCAGTTCCCGAGCGATAGTGTGAACTGTGCACCTGGTGTGCGTAAATCATGTTAGGCGAGTATAGACCGCCCTTGGGACCGACTCAGTGGAGTCCGTTAAAGGTCCTGATGAACCGGAATGTATGTAGCCCGTGGAGGCAATTGTATGTAGTGTGCCAGGCGGGCATAGACCGCCTTTGGGTCCGAGTCAGAGTACTCAGTTAAGGGACCCGATGAACTATGTGTATGAGGGCGTAAGTAATGGCCCTGAATGAGAGATGATGACCGATGTAAGACCCATGTATAATCATGTGGAGAGACAGTGACCCAGCTGGTATGGATGATGTTGGAGGCGTTCCGTCCTTGGGACGAGAGGGAGGCTTGCCCTGCTGCTTGCAGAGGGTACCCGTCCCTCAACCACGACCTCTAATGGGGTGAGTGTGCCTGTGGTGCCAGAGACAGGGGTAAGAGGGCTCCAGTAGGTAACTGATGTAGAGGTTCCCGTCTCCTATGGTTTTGCCAATCCCTGTAATGGGCCATGGAGGGGCCACAGTCCATGGATGTGGGCTGTGAGCAGGTGTGTGATCCATGGACGTTTGAATGATGGATCACATACGGTATGTAAGGACCCGGTCAGGCAGGATTCCTGACTACGGGTGAGTGTTGAGTCATCATGCTGGGGGACTAAAGCCAGGCGGCAGGTACCGCCATTGGGACCCACAGGGCCCGTTGAGGCGTATGTAACGAAGGTCAGAAGCAGGGGTTAGAAGGGCTCCCGTACTGGGTAACGCGTGGTTAGGCCGGAGGCCGCAGCCACGGGTTACTAGGGTTTGCCAATCCCTGTTATGAACCCGGAAGGGTCATCATCGAAGTATATCAAATGTATTTATTATAAAGGTACTGTAAGATGTGTAAGTAGGCCGGAGGCCGTAGCCACCACGGGAGCTGTTAGTAGAGCTCCAATGGGGACAGAGATGGTTACAGGTCCTGGGTTACTATAAAACGTTATGTGCAATATAAGTGTTATGTGATGTTAAATGTAAATGTATGGTGTATTTATGTAAAGTGTTGTTAATCAATGTGATATGTGTCAAACATGCTACCCGGGTTATGTGATTAATATGTGAAAATAAACGGGTAGACATTGGTTAACCTTATAAACACGTGTTCTTGTCGTTTTGCAAGCGGGTTCCCCGGTTGCTACCTCACATATGGTGGAGAATGCGGGCAAGGTTGCCCGGTGAGGAATGCACCCCAGTTACAAAGGGGGTTGGTACAGCCGAGGGCTGTGGTGCCGGAGCACCTTATATGGACAATTCTGTTGATGCACTTTATATGGACTTGGTTGCTATGGGCAACCGCACGACGCACCCTAGCCTCTTGCCGGTGACCTGGCGAGGTCACGAAGACGTCGTACTCAAAGTATCGGGCGGCCCTAGGGGTCCCGAAGTCAAAGTCGGCGTGATCAAGGTTCCGGTGGCCCGAGGGGTCACGAAGTTGCCAAGACAGCGCCACATCCGGATTCTATGAACTGTGTTTGCCCCTGCTGGTTTAAGCAAGGAGGGGGGAGGTTGGACAGGAGTCACAGGTATACAAACCGGGAGCGGTGCCACAAGGTGTTGTGTGGTGGCCCGGCTCCTATGGCAGTGTGTTCATCCCCCACTGGTCTGAACAAGGAGGGGGGAGGTTAGGACACGGTTTACCGGTGTCCTAGGTGTACAAGCCGGCAGTGTGTGTGACCCTTATTCACAAGCCAGGAGCGACGCTGTCACACCGACTTGTCAGGGCCGTGTGTTTAGCCCCTACCCACGGGTGTAAACAAGGAGGGGGGTATGTGAGGCACCGCCGGCATGATCCGCATGGCCGGGGTACATCACATGTAGGATCAGAGGATGATCCTGTGCACACTGGCCGGTTTTCCTGTGATGATAATACTGTGTGAACCAACCTGAACACAATGAGTTCATGAGCCTAATGAGCGGCAGTGAGAGTGAGAGGAGTCCATGAGGAATAGGATGTGATGAGTGAGTGCTGACAACCCGGAACACAGGGAGTTAACCTGAGCTGTGTGGAAGCTGATGATTAGCAGCTGAGGGGGTGTGTGTCCATGTGGGAGTGGCTGGCACGATAAGAGCCGGCCACCTGAGTGATTGTGAGATTCATTCATTCTGGAGGCTGAGATTGATCCTGGAAGCTGAGAATGATTCAGATGGAAGCTGAGACCAGCCTGAGTGCAGAGCAGTCCAAGGCTCTGTGTGCATGACATGATGGGAGCATGCTAGCTCCATGCCGGTGCCGAGGTTCGTGGTCGTGTCCGCACCTAGAGGGGGAAGCCGTGGTTGACCCGTGGACGCTAGACCGGGCGTGGGGTGAAACACGCCCGGGAAAGGAGCCTGTGGGGATGCCTGGTGGAACCTGTGACCCAGGTAGCGAGACCCGGATCCGTGCCCGGTAAGAAAGCAGTTCCCGAGCGATAGTGTGAACTGTGCACCTGGTGTGCGTAAATCATGTTAGGCGAGTATAGACCGCCCTTGGGACCGACTCAGTGGAGTCCGTTAAAGGTCCTGATGAACCGGAATGTATGTAGCCCGTGGAGGCAATTGTATGTAGTGTGCCAGGCGGGCATAGACCGCCTTTGGGTCCGAGTCAGAGTACTCAGTTAAGGGACCCGATGAACTATGTGTATGAGGGCGTAAGTAATGGCCCTGAATGAGAGATGATGACCGATGTAAGACCCATGTATAATCATGTGGAGAGACAGTGACCCAGCTGGTATGGATGATGTTGGAGGCGTTCCGTCCTTGGGACGAGAGGGAGGCTTGCCCTGCTGCTTGCAGAGGGTACCCGTCCCTCAACCACGACCTCTAATGGGTGAGTGTGCCTGTGGTGCCAGAGACAGGGGTAAGAGGGCTCCAGTAGGTAACGGATGTAGAGGTTCCCGTCTCCTATGGTTTGCCAATCCCTGTAATAGGCCATGGAGGGGCCACAGTCCATGGATGTGGGCTGTGAGCAGGTGTGTGATCCATGGACGTTTGAATGATGGATCACATACGGTATGTAAGGACCCGGTCAGGCAGGATTCCTGACTACGGGTGAGTGTTGAGTCATCATGCTGGGGGACTAAAGCCAGGCGGCAGGTACCGCCATTGGGACCCACAGGGCCCGTTGAGGCGTATGTAACGAAGGTCAGAAGCAGGGGTTAGAAGGGCTCCCGTACTGGGTAACGCGTGGTTAGGCCGGAGGCCGCAGCCACGGGTTACTAGGGTTTGCCAATCCCTGTTATGAACCCGGAAGGGTCATCATCGAAGTATATCAAATGTATTTATTATAAAGGTACTGTAAGATGTGTAAGTAGGCCGGAGGCCGTAGCCACCACGGGAGCTGTTAGTAGAGCTCCAATGGGACAGAGATGGTTACAGGTCCCGGGTTACTATAAAACGTTATGTGCAATATAAGTGTTATGTGATGTTAAATGTAAATGTATGGTGTATTTATGTAAAGTGTTGTTAATCAATGTGATATGTGTCAAACATGCTACCCGGGTTATGTGATTAATATGTGAAAATAAACGGGTAGACATTGGTTAACCTTATAAACACGTGTTCTTGTCGTTTTGCAAGCGGGTTCCCCGGTTGCTACCTCACACCTCCTAGATTAGTCCTGAGAAGGACTGTTGTGGTCAGCAGCAGTTTGCAGCCCTGCTCCGGATCTACCTATGAGGGCCGCAAATCTGTCCCTAAGTAGCAGCAGACACTCTCCCTACACTCACTGTCTGGATGGCTGTGTGCAGAGCACAGCGCGGCCGGGTCTTATAAAGGTTCGGTCACGCTGTGCAGGCCTGCCAATCACTGCAATGCCACAACTAACAGGGCTGTGGCATTGCAGTGGTCTGCCAGCCAATCCCTGCATGTGGGCTGGCTCTCTAAAGATCGCCAACATGCAGGGATGAGGACCACGAGCACAGCACGAGTATCGCGAGATTACTCGGTGCTCGCCGAGTAGCCCGAGTACAGTGATACTCGTATGTGTACCGAGTAGTGGCGAGCATGCTCGCTCATCACTACTATTTATATAATAATACACATATTTGTGTATAGCCCCGTTTAGAAATTTGTAATGCCTCAAAATATGAAAACAATTAATTTATCGCTAAACTGCATAACAAAACAGAAGTGAAAACACTAAAATAATTTTTTTCTTGTCGGCACAACATTGCAATAAAATTCAATCACAAGCCATAAAACATTGTTTCTACCCAAAAATGATATCATTAAAAACATCAGCTCCATATGCAAAAAATAATCCATCACACAACCTTAGATCCTGAAATATGCGTAAGGGTTCTGCAAAAAAGAAAGGGAAGAAGCAACATGCAAAAAGCCGAGATGATCACCAAACTAGATTAAGCGGTTCATTAGTGGAAGACCACTAGTGTGCAAACCAGATCATAAAAGTGCAGGAGCACAAGTAGATCAATAGATCCAAATGTAATAGGCAGGATGTCAAAGCAGAACAATAGTAGGAGGCAGATTGCAGAGGACAATAAATCACATAGATGCCCAAGAAAAACCCCAAAGAGGGAGTAATAGAATAGGTAGGTGTGAGCCTGGCTGCGGCTAGGGGGCCTGCGTGGAGAAAATCTGCGCACTATATCAGTACACTATATCAGTTTTGTGGTGACATGCCCACCACGGCAGTGGGGCACTCGGAACCGGGCCTGTCAGTTCTGTAAGTTGAAGTCACATTGGCAGGGCCCATCTCTGTGACTTTCGCGGTGTCATCAAATGGGGGATATTTACAGGGGATGAGTCATGACACCACCTGTGGTAATCGCCAGTGTATTGCCAACGCTGCGGGATGGGACTGCTGGGGCTGATGGTAACGCAGCTCAGATGGTTCTGCTCCCCACAGGTGGAGCGTGGCCCCAGGGATAGGATGTAAGTCAATAGAATAGTTGCAGGTGTAGGTGCAGGGGCGACGGGGAGAGCACATGGATTAACCAGAGGACACCTGGGTTTGCAAGTTCAAAACCTTTTACTTGGTGATCAGTCAAGTACAACCCAGCCAGGTGCTGTGTTCTCCTAGGATGCAGCTTGGCCAGCTCTTAGTTGATTCGGGACCGCTTCACCAAGGCACACCTTTGTATGACTTTCCTGGTCATCTTTCCACTAATGGCTACCACTTCTCCTGCCCTGCGCCTTCGTACTCAGTGTCCAAGCCAGGTGCACCGGTTTCTGTTGGGCGACGGTCTTCACATCCCCTGACCCTGTATGGCCACCTTAATGGCAAGTAAGTACGGTGTTGGCAACCGTCCGTGCAGGTCCAGTCGCCTCCAGTTCACTAACTGAGTCCTGAAGTTCTCCACTAGGTTGGGGACCGGTACCCCACCGCGACCTGTCCCTCCACTCTCCATGGATTCGGGTAAAACATGTGGTCTCCTCCCATGCATGTGTCCCCTGGGACCCTTCTGTGACTCTTGACCTGGAGTGAGCTTCTCGGTAGCTCTTCTCCCCAGGTCATCTCTTGACTGACTCCTCCATCTTCCTTCTTCCTTCCTTTTTGTACCTACCCCCTCTGCCTTTCCCCTCCTCCAGCTAGTAGATGGGGTCTGCCCATCATGGGGTCTCTTCCACCCAGCATCCCTGGCCTCGAGTTAGGATGGTGCTGTGTGCAAGCGTGTGTCTTGCCTCACAGGCCCCCCTCCCCTGAGAGTGGTAGCACCACACCTGTGGAGTAGGTGTAGTACTAATGTAGCGACCACTCCTGCTCCCCTGCCACCATCCTGCCCTGCTGGCTCCATCCTGCCCTGCTGGCTCCATCCTGCCCTGCTGGCTCCATCCTGCCCTGCTGGCTCCATCCTGCCCTGCTGGCTCCATCCTGCCCTGCTCGCTCCATCCTGCACTCCCCCGCCGGCTCCATCCTGCCCCCCGGCTCCATCCTGCCCCACCTGCCACCATCCTGCCCCGCCAGCTCCATCCTGCCCCGCTTGCCACCATCCTGCTTCCCTGCCACAATCCTGCCCCGCAGGCTCCATACTGCCTTGCTCGCTCCATCCTGCGCCCCTGCTCGCTCCCTCCAGCCCCCCCGCCAGCTCCATCCTGCCCCGCCGACTCCATCCTGCCCCGCTCACCTCCATCCTGCCCCCCCTGCCACCTCTCCACCCCACCAGCTCCATCCTGCCCCGCCAGCTCCATCCTGCCCCGCCAGCTCCATCCTGCCCCTTCCCCGCCTCCATCCTGCCCCTTCCCCGCCACCATCCTGCCCCACCAGCTCCATCCTGCCCCGCTTGCTCCATCCTGCCCCGCTTGCTCCATCCTGCCCTGCCAGCTCCATCCTGCCCTGCCAGCTCCATCCTGCCCTGCCAGCTCCATCCTGCCCCGCCAGCTCCATCCTGCCCCCTGCCACCATCCTGCCCTTGCCACCATCCTACCCTCGCTGGCTCCATCCTGCCCCGCCGGCTCCATCCTGCCCCCGCCGGCTCCATCCTTCCCCGCCAGCTCCATCCTGCCCCGCCAGCTCCATCCTGCCCCCTGCCACCATCCTGCCCTTGCCACCATCCTACCCCCGCTGGTTCCATCCTGCCCCCACCGGCTCCATCCTGCCCCACCGGCTCCATCCTGCTCCCCGCCATTATTCTGCTCCCCTGCCACCATCCTGCCCCGCTCGCTCCATCCTGCCCCCCACCACCATCCTTCCCCCCACCACCATCCTGCCCACCGCCACCATCCTACCCACCCCCCATCCTGCCCCCCCGCCCACCACCATCCTGCCCCCCTGCCACAATTCTGCCCCGCTCGCTCCATTCTGCCCTGCTCGCCACCATCCTGCCCTGGTCACCACCATCCTGCCCCGCTTGATTCATGCTGCCCCCCGCCACCATCCTGCCCCACTGCCACCATCCTGCCCCCTGCCACCATCCTGCCCCGCTCACTCCATTCTGCCCCGCTCGCCACCATCCTGCCCTCCTCCCATCCTGCCCCCCCACCACCATCCTGCCCCGCTTACTTCATCCTGCCCCGCTCACCACCATCCTGACCTCCCCCCATCCTGCCCCCCCGCCACCATCCTGCCCCCCCGCCACCATCCTGCTCGTCCGGCTCCATCCTACCCCACTCACTCCATCCTGCCCAGCTCGCTCCATCCTGCCCTGCTCCCACCTTCCTGCCCTGGCGGCTCCATCCTACCCCGCTCACTCCATCCTGCCCAGCTCGCTCCATCCTGCCCTGCTCCCACCATCCTGCCCCGCCGGCTCCATCCTGCCCCGCCCGCCACCATCCTGCTTCCCCCGCCACTATCCTGCTCCCCCCCGCCACCATCCTGCTCCCCCCGCCACCTTCCTGGCCCGCTCACTTCATCCTGCCCCGCTCGCTCCATCCTACCCCGCTTGCTCTATTCTGCCCCCTGCCACCATCCTGCCCCGCTCACTCCATTCTTCTCCCACGTCACCATCCTGCCCCGCTCCCTCCATCCTGCCCCCCGCCACCATCCTGCCCCCCTGCCACTTTCCTGCCCTGCTCACCACCATCCTGCCCTCCTCCCATCCTGCCCCCCCCGCCACCATCCTGCTCCTCCGGCTCCATCCTGCTCCTCAGGCTCCATCCTGCCCTGCTCCCACCATCCTGCACCGCCGACTCCATCCTGCTCCGCCGGGTCCATCCTGCCCCGCTTGCTCTATCCTGCCCCACTCACCACCATCCTGCCCGCTCGCTCCATCCTGCCCCCCCACCACCATCCTGTCCCGCTCACCACCATCCTGCCCCGCTCGCCACCATCCTTCCCCGCTCGCCACTATCCTGCCCCCCCCACTCGCCACCATCCTTCCCCGCCGGCTTCATCCTGCCCCCCCACCACCATCCTACCCTGCTCGCTCCATCCGGCCCGGCTCCCACCATCCTGCCCCCTGCCACTATCCCCCCCGCTCACTCCATCCTGCCCCGCTCGCACCATACTGCCCCGCTCGCACCATCCAGTCCCCCCGCCACCATCCTGCCCCCCAAGCCACCATCCCGCCTCGCTCGCACCATCCAGTATCCCTGCCACCATTCTCCCCTGCTCGCTCCATCCTGCCCCGCTTGCTCCATCCTGCCCCCCCGCCACCAACCTGCCCCCCGCCACCATACTGGCCTGCTCGCTCCATCCTGCCCCACTCGCCACCATCCTGCCCTTCCCCCATCATGCATCCCCCACCACCATCCTGCTCCTCCGGCTCCATCCTGCTCCTCCGACTCCATCCTGCCTCGCTCGCTCTCTCCTGCCCCGCCGGCTCCCTCCTGCCCGCCGGTTCCCCTCCCCTGCCGGCTCCATCCTGCCCCGCTCGCCACCATCCTGCCCCGCTCGCCACCATCCTGCTGCTCCACCACCATCCTGCCCCCTCGCTCCATCCTGCCCCGCTTGCCACTATCCTACCCTCCCCCCCATCCTGCCCCTTTCCCCGCAACCATCCTTCTTCTCCGGCTCCATCCTGCCCCGCTTGCACCATTCAGCCCCGCCGGCTCCATTCTGCCCCACTGGCTCCATCCTGCCCCGCCGGCTCCATCCTGCCCTGCTCGCTCCATCCTGCCCCGCTTGTTCCATCCTGCCCCGCTCAGGAATCTTAGCAGGATTAAGTTCTCTGACCCTCTGACCTTCTATGACAATAACATTACCCACATTAACACTACCAGGCATCTAGAAGACTTGTAGGAACAATGAGTGGCCCATCACAATGTAGAAAACAAAATACAAATATTGTCTGGCTACATAAGAAACCATCCTATGTTATACATTAAAACAGTCCATGTCGTCACAGGGACAGTGCATTAGCTACCTCATTTTCCACTCCTGGCACATGCTTCGCCATGACGCAAATGTTGAATTCTAAACAGCGCAGCACCAGATGCCTCAATAACTCCACTACCATGGGTGATTTTGCAGAAAGAGTATTAATTGAATGAACCACTGCCATATTTTCACAATGCAAGCAAACCTTCTTGCCCGCAAATTCTGAACCCCACAACTCAACCACCACCACGATCAGGAAGAGATCCAGCAAAGCAAAATTCTTAACCAACCCCTTCTCTATCCATAGCTGTGACCACTCACCCTCACACCAATGAATCTGAAAAATTGCTCCAAAGCCTGCAGGTATTGCTGCATCCGTAAACCGCTCCAGCTGTTTATTGGACATTACCTTACTCATCCATAACATCCTCCCATTGTACCTATCTAAAAAGGAGTCCAAAACAACCAAGTCCCCTTTTATCACTTTAGTCACCCTGACAAAGTGATTCGGAGATGTGACACCTGCAGCTGCACTCGCCAAACTCTTATTAAATATCCGCCCCATCGGAATAATGTGACACGCAAAATTCAACTTTCCCAAGACTGTAAATCCCTCAATCTCACCTTCTTAGCAGAAAACAATGCTCGGACTGACACCTTCAGATCAAGCAACTTCCCTTCTGGCAGCCGACACTCCACGGCCACCGTATCAATTTTAATGCCCAAAAAACATAAAACCATCGCTGGCCCTTCCGTTTTCTCCTTTGCCAATGGAATACCAAAACTAAGTGCTACTAAGTTCACTCCAAGGTGAACAGCAACAACGAACAAACCGAGGATCCCGCCGGCCCAACACATAAGAAGTCATCCAAATAGTGAATACCGAGTGGACCCCTGCAACATCTTGAACTGCCCATTCCACAAAGGACCTAAATGCTTCAAAATACCCACATGAAATAGAACAACCTCTATGTTGTTGATCCACAGTCAATGATCCACATAAAATTCCCTCTCCCACATACACCCCAACAAATGAAAACTATCCTGATGAACCAAAAGGAAGCAAAAAGCTGCTTCTATGTCCGATTTTGCCATCAACAACCCCTGTCCTGCAACTCACACCAAATCCAAAGCCCTTTCAAATAAAAGCTAACAAACCATAGACAGATCAGGTGAGATCCCATCATTAACCGACAAGCCGGCCAGGTAGGATAAATGATGTATGAGCCTGAATTTATTCGTATTTTTCTTGGGTACCACGCCCAATGGTGAAATCCTACAATTAGGGAATGGAGAGCCATCCTGCCTAACGCCAGCCTCTTGAATAGCCTTTCTTTCACGAACTCCGGATGCTCCCTAGCGGACCTCAAGTTACCTGGGCGAAAAACAGGGGCAACAGGATCAAACTGGATCCTAAAGCCTTCAACAAAACCTCATTTCAACAACTCCACCGCCTGCACATTCAGGTACCTATTTAAATAGGGTAGCATCGCCTCTACCTTCACTGGCGTCATCCTTCTTCCCAGCACCCTCACCTGCCTTCCCCTTTACTTTTCTAAACCACTTAGCCAAAGAGTGGGTACCTCCACAGCCGGAGCACTCGTGCTTAAATTGGCATGAAGCCCCGAATTTGCAGTGCCTCTCTTTAAACTGCCAACATGCACCCTTCCTTTGTCTCGACCAGGACCCACTGCTTGCACCCGGGCTCTCGTCACCCTCACGAAAGGGTTGAGCCGGAGCCATCATGATCATATCCTTGTGGTCCCACCTAAGTCCAGACCACAGAGCTTTCCGTTGATGGAACTGCTCATCATACCTTAACCACCCTAAGCCTCCATACACTTTATACGCCTCCCCAATTGAATCCATATAACCAAAAACAGCCGAGAAATGCTCCGGCTCCTTCTCCCCGATGACACTAGCCAAAATGGCAAAGGCTTGTAGTCAATTAGTAAAGGCCCTGGGGATCAACCTGTATCTCCTCTTCTCCTTATCCTCCTCCTCCTTTTTGAAGTCTCTCGGTTTAATTTTATCAAAATTAAACTCTACTAGTGGAAGCAGGGAAAATATTTCCACACATTCCTCTTTCCAGATTTTTTCCCTCACCTCCTTCTTCAAATGTGCCCCAAGTGGACTCTTGAAGCACACATACACTTCGCCCTGCTCCCTGTCATCCAAACGAACTAACTCTTCTTCCTTTTCCTTTTCCCCATCTGTTGCCTCGTCCAATGCAGCCACAACCCCAGCCTTCTGTGCCACTTTCACCGCAGCCGCAACCCCAGCTGCCAGTGACCCATCCTCCTGTACCGCTACAACCAGCTGTCCATCCCCAGTAGTGCCCACCCATTCTCCCACCGTAGCCTCTGGCCCGAACGCTGCTGGATACTCTGCTACCAACCCGCGCAATACACCTAACAACTGGCACCAAAACTCTGACCCAGGTAACATGACCAATTGCCCGCTCGGACCCTTAACCTGATAAGTTGGCCCTGCAACTGCCTCCTTGCCCCCACAACCCACAACATTATGCACAATCATTGATCTCTCACCAGGCTGCCTCTGAGACAGTCCCGGAACAGCTGTGCTCTGATAGTTATGTGGATGCTCTTCTTCTCATGATGTTTCCAACAGTTGTCCCTCCTCACCGGAATCCGTAGTGCTGCTTGCAGCCTCAGGGGGGACCAGCAGAGGTACAGCCAGCTCCTGGTGGCCGTCAACCCCCGCGGTCACTACACCCTGACTTGTAAGCTGTGTCCTGCTGGTTTGCTTCCTTTTTTTCCGCGGCAGCGCCCTGCCGCCACTAGACCCCGTTGGAACCTCAGATATCCTCACTGGTCCCCCTCGCTTCCAACTGCAGGAAGGCTGCACCATCTCCGCTGCCTGCCAGGTCCGCCCCCAGCATGATTCACGCTGGAGGGAACTATCACCATGGATCTCACTCTGTGCCCCTGCCGACTGCAGAACCCACAATCCTTTCCTTCTAGGCTGCTATCCTCTATCCATCCGGTGGTCCCTACGGTGGATCATGCCATGAGCCGCTCCCCTGCTGCCTGCAGGGAGTCTCTGCTGCACTTCTCCTCTAGCTGGGCTCATCCCCCGGACCGCATATCACCGAGGGCTGCCTTAGATCTAGTCTGGGGCTTCGCATGCTGCGGAGCGGAAGTAGGCTTCCATGTAGCTCCACCCACTTCTGGTTAGCAAGCTCTCCGGCGTGAATACCTCCCGGTGACTGAAGACATCGGGTGGCTTCACCATTGCGGAGGGTCACCAAGGGGGCTCCTGGATCTTCTCCTACCCCCCTCAGGGGAGTAGCACTCTGGCAGCAGTGGCTGCCGAGCGCGCAAATCAGGCCAGCTGCTCCTGGAGTTCTTCAACTCCCATGACCTCCGAGGCCCCACGCACCATGTCAAGGAGTGCAGCAAGGTCAGCCATCACACTGGTAGGAGCTGCAGTCCACAACTCCAAGGATCTGGCACCATCCAGCAAAGAGGAGGTACCCAAATCCTGCTCCCCTCTATATCCCCTCTAATCAGCTAGGAACCTGATCTTCCCCCAATCACCACTGTCTCCTTTTCCACCAATTCCCTAACCCCACCAAATGCTCTCCTACATTCATGACCCTTAACCTTTTCAGACCCCAGTCCCCTCCAGATCGTCATGGGCTTTATCACCCTTATAGGGCTCTCTGGCCCTTCTTATCAGACATTGATTAGTTGTGGACGTGTTTTGACATAGTTTTCATTTATGTGGCATTTTCATGTGACATTACAAACTGTTTATTGCTTTATCATACCACATATCACTCTGTATGACATGTATATAAGATACTTGTGCGGGGCTTGTTGTACATGCTTGTAAACTTTTAACTGTTTTTAATAGTTTGCTGTGTTGGTTGAAAGTTAATAAATAATTTTTTGTACTATTTTGGTGATTATCCAGTAACAAATTGTGAAAGAAAAAAGGGAAGAAGCAACATTCTTAAATGCTGCTTTTTCCCTTTTTTCTCTCACAATTTGTTACTTCATACATGGGATTGATCCCTTTATCAATAATTTGTGGTGCCCTTAAGGTTACTTTACACGCCGCCACTGTGCCTAGCAACAGGTATCCACCGCACATGCACGTTTTTGACGGTGGATACCGATCGCTGATGCCGCATGTACACGCTGCCATTGCGTTGTCAACTGAAGGCATCGTGCTGCCCCGGAAGTGCCGACAGATCCTGCGGATAACTTCCTGTTGCATACCTTCCCCGCTACACACGCTGCCATCCACAAAGTAATATGGGCGTACATCTTTCGCGCCGCAATTACATAGGCGTGACAGAGTTGTGTATTCCGTGACGCTAATACGCTGATTGGACAATGCAATAGCGTCATGATTGGCCAGCCTGCGCAGGAAGGCTGGCTAATACATGACGCCATTGCAATTGTGTAGTGTGAATGGACAGCTCTTTAATTATGGCGCCCTGAGAAGGGACAGCCAATCGTCACACAGTAGCCCCCACCAATGATCGCTGATGGGGCGCGGTATCCATGAGGCTGTGCCACACCCCTGGGAATTCAGTAGGCGACGCAAATTTCATCCCTGTGCGCCATTTAGACGCCACTACCATGGCAATTGTGCCTTTGTGTTGACTTGATGGGAGTGATGGTGTACCACGGTCCGCGCTGCTCTGGGTTCAAAATAACTCACCAAAGAGCCAAACAACTTTTCATCCTCTTTATTCCTCCTTATCCTACACGTTTCAGCGCCACACCCGGCGCCTTCCTCAGGAATGTCGGGTGTGGCGCTGAAACGCGTAGGAGAAGGAGGAATAAAGAGGATGAAAAGTTGTTTGGCTCTTTGGTGAGTTATTTTGAACCCAGAGCAGCGCGGACCGTGGTACACCATCACTCCCATCATTTCTCTTGGAACATACCACTATCCAGTGGTAGGTGGTGGTCCTGCAGCAGCTTGGAACATTGATTCCTAAACGCCTTCAAACCAGTTGTGGGGATCACAACTGGACCAGGTGAGTGGCTCCACAGCACCACCATATTACACTAGTGTCACTAGTGATAGGGTACTATTGCGCCTCTTGTCCCCCTCCCTTTTATATTTTGTGTTGACTTGGGTTTTTGAGCACGTCTCAGCAACAGGTATTCGAATCAACAGCGGGTAACGCGATCAACTTACCAATTTACACGCAGCCATTTCGTAGCAATTTCATGGCAACAAACACAAAAATCTCCAATGCCGGCCAGTTGCTGTCGCCAAGTGGCAGCGATTAAAGGTACCCTTAGAGCTTTCTACTTATACAGATGTAGCGACCGGTGGTAAGGCCGCGGGTGTGTGTGTATGTCTTGCTTCAACAGAATCTCCATACTCAGATTTAACCGGTCGTAACATCTCTTTACTGTCAAACATATCTATAACACAGTCAACTGACCTAGCTGCACACATGTATATGGTGGAGTTCCTAGATCTTCACTTTATCCGGGTGCGCAGCAAGAAGAAGACAAAGAGAAAAAAAACAAAATAGAGATATCTTTCCCTAACTTTCCCTCAAGTCACGTACCAGTCTATCACAGAAGAAGATGTCGCTCCCACGTGGCAGGCCTGGGATCTCACGATGACGGGTCCCGGTGCAGCGCTGAAGGGGGAAACTCCTCAGTCCTCTTCTTTGGTCTTCTTCCGCAGGTAACAGATTTTTGTTAGTCTCTCTCTCTGTCCCGGGGCACACTGAGCAGCAGAAGGGAGATCACGGTAGCACAGATGGCTCCCTTATGTCGGTCACAGCCCCTGCACATGTAATCCGGTGGCAATGTCCTGAATTCCGGAGGCAATGTCCTGAATTTAAGTTGGACCCTCGGTAAGACAATGTCCTGCAGATCGGGGTTTGCACCAACAATTCTCACGGGGTATTTCTTCCCAAGAATCCGGTTGCAAAAGAGCCCTCTGTCGGGAGACACCACACGCAGGTCTGTCCAGGCTGAACTCCAGGTCTGCACTACTCTCCCGCTCTTTCTCTTCCTGAGTAAACAAAAGAGATGGCAGGGGATTTCCAACCTCTGTGATTTTGTCCGCACTTGTCCACCAGGGGGCATTAGTGGACTGTACAAAGTCCAATTCCATGTCCATCTCAATGCGGCAGTCTGAATTGTTCACCTCTTTACACATATGCAGAAGGTTTCTCTCACATCTGCATTTAAACTTGACTATTGAAATGTGATGAAACATAGGGTTGCACTCACAGCAATGTTAAACTATAGAACAATGCAAGAAACAAGCTGAGGAAAATATTGTAACATGCTGCGTATGGCAGTGTATCTCGCCAGAGATTCCCCCATGCAAGAAAATGGGTGCGATAAAAAAAAAAAAAAAAAAATCGGACAGCACAGGGACCGCATTTTTAACAGAATCTTTTCCATGTTGTAAAAAGTCAGAATAGACTGATAGCTTGGTAGAATAGATACACTGGCAATCACAATTAAAGAACAATGTGTGATCACTTCATATTTCGGACAGAATGTGATCTACATTGATAAACATTTGGTGGTTTTTGTGTACGGGGTGCACCACGCCACTGGAACAGTGTTTCCCAAAATACCCAAAGTTTAACAACTTAGAACCTTTATTTTACACAATAGCGATAATCCTAATTGGAGAACAGCAAAGACTAGACAGAGAAAGATTAAAACTAAATGTTGTGAAGGTGACAACAATCAGCAATCAGGCCTTTTCTTTTTACATAAGTTTGATGTGAATGACTGTATGACATCTGTGGCCACAAGACATCACTAGTCTCTCACACTGCTCGGGGGGGAAACATTTAAAACTTGGTCCTTCGGCCTTTGTGGGGGGATTTGGGGGGGATTTTGCTCCACTTCTCTTCTTCCAGTCTCTCTCTTCCCTGGGGGATTTTGCTCCACTCTTCTTCCAGTCTATTCCACAGTTCTGTGACTGTTGTGAGTTTCTTGGCCATAACTTTGTCAAGTTTTTTATTGAGTTTAGATTAGGACTCAACCATTTCATTGTTTCAATGTTTTCTGTTTCAAGAAACTGCTTTACCGGTTTTGCTGTGTAACAGCGGGCATCATCCTGCATGAAAATTGCAGGCTGAGTGAGTGCTGAACGCATGTAAGGAGCCACGTGTTGTTGAATAAGGTTCTGAGAAACAGTAATACATTTTCCCACCATGGCCAGAATGTATGCTCCTGTATGTACGCTCCTGTATGCTTGGTCCTGTGTGTATGCTCCTTTATGCACACTACTGAATGCATGCTCCTGTAATCATTGACCTTATATGCACACTCCTTTATGCACACTCATCATGCAAAAATCTATCGGTGAATAAAAAGCAGATTCAAGTAAGAATACAGTCTAATCAGATGAGATGAAGACTGAGCTTTTGGATGCCATAATACACACCATGTTTAGAAGTCAAAAGCCAAATCACCCTAAAAACAGTAAACACAACAGTAAATGTGGGGTTAGGACATTGTGGTGTGCGGCTGTTTTTCAGGTTTCAGCACTGGTGAACATCATATAATGGAAGGAAGGATGAATATACAAATGTACCAAGAGGTTCTTGATAAAAATGAGCAGCCATCTATTAGGATGATGAAAATAAAATGAGGGTGGACATATCAGCAAGACAATGATCCCAAACACAAAACCAAGGAAGGTCTCAATTGGTTTCATAGAAAGAATATGAAGCTTCTGGAATGGTCGAGCCGATCACTGGAGCTGAATCCAATAGAAAATGTCTGGAAGAAACTAAAGCTCAGATTTCATAGAAGGATCCACAAGACCTGCAGGATGTGAAGAGTGTTTGTGTGGAAGAATGGCCCAAAATCCACCTGAACAGTGCAAGGACTAGTATCTCCATACAGGAAGCGTCTTGCAGCTTCATCACCCACAAAGGCCGAAGGACCAAGTTTAAAATGAATCTCAGTAATGTATTTAATACTTTTTCATTGTGTAAGGAATATATCAATATTCCTTACAGTAGGCATTTTGTCAAGTCGTCCATATCCAACTCCCTCCTTTGGAGAAGCCACCACCCTTGTTTTAGCCTGGTGCTAGTCATCTCCTGGGACAGGGATATGCTACTCAACTTGATGAAATTGTCTTTCTAACCATTTGCTGTGACACAATGAGAACTTCCTTTGGAATGGAGATTAACTGACAATGAAATCTCCCTGCCATTATACAAAGGAATACCCTCCCTCTCTTCCCCCCCACACACACATGTGACACTGCAGAGTAGTGGCAATCCCAATTTCCGTCTCCAGGCGGATTCAATAGAAACCTCAAACACAGAGTAGACATAATGGAGCCGAGAGTTGAACACTTAATATTTCATAACCTATCAAAGGGTAGACAATGGTCTTATCTCTAAAGGTACCGTCACACAGGGACATATCGCCGGCGATATTGCCGGGGATCGCGGGAGCGCGCATCCCTGACAACATCACCGGTGAGATGTCACACTGAGCAACTTACCGGCGATGTCGCCGGCTAGTTGCCGCGGCTATCGCTCGCTTGGTTGCCCATGTAATGGCAAAACGCCAGATTCTTATCAGGTTAATGGACGGAGGAATAACAGACACCAAGTCTTAGATTGCAATATCAAAGTATTCCTAGGGGAGGAGCCCCATCAGGTTTATTATATAGACAGATGCTGATGCATAAATTAATAGTCATTGGTTACATTCTTATTTACTTCATGGTGATTGGTTCTTTATCATGTAAACAACTAGCAGGGAATATAGGGACTTTCCATGCCCCTCAATAACCCTTGGCAGGGTGTGTGTCTCTACCCCCTTATCTTATCTTGACCAGATGGGGGGCCCTGTAGACATGTCAGGGACATGTCTTTTCATGTTCTTAAAAACAACTTGCATAAGAGCTCTTAAAAACATCTTACATAAGAGCTCTGGACGCCATCTTAGGAGTCTGGACGCCATTTTAGGAATATACACATAATTGTATATATATATGTATATTCTTCAGTAAATCAAACAATTACTTATTAAAGCAATTACTCAACAATGTCAGATAATTGCCCTGACATTATTTCCTCCTCTAATTGTTTGAATTTCTGAAGATACATGATTTATCACCTTGTGTAACCTTAAGCTGCTATTCTGCCTATATAGGGGATGACCCCCTGGACAGGCCATATATCACAGAGTACACAGATAAGCCGCATACACCATGGGTAAGGATTACCATTCTGGACTGCACATTTGGTGGTCTTCCCCTTGTAAGCATTCACACATCTTTATTATCATTTGCAACACGCATTCTCTAATCCTTATGCTCGTGTAGGTAACTTTCCAGAGATGCAAAACCAGAGGTCACACCTGGATTACCCTCCTGTAATGACAACAGGGTACTGACCCAAACTGTGGGGGTGCAACTGTAGAATCTTCTTCCCCTTCCAGGAACACGGTTCCTTGTCCGTGTTCCTAGTGTTACCTTTGAGCCTAAATGTGAAGCCACAATGGGCATATAATAGGTGTAAATGCATCTTGACTCTCATCATAGCTCAGGTAGAGTCTTGAGTTCAATCAAAAGTCTCTGCAACAAAGTAGAGTTCAATCAAAAGTCTCTGCAATAAGGTGCACGATGCTCGCCAGTCATCTTGTCAGCCCTCTTGAGTCATTTGGAGGGATTGGGTCATCTGAAGTTTCAGCTTTGCTCATTCTGGCGTGCTTGTCATCAGGTGCAGTCTTCATTGCAATGGAGACATCTATTTCTCCCATCATTAGTTTATGGCACAGGATTACTTCACTCTATTAACTCAAAAGGAAAAAACTTTAGTTCACTCATTATATATATTTGTTCACTCAGATCATATATATATATATATTCTCTGCACAGTCTAGCTTTTAGGATTCAAATGGTATCCTTTTAACCCTTAACAATGCTTCTATTTTATCTGTGAAACAAAACACTTAATTAGACTATCAGGATGATCACTATTGTCTCTGCAACAGCTGAATGACATTTGACTTCTAAGTCCTTCTCTAAGACAAAGATGAGTAACATCATGTCATTCCCTGTATCCTGATTTTTCTGTACCTGGTGCCAACCCTTTAGTGGCCTCGTGTACAGAGTTTTATTATCCTGATCACAGCATTTACAGTGCAGCATCCTATAAGGATCAGCCCCAACATGCACATTGTTCCCAGAATCCACCCCCAAGTGCCTCCAAACAAGGCTAGGGTTGAGAGTACTCCTTTCCACCAAACAGTTTGGTTGTTAGGGTTCTCCTCATTACTTACAGTAGTACTATGGTCCCAAGTGGGAAGGTGTGGAGTGGGGAGAGGCACTGGCTCTAATCTGGCTAGAGTGCATCTTCCTTCCCCTCCAGGTGGCAACCATTTAAAGGCTTTGTGGCCACACACCAGATATATCGCAGGGGACAATGTGCAGGCTTTCCTTAGGGGCATAGTGTCATTACCTTATCCACTAGACAATATAAATAGTTTAAGATTCCCACCATTGGGGCCTTGGCACACCAAGATCTCTGCAGACCATCTAATGCCAGGCAGTGTGGATCATGTTGACTTTTATTGCAAAGCGTATAATGATCTGTTGATAGGGGTTCTCCTAGGAACCATGTAGTTCTTGTTTTTAAGTCCAAGTCTGAACCCACCCTTGGTTCATAAAATACAAATCCTGTATTGCTAATAACATATTCAACCTGTGTTGGTGTTGTCATAGTAAAACATACCTTATCTGTAGGTACCGTATATACTCGTGTATAAGCCGACCCGTGTATAAGCCGACCCCCCTACTTTTGCCCCCAAAACCTCGGAAAACCTATTGACTCGTGTATAAGCCGAGGGTGGACTCCAGCACAGGTATACAGCCCCCAGCAGTGTGCTATAACAGGCCCCCCCAGTGGTATACAGGTCCCAGCAGTATGGTATACAGCAGCCCCAGTGGTATATACAGCATCCCCCAGTATATACAGCAGCATCCCCCTATATACAGCATCCTCCTATATACAGCATCCCCCTATATACAGCAGCCCCCATTTACAGCATCCTCCATATACAGCATCCCCAGTATATACAGCATCCCCCTATATACAGCAGCCCCCATATACAGCATCCCCCTATATACAGCAGCCCCCATATACAGCATCCCCAGTA
This sequence comes from Allobates femoralis, assembly GCA_033576535.1. Lineage (NCBI taxonomy): Eukaryota > Metazoa > Chordata > Amphibia > Anura > Aromobatidae > Allobates > Allobates femoralis. The sequence continues at coordinate 15,003,029 of JARQOC010000003.1, forward strand.
TATACAGCATCCCCAGTATATACAGCATCCCCCTAATACAGCAGCCCCCATATACAGCATTCCCCTATATACAGCAGCCCCCATATACAGCATCCCCAGTATATACAGCATCCCCAGTATATACAGCATCCCCCTATATACAGCAGCCCCCATATACAGCATCCCCCTATATACAGCAGCCCCAGTATATACAGCATCCCCAGTATATACAGCATCCCCCTATATACAGCAGCCCCCATATACAGCATCCCCCTATATACAGCAGCCCCAGTATATACAGCATCCCCAGTATATACAGCATCCCCCTATATACAGCAGCCCCCATATACAGCATCCCCAGTATATACAGCATCCCCAGTATATACAGCATCCCCCTATATACAGCAGCCCCCATATACAGCATCCCCCTATATACAGCAGCCCCAGTATATACAGCATCCCCAGTATATACAGCATCCCCCTATATACAGCAGCCCCCATATATAGCATCCCCAGTATATACAGCATCCCCCTACAGCCTGTAACTTCCAGTGTCCCCACTCTGACATTCTGTGGGGACACCGGGTTGCACTTACCCCGGTGACGCCAGGAGGACCAAGGGGACCGCAGCGAGGACTCTGGAGCGGCGTGGCCGGTGCTCTGCTGGATTCTCCCGCCTGGCACCACGCAGCACACCCCGCCGCTGCAGTAATCAGCTGGGAGCTGTCGGGGAGCGGAGGACGGGAGGCAGAGACGGTCCACCTGCATAGAGCTCCGGTGCACAGAGCTCTGTGGCTGACAGGTGAGGACCGTTGGGAGAGGTCCCGTTCTGGCTGCCTCTTCCTCCTTTGTGTGCAATAGCCTGGCGCCATCTTCCCCACATAGCCCCGCCCACGAAGCCTCAGGAGCGGGACGAGTGCCATTAGCCACAGCTTGTTACCGTATTGACCCGTGTATAAGCCGAGGGGAGACTTTTCAGCCCATTTTTTGGGCTGAAAAACTCGGCTTATACACGAGTATATACGGTATATCCCCAAATCTACAACATCATCTTTCCTATTTGTGATTATCAGCTTAGTAGCTTTATCACGTATAGAGTATGTATGTCTTCTCTTTGTCAAATCCAAGAGAAGCCATGGATACTTCTTCCAACTGATTATATTTTTAGAGATCACAGTAAAATTCCTAGGCTCATTCAGGTCATCCCATATAGTACTATGGAAACAAGATTTATTAAATTCTTCTGATGGCTCTAATGGTACCGCTATGTAAGCCTCATCTGTATCAGTTGTATGTGTGCCAGTGACCTTTGTTAAAAACAAAGTGTGTTTTAATAACAACACAAGAATCAAGAATGTCACTCTCCTCATTGTGTATTAGTGGTTCCAGGGCCTTCTTGCAGTGTCCTGCAGCATGCACCCGCACTGGTCTTTCTGGTCTGACAGCAGTAAGCGTAATCATCTGCACTTGATATGGCCCATCAATCTATCTGGGTTCAAGGTTCTTCTTGAAGCGTCTCTGTAGCACCACCCAACCTTCAGGTTTCAATGAGAGTGTTCCTTTAAAACAATGAGGATCTTCTTCTGAAGAGAAACAGGTTATTATACCTTATACAAACAACTGTGCAAGTTTTGTGAAACTCAGGACAGGTAAAAGCAGCAACAAGAACATGCTCATATATGCACACTTTAGATGGCTATAGTACATGATTTACTCAGTCCCTGAGACCGGTACAGAGACTAGGGGGTGTGTTCACCTGGATAACTAAATATAGTCCTGTACAGGGCCTGTGTGATCCCCAGTGTCTCCAACATGTGTCTCATTATTTCCCCAGTGAAATGTGTACCTCTTTCACTTTCTATCACTTCAGGAATCAGAAATCAGGAACCCCATATCTGCAGACTACTTCTGAGAACAAATCGATGGCCACAAGAACATACTTATATGTACCTACTTTGGGTAGCTGAATGTAGTCCACCTGCAGTCTCTGAAACGGGTACAATGGTTTAGGAGTGTGTTTCCTAGGGGTTTTGACCACCCCCCCACCAGGGTTGTGTCTTGCACATGTAAAACAACCCTGAACATATTTTGCAATGAGGGTCTGAATCCCAGGGGCAAACCAATGTTTAAGAACTAGGGAGCACATTGCCCCTTTGATTGATGCGTAGGCCCATGCACCAGCTTGACCATCATTAGGTATAGGTTCCTGGGAAGACAAGTCCTACCTTTCACCTGCCAGAGGTCTCTTATCAGGACAGCTCCCGCCTCCATTCACACCTTTTTGTCTCGAGGCGTACTTTGAGCTTGCAGTTCCTGTAAGAGAGAGAAATCTGGTGCCCTTGGCAAGGACAGGGTGAGCAACGGTAGGGTGGCAGCCTGCTTAGCTGCCTCATCTGCTAGAGCATTCCCCATAGCCTTGGGGATGTCCTTCTTCTTGTGAGCCAGTATCTTGACTACTGCTACTTCAACTGGCGGTTCCAGGGCCTCTAATAGGTCCCGCACTGCTTCAGAGGTTTTAATTGGTTTGCCTGAGGAAGTCAGAAAGCCTCTAGCTCTCCAGATTACACCAAAGTCATGTGCTACACCCCATGTATATCTGGAATCAATATAGCAGTCCTTTCCCCACAGTACAGGCTGCAGTGAGTGCTCTTACTTCTGCCCCTTGGGCAGATTAATTAACACCTTACCATTCCGGACTATTGCATACCCGGTAACATAGCGTCCTTGTTGCCCATCAAACCATCTGGATCCATCTACAAAATATTCTGAATCAAGATTAGTTAGAGGTGTTTCCCTGACATTGGGTAGGCCTCGCATTTCAGCCATCATTATTGATTGTGTCATCACTCCTCTGCCAGCTTTGTAAGGTACCATCACCACTCCTATTCTCCTCCTCTGCTAAATCCAGAGGCATGAGTGTAGCTGGATTTAGCACTGTACATTTTACCAGTGTGATGTAAGGGTTAAGCAGTATTAGTTCATACCTAGTGATCCTGGCTTGTGATAGGTGTACCTTTTGGTAGCATGTAAAAGTTCACCTACAGCATGTGGTACCTGGAACTAGTGTCCTTTTCCCAAACCATAGACCCCAATAAATGTATTATTTCTGGACCATTTATCACAAACAAACCCCATACTCAATGTACATGTACCAAAGAATATTTTACATTTTATCTTACTCTGCCCTCTCCATATATTTACTCAGAGGGAGAATAATACACAATATATATCATAATATATCATTGCCATCAGCGTCTTGAGCATCTCTCTGTTCTGTGCTTCATTCATTCTGTTTTAGTCCTGTAAAATACTTTGAAAGTAAAGAGTCAATGATATGGAAACATTGAAAGTGAAACTTCTTTAAATGTAACGGCTCTCTTTTTTTTTCTTAACTGTACACTGCCGTTATCTGACTTATCATGACTCAGCGAGATTCAGCTCTCCCGTTCTTTTTAATCCTCCTCTTGTAAACCCCATACCTCTGTGGATTTAATCCCTTTGTACCACACATCACCTTCAACTGGTAAGTGTACAATATCCTATCATTGTTCAATACCCCCCTCTGCTAAATTTATAGACATACAAAAATTTAGCATAGTATAACACATGTGTGGTTCATAGCTTTTTCAGTGCTGGCCCTACATATTTGTGACCGGACTTAGCACTATGAATATAATATGGGGGGGTTCAAACCATAACTGATATATATTCAGTTGCCTGTAGTTTGTGTCAATGGTGTCTCATGTCAAATCTCCCTGGATTCAGCATCATACACTGCGAAAATACAAACTTTAATAACGTTACAGCATTCAAGGGAAATGACAGTTGATTTACACAACTATAGTTTTTCCTTGGAAGCCTTGCACCTTGATACAATGTTACCATAAGCTATTCATGCATGGAGAACTTTGTATGCTCATGGAAGTTTGCTCATGCTACTTACAACTTGTCCATACAACTGCTAAGGTTGTATGGAGTTTGCAATTTCTTTTGTTTGAAGACATACTGCTTCTTTTACCCCAATAATGTACAATCTAATTCCATATGACTCCCAATGTCCAAGGAGAATGACAGCTCATATTATATGCAGCTTCTCCTTGGAGATTATAAAACTCCTTTTGTGGTTAGATAGGGGTCTCTTATTAGGTGCTATGATTAACAGGTCCCTTATATATCTTACAGATCCATAAAGCCTATTATTGTCTCTAATCAAAGGGTACTTGAACATACAGTGACCTTATGCCAGGTCTCAAACATCTCAAACATATGGTTACGGGAGAGATTGTTATCTCCCAACCTTTTCCTCATTGTCTGTGTGTGTATTGCCATCTGCATTAACACTCACAGAGTTATGTGCAACGATAGTTTTTGGGGCACCTGAGGATAAACTCAATGTGCACCTCCAAGTTATTTTACACACCAGTACCCAGTAAAGTATAAGGGGCTGTATGGAGACTTCAATACCCTTGTTGCTATCTGCAAAGCATTATAAAGATTTAATTTTCACCATTTTTCCCTTCTATTCCCTCTATCCTTTGACTAGTTTTGAGGAGATAATACTCCTCAAGTGCATGCATAAATTTAAAATTTAATTGAATCTCCCGTGCTCTTTCATGCACTTTCCAAGAGCCTGAGGGAGCGTCAAAGGTAACTTTATTGCAGAGGGAACTTATAGATTCTATTTTGGTGACTTGTGTGGACATACTGCGGCATAATGGCCGACCTTTCCACACTTCCAGCATCTTACTGTGGACATGTCTCGTATCCATCCTGTGGATAGTCTTTGTTGCTGCCGCTGGGACATAAAGTCTGTCTTCCCAGCAGGCTCAATGTGTATTTAACACATGCTACTCCTACCTGGCGACCTTTAGTGTTCTTGAGAAACAAAGTCTCCGTCTTTTTGTATGGCTGGCTTGACAGCACAGGCTTTCCCCTGCTCTGCAAGCCAAGTTTTATTCCCCTTGCTATGGCCAGTAGCTCTGGGAATGGGCAGGTTCGCCAGGCATGACAAGCACTCATTACAATGCCCCTTATGGGCTGTTCAAGTCCATTTGCAAATACATAATTTTCCTGTGTCCTATCACCATGGTTACATACTTCACGTTCACAGTCAGGGTCACTGTCACTCACTGTCAGCTCGGTAGTTGGTGTCTGCGTCATGAGGTAATTATTTGGTTGCAAACACCTAGTGCCCACCCACTCCTCAGAGTCAGTATATGGAGGGGGTGGAACTGTCAGAGACGTGGTTTGCAGGTCTCCTAGGGAATTGTTGCTTACGTCATATTCTGTCCCCCTCTCCGTCTCCCGTGACCTATGCTCAGTCATAGTCATCCCCTGAGCTACTTCATGCCACGTCAGTGCCTGTTTATATTGTTTATGGTCTTCCAGCCATCCTCTATGGTTAGTGATAAACCTCTGCCATACCTGTTGATTCAGAGTCCCGTTTGCACCTGCATTTAACACTTTCAGCATACGTTTGCAATTTTTGACTGCTTCTGTGCCCTTTAGGTGTTGAACAATATCTATTGCCGAGGCCCAAACCTCTGCATCCTTCCTGGATGCATGTCCACTTTGCTCATTTCCCATTCTCCCAGGGTAGTCACCAACTCACTCTACTAAATTGATCTGGTAGTTATACAGCCCACCAAGGTGATGGGATATCACCAAGGTAGTTAAACACCCCACCTAGATCGGGTATTTATACAGCCCACCAAAGTGATGGAATATCACCAAAGCAGTTAAACACCCTACCCAAACAAACAGGTAGTTATACAGCCCACCAAAATGATAGATATCACTAAAGCAGTTAAACACCCCACCTGTAAGGTAATCAAGTGTGTGACCTCACACAAAGAAACTATTCAACGATCTTCAACCCTTTTTGGATGCTGGCCAGGGATCCAGTCAACAGCAACCTTAGGAGTTGACCCTTTCTTAACACACCTCAACACAACAGGTCTCACTTCAACCAGAATACCTTATGGAAACCCGGCCGGGTACAGTTGGAATTTTACCAACTGTTTGTACTGCAGTACTATTTAGAATTTGTTAACAAACAAGTATCACCAGCAGAGATTCACATCTCCAACCAACCAAACAATTTCTAGTTTTGTCAACAATTGGGATCCCGTTTTATTAGAGTGAGTGGGTTTGACAGTCCTCCTAATGGAGGCCCTTTAGAGTGGACTTAAACTGCGGATTCCTTGTTAACAGAAGGAAACCCTTTAAAATGTTCAACGTTTTTCCTATGGCACAGACAGCATGCAAAATAAATTGCTATGCAGTTTTGCAAACTGCAATCAATCAGTGATTACCAATATAATTTGATTATTATTATTAATTATAATTAATTTTTATACAGGCAGTATCCAGGCATGAAGCATGTAGAATGTCTTAGTCACCTTTTGGCTGAACGCCCAGACTACTGTGGTGTCGCACCCTCTTATCTCTGGGTCACACTCGTCCCCTTGCCAGTCAATGTCTTATCTGAGTCAGCAATCTAAGTCACAGTAACAAACTTATGTATTTTCTTAAAGTGATATCGCACTTTTAACTAAAGAAGGGGTTCGTCAGAATATTATTTTGTCAGCATTCATAAGTTCATCCAGAATTTCACACCTCATTCAGGAGTACATTCAAAGTTTGCATTCTGATCCAATCATCCCGTTTGTCTCCTTGTAAACTGTCCTATGACAGCATTCACACACCTAACCCGTGTTTTTCCCGGTTCAAAGCTGTACCACAGGTATACTGGATCACCTCTGTCAAGTGTCACATATGTTTGTCAATGTTGTACACTCATACACCCGTTCACACTTTGTGATACCTTTCGGGCAAAAGAACAGCTGGTATGGGTTCCACACGGGTTAACAGTAGCCTAGACCACTTGTCACCTTTACGGGACCACCCTCAGTTCCCTTAGCAACGAGGCTTGTTTGATAACTACTAAGGTGTCTCCACGGAAGTTTTAGCTTCTGGCAATAAACCCTCTCTCCGTAGAGCCAGTTTTTATTTTTAGCCCAAGACACCGTTTTGTTCTCAAACCTATTGTTCTGTCACAGAGACCCTGTTGCAGCCCGCACCCACACCAATGGACATGCGTGCCTCCTTGAGAAAGCCGGGGTCGGAACCCGTGACTTCTCTGAGACCTAGGAGAGGTCAGACAGGTATTCTGATGGACAGAAGTTCACTTTAGCACAGTCTGTTCCTTTGTTATCCGTACTCAGTTACTAGAGCCTCACCGATCCCTCTCACCTGTACTGCTGCTCGCAGCGTGAGTGGGTGTTCCTTCAGGCCCTAAAGTGTACCTCAGTCTTGTCGTCAGCTGCGTGAGCACCCCTTCACTGGGTTCTGCCCATGCAGACCACTCAGTGTGTGGGTCCCTTTTCAGGTACAGAGGAGACGCTCAACTGTCCTTATCGCAGAACCAGACAGAACCTTGGCATTCTATTGTGTTAGACCTTTTTCCAAGCACACACATACACACACACACACACACACACTTTGTGTGTTTCTATTGCTCTATTTAGGTTAACTTATCTAACCTAACTTATAAGAGTTTAACGTCCATTAACACTTAAAATGGGCATCACATCACGTCACGCATCAAACCACAAATACCAGGAGTGAGCTTACAGGACTGCAGGTAGCAACACAAAGTAATTACTTTGATTACTTACCGCATCCCGGCTCCTCTGTCCCGGTCACTCGTGGCTGATGTCGGCCTTTGTGATGCCCATTTTAAGTGTTAATGGACGTTAAACTCTTTTAGATTGCAATATCAAAGTATTCCTAGGGGAGGAGCCCCATCAGGTTTATTATATAGACAGATGCTGATGCATAAATTAATAGTCATTGGTTACATTCTTATTTACTTCATGGTGATTGGTTCTTTATCATGTAAACAACTAGCAGGGAATATAGGGACTTTCCATGCCCCTCAATAACCCTTGGCAGGGTGTGTGTCTCTACCCCCTTATCTTATCTTGACCAGATGGGGGGCCCTGTAGACATGTCAGGGACATGTCTTTTCATGTTCTTAAAAACAACTTGCATAAGAGCTCTTAAAAACATCTTACATAAGAGCTCTGGACGCCATCTTAGGAGTCTGGACGCCATTTTAGGAATATACACATAATTGTATATATATATGTATATTCTTCAGTAAATCAAACAATTACTTATTAAAGCAATTACTCAACAATGTCAGATAATTGCCCTGACACCCAGCAACCCAGCAAGCGATCACTCGCAATGTTAGATATAGGCGGAATCGCCCGCAACATTGCAGGTTGCCGCGTTACACAGGGCGATCAGGCAGGATCGCCTGAGCAACATCGCCAGGTTTCCCAACATTGTTGGGAAACCTGGCAATGTGACTCAGGCGATTCATCGCCTGATTATCGCCCTGTCACACGAGGCAACTCGCCGGCGATGTCGCCGCAACCTGGCCACGCCTCTCAGTTGCCGGCAACATCGCCGGCGATATGTCCCTGTGTGACGGTACCTTCAGATTGATTCTTGTGGTGTGTTCCTGAGGAAGAGGCTAGGATAGCCTCGAAACACATAGAAGCAATAAAGCACCATTCTTATATACCAAGATTGTGATCTTTCTTTATACTCAGCAGCGCGGATCATAGCAAACCTTGGTCCTTTGGATCTATGCTTAATATTTCATGGCCCTTTGCTCCTATAAAAATATCAAACAAAATATCATATCCAGAGATTCAGATGATCCTAACACTTATTTTATATAAGTGTGGGACCTTTGTAAGCCTAAACTTGATATTGGCTAGTGGGATAACAGTAGAGTGGTCATGTGTTGCATCATCGCAATGCTAAAATCATAACCGAAAATATGAGAGCATTGTCATCTGCCTATGACGTTTCCATACAAAGTTACGGCCAATAATAACTTTTGTATATCTCATATCTCAACTCAGGGGGTGGGAAATATGAAACAGCCACTGGACAGGACAGGGGCAGGCCTCATACAGTATAAGAATTGCCTGCCTCTGTTCCATCTTGGCATTTCTTCTAAAGAGGCATAATTACATCAAGTCAGAGTATAACCCAGGAAGTGGTTGACACCTGCTGCCCCTTGTGGCGTCACCAGCATTAAGGTAACTGATCACATGTGTGTGTAATCCTGTGTGCATTCCATTTAGCTTTTATTTGCATAACTGACTGTAACATTTGTAATATCTTATAATACTTGCACATATTAGTTCTAGTGTGCCAATAGGTCGATTAAATATATAAATTTAATCTTGAGTTGTTCCGTTATCATGCTCACGATCCCCACGTCCATGTGCTCGTTTAACAATAAACGCTATTTGGGTTGCTTTCTAACCCAATATAAGCCTGTCCATGGAACGGACTCATATTGAAGAAGAAACTGGTGGAAGCAATTAGTGCTTGGGGTTATTCCTGGCCTCTGTCAGTGACAGGGTGTTGGTTATTATATATGCTTTGGAATAGGTTTCTCTCACATCTGCATTTAAACTTGACTATTGAAATGTGATGAAACATAGGGTTGCACTCACAGCAATGTTAAACTATAGAACAATGCAAGAAACAAGCTGAGGAAAATATTGTAACATGCTGTGTATGGCAGTGTATCTCGCCAGAGATTCCCCCATGCAAGAAAATGGGTGCGATAAAAAAAAAAAAAAAAAATCGGACAGCACAGGGACCGCATTTTTAACAGAATCTTTTCCATGTTGTAAAAAGTCAGAATAGACTGATAGCTTGGTAGAATAGATACACTGGCAATCACAATTAAAGAACAATGTGTGATCACTTCATATTTCGGACAGAATGTGATCTACATTGATAAACATTTGGTGGTTTTTGTGTACGGGGTGCACCACGCCACTGGAACAGTGTTTCCCAAAATACCCAAAGTTTAACAACTTAGAACCTTTATTTTACACAATAGCGATAATCCTAATTGGAGAACAGCAAAGACTAGACAGAGAAAGATTAAAACTAAATGTTGTGAAGGTGACAACAATCAGCAATCAGGCCTTTTCTTTTTACATAAGTTTGATGTGAATGACTGTATGACATCTGTGGCCACAAGACATCACTAGTCTCTCACACTGCTCGGGGGGGAAACATTTAAAACTTGGTCCTTCGGCCTTTGTGGGGGGATTTGGGGGGGATTTTGCTCCACTTCTCTTCTTCCAGTCTCTCTCTTCCCTGGGGGATTTTGCTCCACTCTTCTTCCAGTCTATTCCACAGTTCTGTGACTGTTGTGAGTTTCTTGGCCATAACTTTGTCAAGTTTTTTATTGAGTTTAGATTAGGACTCAACCATTTCATGGTTTCAATGTTTTCTGTTTCAAGAAACTGCTTTACCGGTTTTGCTGTGTAACAGCGGGCATCATCCTGCATGAAAATTGCAGGCTGAGTGAGTGCTGAACACAAGTAAGGAGCCACGTGTTGTTGAATAAGGTTCTGAGAAACAGTAATACATTTTCCCACCATGGCCAGAATGTATGCTCCTGTATGTACTCTCCTGTATGCTTGGTCCTGTGTGTATGCTCCTTTATGCACACTACTGAATGCATGCTCCTGTAATCATTGACCTTATATGCACACTCCTTTATGCACACTCATCATGCAAAAATCTATCGGTGAGTAAAAAGCAGATTCAAGTAAGAATACAGTCTAATCAGATGAGATGAAGACTGAGCTTTTGGATGCCATAATACACACCATGTTTAGAAGTCAAAAGCCAAATCACCCTAAAAACAGTAAACACAACAGTAAATGTGGGGTTAGGACATTGTGGTGTGCGGCTGTTTTTCAGGTTTCAGCACTGGTGAACATCATATAATGGAAGGAAGGATGAATATACAAATGTACCAAGAGGTTCTTGATAAAAATGAGCAGCCATCTATTAGGATGATGAAAATAAAATGAGGGTGGACATATCAGCAAGACAATGATCCCAAACACAAAACCAAGGAAGGTCTCAATTGGTTTCATAGAAAGAATATGAAGCTTCTGGAATGGTCGAGCCGATCACTGGAGCTGAATCCAATAGAAAATGTCTGGAAGAAACTAAAGCTCAGATTTCATAGAAGGATCCCCAAGACCTGCAGGATGTGAAGAGTGTTTGTGTGGAAGAATGGCCCAAAATCCACCTGAACAGTGCAAGGACTAGTATCTCCATACAGGAAGCGTCTTGCAGCTTCATCACCCACAAAGGCCGAAGGACCAAGTTTAAAATGAATCTCAGTAATGTATTTAATACTTTTTCATTGTGTAAGGAATATATCAATATTCCTTACAGTAGGCATTTTGTCAAGTCGTCCATATCCAACTCCCTCCTTTGGAGAAGCCACCACCCTTGTTTTAGCCTGGTGCTAGTCATCTCCTGGGACAGGGATATGCTACTCAACTTGATGAAATTGTCTTTCTAACCATTTGCTGTGACACAATGAGAACTTCCTTTGGAATGGAGATTAACTGACAATGAAATCTCCCTGCCATTATACAAAGGAATACCCTCCCTCTCTTCCCCCCCACACACACATGTGACACTGCAGAGTAGTGGCAATCCCAATTTCCGTCTCCAGGCGGATTCAATAGAAACCTCAAACACAGAGTAGACATAATGGAGCCGAGAGTTGAACACTTAATATTTCATAACCTATCAAAGGGTAGACAATGGTCTTATCTCTAAAGGTACCGTCACACAGGGACATATCGCCGGCGATATTGCCGGGGATCGCGGGAGCGCGCATCCCTGACAACATCACTGGTGAGATGTCACACTGAGCAACTTACCGGCGATGTCGCCGGCTAGTTGCCGCGGCTATCGCTCGCTTGGTTGCCCAGCAACCCAGCAAGCAATCACTCGCAATGTTAGATATAGGCGGAATCGCCCGAAACATTGCAGGTTGCCGCGTTACACAGGGCGATCAGGCAGGATCGCCTGAGCAACATCGCCAGGTTTCCCAACATTGTTGGGAAACCTGGCAATGTGACTCAGGCGATTCATCGCCTGATTATCGCCCTGTCACACGAGGCAACTCGCCGGCGATGTCGCCGCAACCTGGCCACGCCTCTCAGTTGCCGGCAACATCGCCGGCGATATGTCCCTGTGTGACGGTACCTTCAGATTGATTCTTGTGGTGTGTTCCTGAGGAAGAGGCTAGGATAGCCTCGAAACACATAGAAGCAATAAAGCAACATTCTTATATACCAAGATTGTGATCTTTCTTTATACTCAGCAGCGCGGATCATAGCAAACCTTGGTCCTTTGGATTTATGCTTAATATTTCATGGCCCTTTGCTCCTATAAAAATATCAAACAAAATATCATATCCAGAGATTCAGATGATCCTAACACTTATTTTATATAAGTGTGGGACCTTTGTAAGCCTAAACTTGATATTGGCTAGTGGGATAACAGTAGAGTGGTCATGTGTTGCATCATCGCAATGCTAAAATCATAACCGAAAATATGAGAGCATTGTCATCTGCCTATGACGTTTCCATACAAAGTTACGGCCAATAATAACTTTTGTATATCTCATATCTCAACTCAGGGGGTGGGAAATATGAAACAGCCACTGGACAGGACAGGGGCAGGCCTCATACAGTATAAGAATTGCCTGCCTCTGTTCCATCTTGGCATTTCTTCTAAAGAGGCATAATTACATCAAGTCAGAGTATAACCCAGGAAGTGTTGACACCTGCTGCCCCTTGTGGCGTCACCAGCATTAAGGTAACTGATCACATGTGTGTGTAATCCTGTGTGCATTCCATTTAGCTTTTATTTGCATAACTGACTGTAACATTTGTAATATCTTATAATACTTGCACATATTAGTTCTAGTGTGCCAATAGGTCGATTAAATATATAAATTTAATCTTGAGTTGTTCCGTTATCATGCTCACGATCCCCACGTCCATGTGCTCGTTTAACAATAAACGCTATTTGGGTTGCTTTCTAACCCAATATAAGCCTGTCCACGGAACGGACTCATATTGAAGAAGAAACTGGTGGAAGCAATTAGTGCTTGGGGTTATTCCTGGCCTCTGCCAGTGACAGGGTGTTGGTTATTATATATGCTTTGGAATAGCACTGGAAAGCATCCACCACACTCACTGAGGGGCGCCTTGATAAACCAGCACTGACAGGGCAGCTGCGGTCCTTATTTTATCCTCAGGCAGTTCTCTGACTAGCCTGAGCTTAATAAGAGGCGCTATAGAGCTGACAGGTTCAGCAGCCAATTCGTCACACATTGCATTCATTTTTCATTATACACATAATTTGCATCCATCTATAGATTTATTTCTCTTCCTGTGAGCATTGGATGGGCTATTACTGACATAGGGTGGGAAATTGATGTCAATAGCACCTTTAGAAATATATTTACTCAGAAAATTGGTGGCGTGTTCAATATTTATTTCACCCTCTGTAGATGTACTTATTTAAACAATATTGTTAATTTATTTTTTTATAGACAATGTGTTATGGCAATAGCACGTTATCTTATTTTTCTCTTTGCCATTGAAATATAAACAAGGATCCTGACATTTTACCCAATATCACCCTGGGATATCATCTTTATGACACGTGTTCAGATGGACGGTTGGCGGTAAGACATGTTTTATATTTCCTGTCTGGCCCGGGGAAGGTGATACCTAATTACTCTTGTGGGCCATGGCCGGCTGGTTGGCCTCATTGGAGATCAGTACTTATCTACCACTATCCCAGCCGCACATATCCTTGGATTATATGGATATCCTCAGGTACTGGACACTATAGAAAAGTCTTGTTATATGATAGAAGAATTATTTTCTAATATTGTATATAATATTAGTAATACATCTGTAATGTTAGTAACTAGTGATGAGCGAGCAGTAAAATGCTCGGGTGCTCGATGCTCAGGGTCAAGCATATCAAGATGTTCTGGTGTTCGACCCGAGCACCGAGCCCAATGTTAAGCTATGGGAAACCTGAGCATTTTTCCGGCGGCACCCCCGGCAGCCTGGATAAACCCTAAAAATGTCACAAAAGTATATGAACAGTGCTCAAATGACAGGAGCAGCATGGGGAAGACCCCTGTAAGCATTTGTGACTCCCAGGTCACTGCGGTGAACAATGTTGACTGAGTATTACACCACTTTTACAGACACAATAAAACATCCAAAATCAAAACCAAAATGGATTTTTCTGGGGAAAATGGTAAGGGCTCATACTCACTTGTGAATCAGTGTTGGCGTGTTTATTTATTATTACACTAAAGATTTGAAAAAAAGATTTGTGAGGCTCTCCAATGCCTCATGGAAGAGTCGTGGAGGAGGACCTCTTTAAATAATGTTCCCATTAAAAAGGAGCGGTGGTCTCCTATACTTGTAATGCCCATGCACTAAGTATGAACTGATAAACATTTACCCCTTGGGGTATACATGAATATACTGTATAATTTATTTATTTTGTTACGGGCATCACAAATACCTTTTAAAAATATTATGTGGATGTTGCATGATGGACCACGGTCACCCTGGTGATATGGTGGTGGAGGATGAGGAGAAGGAGGAGAACTACAGCAAATAGCCAAAATCAGGAAGTGCATACCCATGTGTGAGGGTGAAGAGGAGCATGGGAATATACCTCCCGAAAATAAGACACTGGCTTTGACTTTATATTACGCTGCTATCATTTGGGGGTGTTAAAAAGTCTTGCCCAGTCCAGGCCTTGTTCATTTTGATAAAAGTCAGCCTGTCAACATTTTCAGTTGACAGGTGGGTGCGTTTATCAGTAATGATTCCCCCTGCAGTACTATAAACCCGCTCTGACAAAACACTAGTGGCAGGGCAGGCCTGGACTTCCAAGACGTAGAGAACTAGTTCATGCCACGTGTCCAGCTTGGAGACCCAATAATTATAGAACACAGAGGAATCACGAGGACTTTGGTACGGTCAGCCAGGTACTCCTTCAGCATCTTCCCAAACTTTGCACTCCTTGTGAGAGTACCCCGCACTTCAGGGCCTGTGCCATGGAAGGGGCTGAGAAAACTCTTCCAGATTTTTGTGAATATTCCCCTGCCTATGCTGGATTGGAGCTGTGTTTCTCTCGCCTGTACTTCTTGGTTGTCCACCGACCTCTGCCGCCAGCATTTTCAAAACGGCATTTTTTTACTAATTCTGCAACAGGGGCCTTCTGGTACTGCACCATTTTTGTAGACCTCTCCGCCTCATGAATAAGAGATTGATAGTTCTCCTTGTAGCGTGGGTCTAAAAGTGTCACCAACCAATAATGAGTGTCACCCAAGATTTCGATAACGCTAAAAACACGGGAAAGGCAGCGTAACATAAAGTCAGCCATGAACACCAGACTAGTAACAGGCAAGACTTACATGTTCTCCCCAAGAGGATGATTGACCATGCTGTATTCCTCCTCCTCCCTGTCCTCTGGAGATTTACGCTGAACAGACAGTAGTGCAGGTAGTACCGTCTATAGCGCATGAAACTAGCTTGTGTTCTTTCGCCTGCTTCTGCTCATCATTGTCCCCCAATCGACGTTGTGATGAGATGAGGCTGGGCTGTGTGTAATCACCCTGTATGGTTCCTTGCTCCATCTCATTGTGTTCTGTCTGCAATGCATCCTATTTGATTTTGAACAGAGAATGTTTCAGAAGACAGAGAAGTGGGATGGTGACGCTAATGATGATGGCATCATCGCCCCTCACCATCTTGGTGGAGTCCTCAAAGTTTTAGAGGATGGTACCTATGTCGGACATCCATCTCCACTCCTGAGCTCTTATATGTGGAATCTGAACCAAGTACCAACAGCCTTGTTGATGCTGGTAGTCAACAACTGCCCTCTTCTGCTCACAAATTTTGAACAACATCTGCAGTGTCGAATTCCAATGTGTGGGGACATCACACACCAGTCTGTGAGCCGGAAGTTGCAAACGCTGCTGAAACCCTGCAAGGGCGGCTGAAGCAGTAGGTGACTTTCTAAAGTGGGCACACAGGCGGTGTACTTTGACAAGCAAATCAGACAGCTCCAGGTAGGATTTAAGAAACCACTGAACCACAATGTTGAGCACGTGGGCCATGCATGGTAAATGGGTCAGCTCTACTAGCATCAGAGCCGCCACCAGGTTTCGGCCATTGTCACATATGAACATGTCTGGCTGTAGGTTCAGCAGTGTGAGCCACAGATCTTCCTGCTCTTTCAGAGGTGTCCTTCATATGCATATTAGCTTCAGCACAGCCTGTTGCCGCTTGTCCAAAGCAGTGCTACAGTGCTTCCGGCTTGTGAATGTTGTGGAGGGTGTAGAGGAGGAGGAGGAGGAGGCTGAGGAGGATGATATGCTGGAGCTGTAGACTGTGAGGGCAACCCTGACTGATTTAGGGCCCGCAATCCTTGGCGTTAGGAGGATATGTTCCATCCCAAGGTCCGACTGGGTCCCGGCTTCCACTATATTAACCCAGTGTGCCGTCAGCGAGATGTACTGTCCCTGCCCACAAGCACTTGTCCAGGTCTCTGGACAAGTGGACTTTCATAGAAACTGTGTTGGCAAGGGCACGGTTAATGTTTTGGGACACGTGCTTGTGTAATGTGGGGATGGCACACCAGAAGAAATAGTGGCAGCTGGAGACTGAGTAACGAGGGGCGGCAACCGCCATCAGGATGTGAAATGCTTCCGTCTCCACTAGTCTAAAAGGCAACATTTTTAGCGCAAGCAGTTGCGAAATGAGCGAATTGAGTAGTGTGGCTTGTGGTTGGTTGGCTGAAAATTTGCGCTTGCATTTCAAGGACTGGGGTATAGATAACAGAACACTGCGCTGGGACAAGCATGTGGTTCCTGATGCTGGTATGTATGTCCAATTGTGCAATGACAGGTGCAGGACAGGAGGCATCTTTGCATGCACTTTGGACAGGGGATTGGCTTGCACGCACAACATTGGAAGATGCAGTGGTGTCAACCGCAGACACTGCTCTTGGACGCTGAGGTTGAGCCCACAAAAACAATGCTTTGCTTCCATGTGCCTGATCATGCTGCTCTGGGTTTAATAGTTGTGTGCTGTGGTCCCCTACGAATTGGGACAGGAAGGTCGGGCGAAAATATGTGGGTGAATGTTATGGCACAATTCTAGGTTGCCCACGGACTCGGCCTCTACATGCACCATTACCATCACATCCAGTCACTTGTCCCTTGCCTCCGACCTTGCGCATTTTAAGCAGTGTGACATTTGCTTTTTAAAAGTGTGCTATATGCCCTGCCTGTATACAGCTAAATTAAGCCGTAGAAGGAATGATATTTCAGTGGATACATAGATGAGATAATATTAAATGCTTGGACACCAGCCCCAGATGTGAGGGTATACAGCTTCTGATACACCGTATTGCACTATATACCCCTCCTGCCTATAGAGAGTTAAATTAATCCTTATAAGGACTGTTTTTGGATGGATAGATGATATTTCAAGCCTGTACACTAGCCCCAGATGTGCTGCTGACTGATATACTGATACACCGGTTTCCTATATACCCTGCCTCCCTGCCTGACTGTATACAGGTAGATTAGTCCTCAAAAGGACTGTTATTTAGATGGATTTTGCAGCCCAGCACCTACACTACCTAAAAGGCTCAAAATCTGTCCCTCAGCAGCAGCTCTCCCTACACTCAGTCACTGACACTATGCAGCAGAGTGACGAGCACAGCGCGGTCAGGTCTTATAATGACCTGATGACGCTGTGCGGCCAGCCAATCACTGTAATCCCACAACCAACATGGCTGTGGCATTACAGTGTGTGGTAGCCAATCCCCGCATGAGGGCTGGCTCTGTAAAGAGCGCCAACATGCAGGGAGGGGGGACCTGAGCATGTGCCCGAGCATCTCGGCGGTACTCGGTGCTCGCTGAGCATCCAGGTACTGTGATGCTCGAGCGAGAATCAAATAGCGCTGCGCATCACTATTAGTAACGCATAACACACACTTCTACACACATCAGCTAATGTTCTGCATAGTCACTTGAAAAAGTAAGCTTTTCCCCCAAAGTAAAGTTGCTATTTTTTACATATCAATATTTGTTCTTAATATAGTGATGAGCAAAACCAAACTGTAAAGTTTAGACTTCGTACTGAACACCTTATGTCCGGTGCTCAACCTCAAACTTGAAATTTTAATTGTACATCCACTTCCTGTTTGGTCTTGACATCAGAATAAAGCTAGTTGAAAGTGTGCAGTGTAGTCAATCACCAATCAGGGCAGTTCCAGAGCCATCGCAACCATGTTAAGTACTGGCATGACTACGACTGGCTGGTGCACCCTGTGACTCTGCCTGTATAAAGGTCAGGTTGTGCAGCCATTTTGCTTTGACTAGCATAGGGACAGGACGCTCTTGGAGTGAAGGACATTGATAGTTGCTATTGATCCCTTAAAATCTGACATTTCACTGAAGTAAATATAGCAATCAGCTCACCTATTTCAGGCAGATGGAGGATTCCACATCCGGTGCATGGAGCCACCCTGGTTCAAGTTGGAGACCAGCAGGAAGGGGAAGAAGATTCTCAAGCTTCCAAGACGTGGACACATAATTTCCTTCATTCAAGTATTTGCTTGGCACATTGTATCTTGGTTTATATCTTTGATTTACGGAGTTATGGATACACACAGTAATAGATAAGACACTTTAGATTCAATCTTTAACCATAGAACACTTGAACAGCAGCTGTTACCCCAGATCAGACTAGTGACCACTTTCACCACTCTAAAGAATTTAGAGAACAAAAAATTAATAGAAACCAAACTTTGGTGCAATGTGACTTCCCTCAAATCTTAAGGCCCTGTTTCACATAACGACCGCTCCAGCGATCCCGACAGCGATAACGACTTGCCGGGATCGCTGGAGCATCGTTACCTGATCGCTGAGGAGCTGTCAAACAGGCAGATCTCCCCAGTGATCAGGGCCATCATCGTTGAAGGCGATGTCAGCGTCCTCCCTGCGCTGCCTAGATACCCACTGTTCATCATAGTTACCAGCGTTCTCCCTGCTTACAGGCAGTGCTAAGCAGGGAGGACTCAGGTAACTATGATAAACACCGGGTATCTAGACAGCGCGCGCTGCCTGGATACCCGGTGTTTACCATAGTAACCAGCCCTGTGAGGTCACTGATCACTGGTTTCTCGCAGTCACACGCAGTGATGCGTGCTGACCAGCGGGACACCAACAATCAAAAAATGACCCAGAGCAGAATATAATGATCAGCAATCTCACAGCAGGGGCCTGATCGTTACTAGATGTCACACACAGCGACATCGCTGGAGAGATAGTTGTAATGTCACAGTTACAACGCTCTCTCTAATGATATCGTTATGTGTGACAGGGCCTTTATATAGAAAAAGGCATGATATCTTGAGTGCTCCGCATTAATAAAACCCTGCTTTCTCTTTGTCTGAAACCCTCTTTAAAGACTTTCAATGCTATACTACCTCTATGCTCCATGAGATTAATGGAACTGATCGTTAATAGTGATGGGCGAATCCTAAATTACTCGGAATCGCTTGACTCTAGCGAGTCCGAGCCCGGGACTCGCTACTCGTTGCGAGTCTAGCGAGTCCAATGTTAATGAATGGGGAAGCGAGTAATAGCGAGTAATGTGCGATTTACAAATTGCAGATGTGTCTCGGAAGCTATAGGGTCTATCTGCTAGGACTCATTACTCTGCGAGTTTCCCAGCGTTTACTCGCACAGTAACGAGTCCAATGCAAATCAATGGCAATCCTAGTTTTATCAGAGACTCTGACAAAACTAGGATTGCAATTGTCTTGCATTGGACTCGCTACTGTGCCAGTGATAGCAGGGAAACTCGCAGAGTAAGAGCTGTCTGCTCTGTGCAGCTCCAGGGTCCTAGAGCCCGCCTGTCTGCCTGATGTAGCAGAGCTGAGATTGTTCTCAGTGTGCTCATTCCCTGTGCATAGACATCTATATCTGTGCACAGGGGATGTAGCAGAGAGGACATCGCGTTTTGGACTACGTCGGACGGAAGAGAATTTTTTTAATTAAAGATGGAGTCCCTAAAGGCTTTTTTTTTTAATTTCTAATAAAAATTTTTCTCTGTGTTGTGTTTTTTTTAACCCTTTATTGGAGATTCTTAGTGGCCGGGTCAAACGTGGCCTGACATTAAGGATCTCGGGCTTAATACCAGCTTGTATAACAAAGCTGGTATTAACCCCTTTATTACCCAGCGTGCCACCGCCACCAGGGCCGCTGGAAGAGCGGGGTTCAGCACCAGAGGATGGCGCTTCAATGAACGTGCCATCTTCTGGGGCGGCTGCGGGCTGCAATTTGCTGGTTCCAGAAATACGGCGAAGCCTACGTCATTTTTTTTCTGAAAAATCAATAAAACAATCCTAAAAAAGGGACTGCATCTTTATTAACCCCTCGCCCATGGTCCAGGGGTTAATAAAGATGCAGTCCCTTTTATTTACATTGTTTTATGGATTTGTCAGAAAAAAATTTGACGTGGGCTTCGCCGTATTTCTGGAACCAGCTGGATCCAGCAGGCAGCGACGGGCTGCCCTCAACCCCCAGGTGCCTATTTATACCTGGCCAGACACAAGAATATATGGGAGCCCTTTTTTTTTATTATTTCATGAAATAATTAAAAAAAAAATGCGTGGGCTCCGCGCAATTTCTATGTCTAGCCAGGTACAGCTAAGCAGCTGGGGGCTGGAATCCGCAGCGCAGGGAGGCCCAAGCTTTCTGGGCACCCCCTGCTGCAAATTGCAGCCCGCAGCCGCCCCAGAATATGGCGCGTTCATTGAAGCGCCATCCTCTGGCGCTGAACCCCGCTCTTCCAGCGGCCCTGGTGGCGGTGGCACGCTGGGTAATAAAGGGGTTAATACCAGCTTTGTTATACAAGCTGGTATTAAGCCCGAGATTCTTAATGTCAGGCCACGTTTGACTAAGAATCTCCAATAAAGGGTTAAAAAAAATACAACATAGAGAAAATTTTTTATTAGAAATTAAAAATAAAAGCCATTAGGGACTCCATCTTTAATTAAAAAAGTCCTCTTCCGTCCGACGTAGTCCAAAACGCGAGGTCCTCTCTGCTACATCCCCTGTGCATAGATATAGATGTCTATGCACAGGGAATGAGCAGTCTGAGAACAATCTCAGCTCTGCTACATCAGGCAGCAGGCGGGCTCTAGGACCCTGGAGCTGCACAGAGCAGACAGCTCTTACTCTGCGAGTTTCCCTGCTATCACTGGCACAGTAGCGAGTCCAATGCAAGACAATTGCAATCCTAGTTTTGTCAGAGTCTCTGACAAAACTAGGATTGCCATTGATTTGCATTGGACTCGTTACTGTGCGAGTAAACGCTGGGAAACTCGCAGAGTACCGAGTCCTGCGAGTCCCTTACTACTCGCAGAGTAACGAGTCCTAGCGAGTAGATTCGCCCTTCCCTAATCGTTAAACATGAGGAACGTGAATTACATATAGTCAAACAAGAAGTGATTGACAAAACAACCTCTCTCACAGCTTTCAAAGACAGATCTGATTACAAGAACATTTTGGAAATTATGGAAAATAATTTAGCAACTCTAGAAAATACTATTTCAGATCAAAAAAAATCCAAGTATTATAGAGATCTAATAGATTACCATTGGGATTATGTATATATTGTGATGTAGCGGTTACTGATTGTTTTGGGGAACACTCACTTAACCGCACAATTAAAGCACGTAGCAACATTTTCTACATAATCAAGTACAGCCGGTTTACTAAAGGCATCATAACACCGACTACAGCATAGTTCATCTTAATGCCTCAGCAGGAATGGAACACACCCAGTCCAGAACCTTTCAATGACAGCTATGCCCGACAGACATCGGATTCATCCCTCAGTAAGGTAACAACATCCATTTCCATATCAAACCTAGGCCAATTTCACATCTAAACCCGGGCTGCATTTTGCTTCATTTGTGTTTCTATGCGTTTTTACTGCTAAAAATGCATCCAAACGCATGTGTTTTTGCACCCTTAGGGTACCTTTACACACGGCTACATTTGTAGCTTGTCACCAGGTAACTTACTGGTTGCAGTGAAATCATGGATACATGGTTCTATCTTGTTGCTGTGTACAAATGGAATCATGTATCCATGCTTTCACTGCAACCAGTAAGTTACCTGGTGACAAGCTACAAATGTAGCCGTGTGTAAAGGTACCCATAGGGTTTAATGGAAAACACATAGGAAACACATGCAAAAACACAGCTCTAGACACAACAGTCGACGTTTTTGGTTGCGTTTGCAAAAACACATGTGTTTTTGCAAATGCACATGCATTTTTGCATGCGTTTCCAATGCATTTTCCATTAAACCCTATGGGGCAAAAACGCATGCGTTTGGATGCGTTTTTAGCGGTAAAAATGCAAACGCAAACCAGGCTTAGATGTGAACTAGGTCATAGCCTGATACCTTTGCAGAGTCTCGCCTCTTCTATCATCTCTGCTCCGTTAGGGATGACTGCTTCCTCAGTATAGAGACCCAGTCTCCTGATGGCATATTTGGAAGGTGGTAGAGCGCCCATCGTTCTGAAAAACACACAGAGGCCAGATTGGCAGCTTCATGAAAGTCTCACATGTGCTCCCTCAGGAGGTTAGCAGCATAATAACTGATTAGAGACCATGTGACTAGGGAGGAGTCTTGCTATATGCATGAAACAACCCTAAAGGTCCCTTCACACACAGCAATTTTGCTCGGCAATTTCACTGGCAGTTTGCTGGTTGCAGTGAAATCATGGACACATTGTTCTATTTTGCTGCTGTGTACAAATGTAACAATGTGTCCATGATTTCACTGCAACCAGCAAATTGCCAGTGAAATTGCCTAGCACAATTGCTGTGTGTGAAGGTACCTTTTAGGGCTCGGACACACTCATCAGAGTTTCACTGAGGAGACTCTGAAAGGGCTGAAGCAGTGACCCTGAACGGCTTCTCCCTATCTGGACGGGGCTGTCAGCTGATTGTGTTGTTGTGCAGCTCCAGACTCCCTGTCCAGAGAAGGAGAGGCCATTCAGGGTCACTGCTCCAGCCCTTTCAGAGTCTCCTCAGTGACACTCTGATGTAACTAGGAAAGTTAGTCCAAGCCCTTAGGGTACCTTTACACGCCGCGACGGCAGGCTGGATACATCGCGCTACTTCACGTGCACGAGCACGCCCGAACGGCTACAAACGGTCAACGCACTCTCTTTACACGCCGCCATAAGGTGCGCTACGCCACGCTACATCTATAGCTAGCTACATCGCCGGGTGTCTCAAGTAGCCAGCTGTAGCGTAGCGTACCATGTTTACACACCGCTCCAACAAGCTACTATGGGCGGACCCGGTGCAGCAGGGATAGCACATAGGCGTGCAACAATCTTGGATTACGAGCCGTCCGTACGATGATAGGACAGCGCAATATCATCAGGATTGGCCAGGCATCGCAGTAGGCTGATTAATACAGCACGCTCGAGTAATTGTGTAGTGTGACTGGTCAGCTCCTTAAATATCCCGCCCTATGCTGCGACTACCAATCATAAAGCAGGAGCGACCTCCAATGATCGCAGATGGGGCGCGGTAACATGGCGACTGTGTCACGCCTTAGATACATGGCAGCCACATCGCCGGGTGTCCAGAGTTGCCTTCCGTTGCTTCTTTACACGCCGATACAGCTCGCTACAATCGGCGATGTTGCCTTAAGTTTATGAGCAGAGACCATAAACAGATGTATCTGTCGCCGGCTGTAGCGTCGCCTCTTCAGACGCCGCTACTACAGGCGATATGGACGCTACAAGCTACAATTGTAGCTTGTAGCGCGATGTATCCAGCCTGCCGTCGCGGCGTGTAAAGGTACCCTTAGGGAGATATGTGGATGGTTAATGACTTCCATCACTTTTGGCTAAAGATAAACGAACACCAGAAAATTTAAATTCAGATTTGTTTGCCGAATGTGAAGTGTTCATTGAACAATTCGATGAACCTTCACCGAATTTTCCGAACACCATTAAAATCAATGGGAAGCAAAATCAAGGGACTAGAAAACATGTTAAACGTGGCCAGTGGCGTAACAAGAGTCTGGCGGGCCTCGGTGCTAAACTTAGACCTGGGATTTTCCCCCCCCGCCGCATCTTGATGAAATGTATGGGTCTTATGTAACGTTCTAAATCTTTGAAAGACTCACAAATTGACCCCTCTCCCCCTTCATTATGTATTAACAGCCCTCATACTGCTATATATGGACCTCCTGGAATATGGCCCTTATCGTGATATATATGTCCCCCATCCTGGTTTATATGGTCCGCCTCCTCGTGTCACCATAGTCTTCCAATTATAATAATGCATCCCCATATTCCTCCATTTATTCCAATGTACTCCCATAGTCCTCTATGTATTATAATGCATCCCATAGTCCTTAATTCATAAGGTATCCCCCTTAGTCATTAAATTATAATGTACCCCCATTATCCTCCATATAATATACTCCAGCCTCACATCCTTCCATATATCATAATGCAGCCTCATAGCATAATGTATCCTCATATCCTCTCCATATATAGTATAATACAGCCTCATAGCCTCTCCATATAGTATAATGCAGCCTCATAGCCTCTCCATATAGTATAATTCAGCTTCATAGCCTTCGATATAGCATAATACAGCCTCATAGCTCTCCATATAGTTCAGTCTCAAAACATTCCATATAGTGCAACCTAATACTATCAATATAGTATAATACAGCCTCAAAACTCTCTATATAATGCAGACTCTAAACTCTCCTTATGATGTAGCCTCAAAACCTACCATATAGTGCAGGCTCATAACTTTTCATGTAGTGCAGCCTCAATACTCTCCATATAGTGCAGCCTTATATATGCAGTCTTATATATACCATATAGTGCAGTATTATGTGTAGCTTAATAGGGCAGTATTATGTGCAGCCTTATATCTCCCATATAGGGCAGTATTATGTGCAGCCTTATATCTCCCATATAGGGCAGTATTATGTGCAGCCTTATATCTCCCATATAGAGCAATATTATGTGCAGCTTTATATCTCCCATATAGGGCAGTATTATTTGCAGCCTTATATCTCCTATATAGGAAAGTATTATGTGCAGCTTTAAATCTCCCATATAGGGCAGTATTATGTGCAGCATTATATCTCCCATATAGGGCAGTATTATGTGCAGCATTATATCTCCCATATAGGGCAGTATTATGTGCAGCCTTATATCTCCCATATAGGGCAGTATTATGTGCAGCCTTATATCTCCCATATAGGGCAGTATTATGGGCAGCTTTATATCTCCCATATAGGGCAGTATTATGTGCAGCATTATATCTCCCATATAGGGCAGTATTATGCGCAGCCTTATATCTACCATATAGGGCAGTATTATGTGCAGCGATATATATTTTCCATAATGGGCAGTAATATGTGTAGCCTTATGTCTCCCATATAGGGCATTATTATATGCAGCCTTATATATGACCCCCCACCCTCCACCACAATCCTCTGGCCATACTGCACTTACTTATTAAAAAAAAAAATCTGTACTTACCTCTCCTGGTTCCCTCGCAGCTACAGCAGTCTCCACTTCCAGAAACTGATGATTCAAGCCTGAAGAGAAGGAGGAAGAGGTCTCACCGGGCTGCGTTCCACTGTGCACTCCAGCAGGAAGTTGGGAGGAGGCGGCACACACAGTGGAATGCAGGCTAGAAAGCTGGCAGGTCAGGGAAAGGGAGAAGTGGGAGCAACAGCAGGAAGTAGGATGCTTGCCTCCCCTCCTCTCCTCTCCCTGACACAAGGGCCCTATCTGCTTTGCTGTCGCATGGATGTGTGCCCTCGGGGATGCACATATATGTGAAGCGGTTGCCCGGTGCTGCGATCGGCCCCATCACGACCGCGACACTGTGACCGTGATCGTTACGCCACTGAACGTGGCCCAAAAGCTGCCAAACTGCTCATATTAGTGCCAGACCCCAGGAAAAAGGACAAAAATCTACCTAAGGCTGGAGGCACACTGTTGTGCATCAAACACGGAGCGTGTTTGATGCACGAAAGTGATGCGAGTGAAATGCCTGTTTTTGGTGTGTGTGGTGTGAGTGGTGAGTGTGCATAGCTGTATCCATGTGAGTGTGCTTCGAGGTGAGGTGTGAGTGCGTGTGTGGTGTGTGTGAGTGTGATGCTGTCCATGGTTCTGAAGCAAATTTCAGGTCTGTGTACAGCATTTTCTTGGTATTTTAAACTCAGCGGCTGTCAAAGCCAGTGTGCCTTCAGCCTAAAGTATAAATAGTGTCATGGCGTAGCACGGGTGCATGAGACACGGTCTGTGCTATCCTGCACACTGTTCAAAATCAGTTTAAAATAGGGGGTGGCTCAAATTCACTTTAATTTCAGTGGTGGGTGAAACTCAGTTTGAATTGACAGATGGATGAGTCACAGGGGACAAGTCAGTTTTCTACATTAAGTAAATGGAGGAGTAGGAGTAAATGGAGGATGAATGACAGGTGCATGCATGTCACTCAGAGAGCCCCAATCCATTCATGCATCCTATAGCAAGGAGACCCAACAACCCCACTATTCAAAAAAATTGTATTACACCACAGCAAAGTAGTATGCGTCTTTAAACATTTTGTATAGGGCCACAATGGCAGCAAGGCAGGAGGCATAGGCACAGCATTTCAAGGTTGATTATTTAGGAAGTGGTGCACAACTGTCAGGAAAAGGTATAATGCTCCGAGAGCAAAGCAAAGAGACCCAAACAAGAGTCCACACATTTCAAAAAATTAGGCACAGCCATCACTAAAGTGGCACCAATTGCCCCGTATGTGAAATACTTAGAATGTACATTTTAATGCAGCACACTAAAAAGTACACCAGTGCCTAGTCTCCCCATTCAGACATTGGTTTGCAAAAGTACTTGGAGATCCATGACTTGTTCATTTTGATAAATGTTAGGCAGCCTACACCGTGGGTGGACAACCGCATGTGTCAGGCTACCACCAGCAGTGCTGAAGACAATGTTCTGAGAGAATTCTAGCTGCTGGGCATGACAACATCTCCAAAGCTTGGGTGGTGAGCTCAGGTATCTTTTCCACTTTTGAAGGCCAAAATGCACAAGGTTCCAGTTCCACAGTCATGGCATAAATATTGAGGTCTAGATACTCCTGCACCATCCTCCCTAGGCGTTCGCTGTGTCAGACTTGCCCTTTCTTCTGGCGTTGCAAAGAAAGGTCTAAATAAAAATGTGAAAAGACTCCCAGAAATTGCTGGTAACAGATGCACTGCGGCTGGTAATATTTATCTAACAAGGACTTGACGTTCCCAGGTTGGAAGCATAGAACTGCGATTTGCACTATGTGCACCACTACTGTTTTGAGGAAAAGCAGTCCTCAGATTGTCTAAAAACTGCTTTCGATACTTCTGCATACGTGTGTCCCTTTCCAGGGCAGGAAGCTTTTGACCTAATTTAGTTTTGTTCCGGGGATCCAACAGACTGGCAACCCAATAGTCTGCATTGCTACGAATATTATTAATCTGCATATAACGTGGCAGGTAGTACAGCATGAAAGCAGTCGTGTCTTGCACATCCAGGAGACCCAAGTACTTGTTGTGTTGGTAGCGGCGGGGTCAGCGGCGTATCTAGGGGGGTGCAGCCGGATCCTTTGCCCCAAGCGCAACACAGAGGGGGGCCAGCGCCATCACCTGGGCCGCTTTGTCACCGTAGTCAATACGTCATCACGCGCCTCCGCTCCGCCCTTCAAATTGTGCTGGCTCCGCCCCCAGATGCCCACTAAAGTCCTTTCCGAGCCGTGACATCATACGATCCACCCCGCCGGCTGGACATGGACCCTGTTGTCATATAACTGAACAGACTGCAAACCATGAATTTCTCCGAGGTGTTCAAGCTCTCGAACCAGCTGTGCAGGTTCTCCCCCAATGGGAAATATCTGGTGAGTGCAGTGCAGTGACTACAAATCCCAGCATGCTCCATGGGAAATGCTGGAACTTCTGATGCTGGAGGACAGCAGGGGTATCTGCTCTGAGGTTCTGCTGCTGGGATTATACATCCCACTCACTACATAGGACATACAGGACTGCACATAGCGGGGGTCCTCACTGCTCACCGTGAGGCATCATGGAAGTTGTAGTTCACTAATACTGAGGCCTAAACCAATTTCTCTCTAATCCAATTAATGGCAAATAGCCTCATACACAGTGCTGCATAGGGAGCCTGTATGGCTTCATACTCAGTGCTGCACAGGGGCAGTGCCAGGGTAGAGGGGGCGCCAAAATAAATCTTTCCCCCGGGTGCCAGAAAACCTAGTTATACCTCTGGGCGGGGTAACATTCACACCTGGTTCTGACTCACCGTAGCCGGGTTCTGCATGTCGCAGGCGTTGACTCTCCTGTCATGGAACCGCGCCTGTGGCTGTGGGGCCCAGTGGTCCAGATCAAAAGGGGGGATGGCTGAACAGTACCCACTAGTAATATCTAATGTGGAGAAGTAGTTGGCAGATTTGAGTGCAGCTAGTGACTCCTCTATGCGGGGTAACGGATATGCATCCTTGTGTGTGACTTTATTGATTTGTCTGTAGTCTACGCACATCCTCATACTACCATCTTTCTTTTTAACCAGGACCAGTGGTGCGGCCCAGGGACTACAGCTATCCCTAATGACTCCTGCATTTTTCATGTCCTGAAGCATCTCTTTTGCTTTTTGGTAGTGTGTGGGTGGTATAGGCCTGTACATTTCTTTGATAGGTGCATGGTTGCCTGTGGGGATATGGTGTTGTACCCCTTTAATCCTCCCAAAGTCAAGTGGGTGTTTGCTGAACACTTGCTCATACTCCCGAACTACCCGGTATACTCCATTTTTCTGGTGAGTAGGTGTGTTGTCAGTTCCCACACTGAGCTCCTGACACCATTTCTCTAACTGATCTTTGGAGTGAGGGGGTTCATCATTGACTGTTTGTGCTGAGGATCTTACATCAATGATAGCATCATCTTTAACCTGGTACAATTTTGCAACAGTGACATATCTAGGCAATCTGACCTCGTCATCACCATAATTTAATATGCGTACGGGGACTCTCCCTTTTCTCACATCGACCAACCCTCTGGCTGTCAAGAGTGTAGGACTACTATCGGACATTACAGGTTCTACTACAGCTTGGTAGTCCTGCCCTCTGAGGCCTATGGCTGCTTGACACCAGATCATCATTTCACTTCTGGGTGGTACCACAATTGGAATGGGATCTGTGACCCGTACTCTGCCAATTTCACCATTAGACAATGTTACCTGTTGTTGATAAACTAGAGCTGGGATCTGCTTTTGAATAGCTCTCCTCTCTCTGGGTCTACCAGCTTCAACACTCTGTTGGAGTAAAAACAACACTTCATCGATGCATTTAACCATAACATTTGTACCCTGTATTACATAGGGATCTTTGTTGTTTGGTTTATGCTGGACCACTAGGATACCCTGGTTCTTCAACAGCACCCTCCCCACCCTTACTGTAGCTTCCCATTGTCCCTCTATTGTAACTAGAATACCATTAGTGTACATACCATCTATGTTCAAATCAGGGTTAGGGGGTTCCAGCTTAACATCTGGCCAGAACCGCTTGTAAAGGATACTCGGGATGGTTGTCACCTGGGATCCAGTGTCTATCAAGGCAGATATAGCGATGCCATCGATGACGATTGGTATATAAGGACAGTCTCCTACATACTTGTATTCCCACTTGTGGGCCGGGACAGTCTACTCCTGGGGTTGGCCCTTATCGCCCAGGGGTTGCCCGTTTAAAGGACGGGACTGTTGAGTACGTCCTCCTAAGTCGTTCTGCTGACTGGTGCGGCGTCTGTCGGGACTGCGGCAGGTCTGCAGGTTTTCCTCGCGGTGGCTGTGTCTTCCTCTTCATCCACGGGACGTCGTCAGGGCTGTCGGCGAGCTGAATCTTGTCCGATGACCTTGCATCTGTCTTGGGTCTTCTCCCAGCTTGTATCTTGGCCACGTCCTTTATCAGCTGCTCTACATTAGCACACAGTTGCTCAAACCGGTCAGGTGTTGCTGTGTGTGCACTAGACTGAACTGTAGGGATCGGAGATGCTGCTGCCGGCACGAAGGGGTGTCAATATGCTGCTGCTGTGAAGCGGGGTCAGGCACTGGAGCGAGCCGTTGTCCCCAAACTGTTAAGTCTCTCAAAGTGTCAAACTCTGTGCCAGGATTTTGTATGGACCACCAGCTTGCTTGCTTTCTATCCTCAGATAGTCTAAGGCCCACAATAAATTGTCCAATTAACGTTTTGTTTTCATCTCTGACACCATCAGGATCAACTTGCTTTAACAGTCTTAGTGCTTCTTGCAAGCGCAGTGAATAATCTAGGACACTTTCTTGTGCCCCTTGGTTACGACGATAGAATGACAGTCTTAATTCAGCTTCGGTATGGCGTTCAAAAACCCGGGTTAACTTAGCGAATATCTGCTCCCCAGATTCCTGAGTTTCTACAGGCCAGCTGCGGCTCTGCAGCTTGGCTGCGCCCATTAACTGTCCCATAACAACTGAAGCTCTCTGCTTACCGGTCATAGCGTACATGTCCAGCGTTTGGCATATCTTCCTCTTGAAGGCCTCCAAGGTACTGGGTGTACCGCTGTATTTAGGTAACCAGTTCGCACTTGGAACGTAAGGCAGAGATATCGGCATAATCAGAGCGGGTTTCTGTGGCATACCGCCGGCTTGTTGCTGTCCATCGGGAGGTAGGTTTTGTTGCGGGGGTACCGCGTTGTTGGGAGCCGGGTTACTCATGGTCGCTCCCCCTTAGTTAAGCGCGGCCAGTCCTTCGGTTTCAAATGGAAGTGTCGGCCTCGCGGTGAGGAGTGAGGCACCACGGGAGTTTCCGGTTCCTGCTGCGTACAGGGGTAGTCGTCAGAGCGTAGGGGGCAGGGCCTATCTTCATGCCCTTTGCCTGGGAACGCCCCTTCTTTTCCTGCCTTTTGCACAGCAGTGGTGGTTCAAATGTACAGTTCGATATTTACAGTCATTAAATAGCACACAATACCCGTGATAACGGGCCTGCTCGTATCCTGTTTGTGACGCCAAATTTTGACTCACCGTAGCTGGGTTCTGCACGTCGCAGGCGTTGACTCTCCTCTGTCACGGAACCGCACCTGCGGCTGTGGAGCTCGGTGGTTCAGATTAAAAGGGGGATGGCTGAACAGTAGGGGATAAATTGTCTTCGTGACGCCACCTGCGGGTGTTCCGGTAACTGTACCGGCGCTGCTAGGCCTCCGGGGGATGTTAGGCAGCAAGATGGGACGCTCCCCACAGTATGAGTGGGAGTCCCCGGAGCCAGGAGCTGCACAAGATGTTGTGAGGCAGCTGGTAATACCACTGTTAGGTCCAGGAATCAAACGCAGACACATTAACGTCCTTTTAGGTACCTTTACTGGTTGTTATCAGGTACACTCGGACCGGGATAGTGAAGTTGACACTCCTGGAGGTTTACAGCAAGCAGTTGTTATAGGCTTCCTTTCTCTATCTCTCTGATTAAGGTCGGGTGGATGTGGAATCCAGCCGGACCGGGCAGTGTGTTCAATGAAACTTGCTTCACCTGGTTAGCAGCACTGAGGGCACTGTAAAAGGGTTTGAGCAGGATCAGTACTCTTCCCTGGGCTCTCGCTGGTAGGTGCTTCAGGTGGAACAGGGGGCTAGACTCCCTGTGGCTGTATACTGGTTCTCTGTGGTGGCTGGTAGCTCTCACAGCTTCGGTTCCAGTAACCGGATGATGAGGGAGAGTTAAGGTAACTCTGATGTCCATGAGAGGTGCTTCTCCTTTTCCTCTGACCCCAATTGCAAGGGTTTCCTCACTTGCTAGCTGGCTGATTGGGCCTAGTGTGTCCCTCATAGGATGGAGATTACACACAGGCTGGCAGCTCTTGTAGAGACTGCACACATTCTGAAGTTTCTCCCTCCAAGACTCTATATAGGGGAAACTGGCTCAAAGTGACCAGTGGAGATCCCCCTAGAGGCTCGGGGTGAAACCAGGTGTTCTAAGGTGTTGTTGTGTTATTAGGTATTTGTGAGTGTTGCTTTGCTGTTACTTACTCCAATCGTGCCCCAAGGAGTTCTGTGGTCCCAACAAGGTGCCAGGGTGCCACAGTTCCTCTGTCCTCTCCTGTCAAACTCACACAACAGAAACGTGACCAATATTTCCCTCATCTGCTGAGTCTTCTGTCAACATTGCCTCTTCCTCTTCCATTTCTTCCTCTCTACTGCACCTTCATCAACTGTTTGGCTGCTGCCTTGAGCTCTAGTCGATCCCTCTCATCCACCCTCCAATGCCACCTGCCTCTGGGCTGATGATGACCCACCCCAAGGCCGTGGAATTCGGTACCTGGGCATTTGCTGTAAGGGGATGTCACTGGTGGCCAATGCCTGGGCCCTGGTGGTCGCTAAAAATGGGGGTTGTAAAGAAATAAAAATAAAATATATTATTTATGACGCCACTTGCGGTACCTGGTGATGGCACCAGCGCTGCCAGCAGACCTCTGAGGATGATGCATGGGCAGCAAGATGATGTTGCTCCCTGCAGGTGGAGTGAAGTCACCAGGGCAGACTTCTATGGTACTTGTTGTCACAGTTGTTGTCACCGGAGCTACTCTGCAACTTAATAGAAATGAGACACAGGAGACCTTCTGGCTCTGCACGGGTATTTACTGGCAACAGTTCACAGTTCTCCACATTACACAGTTTCGGGTAGCTGGCCGGGTAATCACTAAAGGATGTAAAGTCTCTAGAGGCCCTCTATGATGTTCCTTCAGGTAACAACCTTGATCCTTTTTCACTCACTGCGCTCTCCTTACTATCCGTGCGCAGCCCTGCACAGAGCCCTCTTAGTACCAGGACCACGGGTCTGTGAGAGGTCACTCTTTCTCACTCTAAGGTGCTCACCCCAAATGGAGATCCTGGTGGGGATGTGCATGTCGGACCAGGTCATGGCTATATGAAGGTTTGCTCCAAGCTGAACTTTCCTCCATTTCACTCGGAGTCGGTACTCCGCTGTGGACTGGGCTCCCTCCGAACTGATTATCAATATAGTCTGGCACCGGGCTTTCACAAGCCAGGGATTCCTCTTCTGTCTGGGTAGCCTTTCTTTTAAGGCCTCCTCACTGCAATCCTCACAGGGTTTCCACTCCTCGACTTCCCTCACGGTACTTCACTCTCTGACTGACTTCCCGCTCTTTTCTCTACCCCTAAGCTCCTCCCACCGGGAACAGTTACCCTGGTAGCAGGCATGAGGGCCTTAGATTAACATCACATCCTTTGGTCACTGGGATACCACACACACTGATCTGGGTGCAGTGCCCCTTCTGTGGTGCACTGACCAGTGGGGTGCCACAATGACAGTCTGGACCTTTCAGATCTTGTTTATCCTTTCTGCATATGCCTCCTCTTGTACTTCCTCTTTTTCTTCTTGGACCACCACCTGACTCAGAATACTGGTCAAAGTGTACTTCAATATGTAGATGACTGGAATAGTCATGCTGATAACTTCATCATCAGCGCTAAGCATCTTAATCGCTATTTCAAAACTTTGTAAAATGGACAGAGGTCCTTGATCTGTAAACACTCCAGTAGTGTGATTTACCCCACCTGAGGATCATGTTGGCCCAGGCTGTACCTCATGACATACTGTTACTTGGGAGAAGGTGTATGGCGGTCCGCGCTGCCAGATTGACTCGCATCAAAGAAGACACTTGGAGATGGAATGTTCAGATCCTTCTTTTATTCACCGACGCGTTTCGGTGCCCACCTGGCCCCTTTTGTATTTGTCATGACATACTGCACCACTCAAGTAACGTGATTTGCCTCACCTCAGGATCACTTTGGCCCAGGCTGTACATCATGTTATACTGCACCAGGGCTCATCACTGCTGCCACAATTGCTGTAACGTGTGCCGAGTGGAATTCCTTAATGTCGGCACATTGCATATCAGGTGGTTAAGCGGTAGGCTAAAAGTCTTCTGTAGCGATGCAAGTCATTGAGCAGCAGAGTGCGAACGGCAGAAGTGAGCACACAGTGGCAGCGCATCTAGGCCAAGATAGTGGGCTAGAATTTGCTGGTTGACCAGGTTCAAGGCATGAGCCATGCAAGGCAAGTGTGTCACTTTGTCCTGGCATGGAGCCGTACTCAAATTTGCAGCATTGTCTCACGTGCCAAACATTGATGAAACTCGGTCTCAAAAGCTGACCACAACTCCTGAGCTGTGTATCTCACATTTACCAGGCATTTTAATATAAACACAGCCTGATGCTGTTCAACCCTGCTGACAGTGTAGTAAGGTCTGCTTGATTCCTTCTGCAAAGTTGGAATGCGTATCACATTCCCAGAAGGAAAAGGTGTGTAGGACAGCGCAATTCTTTTTTTATCAATGGCTTATGTCTACTGTATATCAATATAACTCACAATATGTATGCTAGAAAATCTTAAAGGGAACCTGTCAGCTGTTTTAGCCCTTCTAACTTATCCCTACCTGTCCCTGCAGCCACCTACTACTTTCCTATCGTCAGAGATTTTGTAAGTTTAAAAACTGTTCTGTTCCACTGTTATAAATGCAATATTGGTCAGAGAGGGATGGTTAGGAAACTAGTAGGTGGCTGCAGGGACAGGTAGGGACATGTTAGAAGGGCTAAAACAGCTGACAGGTTCCCTTTAAATAAAAATCTTAAATAGAAACACAAATGTGTTTTTTAACCGTATCGGATATTTATTCAAATTATTTTTAGCAACATTTTTTTTATACAAAATGCTTTAAAACATTAAAATCCTAATGTGTATATATATAGATATAGATATATATATACAGTTATTTCTATAAATTCAATAAGTTTCTCATTACTCTTCTTCACAGGGTTCTGTTCCATTAGTGGGGGTGATGTCTTTCAGAATCCATATGGGGTGCCCTATAAAATATTTTAGTGTATCAGTATATATATATATATCTTTCTGTTGGCTATTATTGTTTATTATGCTCGGGTGGTTTCCTTACCTCTATATATTGCTCTATGTGTTATCTTCTTGCCGGGCTATGTATTGCTTGATGTGGACTTTCTCCTTTTTTGCGGTGCTTCCTTATATATGTTTGTATTAGTATGTTGTTGTATGAGGGATCAAAGTATTCCTGTGTCTTTGTGCGTACCTGTTTTTTTCTTCTTGCTGGGGTGGTTGTGAGTTATAATGATATTCACTAGACATAAGCAATTGATAAAAAAGAATTGCGCTGAGCCTAACCTTTTAATTCATTGCCTCTTGTACAGAGGGATATTTACACGGAAGATCCCCTGCAGGCTTTCAAGCAGCATACCCACAATTAATACAGTTTGATCCAGTGTATACCCAACAAGAAGGGTTTTGGGTGAAAGAGGCCCTAGAGGAGGTGGAGGAGGCAGAAGTAGTGGATGAAGTTCTATATACAGAGGTTTTACTCACAAACTGTGAAGATGGAAAGACTTGTACAGCAGCCCCTTCCCCCGCAACCACCAGTGTAACCTAGTGCCCAGTAAGCGACATGTAATACCCTGGCCATGCTTACTCATCCAGGTGTCTGGTGTATTACACACAGAGTTTCTGAAGGAAGCAGTGGTGTTGTCTGCAACATGCTTGTGGAGCACAGGCACCGCTTTCTTTGAGAAGTAGTGGCAACTGGGAATCTGGTACTGGGGCACTATGATGGCCATGAGCTTTTGAAACCCTTAGCATCTACCAGGCGGAAAGGCAGTATTTCGATGGCCAGTAAATGGGAGATGGTGAAATTTAATCTCTTAGCTTTGACATGGATAGGAGGAAATGTTTTTTTACTTGACCACATCTGCCGGATTGAGGGCTGGCTTCTATGTTGTGACAGGGTAGAGTAGGGTATACCGGTCAAATTGCTGGAGTCTGAGGGAGGTGCAGGTGGAAGAGTCTTCATGAAGAGATGGTTCTCTTGATGTCTCACAGCGCTCAACACCAGCAGGCATATCCAATTCCAAAATAGATGATGGCCTGTCAATCACACTGGCTTTTGCAGGCAAATAGGTGGATATTTTGAGGCAGAAATTTTGTGTGACAACAGTTCCCACAGACATGGAGGGTGAAGAAGCCACAGATGTCCTAGATGGGGTGATCAGTGCTTGGACAGGGCCACTAAGCTAGATTTTAGCAAGCTATGGTTTCCACTGTTGTTCTGCATCTCCATGTGATGGTTCATACATTGAGTACTCAAATTATTTATTTTTTTTCCTCTACTCAGATTTTGCTTACTGATTTGGCAGATGACATGAGTTGGGTCATCCTTCGTGATCATGAAAAAGGCCGAGGCTAGGCAAGGCTTAGAGCCTATGCAAACTGCAGAGCCTCTATGGCTTCTGCAGTGAGTAAGAGTTGTGGCTGAGGACCCAGTGCTTGATATGTTTGCAGCACTCTGCCTCTGTCCAGAAATCCGCAACCTAACATCATCAGCTTCATCATCCTCCTCTTCCACCTCCTCTGCTGAGCTCATCAACTGCCTGCCTGTGGGTTGACAGTAAGTGGAATCTAGAACCTCATCATCACCCTCTGTGCTGTCACACTCCTCGCCCTCAGAGCCACCCTCTTTCTGCCCTGACCGCAAACTCACATAGGTGTTCACCTCATGTATCTTAGTCTAGACATAATTACCAGCCTCTTTTTCTCCAAAAATAAGTGTTAAAGTTTGAGAATTAGGCTCTACATTATGCTTGGACCCTTTTTCATCCAGCTCTGGATCCAACTCACAAAGATTTTGTGCATTGGTGCAGATCAATTCCTCCTCCTGACTCAGTGAATCTGTAGAGCTGACCTCTGATTCCCAGGCTATAGTATGCATGAGCAGCTCTACATACTCAGCCATCTGTGTGGACCCACAGTCAGTAGGGTGGCTGGAGACTTTTGACACCTGTGAGGACTGCACTGTGTGTCCTGTTGAAGGTGAAATGGAGGGGAGGCCACTTGATAGAGCACCTGACAGCAACTGCTCTTTCTGGACCTCATCTACTAGTCGAACCAATGTGCTGCTGCCTAAAAAAGGAACACATCGGACTGTCCACTGAAAAAAGTGGACATTTTTCTTTGCCTAGAAGGTGGTGTTTGTTGATCATTCGGTTACTGTAGCACCTACCCCACGGACACCAAGGGTTTTCCCCTTACCACCACACCTATTCTCCTTTCCCCCTTGACCACGGTTTTTACCACTCATTTTTAATGGTAACAGATTTGCAAGTAAGTTTTTGTGGGCCTAAAAAATTTGGGGATGTGAGTGCAGCTGACCAGATTGGCAAAGAAATGGTACTAGCTCAAAAATGTGGTTGATGCGTGGATGTTCCACTGAAAGGGATTTGGCACAGATTTTACAAGAACCACTGTACCACAGATAATTGTGCAAACCAACTGGTACTAAGCCCTAAGAAATGTTTGGTGCCTGGAGGATAAGGGCACTGGACAGAAGTGGCACAAAATGCCTGTCAGCACAGGGTTGTTGCAGATGAGGAGACGCAGACCACTGTACCACAGCTGGCTTGCCACATGAAGCTACTAAGCCCTAAAAAGAGCTGTTTAAGAGTAGGTTTAGTAATGCCATCTATCTAGAAATAAATAGAAACCCTAACTAGCTAACTAAATAGTGTACACAGGAGCAGCAGCTTTGGAACTGCAGCAGTGAGACTGTCACTAAGCTCTAACACTGAGAAAATGGCAATGAGGGGAAATGGCCGGTTCTCATATGCCAAGAACATGTGACATACCTAGCCAATGACACAGGCCCTAGTGTGCAAAAAGTGCATTTTGCTTTAGGGCTGCTGATTGGATGGCAGATCAGACTACCCACAGTAAGTGTGGGAAATTAAAAAAAATGGAGAGCTGCACTTATCTGACCTGAGAGACCTCTCCCCCCTCCCCTCCTGTATGCTATGCTAGATACTGACACTCTGAAAACGTAGAACCGAACCATTAGTTCAAATGCACTAATACATGTTGTCATCTGAAGCATTACTGAATGTTCACCGAATCTCCCGACTGTTAACCAAAACGTTCAAATTCGAGAAGTTGAATCGAATCGTCCAAGTTCTTGCCGAATGTGAAATTGACTA
This sequence comes from Allobates femoralis, assembly GCA_033576535.1. Classification (NCBI taxonomy): domain Eukaryota; kingdom Metazoa; phylum Chordata; class Amphibia; order Anura; family Aromobatidae; genus Allobates; species Allobates femoralis. Next base: position 15,041,185 of record JARQOC010000003.1, read on the forward strand.
ACCTGTTTGAGCAAAATTTGCTCATCCCTATTTCTTACCATTCTATGAAAACCAGCCCTTAGAATAAAGTACAATTCCTGGAATTGTAAGTCACAGCAAACTATCTGGTTTCACATTGTGACAGACCTCCGTCTTGCAAAGATATCAGCCACATACATTTCCAGCATACCTCACAATACATGGAAACAACATTCAATTATACTTCTATCCTAAAACAGAAAAAAATATTTTCTTATAAGCCAAGACATAGCAGAGGAGTCAACTTTGCCGAATCTCTGATGTCTACAGGTTCTTCTACCGCCTATACTTCCAAATACAATTCAGGTGCTTCAAGTGATTAATATCAAGCATATCCAAAGTCACAATCTATATCAGGAGGGCAAGAAGAAAACAAAGTAAAAAGGTACCTACAACACAGCAGGAACAGGAATATGAATCTTTCTAGCCATATCTTATCATCTGGCCAACTATCTGTGTAATCACAGCAGCCTGAGTAATGAACTGACACAGTCACAGCTGTAAGAGCGGTGATGGCAGTGAGTTCACCCGAAGTCACAGCTGTGAGAGCGGTGATGGCAGTGAGTTCACCCAAGGTCACAGCTGTGAGAGCGGTGATAGGAGTGAGTTCACCGAGGTCACAGCTGTGAGAGCGTGATGGCAGTGAGTTCACCCGAGGTCACAGCTGGAGAGCAGTGATGGAAGTGAGTTCACCCAGGTCACAGCTGTGGAGCGGTGATAGGAGTGAGTTCACCCGAGGTCACAGCTGGGAGAGCGGTGATGGCAGTGAGTTCACCGAGGTCACAGCTGTGAGAGCGGTGATAGGAGTGAGTTCACCCGAGGTCACAGCTGGGAGAGCGGTGATGGCAGTGAGTTCACCCGAGGTCACAGCTGGCACTTCCCACCGTGAACTCATTGAACTCAATTCCGGTAATCTGGCATTGAGTTCAATGGTCCTGGATTATTTGATTATTGACTTTAATGGGGATAAATTACCTGATTACCGGCACCATTGAAGTAAATAATCCGGTAATCCTCCACGATTGAAATCAATGACAGATTACTGGAGTGTGCAACCATTCTGAGCTCAGGTGAGTTCACTGAGTTCAACAAGAAAATTCTGCCTCCAGTGTGCATATCCTGGCAAAAAATACACCAAAAATGCAATGCTTTTTTCATGCATTTTGGTGGAAATATGCAGAAGAATGGAGGAAGAATTTACACACTGTAGATTTACTTCTGCACCAAATCTACAATGGAAAAAAAGCAACGTGTGACCAAAACTTCAGAGTTCTTAATGACTTTGCTGACATAAGGATTTGCATGCTGTTTTGTAACAAAACCACACTAAAAATGCATTTAAAAAAGTCATAAAAATGCATTGTGTTTGTGGTGCATTTTTCAGCCCAGAGATGCAGATTTGGTGCTGGAATGTCTGCACCTGAATACTGTATTGGGCAAAATGCCTAGTATTCTGGCATTTGATTCAATGAGTTCACCTGAGGTAAAAGCTGAGGTACCATGGGAACTGTCAGCTGTGACCTCAGGTGAACCCACCTGAGGTGAACTCATTGAACTCTGTGAACTAACCTCAGGTAAACTAATTGAACTCAATGCTAGATGAACGGATTAGATTATGTGCGCACAGTGATTATTTGGTTGCAAAAATGTCTACACTAAATCTGCTAAATTTTATTTACTCAATAATGAGGTTAATCAGGTAATCTGGCACCATGAAACTCAATGCTGGATTACTGGGATCAAGTTCATTGAGTTCACCTGATGTGAGTCCATTTGAGTTCACAGTTTGGGTACCGCTTTAAAACCTGTGGTTCTGTCAGTGCGTTCTGCAAGCCGCAGTAATTGGTTACATTTTCTAATGTGACCGCACACTGCTATCTCAGGATGCAGCAAATCCGGGATCGTTGTGGAACCTCGTGACTCGTGTGGAGTATGCAGGACCTGCAGGAGTGTTTTGGGGTTAATAAATTAAAGAACTAGCAGATAAAAGAATAAATGTCAGCACTCACTGACAGTGGAATCTTCGAATTTATTTCATGTATGCTTCATCAAAATAGGTAAGGTCCATCAGGCCCAACAGTGAGAGGAGGGAGAGGACAGCGGGAGGCCCAGGAGGACGACGATCATTTTGTTCATCAGAAATTAAATGGGTCAAGGACCAGGGTTGAAGTTGTAAAAAGGAAATGATCATCATTCTCCAGGGCACCCTGCTATCGTCTCCCTCCCCTCACTGTTTAGCGTGATGGGCCTTACCGGTTTTGGATGAAGCACACATGAAATTAAGTTGAAGATTCCACTGTCGGTGAGTGCTGCTGTTTCTTCTATTATCTGCTGATGTGAGCAAGCCCTTATCCTGGGACCATGGATTGCGCACCTTCAGCTTTGCTTCACGGGATAGCACTGGTGAAAGTGATACGCATTACTTGACGAGGTTGGTGCCATTTCATTTGTCCATATTTCTAAAGTTTGAAATAGGTGAACTAGGATGTTTTTTTTAAATAAAGGATTTTTCTGTGCATTTTGTGTTTATCTTTTCTTACTTACATAATTAGTAATGGGAGGGGTCTAATAGACACCGCTCCATTACTAATACAAGGCTTTGTGGCAGCTGTGATTTTTTCACAAATCACAGCCATCATTAACTCCTTATAATAGCCCAATTGCCACAACACCAGAGAATCGAGATAAACATGGTAAAGAGCCAGGACTGGGGCATTTAATGGATGTTCCTACTCTAGGGCTGTGCGCTGCTATATTTAGGGTGGAGAGGGATAATAACTATGGGCCCCAACAGCCTGAAAATACTAGCCCCAGCTGTTTTATCTTGGCTGGGTAAAAAAACTGTGAGTACCTACGCTGGTATTCTAAATTCTTTATTTAAATAATAAAAAAATGCATTGGTTCCCTTGTATTTTGATACCCTGCCAAGATAAAACACATAGCTTGGGCTGCCTCCTACAGCTGTCTGCTATATTTGCAAGGGGTATCAAAATAGAAGTGACCCCACATATTTTTTCCAATTCTTTTTTTATATTTTACTCCAGTCGGGGATCCAGACAGCTAGTGTGAGTACAACCAATCACAGATGTCGGCACAGAGGTTGGGGTGCAGTCTGACTGCAACTAATCACAAATGCTGTTACAGTGGGTGGTGGGTGAACAACTGAATATTCACAAGGTTTAATGAGTAGACCTGGAAACAGTTTAACACTCACGTGGAAACTCAGTAAGTATAATTGTCCTGCTTTAATCCACATTTTGATTTCTTTTGCAGGCCCTTAGCCCTTACTATCACCATTTTAGAGCCTTTAAGTTTGGGTCCACATAGACTTATTTGGGAATCAGGGTGCAGGCTCATGTCCCATCAAGTCTGGCCCCGAACTGGACTTCTTTTTTTTTTAAGGCCAGATGGACCTGGTGAACCCTGACATCTACTGTTCGGCCATATCTTCCTATGAGTCATGAAACCGCCAAAAATTATTATTCTTTTTTTTTTGGGGGGGGGGGGGTGTAGAGCCCAATGATTATGCTATAAGGCCCTATAATTTTTATATATGTCCCTTTGTTTGTTTCTAATTTTGATGTAAGATACAAATTCTACCTATAGCTTCCTGTGTTCATGTGATTTTTTTTGTCCTGTGTGACATTTGTGTTTTAGTATCTAGGAAATCCTTATTAAATAACTGACTTAAAGCTGTAGATACAAAGGAGCAGCTCATGAAGACTGATGTATCGTATGCCAGTCTTAGTGCATTGCTCTCTGGAGTAGTCACCTGATTCATTAAGAATCTTAATGATACCCAGTGTGCGCCATCACCAGAGATGGACAGTAGCCGGGGGCTGGTGTACATTTCTAGAGTAAGTTACGCTCTTTAGTGAGGTGACGTATGATGAATTTGATGAGCGGCGTGACCATGCCCTGAGTTGACCATGTCCCACCCATGATTTGTTTATATTGAGCACAAAAATATTGCGATATATTAAGGTGTTTTGGCAGAACCTTAGTTTATTTTAATGTTTTACAGATCAGTTATGGAGCCACCGACCTCTCATTGTCGGATAGACGCCTCTATCCACATGTTTTCCGAACAGTCCAAAGTCACCACATCCACAATATGGTAATCACCAAACTGTTGGAGCATTTCGGCTGGACCTGGGTTGGGATTGTAGTATCAGATGATGAGACTGGAGAGAATGAACTACAGATACTAACAAAATACATGAGAGAACACGGGATCTGTGTCGCCTTCATCATAAAACTTATACTTGATTTTACTTTTGATGATATTTTATCAATTTTGAAGCATCCAAAAGTCAATATCCTTATAGTGTGTGGGATGTACTCTTTTCGATTTAATATATTAAACCAACTAAAATCTCTACTTATTGACAAAACTTTCATCTTTCCGCCATCCTGGGTCTCCAGTTTCATCATTAGTAATGAAGATTTTCCATTATTGAATGGAAGTCTAATAGTGGAGATTTCATCACAGCCTTTTCCAGGTGTAGAAGATCTTGTGAAAAACTGCAGGAAACTTCTCATTATGCCCGAAGATAAGGATTTCTGGAGAAAATTAGTTTTGCTAACAGAAAATGCAGATAAAGATTCCTTCATTTCATTCAATTGGACATATGATGATTTTAATTATACAAGAGAGTTTACAATTCCAAGTATGAGGAATTACCTCTCATCAGGGGTCTCTCCGAGACTGTATTACGCAGTAGAAGTCCTGGCCAAAGCTCTACATGAAATGTTCTTATTTATAAAAGACAAATATCAAGAAAATTCCACAACCGGATATCTACAATACACACGGAAGTTACAGCGCTACATACAAATGATGAAGAATCCACCGGATCCAATGAAGCCGACACATTACTTTAATGAGCAAGGGGAATCCGTACATTCATATAAGATAACAAACTGGATATTTAATGATAAGGCCACACGGATGGTCGTACGTGAGGTTGAAGTAGGACATTTTACACCATGGGCTGCCAGTGGTCAGGAGCTTTACATGAATACCCAGTCTATAACATGGAAACCCCCCGGGGAGGTAAGAAGCGTTATATATACATGTGTCTATAGAAAGCCTCTGTCTGCCCTTAATCATCATTATGGATTCTATAGGTAATCTGATATATTTTACATTTTACATGTATGAGCTCTTGAGTCACTTTGTCTCTGACAGAACAAAAACTAACATACAAAATAACCGTAATAAAAAGAACAAAGAAAGTCATGAAAAAAACAAAGAGAATGTAGAAAGCCAAGAAATGATAATAATTTTATTATTTGAATGTATACAAAATGTCCGCGTGACTGACGAGGGCAGTAAAATGTGAGGATGTCTGATAATGATTAGTTGGACACTGGAGCTAGTCAGTGTACGGGACCTTAGTCTAATCAAATGATTAGGCCAAGTTAATTTTACTAATATATGCCGCTGCTAGAAGGCCGTGGAGGGGATACCGTGCAGCTCCCTTCCTAGTGTATAATAAATTATATGTTGGGTAAGGTCCAGCACTAGCATAAACCCCTTTAGCAATGGTTAAAGTGAATAGAAATTATAGTGTTGGTTAACCATTTTTCCAAACGTTTATTACAAAGTTATTACAAGACTATACAAAACTTATAAGATATATATAAAAATGAATAAAAATTCTTAGTTGATGTTTTCTTTAAAGACAATGTAGTCCACGTTCACATTGTTTGCATACTGCACATATCTTGTGCTGCTGGGTTCTGGACCTATAATGGGATCCCAATATTTCAGTGGACGTATATCCCCTTTTATTGTCTGTGGGGTCCTAAAACGATACAGACTGTTAGTATCTTTATCTATTTGTCTGGGTGATCTCTAGAGCTTTCTATATATACATCACCTTACCTCCTAGGTTTCTCTATATAATGTGTCTTCTTGATGCTGGTTTCTTATTCCTCAATCTTGTGTCTGATTGGGATTATAATTCTATAATTTACTTTTCAAGTTCATTTGAATCTCATTAACCGTATTTAGAGTAACTAATGTATGGATACCTGTATTTTCGGTGGACAGGATCTCTATGGGTGTCTCTATTTCATCAGAATAATAATGGAGTCTGGATTGAGTCCTCCTATTGAACAGACAATTTTATCAATCTGATGTAACTTCAGACTTGTATGTTCATCTAAAATAAGTTTTATGTACCAGTACCTTAAAAACTTCTATAGTCTTCTGTATTCTCTTCCTCTTCTTTGGGGCGAATGGATATTTCGGTTCTGTGGGTATATCAGGGTTATCTGGTTTATGGTTACGATTCAAAAAATCGGTCAAAACCTGATTTACCCGATCCGGTGTAATCCGGCAAAATTAACATGAGGGTCTATGGCGTCGGATTGCTCCGGACCGGGGCAATCCGGGAGAATCTGGTTTGATTTTACAGCTTGCGCTTTTTACCGCAGGCTTCTAAACAATGAATTAGGAATTGCATGTTTTTCCTCTGCTGCCAGAGTCTTTATAGGGTCCAGCAGCAGAGGAATTGCATTTCCCTTGATTTACATTAGACTCGTTACTGTGCAAGTAATCAGTAGGAAACTCGCAGAGTAACAAGTAGCCCGAGTACCCTACCTTTCGGTGAGTAACGAATAGTAACGAGTAGACTTGCTCATCCCTACTGCCTATATGTGCCATGCGTTAAAGCATGCGTTTCCCATAGGGCCCCATGTTAAAAAAACGCATGCGTTTTTGAAAGCACCCCAAAAACGTAGCTAGCAGTGTTTTTGGGCTGCTGCATAAAAGCGCATGTGTTTTTTAAAAAAACACACACACGTGTTAACGCATATGTGTTTTTGGACTTTGAAAAAAAAATGTCCAAAATGTTCCCAAAAATGATTTAAGGCAAAAAACGATGGTATGTGGGAACCTGGCCTATGTGATGTCTCTGTCAGTTGTGTAACCTATTTGTACTTGCTGTTCCTCCTCTGTATGTGCTTATAGATATTCTAGAGAACCTTTCTCTTCAGCACTTGTTAAACCTGTCAGGTTATGCACTACTTTCCCAAATTTCTCTTTTCTTTCTAATGTATGCTCTGTTTTACTTTCGTTTTTTTCTATCCCCCTTAATCCTCACTGCTTCTCCTTGTTCAAATGTATTTATTATATCAGATAATACACACAAATAGAATAACATATATAAAGATACATTTTTCAATCTGTAAAACAATACGAGAATACATATTCATATCCAAATATATATCAAATGGGAAGGTAGGGAAGACAAAAACAAGGGAAAGAAAATAAATGATATACAATTATATACTATGACATGGCAATTAAGAACCACAAATTAAATCAACGAAATATTACAGTAAGTAAAAGAATGAAACTATCCAGAACAAAATCAATATCTTGAAAATACTACAAATGTTATCTAAGTCTGAAGACAGTGACGAAGCATACCTCTCATACCATGCTGACCACTTCTCCACATTACTCCCCCGCTTAGAACTTCTGATAGCAAACAAATATTCGAATGTATTATGGACAGAAAGTTTATCCATTAGAACCTCCACACAAGGAGGATCTATCTTCTTCCAATGTGAGGCTATCAACGCTTTTGCTAATAGCAAAATATGTAAAATTAAAAACCTCTTAGGTCTTGGAAAATCCTGCAAACCCGACAGAAGTAAGGCTAGATTCATATCCAAAAGTACATTAGTATTCAAATCAAGATTACTCAAAGTTTGGACTTCCAACCAGAAAGGCCTCAATCTCGGACAAAACCAAAAAATATGTTGATTGTGCCGACCTCTCCACAGGCTCTCCAGCAGAGACTGTCAAGCTTCGGGTCCATCAAATGCAATTTGCTAGGGGATTGATACCATTTTGAATAAATGTTATACTGAGTTTCTAAAGCGAAACACATGGCATATATTAGAATATAAACATGGAAATATTTTGGAAAAATACTCACTTAAAGTTTGAGGAGTCAACTCTGTGTCTGGAGACCACGTTTTTAAAAAAATATCGTTATCAAAAGTGATATCTACATTAAAGGCTTGATAGATGTTTCTAGTTGTCCAAATAGACTCATTATGAGCATACCTGAGAAGAGCACAAACATTACTATGCAATAAAAACTTTATATTATACTCCGCTAGTAAACCTGAAATAGAATGCCAAGCATAGAGTCGAAAATGATTTAAGGTTACCATCAACCAAAATATCAGAGAGGAAATTAATTCCTTTTTCACGACAAAACTAAAGTTCTATCTTAGGGAAAAGAGCACTAAATAAGTCTATTGGTAACCAAGTTGGAACCACAGATTTGAAAAGAGACCTGGAAGTTTGTGAAAGAATCCTCCAAGCTTTAATAGTAGATTTAATAGTGTCAGATGTTGGAAGATGTTTTTTTTTTATTAAGCAAGTAAGAAGCAATATAAGTATCAGGGGAAAGGCCAGTCATGTACAATCTTTCCAAGCCAACCAACGCAAGGCAATCCTGAGAATCCCACCATCTGTTACTCCCTTTAACCCCCTGCCGACATAGGACGTTGGACAACGTCCTGTGTTTCTCCTCGTTCCCGACACAGGACGTTGTACAACGTCCTGGCAGATTTGAGCTGCTGCAGCTCCTGTGAGTGGGGTCACTCAGGTGTCACGAATGCTGCTGCTCTGTGACAGCCTGCAGTTGACCCCACAGGGGGTGGATTAACCCCCCCATGCCCAGGACCCCTCCGATCGGCAGTGTAAAAATGAAACTGCCGATCGGAGGGAATCATAGGGATTCTTCCCTCCATATCTGATTGGAGCTCTCCAATCAGATCTGGAGGGGCGGATCGGCAAGTGCCTACCCCTCCTCAGCCACCTCCAGCTCCAGGACTTTACAGGGCCCCCCCTGTCCCCCCCAACCGCCCGTCCCCTCTATTATTATGTATTTGCCAGCGGGCTGCACCTATGGGTGCGCCCGCCGGTCAGACGCCACAGTTCCCTCCTGTGCTGATCATCTGCGCCCCCTGGCAGCCCCCCACCTTCGGGCCCTGTGTCTTTGCCCCCCTCACCTCCGCCGGCGGGCTGCACACGTCGGTGCACCCACCGCTGCACCCGCCCTGCCTTCGCCACTGCGCCTCCCCTGCCCGCTGGTCAGTGGCCCCGCCTCCTCTTCCCGCCTCCTCTCCCGGCCTCCTCCTGCTCATCAGTGGATCGAGAGGGAGGTAAGTATGTATGTATGTATGTATCTATGTATATATGTATGTATGTATGAATGAATGAATGAATTGATGGATGATGGATGGATGATGGATGGGTAAATGGATAGATGGATGTGGGGTGCATGCGTGGACGTGTGCGTGCGACGTGAGCGTACATGAGCGCGCATGGACGTGAGTGTGCATAGACATGTGCGTGCATAGACGTGTGCATGCGTGGACATGTGCGTGCGTGGACGTGTGCGTGCGTAGACGTGTGCGTGCATAGACGTGTGCATGCGTGGATGTGTGCATAGATGGATGTGAGGGTGGACGTGTGCGTGGATGTGTGTGCATGGATGTCAGCGTGCGTGTGTGGATGTGTGCATGCGTGGATGTAAGCGTGCGTGCGTGGATGTCAGCGTGCATGGATGTCAGCGTGCGTGCGTGGATGTCAGCGTGCGTGAATGTCAGCGTGTGTGCGTGGTGTGTGCATGTGTGGATGTCAGTGTGCGTGCGTGGATGTGTGCGTACGTGGATGTCAGCGTGCGTGCGTGGATGTCAGCGTGTTTGAATGTCAGCGTGCATGCGTGGATGTCAGCGTGCGTGGATGTCAGTGTGCGTGGATATCAGCATGCATGGAAGTCAGCGTGCGTGGATGCACGTGCATGGATGTGTGCATGCGTGGATGTCAGCGTGCGTGGATGTCAGCGTGCGTGTGTGGATGTGTGCGTGGATGTGTGCAGTGCGTGGATGTCAGCATGCGTGGATGTCAGCGTGCGTGCGTGGATGTCAGCGTGCTTGAATGTCAGTGTGCGTGAATGTCAGCGTGCGTGCGTGGATGTCAGCGTGCTTGAATGTCAGTGTGCGTGGATGTCAAACGTGCATGGATGTGTGCGTGCGTGGATGTCAGCGTGCGTGCGCGGATGTCAGCGTGTGTGCGTGGATTTCAGCGTGCGTGGAAGTCAGCATGCGTGGAGGTTTGCATGCGTGAATGTCAGCGTGCATGGATGTCAGCGTGCGTGCGTGGATGTCAGCGTGCGTGAATGTCAGCGTGCATGGATGTCAGCATGCATGGATGTGTGCGTGTGGGGATGTCAGCATGCGTGGATGTCAGCGTGCGTGCGTGGATGTCAGCGTTCGTGAATGTCAGCGTGCGTGAATGGATGTCAGCGTGTGTGTGAATGTCAGCGTGCATGGATGTCAGTGTGCATGGATGTGTGCATGCGTGATGTCAGGCGTGTGATGGTGTGTCAGCGTGTGTGAATGTCAGTGTGTGTGAATGTCAGCGTGCGTGGATGTCAGTGTGCGTTGATGTCAGCGTGCGTGGATGTCAGCGTGTGTGGATGTGTGTGTGTGGATGGTGGATGTGTGTGTGTGGATGTGTGTGCGTGGATGTCAGCGTGCGTGCGTGGATGTGTGGATGTGTGCGTGGATGTGGATGTGCGTGCGTGGATGTGCGTGCATTGATGTGCATGCATGGTTGTGTGCGTGCGTGGATGATGGATGCAACAAGGGATCAAGTGTCCTTTTGTTGGAGTCTCTGGGATCATAGTCATGGTGCACTGTATGACAGATTATTGTCATACAGTGCACCATAACTCTGACCCAGAGATTGTAGGAAGAGGACACTTCATCCCTTGCTGCAGTCTCTGGATTGAGCAGAGGCGATCGAGCGTCATGGGACCTTCGTTGTGGACTACGTCGGAGGCGATCGAGCATTGTGGGACCTTCGTTGTGGACTACGTCGGATCTTTATAATAAAGATGGAGTCCAAATTTGTTTGTTTTTTTTCAAACAAAAATATTTTTCTCTGGTGTATTTTTTTGACTATTTACTTGAGATTCCTATGGCGGGTCTAACATTGGCCCAATATTATGAATCTCGGGCTTAGTGCCAGCTGCCAATAAAAAGCTGGCATTAACCCCTTTATTACCCAGTTTGCCACCGACACCAGGGCAACTGGAAGAGCATGGGTACAGCACCAGAAAATGGCGCTTCAATGAATGCGCCATTTTCTGGGGTGGCTGCGGGCTGCAGTTCGCAGCATGAGGGGCCCAGAACGCTTGGGCCTCTCCATGCTGAGGATTCCAGCCACCAGCTGCCTAGTTGTACCTGGCTGGACCAAAAATATGGCGGAGCCCCACACCATTTTCTTTCTAGAATTAGTTCTAGAGAAGAAAAAAGGCTTTGCTGTATTTTTGGTTGTCAGCCTGGTACAACGAGGCAGCTGGGGGTTGGTGGCAATCCGTAGCTACTAAGTTGTACCTGGCTGGACCAAAAATATGGCAGAGCCCCACGCCATTTTTTTTCTAGAATTAGTCCTAGAAAAATAATAAAAATGGGCTTCGCTGAATTTTTTGGTTGCCAGCCAGGTACAATGAGGCAGCTGGGGGTTGCTGGCAGTCCGTAGCTGGCAAGTTGTACCTGGCTGGACCAAAAATGGGGCGAAGCACATGCCATTTTTTTTCTAGAATTAGTCCTAGAAAAAAAATAAACATGGGCTTCGCTGCATTTAGATGCATAGTGAACACTTTGGTGGTTCACTTGTGGGGGAGCTCCAATGTTTAGGCACACAGGGGCTCTCCAAATGCAACATGGTATCTGCTAACAATTTGACTGAAAAATCAGCTCAAATTGTTAGCGAACACCATGTTGCGTTTGAAGAGCCCCTGTGTGCCTAAATATTGGAGCTCCCCCACAAGTGACCCTACTTTGGAAACTAGAGCCCCCAGGGAACTTATCTAGATGAGTGGTGAGCATTTTGAACCCCCAGGTGCTTCACAAATTCCTCCGTAAAAATGAAAAAGTACTTTTTTTTCCACAAAAATGTTCTTTTAGCCTAAATGTTTTCATTTTCACATGAGGGAACAGGATAAAATGGATCCTTAAAATTGTTGGGCAATTTCTCCTGAGTACACCGATACCTCATATGTGGTCATAAACCACTGTTTGGGCACACGGCAGGGCTCAGAAGGGAAGGAGCGCCATTTGACTTTTTGAATGGAAAATTAGCTCCAAAAGTCAAATTGCGCTCCTTCCCTTCTGAGCCCTGCCGTGCGCCCAACAGTGGTTTATAACCACATATGAGGTATCAGTGTACTCAGGAGAAATTGCCCAACAAGTTTTAGGATCCATTTTATCCTGTTCTCCATGTGAAAATGAAAGAATTGAGGCTAAAAGAACATTTTTGTTGGAAAAATTAAAATTACCATTTTTTCCTTCCACATTGCTTTAGCTCCCGTGAAGCACCTGAAGGGTTAATAATCTTCTTGAATGTAGTTTTGAGTAGCTTGAGGGGTGCAGTTTTTGTAATGGTGTCACTTTTGGGTGTTTTCTGTCATGTACACTCCTCAAAAGGGACTTCAAATGTTATGTGGTCACAAAAAAAAATGGTTTTGTAAATTTTGCAGGAAAAATGAAAAATTGCTGATGAAATTTGAACTCTTATAACTTCCGAACAAAAAATTTTTTTTTTTCCCAAAATTGTGCTGATGTAAAGTAGACATGTGGGAAATGTTATTTATTAACTATTTTGTGTCACATAACTCTCTGGTTTAGCAGAATAAAAATTCATAATTTGAAAATTGAAAATTTTCAAAGTTTTTGCCAAATTTTTTATTTTTTCACAAATAATCGCAAAAATGATCGACCTAAATTTAATACTATCATGAAGCCCAATATGTCACGAAAAAACTATTTCAGAATCTCTAGGATCCGTTGAAGCGTTCCAGAGTTATTACCTCATAGAGGGACGCTGGTCAGAATTGACAAAAATGGCCTGGTCATTAGGGTCAAAATAGGCCCGGGGGTGAAGGGGTTAATCAAATTGGCCAGATAATAAATTGTCAAATTGGACAATCCTAATCCCCCCACCTTACTTTGTGTTTCATCAATGTTATTCTAGAAACTCTCGGAGACTTCCCATTCCAAACAAATCTTGACAATTGATTCAGGAGCTTTTCTAAATGCTTTTTTGATATTAAAAGTGGGATAGATCTGAACATATATAATATTTAACGTAAAATTACCACCTTGTAGGCCACTACACGGCCCAACCAGGATATTTCAATTTTGCTCAAATAGGACAAATCTGAGAAAATCTTTTTATAAATATTTGACATATTTCTGTTGACAATGTCTTTTAAGGGTTTAGTCACCAGAATACCTAAATATGGAAACTAATTGTCAACTAGGGATGAGCGAGTATACTCGCTACTATTCGTTATTCACCAAATAGTAGCGGTATTCGGGCTACTCGCTACTCTCCGAGTACTTATTTGTACTCGGGAGTAGCGAGTAGTCCCAATACTTTCGCAGTATATCTATAGATACACTGCGAAAGTAGCCTAAAAGTGATTAAAAGTTGTTAAAAAATAATAAAAGTACATACTCACCTTCCGACGTCTGCATCGGGACCGGCAGAGAAGACATCCGATCGCTGGACAAGGACCTGTCACTACCAGTCAATCAGATGGCCGGAAGCGATCTGGCCAATCAGATGGCGCCACGTCACAACCACGTGATCGCTAGCGGCCACCTGATTGGCCAATTTGCAAGGTCCTAGATGTACTGTCAGGACCTTGCAAACTGGCCAATCAGGTGGCTGCTAGCGATGACGTAGTTGTGATGTGGCGCCATCTGATTGGCCAGATTGCTTCCGCCCATCTGATTGACTGGTAGTGACAGGTCCTTGTCCAGCGATCGGATGTCTTCTCTGCCGGTCCCAGTGCAGGCGTCGGAAGGTGAGTATGTACTTTTATTATTTTTTAACAACTTTTAATCACTTTTAGGCTACTTTCGCAGTGTATCTATAGATACACAGCGAAAGTATTAGGACTACTTGCTACTCCCGAGTACACATAAGTCAAAAATCGAAGAATGGTCTGACCAAGTTTTAGTTACAATATCAATTTGCTTCATTTTCTGAAGGGCATGAACATCAGTAAGTACAAGATCAATTCTAGCAAGAGAAAAATGGGCATTGGAATAATGAGTGTATTCCCTAGAATCTGAGCATAAACATTGAAGTACATCAAATAAATTTTCATTCTCAATCCAAGGATTAAGAGCAACACTGGATAATCTACCAGGATTAGTGGAGTTAAACAAAGCATTAGGTACTGCATTAAAATCAACAAACATCAGCAGACAACCCCTACGATGAATATTAACTACCTTCATCAACTTATTCAGAAATCTAATTTGGCCTTTGTTAGGGGCATACAAATTAACCAGGGTAAACAAATTATCTTCAATTCTATATGCTAAAATAATCAATCTACCCTCATCATCAAGAATATGAGTAATTTCTTCAAATTGTATATTGTTTTTTATAATAAAAGCTACCCCATTTTTCTTCTACGGGAATCATCACGAGACAATTTAGTCTCTTGAATGCCAGCGACAGCAATATACAATCTATGCAGATCCCTCCAAAGAAAAATCTTTTTTGCAGGGAATCTAGACCATTAACATTTAGGGACAAAAAGTTTGTAGTCATTCTAATATTCTGGAACGATAAATAGTAGCATAAGAACTGGTATAAAAATAATACCCAGAAAATGTAATACCGAAGGTAGTATATAGAGAGAAAACTGCCATGTCAACCTATAAAAAAAACTAAAAACAAGAACTTAAACCCAGAGGGAAAAACAAAAAACAATTGGAGCAGTTAAAGAAAAAACTGGTCTTAAATACACTCCTTGAAGCAAGAACCAGCAACTCCCACTATTTCAAGCATTCAAATTATGTGGTTCCAAGTTCAACAATTTCAAGATCCCTGAGAACCTTAAGACCCTCTGCCACATTGTCAGTTACATACGTACCCTGTTTATATCTAAATCTAAGTTTAGTCTGGGAGTGCCAACGATAGGCGATACCCCGAGATGTTAGGATCTTGGATACTTGTCCCAAAAGTCTACGCTTGGCAAGAACCTCCCTAGACAAATCAGCAAAGATTGTAATCTTGTTGTAAGGTTCAGGTAACAGAGAGCTCATAAAATTCATTAAGAGATTTCTCGTCCTACAAAAGCAAAAGGTAAGAAGAACGTCCCGTGGTAAAACATCTGGTAAAGTGTTCGGTTTAGGTATCCTAAACACCCTATCAAAGGAACATTCCACTTCAGAAAGTGATAGTAAGGTTTTCCGCAATACAGAAATTATGTATGGATATAAGTCATTTCGACCTATGTTTTCAGCAATACCTCTCAACTTTATATTAAGAAAATCAGTCTCCATCAGAGTTTTTAAATCATTTTTGACTTTGTTTTGCTCTGTTTGAACATTATCCAACTTTTTTGATAAGTCAGTGACCTGTGCCTCATTAAGATCAACTCTGGAAATTAGAAGAGATAATGTAGACTAAACTTCCTTCAATTCATTTTCAATTTTGTTGGTAAAAGTAGAAAATAGCTCCAACATAAACGACCTATCCAAAGGAAGGTTATCAGACTGCAGCGCAGGAGTAGGGCTATTAGATAACTATTTCCTTGGCGTCTGTTTCGCTGGTGCCAGAGTAGATACTAAACAATCATCCAAAGGCACTTCACGATCTAAAGCACTTTCTGTTAAAACCACAGAGGAAGTGTATACACCCTTGCGTTTAGCAGAACCCCTTGAGCAATCCATTGCTATAGGATCACCAAGAGTCGCCGTCTCAGACTGTATAGAAGGTCATTTTTTAAAATTCTTATTTTTAGTTCCAAGGGAAGTACTCCCTCCATAAGAAGAAGACATGTTATCAATCTTCGCCTTAAGTTGCTTGCCAACCACAGTTGACTTAACAATAGGAAGGCACTTATGATTACGTGACATAAATAATCACAATTATACTCTAAAATAAGCAAATAGACAGTAAGCAATTATAGCATAAACCCTCGATTGAGAAACACTCAAAGCAAGGAAAGTCAGAACTCAAATGCTGTAACACTAAAGAGAAATCACAGATATAGGCTCAATAAATAAATTGATAGATAAATAAATAATGTCAATTATTAGATATATAAATAAATAGATTAAATTATTTAATAGATAAATAAAATAAATAAATAAAAAAATAAATAAATTAAATTAAATAAAATTAAAAAATTGCAAAGTGATATCCACAGCTCCAATCTGCACAGCTAGGGAACGTAGGAGACCCTTGGTCCCACTTGCTCACGAAGTTCAGCTCTTAGATCCACAGGCACATCTTATATATAAAACCCGAAGGCCACATCCGGAAAAGGCCACGCCTACTTCCGTGATGGTCTTCGCCCAGGGCTGGTGACGTCATCCAGTGCACTGTAGCCGCGCGCAGCCCGGCTACAGGCAGCGGCACAGGAACGTTCCGATCTCGGAAGTTCCGTGTGCCCTCCAGCCACTCCCCTCCACCCTCTGCCCTCCAGACATGCCGCGCGCCTAGAGAGGAGGGAGGGCGGGACTTCCTCTCCTGCAGCTCTGCCCGCCCCTCCTCTCCTCCTACAGTACATCTGATTCGCGGCCCGTGGTGAGTCTGCAGCCCCACACGCTGCTCTGTCCTCCAGCCTGTGTGCCTCCCTCTGACCCCTCCAGCCTGTGTGCCTCCCTCTGACCCCTTCAGCCTGTGTGCCTCCCTCGGACCCCTCCAGCCTGTGTGCCTCCCTCTCACCCCTCCAGCCTGTGTGCCTCCCTCTCACCCCTCCAGCCTGTGTGCCTCCCTCTGACCCCTCCAGCCTGTGTGCCTCCCTCTGACCCCTCCAGCCTCTGTGCCTCCCTCTGACCCCTCCAGCCTGTGTGCCTCCCTCTTACCCCTCCAGCCTCTGTGCCTCCCTCTGACCCCTCCAGCCTCTGTGCCTCCCTCTGACCCCTCCAGCCTCTGTGCCTCCCTCTCACCCCTCCAGCCTCTGTGCCTCCCTCTGACCCCTCCAGCCTCTGTGCCTCCCTCTGACCCCTCCAGCCTCTGTGCCTCCCTCTGACCCCTCCAGCCTCTGTGCCTCCCTCTGACCCCTCCAGCTCTGTGCCTCCCTCGGACCCCTCCAGCCTCTGTGCCTCCCTCGGACCCCTCCAGCCTCTGTGCCTCCCTCGGACCCCTCCAGCCTCTGTGCCTCCCTCGGACCCCTCCAGCCTCTGTGCTTCCCTCGGACCCCTCCAGCCTGTGTGCCTCCCTCTGACCCCTCCAGCCTGTGTGCCTCCCTCTGACCCCTCCAGCCTGTGTGCCTCCCTCTGACCCCTCCAGCCTGTGTGCCTCCTTCAGACCCCTCCAGCCTGTGTGCCTCCCTCGGACCCCTCCAGCCTGTGTGCCTCCCTCGGACCCCTCCAGCCTGTGTGCCTTCACTCGGACCCCTCCAGCCTGTGTGCCTCCCTCTGACCCCTCCAGCCTGTGTGCTCCCTCTGACCCCTCCAGCCTGTGTGCCTCCCTCTGACCCCTCCAGCCTGTGTGCCTCCCCTGACCCCTCCAGCCTTGTGCCTCCCTCTGACCCCTCCAGCCTGTGTGCCTCCCTCTGACCCCTCCAGCCTTGTGCCTCCCTCTGACCCCTCCAGCCTTGTGCCTCCCCATGACCCCTCCAGCCTCTGTGCCTCCCTCTGACCCCTCCAGCCTCTGTGCCTCCCTCTGACCCCTCCAGCCTCTGTGCCTCCCTCTGACCCCTCCAGCCTCTGTGCCTCCCTCTGACCCCTCCAGCCTGTGTGCCTCCCTCTGACCCCTCCAGCCTGTGTGCCTCCCTCTGACCCCTCCAGCCTGTGTGCCTCCCTCTGACCCCTCCAGCCTGTGTGCCTCCCTCTGACCCCTCCAGCCGTCCTCTGCCCTCTCCAGCCGTCCTCTGCCCTTTCCAGCCGTCCTCTGCCCTCTCCAGCCCTCCTCTGCCCTCTCCAGCCCTCCTCTGCCGCCTCCAGCCGTCCCCTGCCGCCTCCAGCCGTCCCCTGCCACCTCCAGCCATCCCCTGCCCCTCCAGCCGTCCCCTGCCCCTCAGTCCTCCCCAGCCGTCCCGGGTTGGCCACATGTTGACTCAGGATCCAGGCGCCGGAGAAGACGCAGGGTCGGTGGTAAGTATAGCGGAGTGTGTGTGTGTATGTGTGTTTATGCGCTCACCACTCTGCCGACGCCGCTGCGCTGATCACTCTGCCCACGCCGCTGCGCTGACCACTCTGCCCACGCCGCTGCGCTGACTAATCTCAGCCGCGCAGTGGTAGCCAGTGAGCCACCATATACTCTGCTACCCACAGTGCCGCCTGTATACACACAATTAATTTCACTGCACTACCCTAACTATTAGTAAATAAACTATACATGGATTCTAGACTACCCGATTCTTTAGAATCGGGCTGCCATCTAGTAACACAATAAATGTGTATAGTCAGTACACTGGCGGATGACAAATGACCCAAAGCACAAATGATGTCACTTAATGGAAGATGTAAAGACAGTCATCTATGAAGCAATGTGTCCAAGAGCGCAATAAGATGCTTGAAAATATGGAAACAGTTCAATCATGTAATGTAATCGTTATGAAGATCACTTCACAACCCAGAGGACACAGGTTTCCAATTTGAAAACGCAGCTGAGTAGTAAAAAGTATATGGAGTTTTCTAAGCAGAAGATCCAGCCAGAAGCATTGATAAAAGCAGCCGCACCAGCGTCACTCAGCAACATAGGACACTTCTCCTATATCATATCAAATATACGGGTTGGAGGTCACTTGGGTAATAGTGATCATAACTTAATAAGCTTTCAAGTATCCTTTACTAAGACGTGTAGTAGAGGGGCCACAAGGACACTAAACTTCAGGAAGGCAAATTTCCAACGGTTGAGAGATGATCTTAGTGCAATAAACTGGGACGATGTCCTGAGACATAAAAGTACACAACACAAATGGGAGATGTTTATTAGCATCCTGAATAGGACCTGTGCAAAATATTTCCCTTGGGAATAAGCATGCTAGAAATAGGAGGAAACCACTATGGCTAAATAAAGCGGTAAGAAGTGCAATATGTGACAAAAAGAAAGCATTTAGGGAATTAAAGCAAGTAGGTAGTGATGAAGCATTAAATAAATACAGAAAATTAAATAACATTTGTAAAAAGCAAATCAAGGCAGCAAAGATTGAGACAGAGAGACTCATTGCCAGAGAAAGTAAAAAGAATCCCAAAATATTTTTTAACTACATAAATAGTAAGAAACTAAAAAATGATGGTGTTGGCCCCTTTAAAAATAGTCTGGGTGAAATGGTGGATGAGGATGAGGAAAAAGCAAATATGCTAAATGACTTTTTTTCAACAGTATTTACACAAGAAAATCCCATGACAGACAATATGATCAGTGATAACAAAAATTCTCAATTAAACGTCACCTGCTTAACCCAAGAGGAAGTACGGCATCGTCTAAAAATCACTAAAATTGACAAATCCCCGGGCCCAGATGGGATACACCCCAGAGTGCTGCAGGAATTAAGTACTGTCATAGATAGACCATTATTTTTAATATTTAAAGATTCCATAATAACAGGGTCTGTACCACAGGACTGGCGTATAGCAAATGTGGTGCCAATATTCAAAAAGGGGACAAAAACTGAACTTGGAAATTATAGGCCAGTAAGCTTAACCTTACTGTGGGTAAAATCCTAGAGGGTTTTCTAAGAGATGCTATACTGGAGTATCTGAAGAAAAATAACCTCATGACCCATTATCAACATGGTTTTACGAGGGACCGTTCCTGTCAAACTAATCTGATAAGCTTCTATGAAGAAGTAAGTTCTGGACTGGACCAAGGAACTGCAGTGGATGTGGTGTATATGGACTTTTCAAAAGCTTTTGATACGGTGCCACACAAAAGGTTGATACATAAAATGAGGGCAATGGGGATAGGGGAAAATATGTGTAAGTGGGTTAAGAACTGGCTTAGTGATAGGAAACAAAGGGTGGTTATTAATGGAACACACTCAGAATGGGTCACAGTTAACAGTGGGGTACCACAGGGGTCAGTGTTGGGCCCGCTTCTATTTAATATATTTATTAATGACCTTGTAGGGGGCATACAGAGTAGAATCTCAATATTTGCAGATGACACTAAACTCTGCAGGGTAATCAATACAGAGGAGGACAATTTTATATTACAGGAGGATTTATGTAAACTAGAAGCTTGGGCTGCTAAATGGCAAATGCGCTTTAATGGGGATAAATGTAAAGTCATGCACTTGGGCAGAGGAAACAAAAGGTATAATTATGTGCTTAATTGTAAAACACTGGGCAAAACTGTCACTGAAAAAGACCTGGGTGTATGGGTAGATGACAAACTCACATTTAGTGGCCAGTGTCAGGCAGCTGCTGCAAAGGCAAATAAAATAATGGGATGTATTAAAAGAGGCATAGATGCTCATGAGGAGAACATAATTTTACCTCTATACAAGTCACTAGTGCGACCACACTTAGAATACTGTGTACAATTCTGGTCTCCGGTGTATAAGAAAGACATAGCTGAACTAGAGCGGGTCCAGAGAAGAGCGACAAAAGTTATTAGAGGACTAAGGGGTCTGCAATACCAAGACAGGTTATTAAACTTGGGGTTATTTAGCTTGGAAAAACGAAGGCTTAGGGGTGATCTTATAATAATGTATAAATATATGAGGGGGCAGTACAGAGACCTTTCTAATGATCTCTTTACTCTTAGGCCTGAGACTGGGACAAGGGGGCATCCTCTACGTCTGGAGGGAAGAAGGTTTAATCATAATCACAGACGCGGATTCTTTACTGTAAGAGCAGTGAGACTATGGAACTCTCTGCCACATGATGTTGTAATGAGTGAGTCACTACTAACATTTAAGAAGGGCCTGGATGCCTTTCTTGAAAACTATAATATTACCAGTTATATATACTAGATTCTTTGATAGGGCGTTGATCCAGGGAATTAGTCTTGATTGCCGTATCTGGAGTCAGGAAGGAATTTTTTCCCCCAATGTGGAGATTAGTGTTGCCACATGGGTTTTTTTTTTGCCTTCCTCTGGATCAACATGTTAGGCTATGGGTTGAACTAGATGGACTTAAAGTCTTCCTTCAACCTTAAAAACAATGTTACTATGTTACTATGTTACTATGTTCTCCACAGGCGAGACACTCCAGCCACTCAGTGCAGTAATCTCCTATGGACTGTACAGATGTATTAAAACACATTCCTCCAATCTGAAGACGCTGCTGCACCACAGCCGCTCGAAGATGATTAAGCAAAGGATCCGGACAGTAGATTAAACACAATTGAGCTGCCGGAGCGTCGCCTAGCAACAGGCGACGCTGCTACACCATCGGCTCACGCTGATAATGTAGCGTAGCAAGCACTTATAGACTACCACACAACTTTCTTAAGTACGCTGCGCAAGTCCCGATGATCAACACCGCTAGGTCCACAGATCTCCTGTTAAACAACGCAGGAACTAGCGTAGTGCTGGAGAGCACATATAGAATATCCAGATAGGAGTGCTACTACGAGGAACCGCCGGAGCGTCGCAGTACAGCACAGACAACGGTTCAGGCTAAGCGCATAGAGCAGTAGACTCCTAAGGACCTCTACGTAGTTCACTTACGCAAACCACGCAGGCCCGGCGAACAAGCTGACAGCTCTCACAAATCCCCAAGCTGAAGATGTGCAGTACAGTAGTAGAATGAGATTCTCCATGAGAAAGATCCAGATAGGAACGCCGACAGAGGCAGTCACCTGAGTGCTTTATTATAGCATAGGCAGCAGTTCTCCACAGGTGATTTACGCCAATTACGCAGCACCGCAATAAGTATAGGACGGCTACGCCAGTCTCTTACGCAAACTGCGTCAGATGCGGTAATCACGGTGACAGTGAAGTTTTTCAGTAAATCACACAGAAATCTTCTAATAAAGATAATATTCGGCCAAAAACAAAGCGAAACAGCCTAAAACATTAATAAACAACAAAACAGATCCAAAACTTGCTGAATCTGAGACTTGAAATTTTCAGCTATAATATGAGGTAATAGGTTTGACTGATATATCTTCAATAAAGTGCCAGGTGACAGCAAATATATTTAGAAGTAGAAATAGTCTTTTAAAGTATCCTAATTAGATACTATTATATTGAAGAAATGATGTGAACTTAGAATAGAAAAAAGAAGATGGCCGCTCATCAGTGGGTTCTCCTGAGGTAAATTACCTGACAGGATTATTCAGACATACTCTGTCACAAAAGTGTCAGATAGGTCCCAAAATGATCCTTGTGCCCTCAAGAGCCAAATACTTCGCTTTTTGTTAAGAAAGTACGCCTTTAAAAAGGCATAAAACCTTGTAGCTGCTTTATAGCTGTAGGTGCTTTGGTTTATTATGTGTTAGTGCTGTTTCCAAAATAGAGGAACAATCAAGTGTGCCGAGCACACAACTTGTCAAGAGTAACCCAGAGACTCAGGAGGAGATATAAAATACGACACTGTGCACAAGATTAGGGAACATACCAGATAGTAACCACAAATTGATAGGCCGTTATGTGAAAACACAAGGGAGCATAGAGATACAACCATTACCATTTAATAATCCAATATAATACGCTAAGGTACCACCACTGAGATAGGTTTGGACAAATTATAAAGAGTCGTACGAAGAAATAGAGATAAACCCTTGATATATAACCCACAGAAACAGAATATTCCATTCCCCCAAAGAAGAGGAAGCGAATACAGCAGACTATAGAAGTTTTTAAGGTTACTGGTACATAAAACTTATTTTAGATGAAACATACAAGTCTGAAGTTACATCAGATTGATAAAATTGTCTGTTCAATAGGAAGACTCAATCCAGACTCCATTATTATTCTGATGAAATAGAGACACCCAGAGAGAGATCCTGTCCACCTGAAAATACAGGTATCCATACATTAATTACCGGTACTCAAAATACGGTTAATTGAGATTCAAATGAACTTGAAAAGTAAATCTATAGAATTATAATCCCGATCAGACACAAGATTGAGGAATAAGAAACCAGCATCAAGAAGTCACATTATATAGAGAAACCCAGGAGGTAAGGTGATGTATATATAGAAAGCTCTAGAGATCACCCAGACAAATAGATAAAGATACTAACAGTCTGCATTGCTTTAGGACCCCACAGACAATAAAAGGAGATATATCTCCACTGAGATATTGGGATCCCGATTATAGGTCCAGAACCCAGCAGCACAAGATATGTGCAATATGCAAACAATGTGAATGTGGACTACATTGTTTTTAAAGAAAACATCAACTAAGAATTTTTTTATTCATTTCTATATATATATTTTATAAGTTTTAAATATCTTGTAACAACTTTTTAATAAACATCCGGAAAATCGGTTAACCAATACTATCGTTTCTAGTCACTTTAGCCATTGCCTTACCCAACATATCAATGTGAGGATGTGATAAGGGCAGGGTTACCACCTCATGTATTTTATACATCATTTTTCATCTTTTTTATTGTACATTTTATCATTTATGCAGGATGCAGCCAGGCCTTTAGTGTTGGTTGGGTGAATTGGGGTGTCTGTCCTGTGGGGTGCACTTATATAGTAATAAAGATTCAAAGTGCATAGCTCACCATGGCCTTCCTAGGCTGTTTGTGCTGGAATCCAAGCTGGTATCCAGATTAGCCGTGAAGTAAATAGAAAAATTCCGCACAGACCGGGTATTCTGATTTAAAACTCCAATTCTTTATTCATCCATACGAATAAAACACAAGTTCTGGGGTACACAAGCCCCCCTCCCACGCCTTACGCGTTTCGGTTAGAGCACCTTAATCATAGGCATACACAGCAGTGTCTGCACAACACATATATAGGAAACTTTACATGTACACACCCCCTACCATCACCCATGTGCAATCATTTAACAATTATTCCAGAATCAAAGAGTTAACTTTTTCAGAGAGCAGGTCAAAGTTCCAAAATATTTTTGCAGGACAAAACCAAATCTAATATAACCAATAACATTTACAGGCTGGCCTTATATCTCTTACTACTGACTGAGTACTATATTCTATCAGGTTCGTTTTTACAGAACCTTCCTTTAGATCCATAATTAAATATACATACCGTATATACTCGCGTATAAGCCGAGTTTTTCAGCCCAAAAATTGGGCTTAAAAGTACCCCCCTCGGCTTATACACGAGTCAGTGCTGTATACCGATGTATACATCGGTACATACCGATGTATACATCGGTATACAGCAGCCCCCGCATCCCCAGTAATCCAGGGCCCCCCCAGCGTCTCTCCGGTCACCTGAAAAGCAAACTATACTTATCAGTGTCCGCTGTCCGCGCCCGCTCGCCTCTGCCGTCTGCGATCCTCCATCTTCATGCGGCATCTTCCGGGTTCCTGTGCTCGTCGCAGGGAATGACGTCATTCCCTGCGACGAGCACAGGAAACCGGAAGACGCCGCATGAAGATGGAGGATCGCAGATGGCAGAGGCGAGCGGGCGCGGACAGCGGACACTGATAAGTATAGTTTGCTTTTCAGGTGACCGGAGAGAGGCTGGGGGGGCCCTGGATTACTGGGGCCCTGTATACTACCGCTGGGGCTGCTATATACTGCTGGGGCCCTGTATACTACCGCTGGGGCTGCAATCTATTACCACTGGGGCTGTATATACTACCATTGGGGCTGTATATACCACTGGGGCTGTATATACTGCTGGGGCCCTGTATACTACCGCTGGGGCTGCAATCTACTACCACTGGGGCTGTATATACTACCACTGGGGCTGTATATACCACTGGGGCTGTATATACCACTGGGGCTGTATATATTGCTGGGGCCCTGTATACTACCACTGGGGCTATATATACTACCACTGGGGCTGCTGTATACTACCACTGGGGCTGTATATACCACTGGGGCTGTATATACTACTGGGGCTGCGTGTATACTACCACTGGGGCTGCTGTATCTACCTCTGGGACTGCTGTATACCACACTGCTGGGGGCTGTATACTTGTGCTAGGGTCCACTCTCGGCTTATACACGAGTCAATAGATTTTCCCAGGTTTTGGGGGCAAAAGTAGGGGGGTCGGCTTATACACGGGTCGGCTTATACACGAGTATATACGGTATGTCTTACTCTACTCAGTCAGAGTAATTACAAACAATAGTCGACCAGACCAGTATTTAACAGATCATATATTAGTTTGCTAGTACATATAAGATGGAACATAGTTATACAGTAATATTCATATAACTATAAATATGATTGAACATGACTGTATATGAATGTAAATATGAGAGATAGCTATGGTTTTTAAATCTCACAATGTTCTGCATGGGTATTTTCACACCCCTTATTCATTATTCCCATCAGTCATTATTCTTATAGGTGATGTCTGAGTAAATCTACCTAAAATACAAAAGATATAATAAAGTTTGCAAGCGAGTGTAATGTGATAAGCTGTCCATTTGTTGATTAATATCTGAATAAATAACCCCTACCCCGCCACAAAAACATTATTATAAAAACTTTATAAAAACTTTATTATATCTTTTGAATTTTAGGTAGATTTACTCAGACATCACCTATAAGAATAATGACTGATGGGAATAATGAATAAGGGGTGTGAAAATACCCATGCAGAACATTGTGAGATTTAAAAACCATAGCTATCTCTCATATTTACATTCATATACAGTCATGTTCAATCATATTTATAGTTATATGAATATTACTGTATAACTATGTTCCATCTTATATGTACTAGCAAACTAATATATGATCTGTTAAATACTGGTCTGGTTGACTATTGTTTGTAATTACTCTGACTGAGTAGAGTAAGACATATGTATATTTAATTATGGATCTAAAGGAAGGTTCTGTAAAAACGAACCTGATAGAATATAGTACTCAGTCAGTAGTAAGAGATATAAGGCCAGCCTGTAAATGTTATTGGTTATATTAGATTTGGTTGTTTCCTGCAAAAATAATTTTAGAACTTTGACCTGCTCTCTGAAAAAGTTAACTCTTTGATTCTGGAATAATTGTTAAATAATTGCACATGGGTGATGGTAGGGGGTGTGCACATGTAAAGTTTCCTATATATGTGTTGTGCAGACACTGCTGTGTATGCCTATGATTAAGGTGCTCTAACCGAAACGTGTAAGGCGTGGGAGGGGGGCTTGTGTACCCCAGAACTTGTGTTTTATTCGTATGGATGAATAATAATTGGAGTTTTAAATCAGAATACCCGGTCTGTGCGGAATTTTTCTATTTACTTCACGCACTTATATAGTGCTGGGCAGCCCGCCTGATCTAATAGTTTGGGCGTCATCAATAGGTCGTAAGCTGGACACGGTGCACCTCACGTACCTGTGTGACTGGCGCCATATGCCATCCCATAAAGGATATGTACAAACTAGCATCTTGAAAGCTTTCAAGTGTTTCTTGGGTTTTGCTAAGTGTTTTTATAATCTTATTCAATGTTTTTCTGAAATTCTTAAAACTGTCTCAAACTTAAAGCATTGTTTGGTCAGTCTCCCCTGTCCACTAGGCCTATACAGGTTACTGACCCACCCGACTATTTTTTCCTGTAATACTCCACAAAAATTCTAATTGTCCCATCTGGGTGTGGCAGGGCATAACATTGATGGAAGCGCTTGTGTGGCACCCTGTTCCATGTAACCACAGACTTCCCTGGGACACTGAAGGATTTCCCGCAGCGAGTAACCCACTTACACACAACACCTTCCACTCCAGGCCTGTAGGGGGAGCCCAACTGGCTGCCCTTAAGCCAGATCCCCTATAATAAAGGTTCTGGAGGGAAATCAGCAGAGTGTGCAGTCACTACAGAACTCTGAAGAGCTTAGTGAGCTGAGCTGGTGCTGGAGCCGTGCTAGGCCCATACCAGTAACCACCTGAGACAGTGGTAGACCCACAGAGTAGGGGTCGAAGGCAGAGAGGAGAAACATGTTACAGAGGGCAGAGGAGTCATAACGACTCACCCCATCAGAGTTCTTGTCACTGGGTCCGAGTGTGGCAGGGACAGAAAGGATAGGCCCAGCAGAGAATCCAGCACCACAAGGAGGCTTAGCTTCCCGGACACCCGCAGCACCAACAATTGAGAGTCAGGGACAGTGGAGAGAGACGGCGGTAGCCCAAGAGAGAGCCCTCAGTGCAGCAACCCGGGTGTGGAGAGAGAGAAGCAATGGTCTGGTCAGGTTCCATGCCTGCCAGACTCCAAATAGGAAAGCTGAAACAAGGAGGCCTACAACCCTACTCGCTGTGGAGATCCCAAACTGTTTTCCCTTCACTCCGGACGTGTGTACCCGTAACAGAACATCAGTAAAGGTAGTACTAGCCAAAAAGGATTTGCTTGGCTACATGCAGTAAAAAATGGATATTACAGACAGCTTTCTTCACCACAGTGCTACACCAATGCCTGTCTCAATGCTACTAGCCAAAAATGATTTACTGGGCTAGATTTGGCCAGATGCTGTAAAAAAAAAAAAAACGCTTGCACAGCACTGGAACAGACCTGCCTGGTAAAAACTGCTTTTAAGCCCTCAAAAGGGCTGTTCTTTGAAGTAGTCCCTAAACCTTTCAAATCTCTCTCTATCTAACTTGCAATTGAATCGCTGTCTATCTAACTATCTTGGTCTGTATTTCACACTGTAGCACCAGCAGCGGTGCCGTCTGACACTGAGCTGCAGCACTGAGAAAATGGCGAGCAGGGTAAAATGGGCGGGTTTTATATGGGAAGGACATGTGACATTTCCAGCCAATGACACAGATCCTTGTGTGCAAAAAGTGCACTTTGCTCTATGCGAGCTGATAGGCTGACTGACCGGACCACCCACAGTAAGTAAGAGCGGCAAAGAAAAGAAAATGGAGATCTGCATTATTTCACTACAGACGTCTCCCCAGACCCCCCTCCTGCCCACTATTCATTCCTAGACACTGAAACTCATAATAGCGTTGAACAAATCCATTACTGTGAAAAGTCAGTAACACTTTTGGTGAATGAAGCGTTATCAAACAGAAACTCGAATTACCAGAGTTTTAGCAAATTGTTCAATTTCATCGAATGACTCGAACATCTCCCGAAACAGGTCAAATTATAAATTGTCGAACAATTGTAATCGAACATCGCTAATTTTTACCCCCACTTATATACTTACCGGAGGCAGAGGTCCCATGGGCGGCACGGTGGCTCAAGTGGTTAGCACTGTGGTTTCAATTCCCACCAAGGACACCAAGGACATAATCTGCAAGGATGATGCACTCTGGTTTTCTCCCACGTTGCAAAGACATACTGATAGGATGTATAGATTGTGAGCCCTAAGAGGGACAGCTTTACTGAAGCTGTATGTAACATGCTACGGAATTAATAGCGCTATATAAATGAATACATATAAATATATAATTACTAGATGGTGGCCCGATTCTAAAGAATCAGGTAGTCTAGAATCTATATATAGTTTATTTAGTAATAGGGGAGTGCTGTGAAATTAATTGTGTGTATACAGGCGGCTCAGTGGTCAGCAGTGAGTGCGGTGGCTCAGTGGTCAGCAGTGAGTGCGGTGGCTCAGTGTCAGCAGTGAGTGCGGTGGCTCAGTGGTCAGCAGTGAGTGCAGCAGAGGCTGGAGGGGGCAGAGGAGGGAGGAGGCAGAGGACGGAGGAGGCAGAAACTGGAGGGGTTAGAGGAGGAAGGGGTCAGGGGAGAGCGGAGGCAGGGGAGAGCGGAGGCAGGGGAGAGCGGAGGCTGGAGGGCAGGGGAGAGCGGAGGCAGGGGAGAGCAGAGGCAGGGGAGAGCGGGGGCTGGAGGGCAGGGGAGAGCGGAGGCTGGAGAAGAGCGGAGGCTGGAGAAGAGCGGAGGCTGGAGAAGAGCGGAGGCTGGAGAAGAGTGGAGGCTGGAGAAGAGCGGAGGCAGGGGAGAGCGGAGGCTGGAGGGCAGGGGAGAGCGGAGGCAGAGGAGAGCGGAGGCTGGAGAACAGCGGAGGCAGGGGAGAGCGGAGGCTGGAGGGCAGGGGAGAGCGGAGGCAGAGGAGAGCGGAGGCTGGAGAAGAGCGGAGGCTGGAGGGCAGAGGCTGGAGAAGAGCCGAGGCTGGAGGAGAGCGGAGGCTGGAGAAGAGCGGAGGCTGGAGAAGAGCGGAGGCTGGAGAAGAGCGGAGGCTGGAGGAGAGCGGAGGCTGGAGGAGAGCAGAGGCTGGAGGAGAGCGGAGGCTGGAGGGCAGAGGAGAGCGGAGGCTGGAGGGCAGAGGAGAGCGGAGGCTGGAGGGAAGAGGAGAGCGGAGGCTGGAGGGCAGAGGAGAGCGGAGGCTGGAGGGCAGAGGAGAGCTGAGGCTGGAGGGCAGAGGAGAGCGGAGGCTGGAGGGCAGAGGAGAGCGGAGGCTGGAGGGCAGAGGAGAGCGGAGGCTGGAGGGCAGAGGAGAGCGGAGGCTGGAGGGCAGAGGAGAGCGGAGGCTGGGGAGAGCGGAGGCAGGGGAGAGCGGAGGCAGGGGAGAGGGGAGGCAGGGGAGAGCGGAGGCAGGGGGAGAGCGGTGGCTGGAGGGCAGGGGAGAGCGGAGGCTGGAGGGCAGAGGAGAGCGGAGGCTGGAGGGCAGAGGAGAGCGGAGGCTGGAGGGCAGAGGAGAGTGGAGGCAGGGGAGAGCGGAGGCAGAGGAGAGTGGAGGCAGGGGAGAGCGGAGGCAGGGGAGAGCGGAGGCAAGGAAGAGTGGAGGCAGGGGAGCGGAGGCTGGAGAGCGGAGGCTGGAGAAGAGCGGAGGCAGAGGAGAGCGGAGGCAGAGGAGAGCGGAGGCTGGAGAAGAGCGGAGGCAGGGAGAGCGGAGGCTAGGGGAGAGCGGAGGCTAGGGGAGAGCGGAGGCTGGAGAAGAGCGGAGGCTGGAGAAGAGCGGAGGCTGGAGAAGAGTGGAGACTGGAAAAGAGCGGAGGCTGGAGAAGAGCAGAGGCTAGGGGAGAGCGGAGGCAAGGGAGAGCGGAGGCAAGGGAGAGCGGAGGCAGGGGAGAGAGGAGGCAGGGGAGAGCGGAGGCAGGGGAGAGCGGAGGCTGGAGGGCAGAGGAGAGCGGAGGCTAGGGGAGAGCGGAGGCAAGAGAGAGCGGAGGCAGGGGAGAGCGGAGGCTGGAGGGCAGGGGAGAGCGGAGGCTAGGGGAGAGCGGAGGCAAGGGAGAGCGGAGGCAAGGGAGAGCGGAGGCAGGGGAGAGCGGAGGCAGGGGAGAGCGGAGGCAAGGGAAAGCGGAGGCAGGGGAGAGCGGAGGCAGGGGAGAGCGGAGGCAGGGGAGAGCGGAGGCAGGGGAGAGCGGAGGCAGGGGAGAGCGGAGGCTGGAGGGCAGAGGAGAGCGGAGGCAGGGAAGAGCGGAGGCTGGAGAAGAGCGGAGGCTGGAGAAGAGCGGAGGCTGGAGAAGAGCGGAGGCAGGGGAAGAGCGGAGGCAGGGGAGAGCGGAGGCTGGAGGGCAGAGCAGAGCGGAGGCTGGAAAAGAGGGGAGGCTGGAGAAGAGGGGAGGCTGGAGAAGAGGGGAGGCTGGAGAGGAGGGGAGGCTGGAGAAGAGCGGAGGCTGGAGAAGAGCGGAGGCAGGGGAGAGCGGAGGCTGGAGGGCAGAGGAGAGCGGAGGCTGGAGAAGAGCGGAGGCTGGAGAAGAGCAGAGGCTGGAGAAGAGCAGAGGCTGGAGAAGAGCAGAGGCTGGAGAAGAGCGGAGGCTGGAGAAGAGCGGAGGCTGGAGAAGAGCGGAGGCAGGGGAAGAGCGGAGGCTGGAGGGCAGAGGAGAGCGGAGGCTGGAGAAGAGCGGAGGCTGGAGAAGAGCAGAGGCTGGAGAAGAGCAGAGGCTGGAGAAGAGGGGAGGCTGGAGAAGAGTGGAGGCTGGAGAAGAGCGGAGGCTGGACAAGAGCGGAGGCAGGGGAAGAGCGGAGGCTGGAGGGCAGAGGAGAGCGGAGGCTGGAGAAGAGCGGAGGCTGGAGAAGAGCGGAGGCTGGAGAAGAGGGGAGGCTGGAGAAGAGTGGAGGCTGGAGAAGAGCGGAGGCAGGGGAGAGCGGAGGCAGGGGAGAGCGGAGGCTGGAGAAGAGCGGAGGCAGGGGAGAGCGGAGGCAGGGGAGAGCAGAGGCAGGGGAGAGCAGAGGCAGGGGAGAGCAGAGGCAGGGAGAGCAGAGGCAGGGGAGAGCAGAGGCAGGGGAGAGCGGAGGCTGGAGGGCAGAGAAGAGCGGAGGCTGGAGAAGAGGGGAGACTGGAGGAGAGCAGAGGCTGGGGGAGAGCGGAGGCTGGGGGAGAGCAGGGGCTGGGGGAGAGCAGAGGCTGGAGAAGAGCGGAGGCAGGGGAGAGCGGAGGCAGGGGAGAGCGGAGGCAGGGGGGAGAGCGGAGGCAGGGGAAGAGCGGAGGCAGGGGAGAGCGGAGGCAGGGGAGAGCAGAGGCTGGAGAAGAGCGGAGGCTGGAGAAGAGCGGAGGCAGGGGAAAGCGAAGGCAGGGGAGAGCGGAGGCAGGGGAAGAGCGGAGGCAGGGGAAGAGCGGAGGCAGGGGAAGAGCGGAGGCAGGGGAAGAGCGGAGGCAGGGAGAGAGGGGAGAGGGAGGCAGGAGAAGAGCGGAGGCAGGAGAAGAGCGGAGGCAGGAGGAGAGCGGAGGCAGGGGAGAGCGGAGGCAGGAGGAGAGCGGAGGCAGGAGGAGAGCGGAGGCTGGAGGAGAGGCGGAGGCTGGAGGAGAGCGGAGGTGCAGGGGAGAGCGGAGGCTGGTGGGCAGGGGAAGAGCAGAGGCTGGAGGGCAGGGGAAGAGCGGAGGCTGGAGGGCAGGGGAAGAGCGGAGGCTGGAGGGCAGGGGAAGAGCGGAGGCTGGGAGGGCAAGGGAAGAGCGGAGGCTGGAGGGCAGGGGAAGAGCGGAGGCTGGAGGGCAGGGGAAGAGCGGAGGCTGGAGGGCAGGGGAAGAGCGGAGGCTGGAGGGCAGGGGAAGAGCGGAGGCAGGGGAAGAGCGGAGGCAGGGGAAGAGCGGAGGCAGGGGAAGAGCGGAGGCAGGGGAAGAGCGAGAGCGGAGGCAGGAGAAGAGCGGAGGCAGGAGAAGAGCGGAGGCAGGAGAGAGCGAAGGCAGGAGAAGAGCGGAGGCAGGGGAGAGCGGAGGCAGGGGAGAGCGGAGGCTGGAGAGAGCGGAGGCTGGAGAAGAGCGGAGGCAGGGGAGAGCGAAAGCAGGGGAGAGCGGAGGCAGGGGAAGAGCGGAGGCAGGGGAAGAGCGGAGGCAGGGGAAGAGCGGAGGCAGGGGAAGAGCGGAGGCAGGGGAGAGGAGAGAGCGGAGGCAGGAGAAGAGCGGAGGCAGGAGAAGAGCGGAGGCAGGAGGAAGAGCGGAGGCAGGAGAGAGAGCAGGAGAGAGCGAGGCAGGAGGAGAGCGGAGGCAGGAGGAGAGCGGAGGCAGGAGGAGAGCGGAGGCTGGAGGAGAGCGGAGGCTGGAGGAGAGCGGAGGCAGGGAGAGCGGAGGCAGGGGAAGAGCGGAGGCGGGGGGGGGAGGCGGAGGGGAAGAGCGAGAGCGGTGGAGGGCAGGGGAAGAGCGGAGGCTGGGGAGGGAGAGCGGAGGCTGGAGGCAGGGGAAGAGCGGAGGCTGGAGGGCAGGGGAGAGCGAGGAGCGGAGAGCTGGAGGGCAGGGGAAGAGCGGAGGCTGGAGAGGAGCGGGGAAGAGCGGAGGCAGGGGAAGAGCGGAAGGCAGGAGAGAAGAGCGGAGGCAGGAGGACGAGCGGAGGCGAGGGGGAAGAGCGGAGGCAGGGGAGAGCGGAGGAGAGCGGAGGCTGGAGAGAGCGGAGGCGGAGAGAGGAGGCGGGAGGCAGGAGGAGAGGAGGGGGAGGCGAGGAGGGGAGAGGGGCGGAGGCGGAGGGCTGGAGGCAGGGAGAGCGGAGGCTGGGGGAGGGGAGAGCGGAGGGGCTGAGGGAGGGGAGAGCGGAGGCTGGAGGGCAGGGGAAGGGAGGCGGAGGGCGAGGGAGAGAGCGGAGGCTGGGGAGAGCGGAGGCTGGAGGGCAGAGGGGAGAGCGGAGGCTGGAGAGAGCGGAGGCGAGAAGAGCAGAGGCTGGAGCAGAGGGAGGCTGAGAAGAGCGGAGGCAGGGAGAAGAGCGGAGGCTGGAGAGAGAGCGGAGGCTGGAGAGAGCGGAGGCTGGGAGGCGGAGGCTGGAGAAGAGCGGAGGCAGGGGGATGGAGAGGGAGAGCGGAGGGGAGAGGGAGCGGGCGGAGGAGAGCGGAGGGGGGAGAAGAGCGGAGGCGGAGAGAGCGGAGGCTGGGGAGAGGCTGGGAGAGCGAGGCTGGAGAGAGCGGAGGCAGGGAGAGAGCGGAGGCAGGGGAGAGGGAGGCAGGGGAGAGCGAGAGCGGAGAGCGGGAGGGAGCGGAGGGGAAGGGAGGCTGGAGCGGAGGCTGGAGAAGAGCGGAGGCTGGGGAGAAGAGGCGGAGGCAGGGAGATGGGAGGCAGAGGAGAGCGGAGGGAGGGAGATGAGGGGCAAGAGAGGGGAGGGGGGGGCAAGGAGGGAGGCGGAGGCTGAGGGGAGGCAGAAGGGGAGGCTGGGGGGCACAGGAGAGGGAGGCTGGGGGGGCACAGGAGAGAGGGGAGGCTGGGGGGGCACAGGAGAGAGGGGAGGTGAGGGGAGGTGGGCACAGGAGAGAGGGAGGCTGGGGGGCACAGGAAGAGGGGAGGCTGGGGGGCACAGGAAGAGGGGAGGCTGGGGGGGCACAGGAGGGGGAGGTGGGGGCAGGGGCTGGGGGGCACAGGAGAGGGAGGGAGAGGGTGGGGGGGCACAGGAGAAGGGGAGGCTGGGGGGGCACAGGAGAGGGGAGGCTGGGGGCACAGGAGAGGGCGAGGCTGGGGGGGCACAGGATAGGGGAGGTGATGGGGAGGCACAGGAAAGGGGAGGCTGGGGGGCACAGGAAAGGGGAGGCTGGGGGGCACAGGAGAGGGGAGGTGGGGGCACAGGATGGGGGAGAAGGGGAGGCTGGGGGGCACAGGAGAGGGGAGGCTGGGGGCGGACAGGGAGGGGGCACGGTAGAGGGGGGCTGGGGGGCACATGGAGAGGGGAGGCTGGGGGGCACAGAGAGGGGGGGGGCCGAGGGGGCAGACACGCACCGGGCTGTCGGCGGGGCTGTGTGGTCCGTGATGGAGGAGGAGAGTGGGCAGGTGCCGGCGGAGGCCGCACACCGGAGTGTGGGGCGGGCCGGTTCCTGGATGTTGGTGGGAGGGTGCATGTAGCCACCCTGCCGCCTGAGCCGATCGGAGGCCGGTGTCGGCCCGCCGCCTGCAGCTACAGTGCCACAGGGCGCGCGCCTCTTACAGCGTCCGTCTCTGCTGAGGCCGCCGCTGATGTTGGTGGCGCCGCCCCCTTATGTGATGCCGCTCCCCCTGGCTGCCGGCGCTCTGGATCAGGGCTCACACTGTCCAGTGGACGGTGCGGCCCTGGGTGGGAGCACACGGCTCTGTGTGGGGGTGGCGGTGGCGCTTTAGCGCCCACTGCGAGCCGCTATTCAGGTTTGACAGCGGCTCGCGGTGAGCGCTACGCGCTCACCGCTCGTGGGTCTGGAACTTCCGGTTCCGGTCTGTGACACAGGGCGCAGGCC
Organism: Allobates femoralis; assembly: GCA_033576535.1. Classification (NCBI taxonomy): domain Eukaryota; kingdom Metazoa; phylum Chordata; class Amphibia; order Anura; family Aromobatidae; genus Allobates; species Allobates femoralis. Next base: position 15,075,851 of record JARQOC010000003.1, read on the forward strand.
GTCACGGAAGTTGGCCAGATTCCACAGGAAGTGGCCTTCGGGTTTTATATATATGATAACCTGCATATAGAATACTACTGCCCAGATGGCTGGTGCCGGTGGTGGTGGGGAGATCTGCTGCTGTTAGCAGCTCCCATATTCTTAGCCATAGTGTGAGATATTTTTCCTCCACACTCCTCTGGCCATTGCCGCTCTGTCTTTTACCATACATTTTTTATAACACTGTATTAACTTCTGATAATATTTTCCACCCAAATGATGTACTGTTTGCCTAAAAATGAGTTATCAAGTTATTCTAGGTGGATATAAAGAAAAGTGCGTTAGGGTAGTTTTACATGTACGTGCCGCTGCGTTTGCCTGCATAGCGCTAGCGCAAGCACAGGTGCTATCACAGCTCAGCGCAGGCAAGCACATCAGTGCACAGATGAATCGCTTTACGCTGCTATGGGCGAGTGCAGGAATTGGCATCCCAAAGAGCAAGTGTGACATGGCCAGTGTCACAGCGCATGCGCTACTCCAGAGGCACTGGAAACGCGTCATGTGATGTTTTCTGGTGCGTCCGGAGTAGCACATGCGCTGTGACACTGGCTCTGTCATACTTGCGCTTCCGGGATGCGGTCTCCTGCACTCGCCCATAGCAGGTAATGCTCCCCCACCGATTATTTGAATCTATGTATTTTCCAGACTCCTACCATCATCTTCTTCCTTCATTGCTGCAGTTGTGTAACATGTTCCTGAGTAGTAATGCAATGTTCAGGACTTTCTCTTCCAGTCTTTATTGCTGAGCTGTGAGCACGGCTGTTCTCTCACTATTCTACATCACTTATCTAAGGCCCCTTTCACATCAGCGTTTTCTGCTGATTGCGGAAGATCCAAAGATTTATCGCATCTGCCGCCTAATGGTGGCACTTATGGCACACTTGCGGCAAACCACATGCAGGTTCTGGCATAATAAATCGTTGCTGACCTCGTTTCTTTTGCGGCCGCAACTGCCAGAAGTGCTGAATCGCAGCAATACCTGCACTTGCATACACATAGACATGGGGCTTGCCCAAGTGTGCTGCAAGTACTACCATTAGGCGGCAGATGCAGTAAATCTGCCAGATCTGCCGCAATCAGTGGAAAACGCTGATGTGTAAGCAGCCTCAATCAGCTGCACTCCCGGCCACAGCTTTTATACTGGCTGCACTGGCTATGATAGTCCCTCCTGATCCCCATGTGATGTGATAGCTGCAGGGCATTACAGTGAAGCTCACACAGTTGTCCCTGAAGTCATATGAGGCTTCTGTGGATAATACAATTGTGACGAAATGGACCCTTTAATATATAATGTAGGAGGATTTCTTATTCATCCAGACATATCATATTGCATTTTGGTTTGTAAACTTGTAATGGTCAAAGAGAATTTCTTACAGTATTGTCATAGATTTCTGTGGTTAAAGTTTAGCTTGGTAATGTAATTATCTAACCTGTTTGTCATTGAAGGCCAGAGAACTTAATTATGCTAATCGTCCATTGTCTATTACCCTGTGAATGTGGATTGAGGCCCAGCCACTATTGTGTTAATGTCATGGTTTGCAGACTCAATGTCTAATATTACCCTTCCATTGTATCACTGCTAGTTGCTATATCAATCAGCATTTGGATTGCAATAGGACTAAACTATGTAAAATGAGGATTGGAGATCAGCCAATGAAAAGACTATTTTATTGCACCAATCATGACGTCCCCAATATCCTACAATGAGGGCTGAGGGTATATAAGGAGGACTCTTCACTTTGACCAGCAGTTTTAGGAGATTGGAGCTAGATTCTGTCTAGTGGCCTGAGTCTAGGGATTTTCGGTCCCGGCTCGAGGTCACTGGATTGGATACAGGCAGCTAATCGAGGGTCTTCGGATCCGATTAGCTAGCCATAACCCCAGGCCTAGGCATTTCGGTGCCGACCAAGGGGATCAGAACACGGACTAAAGAACATCAAGGACTTCAGCATCGGATTAGCGGATTCGACTGATAAAGACTGGATAAGGATAAGGAAGCAACCCAGGTTGGGACGATACAGTCACCTGGCTACAGACTTTGCCGTGCTGCATTTTAAACCCTGGTGAGCCAGCGGAAGGGTGAGACTCTGTTGCCTCTTACATGTTGTGTTTTGCTTGGTTATGCGTTATATGCTGTTAACTGTTTGGGGATCCAATAAAGCCTTGATATTGTGATTCCCTGACCCTGTGTTGTCTGAGTAGTGTTCCGCCCACGGTTAAGGAGCTCGGGCGTTCAGTTGGGGATGAGCCCTGGTCCACGCTGTCTTTGTAAAGGCGGCTGGGCCTGCGGACGAGAGCGCCCCCTGACCCCCGGGTCTCCACAATTGGTGGCAGCGGTGGGATACTACTCAGCCTGGTTTATCCAGGGGAGCTGCAGGGGACTGGTGTTCGTGGACACCGTCCAAGGGCTCAACAACCAGGAAGGCATATAAGCATACCCAGCAGGCCATAGGTGAGGCATTCAGGTTTCGGACGTTGCCATGTCCAACCCCACCAGCTCAGCCATGGGACAAGGGCCGGAGAGGAGATACGGCAGCAGCAGTAAATGGATGCTACAGGATCTGTGCCAGAGGAGAAATATTGAATACAGGAACGCTGACACTCGGTCGGCTTTGATTCAGAAATTGGTCCATTGGGACACCCAGAATGATGGTGAGGATGATGAGGACCCTGCCGACGTGGTACCAGAGGATGTAAGTTGTGCACCACATCATGGATCCAGTGAATATCGTGAAATCACCAGGTCCACAGTAGTCCAAATCAAGGAGTGCTTGGCTGCATTGGGGCCCAAAGCCTCAAGAGAAGAGAGGGCTTGGGTTCTGGGAAATATTTTAGGAATTCCAGCTCACCAACTGCTACCACCAGCCGCTCGAGTAGGATTATTCCGCTACCCATTAGAAGCCCCACCAGGACAAAGGTATGCAGACAGGATACGTGACTTGCCCAAACCACGACACTGTTATAACTGTGGACGTCTTGGACATATGGATATAGATTGTCGCGAACGCCGGGGCCCCATGCCTGGAGCTCATCGGCCAGCACAGTCAGTCCAGGTCAGTGACGTCCAAGCCCCGGGACAACAAGAAATTGATTCTGTCTACACCCTGGTAAGCCCAGCTATTGTTTCTCCAGACCCTGTACCCTGTTCCCAATTAACCATTTCCCTGGTTGAGGGTCAGTGCTCAGACATCCCTTCGGAAGGTGTGCAGCTAGCCGAGGCGAACGACCAGGGAGAGGACAAGTTGGAGCTTACAGACAGTGACCCTACACCTGTTATTTTGGAGCCTGAGCAGGGAGAGGACAAGTTGGAGCTTACAGACAGTGACCCTACACCTGTTATTTTGGAGCCTGAGCAGGGAGAGGACAAGTTGGAGTTTACGGACAACGTCCCTATCCCTGTTGCTTTGGGAACTGACCAGGAAGAGGTCGATGTGGAGCTTATAGACTGTGACCCTACACCTGCTATTGTGGAAACTGACCCGGAAGAGGTTGATGTGGAGCTTACAGACAGCGTCCCCATGCCTGCTATTGTAGAGACTGACCAGGAAGAGGTTGATGTGGGATTTGTGAGCAGCTTTCCCACACCTGTTGATTCAGGGGCTGACCAGGAGGAGGTTGAAGCTCATGGGCTCATTGATGGCCCCCCCGCATCTATTGTTTTGCAAGCTGACCCAGGACAAGGACTATCCAGCCAGTTTGTCACAGCCATCACCAACATCCAGGAAGCCAAGCAGCACCCTGATGTGGATCTTGCTACCCCACCTTCTGAGGATAATCCATGTTCCCAGACCCCATCATTCTCCTCGGAGCCATCAACAGTGAGTACACCTAGCCAGACTGTGGTCATTGACTGGGGGGGAATTGATAACCAGAAATTCATGGGAGCTCAACTCCTGAATCCCATTTTACTGCTTGTCCACAATCTGTCTGCCCATCCTGGGGGAGGTAATCTGGGGGAGGTGTATAGATGGAAGCCTCGATTGCTGTTTTCTCCATTAAAAAAGACAATGCCGCCAAGAGGAGAAGGATAACCAGAGACTGATCATATCTGACTGCTCTGTCTGGCTAAATAAGAAGGGGGAGGTATGTGACGAAATGGACCCTTTAATATATAATGTAGGAGGATTTCTTATTCATCCAGACATATCATATTGCATTTTGGTTTGTAAACTTGTAATGGTCAAAGAGAATTTCTTACAGTATTGTCATAGATTTCTGTGGTTAAAGTTTAGCTTGGTAATGTAATTATCTAACCTGTTTGTCATTGAAGGCCAGAGAACTTAATTATGCTAATCGTCCATTGTCTATTACCCTGTGAATGTGGATTGAGGCCCAGCCACTATTGTGTTAATGTCATGGTTTGCAGACTCAATGTCTAATATTACCCTTCCATTGTATCACTGCTAGTTGCTATATCAATCAGCATTTGGATTGCAATAGGACTAAACTATGTAAAATGAGGATTGGAGATCAGCCAATGAAAAGACTATTTTATTGCACCAATCATGACGTCCCCAATATCCTACAATGAGGGCTGAGGGTATATAAGGAGGACTCTTCACTTTGACCATTAGTTTTGGAGATTGAATATTGGAGACAGGCAGCGAATCTAGGGTCTTCGGATCCGATTAGCTAGCCATAACCCCAGGCCTAGGCATTTCGGTGCCGACCAAGGGGCTCAGAACACAGACTAAAGGAACCACAAGGACTTCAGTATCGGATTATCGGATTCGGCTGTGATAGACTGCTTAAGGACAAGAAAGCAACCCAGGTTGGGACGATACAGTCACCTGGCTACAGACTTTGCCGTGCTGCATTTTAAACCCTGGTGAGCCAGCGGAAGGGTGAGACTCTGTTGCCTGTTACATGTTGTGTTTTGCTTGGTTATGCGTTATATGCTGTTAACTGTTTGGGGATCCAATAAAGCCTTGTTATTGTGATTCCCTCACCCTGTGTTGTCTGAGTAGTGTTCCGCCCACGGTTAAGGAGCTCGGGCGTTCAGCTGGGGATGAGCCCTGGTCCACGCTGTCTTTGTAAAGGCGGCTGGGCCTGCGGACGAGAGCGCCCCCTGACCCCCGGGTCTCCACAACAATCTCTAACAATGTCTATAGTGTTGGGGGCATTTTTTATTGGAAGGATCAAATCCCAAATTGCTCGTCTTCCCCCTGATCTGTAATTTTCTTCATCCCAGTAAAGTTTCTGATCTTATTTTCAGATCCCGGTATCCCGATGCTCAGATCAATGCTCACCTGGAAGCCGGAAAAAGGCGAGAGAGACAATTCACACCTGCTGCTATGACTGCGTCCCATGTTCAGAGGGAGAGATCTCTAATGTAACCGGTATGTACAGAAAGAGGATTGTAAATGGCCTCCGTCACCCTGTAATAAAATACCCAGACCCGGCATCAGCCACATTCACCGGCTGCAGAGCAGGACGTCACTCCGGGATCGGTGATTGCAGCACTAGCGCTGTGTGGAGCGGTGACTGCCGCCGGCACTGCTGAGCGCTTACACCGAGGAGACAACTTCACATTCTCCCTTCTGTTACACAGACGCCGATATACAGAGAATCTGCAGATTATCATCATGGAGGAAGGGCAGGAGCATTTATTCCCAGAATACAGGGTTCAGCAAGAAGGTATCACACATGATAGGATTAGATACAAAGATCAGAAGCACAGTATCACACATGATAGGATTAGATACACAGATCAGAAGCACAGTATCACACATGATAGGATTAGATACACAGATCAGAAGCACAGGTATCACACATGATAGGATCAGATACACAGCTCAGAAGCACAGTATCACACATGATAGGATTAGATACACAGATCAGTAGCACAGTATCACACATGATAGGATTAGATACACAGATCAGAAGCACTGTATCACACATGATAGGATTAGATACACAGATTAGAAGCACAGTATCACACATGATAGGATTAGATACACAGTGTAGAAGCACAGTACCACACATGATAGGATTAAATACACAGATCAGAAGCACAGTATCACACATGATAGGATTAGATACACAGATCAGAGGCACAGTATCACACATGATAGGATTAGATACACAGATCAGAAGCACAGTATCACACATGATAGGATTAGATACACAGATCAGAAGCACAGTATCACACATGATAGGATTAGATACACAGATCAGAAGCACAGTATCACACATGATAGGATTAGATACACAGATCAGAAGCACAGTATCACACATGATAGGATTAGATACACAGTGTAGAAGCACAGTACCACACATGATAGAATTAGATACACAGATCAGTCTACAGTATCACACATGATAGGATTAGATACACAGTGTAGAAGCACAGTATCACACATGATAGGATTAGATACACAGATCAGAAGCATAGTATCACACATGATAGGATTAGATACACAGATCAGAAACACAGTATCACACATGATAGGATTAGATACACAGATCAGAAGCACAGTATCACACATGATAGGATTAGATACACAGATCAGAAGCACAGTATCACACATGATAGGATTAGATACACAGATCAGAAGCACAGTATCACACATGATAGGATTAGATACACAGAGCAGAAGCACAGTATCACACATGATAGGATTAGATACACAGATCAGAAGCACAGTATCACACATGATAGGATTAGATACACAGATCAGAAGCACAGGTATCACACATGATAGGATCAGATACACAGCTCAGAAGCACAGTATCACACATGATAGGATTAGATACACAGATCAGTAGCACAGTATCACACATGATAGGATTAGATACACAGATCAGAAGCACTGTATCACACATGATAGGATTAGATACACAGATTAGAAGCACAGTATCACACATGATAGGATTAGATACACAGTGTAGAAGCACAGTACCACACATGATAGGATTAAATACACAGATCAGAAGCACAGTATCACACATGATAGGATTAGATACACAGATCAGAGGCACAGTATCACACATGATAGGATTAGATACACAGATCAGAAGCACAGTATCACACATGATAGGATTAGATACACAGATCAGAAGCACAGTATCACACATGATAGGATTAGATACACAGATCAGAAGCACAGTATCACACATGATAGGATTAGATACACAGATCAGAAGCACAGTATCACACATGATAGGATTAGATACACAGTGTAGAAGCACAGTACCACACATGATAGAATTAGATACACAGATCAGTCTACAGTATCACACATGATAGGATTAGATACACAGTGTAGAAGCACAGTATCACACATGATAGGATTAGATACACAGATCAGAAGCATAGTATCACACATGATAGGATTAGATACACAGATCAGAAACACAGTATCACACATGATAGGATTAGATACACAGATCAGAAGCACAGTATCACACATGATAGGATTAGATACACAGATCAGAAGCACAGTATCACACATGATAGGATTAGATACACAGATCAGAAGCACAGTATCACACATGATAGGATTAGATACACAGAGCAGAAGCACAGTATCACACATGATAGGATTAGATACACAGATCAGAAGCACAGTATCACACATGATAGGATTAGATACACAGATCAGAAGCACAGTATCACACATGATGGGATTAAGCCATGGTTGTTGTCAGATCTCTGCACCAGCAGCTCATTTCCCTCCATTGTGCTCAAAAATAAAACAGAGAAGAAACAAATCAACCCCTTTCCGGTGATCGGGGGATTCCAGCGATGTGTCACTTACAGGGCGGCTCCTGTAGAGGTCACAGAATAACGCTGTGCAGCAGAGGATTCTGGGTAGAGGACGAGTGACTGCGGCTATTTCCTTCCACACATTCCTGAGCTCTGTATAACATGTCAGGCTCGGGGGAGCTAGAGGGACTTAAAGTCTCTCAACCTTAAAGACGATCAAACTCTGAACCTCCGACCTCATGACTGATATCTCTACATTCCTAAACAATTACAGGAATCTGCAGTTATTGATGTAAAGTGATTTTATTCTATAAGAAAAGTTGTCCCCAAATGTTTGTAGACCTGTAAAATCACAACCAGAGCAGGTTCTCCCTCCCCGGGTCCAGCGCCGGCTCTCCACCACTGCTCTGTGTTCTGTCTACAGTGGAGACCTCACATCTACAGCGCACATCACCCTGCAGCCAATCACTGAGCTCAGCAGCGCTGACAATGGAGATGGCACAATCCTCTGAGCTCAGTGATTGGCTGCAGCGGTCATGTGCTCTGAAGTTGTGTTATTTGGGGTTTATCACTGCTGCACAATCATCTCATTAATAATGAAGACTAAGGGGTAAGTTTTTCTCCTTATGGAAAGTGACACACCAATCTTGCAGCTGATAATGAGGAGACTTAGAGAAGCAATGCTCCTCTTGAAATTAAATATGCAAATGTCTCTTCAGAGAGGACGTAGACTTGATCTCTAGCGCCACCTTTTGGAAGTAGCAATCTTAAAAGTTAAAAACAACCCTTTAATGAGCCTTTTGTACTTGCTATTTCCAATAGGTGGCCCTATGTCCATTTCCTCTTTTTAAAAACATTTGCATATTAGGTTAATCAACAAACACTTTTCGTTTGATGTCTGTGTTATTGTTCCCCACGTTTGATGATGTGACAGGTGGGGGGTCTCTACATAGGGGAATGGTGTAAGTACTTAACAATTTTGACTGCTCATGATTTTGGCCAGGTTTTGCAGAAGATAAGTGATCAGAGCATAGAATTATACTGAGAGGGACATGACACTGTGTGGATTTAGTCATTCCAATAAAGCTTATTTGTATTTAAAACAGACAGACACTGTGGATAGACATTTTTACCATAATAAATGTAATATGACATGAAATCTTCCTACAGACAGTGAGAGCTGCATGAAATGTCCAAGTGATGAATGGCCAAATGAGAAGAAGGACCGATGTCTGCCCAAAGTGATGGACTTCATCTCTTACCAGAATGACACCATTGCTTCTGTGTTTTCTTGTGTCTCGGTCTTCGGATGTCTTGTCACCGGCTTCATATTTGGAATATTTCTTTTCTACCGGGACACTCCTATTGTTAGAGCCAATAACCGGAACCTGAGTTACCTCCTCCTGGTCTCCATCCTCCTCAGCTTCCTCTCGGTCTTCTTCTTTCTTGGTCGTCCCAATGACATAACTTGTAGATTACGTGAAACCAGTTTTGGGATTTTCTTCTCAGTCGCCGTCTCTTCACTTCTCGCCAAGACTGTCATGGTTTGTGTAGCTTTTAAGTCCACCAAGCCTGGAAGTCCCTGGAGAAAATGGCTGAGTGTGAAGCTGCCCTATACCATCGTGTTGTTGTGTTCTTCCCTCCAAGTTGTACTCTGTGTTATCTGGTTGTCTATTTCTCCCCCATTCCAGGATCTGGACACTGAGTCTTATCCTGGGAAGATCATCATTCAGTGTAATGAAGGCTCAGATCTCTGGTTCTACTCCATGTTGGGTTATCTGGGGCTCCTGGCCGCTGTGAGCTTTGTTCTGGCTTTCATGGTGAGGACATTACCGGACAGCTTTAATGAGGCCAAGTACATCACCTTCAGCATGCTGGTGTTCATCAGTGTCTGGATCTCCATGATCCCGGCTTATCTGAGCACCAGAGGGAAGAACATGGTGGCCGTGGAGATATTTGCAGTGATGGCTTCCAGTGCTGGACTCTTAGCTTCTGTGTTTTTCCCAAAATGTTTTATTATTTTGTTTCAATCTGAAATGAATAGAAAAACTGAGCTGCTCGGAAAAAGAAAGGAATGAGTGTGAGATATAATAGCCGCCTGTGACAATAACTGATTCTGTACATTGCACCCCATGTTACAGTGAGATAGAAGCGTCTCTATCAGCTTGTATGGAAGAAACATATATATCTAGGATTCCTCCTCATTATCTCCAGTAATTGGAGCATTTATCAGGACATCACATATTTATATTACAGTTTGTGACATGTAGAATCTCTCTGTGCTGTCAGTAAATTATCTTCTTCCTCCTTAGAGGATCTTTCACTAGTTTTCTCATGTTATTATTATTGTTCATTAATATAGCGCCATTTATTCCATGGCACTTTATATGTAATATGGGCATACATAGACAAGTTCAATATTCAAGAACAATTTAAGGCACACATTGGTACAGGGGGCTCTCCTACCTGGTGAGCCGCGCTGTTGTCTCGGCGCTCCTAGGAGACAGAGGGGCAGAGGAGAGGAGGGGCGGGATCAGAGAAGGGAAGCAGGAAGCTTTCTGCTTTCCTTGCCTGACCCTCCTCTCCTCTGGCAACGGCTATCGGGGTCGGCTGGGGGGCCCCCTAGCCGGTCGGGGCCCTGGTGCAGCTGCACAGGCTGCACCACGGTAGTTCCGCCCCTGGGTCCCCTGACACTCCTCTTCACATACAAGCCCACTGGCACATGGAGAACACCTAGTGGATATATTTCGCTACCTTCACACAAATAAGCACAAGTGCCACTGTGCACTAAAATCATGGGCACCAGAGAATGCAAATGATGCTTGTATTTTTGTTTGTTAATCCTGTATTATGAACTTGTTTTTGTATATAGTATCTTGAAAAAGGCCTTATCAGGCCAAAACGTCGGTTATTAAGTGTCTACACTGTATGGCGAAATAAAAGAACAAAATTCTTCACCTGCAAACGTGTGGTTCTGATTCATCATTTTTGGTGTGCCCAGAATATTCCTTCCTATTCAGCTTCTATGTAAAGTCTTCCGTTGAAGGGGAACTCGCCACTTCTCGTGGCCGCCTGTTGCACTCGTTGATCATCCTCACTGTCAAAAGGTTTTTCTAATATTTATTCTGTGCCCCCCCATTCAGTTTCATCCCATTGTTTCTTGTATTTCCTTGTGCAAATGATAATAAAGGTGATCCTTCTACAGTGTGACAGCCCTTGAGATATTTGTAGACTGCTATTAATTCTCCTCTGTCTTTTTTTGGCAAGCTAAAGATACCCAATTTCTGTATCCGTTTCTCATAGGACATGGTTTGAAGACTGTTTAACATTTTGATCACTCTTCTCTGAACTTGCATCAGTTTGTTGATGTCTGTTATAAAATGTGGAGCCCAGAACTGGAGGTCAGAAACTGCTTTCTCCTGTGAAATGTAATGATAGAGAGCCCTGCTCTGAATCTTGACCTCTAAGTATTATAGAGCACATCTCAGTGTGATTACAAACATTGTCAGCGTTCATCTCCCAGCAATGAGTGAGGGGAAGGAGAAACTGTGCTGATAATACTCAAAGAGAAGAACTGCAACTGCAGAGGTGTTTGTAATCCCAATCAGCTCAGTGCTTAGAAAATCTCCTGTCTAATAAGAGCACCTAATAAAGTGCAGAATACCAATTGAATGCAAAAGTTATCTTCTAGAATGTTAATCAAATACACTTAGTATTTAAGAACATAGTACTCAAAAAATAATAGAAGGAGAGTAAGACCAATAACCTGACTCCTCCACACCTGATGCAGGTTCACCATTGCTTCTTCAAGGAGCAGTTGTTAGAAGTAAGTATCCTGATTTATATAATGCTGGTCAATATAAATTTAACTATTTGGACTTCTCCTACCAAGAACCTCATTACGGGAGGTCATGTGACTCAGTTACAGCAGGTCATATGACCCAGAAATTTTGATTGGCAGATATTAATTAAAAGGACCTTCCCAAATGTGTTAGACTACTTCTTCCCAAAAACCACATGATGGAAGGTTACGTGTCCCAGTGATGTCACTACAGAGAACTGTAGTGTGGCTCCCCAGGGTCCAGTTTCCACAATGCTGCGCTTGGAACCAAGGAAAGGTACCCACACCAGGTTAAACACACAACACCTTCCCAGCTTCAGGCCAGAAGGGGGAGCTCTGAAACCCGAGTTCAGGGAAGGTCCCCTTTAAATTCTGGTCTGGGGACGGGTTGAGTTTAGTTAAGATCAGTCCCGAGGAGGGCTCTGTAAGACGTCCTGTGGACTGGAGCAGTATCAGGCTTGTCTGAGGATACTGATCAGCCAGTGTGGGAGAGCTGTAGGCGAGGGTCTGAGGGAGTGGAGCAAAAGGTGTGGGGAGTGGAGCCAGTGCAAGCTCGCCCCAGCACCGAACGCAGGAAAGAACACCGGAGTTCAAGGCTATGAGGAACTCTATACCAAGCAACCAACACTGGACGGCGAGTGAATCCAAGTCGCTTGTTCACCACAAGGCTAGGAGACACAGCAGCACCAGAGAGCCCAGGGAGACGCGGTCAGAAGAGAGTAACCTAAACAGGGCTCAAACGACCTGTCACACAGGTCAGAGGCAGTACAAGAGGGGACAGGGTCGCTGCATAGCTTCAGGCAGCCAGGAGCCACCAAGAGCAGTGCAGTAGAGAGGCCTCAGAACTCACCAGGTGTAGAGGACCTCAACTTGCACTCGGGCTCCGGACCCCTAAACATCTCTTGAGGACAGTGCCCTGGATGAACATGCAACTTCCTTCAGTAAACGTAAAAGGAGACAGCAATCCCTGTGTCTGTCAGTTATTTCTCACACTAAGTTCTGCATCCCCAACGAACCTATTACTTCCATAGACTTTACCGGCTGCCCTGGGGACCCGCTCTTCACGTGGAGAGCCAAACCATCATAGCTGCTACCCCATGATCCCCAGAGGTCCCGAACTGCAGCAGCGGCTATATTGGCCGCCTTCCACGGGTGGCATCACAACAAAAACTCTTTTATTTTTATTTTATTTTTCTTTTCTCCTCTTTTCAAACTCCCCTTTTAACTGATTGCCCCACAAGGGGACCATGGACCAAGTCACGCCACAGTGACATCCCACAGCCCCGACAACATTGGGAGGGCCCGGCTTTGAGTACCCCACGGCATCCGCTGGGGGTGAGTCAGTAGGTGAATGCGGAATTGAGTAGTGAGGTATAACATGGTGACAACTTCTGGCCAGGATGTGATGCCAGTTGGAACGCAGCACCGCTTAGCCGACAGATGAAACCAAAGAGAAAAACAAAAAGTTCAGCATATATCCTATAGTTAGTAAATAAGTACATAATAGTAGTCCATGCAAATAACATAGAGTCCTTTGTTAACACCATTTGATAAAAAAATGTTAAAGCCAACTCACCATGACAAGGTGTCCTCAGTCTGGATGGTCCTATCCTGTCTCTAGTATTAATACCTTACCTTGTGTCAGTGACATCAATATGAATAAGGACAGAGAAGGACAAAGCCCAACTTCAGTCCCCTGTCCTGGGAAGCTATAGTGATGAAATGCCGAGCTCAGAGAGAGGGACCCAACCCCAATATGTACAATGTCCAGAAAATGAATAGCTGGGTCTTCCAATGTGCAAACGATAAGTGATGGTGAAACATTCAAAAAAAGGGCCTTTTTAACAATTTTGTTATTAAAATTTTAATGGTGTTGGTAAAAACAAAAAAATAAATTTATTATTATTATTATTATTATTATTAATAAATATTTATATAGCACCATTAGGTGCCATGGCGCTTTACATGTGTAAGGGCAGACGAGGGCAAGAACGTAAAATGACGACAATTAAATCATACGGGTACAGTAGGGCAGAGGATCCTGTACACAAGGACTCACAGTCTATAGGGGATGGGTGGGGAGAGTATTGCCTCCATGTCTCTTTCTGCATTGCTTTGCTCAGCTCTGTGCTGCACATTTGTTTTATTGATACTAGCACTTGCCGTGGGGGGAGCATAAAGAGGTAAAAGTATCCTTCAAACCAGTGTTTCCCAAACTCCAGTCCTCACGGCCCCCAACAGGTCATGTTTTCAGGATTTCCTTGGTATTGCACAGGTGATGCCTTGATAATGATTCCATTACATGTCCAATCCTAAGGAAATCCTGAAAACGTGTCCTGTTTGGGGCCATGAGGAATTGAGTTTGGGAAACCCTCTAGAGGATCACCTACAGGATCACCTAGAGGATTAACTAGAGGATCAACCAGAGGGTCAACACAAGGATCAACTAGAGCATCATGTAAATACAACAATTTTAAATATGGATAAGATAATTTATTCATAGCTAATTAAAATTACATTATAATTTACCCAACCTTGGAGATTTAAGTGAATTGAAATCTTACAATTTTTCCGGACACATGTGGTCAGAGAAGGAGTTAATGAGCAAAATAAATTGTGCTCAACCTGCCTTCGAGCTCTCTCTGCCTTGCCACTCCATGCCTGCTCCAAAAGCTCCAGTTTCGGTAAACTCTTTACTTTCTTTATGATTACTGGTGACAACTACAGTGAGGGAAAAACATGAACAGTCTATATTTTTAAGGGTCGGTTCATTTTAACAGTGAGAGATAGAATATTAAAGATAAAATCCAGAAAGTTACATAGTTTAAATGATAGAAATGCATTTGCATTTTGTAGAGAGAAATAAGTATTTGATCCCTCTGGCAAACAAGACTTAATACTTGGTTGCAAAACCCTTGTAGGCAGCACAGCAGTCAGACATTTCTTGTAGTTGATGATGAGGTTTGTGCACATGTCAGGAGGAATTTTGCTCCACTCCTCTTAGCAGATCATCTCAAAGTCATTAAGATTTTGAAGATGTCGCTTGGCAACTCGGATCGCCAGCTCCCTCCATAATATTTTTATGGGATTAAGGTCTGGAGACTGGCTAGAATGTGCTTCTTTTCGAGCCACTCTCTGTTGCCTTGGTGGTATGTTTTGGGTCACTGTTGTGCTGGAAGACCAAGCCATGACCCATTTTTATTGTCTTGGTGGAGGGCAGGAGGTTATCACGCAGGATTATATGTTACATGGCTCCATCTCATTGATGCAGTGAAGTAGTCCTGTGCCCTTAGCAGAGAAATACTCCCAAAACATAATGTTTCCATTTTCATGTTTGACTGTTGGGATGGTATTTTTTGGGTCATAGGCAGCATTTCTCTTTCTACGAAAATGGCAAGTTGAGTTAGTGCCAATGAGCTCTTTTTTATCTTATCTGACCACAGCATCTTCTCCAAATCACTGTCAGAATAACCAAGGTGTTCAGTGGTAAACTTCAGACGGGGGCACATGTGCCTTTCTTAGCACTGGGACTTTGCAGGCACTGCAGGATTTTAATCCATTACACATTACAGTGTAATGTGTTACCAATGCTTTTCTTGGTGACAGTGGTCCCAGCTGCTTTGAGATGATTAACAAGTTCCCCCAGTGTAGTTTTAGGCTAATCTCTCACCTTCCTCATGATCCTGGATACCCCACAAGGTGAGATTTTGCATAGATCCCCAGATCGATGTGGATTGACCTCATTTTGTATTTCTTCCCTTTTCTTACTATTGCACCAACGGTTGTCTCCTTCTCCCCAGCTTTGTCTTCCTAAAGGTACCGTCACACAGGGACATATCGCCGGCGATGTTGCCGGGGATCGCGGGAGCGCGCATCCCTGACAACATCGCCGGGGAGCTGTCACACTGTGCAACTTACCGGCGATGTCGCCGGCTAGTTGCCGCGGCTATCGCTCGCTGGGTTGCCCAGCAACCCAGCGAGCGATAACCCGCAATGTTGTAGATAGGCGGAATCGCCCGTAACATTGCGGGTTGCCGCGTTACACAGGGCGATCAGGCAGGATCGCCTGAGCCACATCGCCAGGTTTCCCAACATTGTTGGGAAACCTGGCGATGTGACTCAGGCGATTCATCGCCTGATTATCGCCCTGTCACACGCGGCAATTCGCCGGCGATGTCGCCGCAACCTGGCCACGCCCCTCGGTTGCCGGCAACATCGCCGGCGATATGTCCCTGTGTGACGGTACCTTTATGGTTTTGTAGCCCATTCCAGCCTTGTGCAGGTCTAGGATCTTTTCCCTGACATCCTTAGAAAGCTCTTTGGTCTTGCCCATGTTGTAGAGGTTAGAGGTGACTGATTAATTGAGTGTGTGGACAGGAGTCTTTATACAGGTGACAATGTAAAACAGCTTAATTAGAAACAAATGAGTCCTGCACACAGAGAACAAGTCTGTAAGAACATGTTCACACCGCCAACATATTTGGAGACCAAAAAGCTAAATGCGACCAAAAACAACAGTACACTGCAGTAAAAGTATTAAATGCAAGTGCAGTATAAAAAATAGTATAACAAATACAGGGTACTTAGTCTATCCGTTTTTTTGCACAAAAAAAGTGATATCAAGCCACGTCACTAACTTCAAAGTGTACCCATCTCTGACGCGGTCCTAACTGTTGTATTAAAAAACCTGACTAGTGTGTATACTTACCAGTAAGCAGGATCCAGCAAGACCTGTGTCTGAGATGGACTGAAGGCGACGGGGCTCTATGTGTGCAGGGCCCAGAGAAGGGGCGGGAACTTCATCTCTTGCAAAGCAAGAGGCAACTTAATTAGAAACAAATGAGTCCTGCACACAGAGAACAAGTCTGTAAGAACATGTTCACACCGCCAACATATTTGGAGACCAAAAAGCTAAATGCGACCAAAAACAACAGTACACTGCAGTAAAAGTATTAAATGCAAGTGCAGTATAAAAAATAGTATAACAAATACAGGGTACTTAGTCTATCCGTTTTTTTGCGCAAAAAAAGTTATATCAAGCCACGTCACTAACTTCAAAGTGTACCCATCTCTGACGCGGTCCTAACTGTTGTATTAAAAAACCTGACTAGTGTGTATACTTACCAGTAAGCAGGCCTCCCCAGTGGTAGTATGTAAGACAGCTGTCTGTAATGCAGGTAACCAGGTGATTAGGAGCGTCTAACTGCTCTGTAGGAGCCAGAACTCCAAATGGCTGGTAGGGGATCAAATACTTATTTCTCTCTGCTAAATGCAAATACATTTATATAATATACACAATGGGATTTTCTGGATTTTATTTTTGATTTTCTATCTCTCACTGGTAGATTTAACCTAACATTAAAATTATAGACTGTCGATGTGTTTGTCAGTAGGTAAATGTACAAAATCAGCAAGGGATCAAATATTTCCCCCATTGAATTTTATAATACACAATGAGATGTCATTGTGATGAATAAAGGCGGATTGGGCACCCATTTGATAACATGAGGCTTTAGGGGGTAGAGCAAGAAGATCGACGCTATTAAATTTTATAGATTTAATCTGAAAAATTGCCTGTAATTACACAAGATACAAACATTACAAAAAGAGGCAATTTACAGTATGTATAGAAAAGTTACCTTAAAAATAAAAGGGATTAAAACAGAAACTTACTAAATCTGCATCACAGGGATGACTGTCAGATAAAGGGAGGGGGGACTCCTTGAAGAAATGTGATCCAGACCCCCAATTATAGACCAATTTCACTCCTGAATACTGATGTAAAACTGATTTAAAAAATAATTGCAACAAGATTACAGGATTTCATACCAAAACTGATTAAGAATGATCAAATGGGATTCATATCTAACAGAGGTACATCGGATGCTACTTGAAGAGATTTGAATATTTTATCCCATATAAAGAAGTCAGGTGCCCCAATGTTGGCCGTAACTGTGGACACAGAAAAGGTGTTCGACAGGATACATTGGGGTTTCCTTTACAACGTCTTGCGTAAATTTGGACTTCAAGGAGGTTCCTATAAGATTATTAAAGCCCCCTACACTAATCCCACAGCAAATATCCTACTGAATAATCATTTATCTGATAGAATAGTTTTGACCGACGGCACCAAACAAGGCTGTCCCTTTTTCCCATTGTTGTTTGATCTCCTTTTAGAACCCCTGCTGGAAAATATTAGAATTAATTCAAATATTGAAGGAGTCCCCCTTAATATTGGCCACTATAAAACCACTTTATTTGCTGATGACCTCTTAGCCACATTGACGGACCCTCTGTCCTCAATTAGACATTTTATTAACGCTATTGATAGATTTTCAGAAGTCTCATTTTATAAAATGAACATGAGCAAAACTCAGGTCTTACCCCTCAACATTGATGCAGATTTACTAGAAATATTAAGGAGAGAATTCGACTTTGATTGGGACCCTAAGTAACTGACCTATCGAGGTATATTACCGTATATACTCGTGTATAAGCCGACCCGTGTATACCCTACTTTTGCCCCAAAAACCTGGGAAAACCTATTGACTCGTGTATAAGCCGAGGGTGGACCCCAGCACAGGTATACAGCCCCCAGCAGTGTGGTATATAGGCCTCCCCAGTGGTAGTATACAGCAGCCTCCCCAGTGGTAGTATACAGCAGCCTCCCCAGTGGTAGTATACAGCAGCCTCCCCAGTGGTAGTATACAGCAGCCCTAAAAGGTATATACAGCAGCTCTAAAAGGTATATACAGCAGCCCTAAAAGGTATATACAGCAGCCCTAAAAGGATATACAGAAGTCCTAAAGGGTATATACAGCAGCCCTAAAGGGTATATACAGCAGCCCTAAAGGTATATACAGCAGCCCAAAAGGTATATACAGCAGGCCCCAGAGGTATATACAGCAGGCCCCAGAGGTATACAGCAGGCCCCAGAGGTATACAGCAGGCCCCAGAGGTATACAGCAGGCCCCAGAGGTTATATAGCAGGCCCCAGAGGTATACAGCAGGCCCCAGAGGTATACAGCAGGCCCCAGAGGTTATATAACAGGCCCCAGAGGTTATATAGCAGGCCCCAGAGGTATACAGCAGGCCCCAGAGGTATACAGCAGGCCCCAGAGGTATACAGCAGGCTCCAGAGGTATACAGCAGGCCCCAGAGGTTATATAGCAGGCCCCAGAGGTATACAGCAGGCCCCAGTGGCACTCGCCCCCCCCATCATAGGAAGAAGCCCCCCACACTTTGCAGAGCTCCCCACGCTGCTTTATCTTACCATCCAGGGTCTTCTTCACCGCGGGTCCTGCAGTCCATCCTCGCGCGCTGTGTTCCCGGTCTCATGTGAACCGGCGGTCGCAGTGGAATAATGTCATCGCGCCGGGTCACGTGAGTCCGTTACACAGCGCGCAGGACCCGCGGCGAAGACCCTGGATGGTAAGATAAAGCAGCGGGGGGCTCTGCAAAGTGTGGGGGGCTCTTCCCATGATGGGGGGGCTAGTGCCACTGGGGGGGCTGACTGAATACATCTGGGGGCTGACCCCAGCACAGGTATACAGCCCCCAGCAGTGTGGTATACAGGCCTCCCCAGTGGTAGTATATAGCAGCCTCCCTAGTGGTAGTATACAGCAGCCTCCCCAGTTGTAGTATACAGCAGCCCTAAAAGGTATATACAGCAGCCCTAAAAGGTATATACAGCAGCCCTAAAAGGTATATACAGCAGCCCTAAAAGGTATATACAGCAGCCCTAAAAGGATATACAGAAGCCCTAAAGGGTATATACAGCAGCCCTAAAGGGTATATACAGCAGCCCTAAAGGTATATACAGCAGCCCTAAAGGTATATACAGCAGGCCCCAGAGGTATATACAGCAGGCCCCAGAGGTATACAGCAGGCCCCAGAGGTATACAGCAGGCCCCAGAGGTATACAGCAGGCCCCAGAGGTTATATAGCAGGCCCCAGAGGTATACAGCAGGCCCCAGAGGTTATATAGCAGGCCCCAGAGGTATACAGCAGGCCCCAGAGGTATACAGCAGGCCCCAGAGGTTATATAACAGGCCCCAGAGGTTATATAGCAGGCCCCAGAGGTATACAGCAGGCCCCAGAGGTATACAGCAGGCCCCAGAGGTATACAGCAGGCTCCAGAGGTATACAGCAGGCCCCAGAGGTTATATAACAGGCCCCAGAGGTATACAGCAGGCCCCAGTGGCACTCGCCCCCCCATCATAGGAAGAAGCCCCCCACACTTTGCAGAGCCCCCCACGCTGCTTTATCTTACCATCCAGGGTCTTCTTCACCGCGGGTCCTGCAGTCCATCCTCGCGCGCTGTGTTCCCGGGCTCATGTGAACCGGCAGTCGCAGTGGAATGATGTCATCGCGCCGGGTCACGTGAGTCCGGAACACAGCGCGCAGGACCCGCGGTGAAGACCCTGGATGGTAAGATAAAGCAGCGGGGGGGCTCTGCAAAGTGTGGGGGGCTCTTCCCATGATGGGGGGGCTAGTGCCACTGGGGGGGCTGACTGAATACATCTGGGGGCTGTATGCACGGCTCCCCCTGCCGCTGTGATGGGCGGGGGGAGCCGTGCATATCTAATGAGCGGCCCCACGTGATGGGCCGCTCACTCATCAGCCTCCCCCCGCCTCCTCCAGCCTCCCCAGCACCTGGAAAAAATCCCATATACCGTATAGACCCGTGTATAAGCCGAGGGGGTGACTTTTCAGCCCAATTTTTGGGCTGAAAAACTCGGCTTATACACGGGTCTATACGGTAATTACTAATCCAATCTCTGACATATTAGAGACAAATTTATCTGACTTGTATACGACGATAAAAAAAGACCTTCAACGCCTCTCAAAAACAGAGACCTCATGGATAGGGAAAATCAACGCTTCTAAATTATTTGTAAATGTTGTATATCTTTAGGTCCAATCGAAATCACATACCTAAAAATGCAATTAAACACTTGTATCTGGAATCGCAGTAAACCAGGGGTGGCAAGGACAATTCTGAAGAGAAATAAAATGAGGGGAGGTTTAGGCTTGCCCAATATCCAAGCATACCACCTGGCTACTCTAATTAAAATGTCACGGAGATGGTGGGATACAAAAGAAAAGCCATCGTGGGTAAATATGGAGGAAATGTATATGCCTCTTGATGCCCCTAGCTGGTTGATTATGTCTTATTTATTCAAGTATAAAAAGAGATTTCCTGTTGAGGCCATTGGAGCTGCTGTCCAAGCATGGAGAACATTGGAGAAAGTATCATTGCAAGGATCTAAAGTGGTAGAACCCACTTGGATCCCAATATCTTTATTTCATGCTCTTTCCCCAAATATCAATCTCTCCGTGTGGGTAGAAAGAGGAGTGAAAGCAATTCATCTTCTGTACAACAGGAATGAATAATGTCTTTGAAAATGTTAATAAAAAGAATTTGAACATAGAAAAATGACCTTAAAAATAAAAGGGATTAAAACAGAAATTGACTAAATCTGCATCACAGGGATGACTGTCAGATAAAGAGAGCGGAGACGCCTTTGAAGAAAGGTGATCCAGACCCCCAGCATGGGTCTCTGTTGTCTCTCAGTTGGATCTAAACAACTCAAAATGGAGTTTTCATGCTATTTCCACCCATCCCTCCTACTTAATGACCTCATGGGGCTGGGAGGAGACTCAACCCTGGTAAAAAAATTCTAAAGTTATCTCTCTTTGCCACATCTCAGCATTTGAGCATGGCACGTGAAAGATATTTGTGAATTTTTCTCTTGATAGAGACCAGACATGATATATTTGCAATATGCTCATGGGCATAAATTAATTTCCTAGGGTCCTGACACCCGTCAGGGAAGCAAAATTGTGTTGTGTGTTCCCCAAGATGTATGGATTCTGGAAATCTAATTATCATATTTCTGCGATTAATATGAGATGCTACATCTGCCTTTGAGTGTTTCTGCTCAGCAAATAAAGGATTCTGAGTCTGTTTTTTGAGGTAAAAACACCAACTCGGTTTTGCTGGTCCACATGGTTATAAACTGCATTCTTCTATGTCATAAACTAAAGTGCATAACTTGGGCTAGTAAATTACCTAAAGGGAGGGAGGAGTGAGGGAGAAGAGAGAAAAAGTGTTTTACAGAAACCAAAAGGAGACGGCGTAGATTATCAGCTTTTGGGAAGTGAAAACATATTTGAGTGTATTTTCATGACACCTTCTTTTTAGAATGTGCTATGTAGGCAGGACCTCTCGGTACTCCTCCAGGTGCAGATGCGCGGGCTCTCCCCTTCCTGGATCTCAAAGGACACTCACCATTTCGGACTCAGAGACAGGCGTCTCCACAAGGCCCCTCAGCACCTCAGGATTGACATTTGATGGCTTGACAGTTCAAAACCCCTGGCTAGAGGTAGACAGCGCTGAAGCCCCAACTTTACAGGAATCTTCTTGGACCTCTGCTAGTTATCCCTCTGCAGGTTGAGGGCCAAGAAAGCAGTGCGGTGCCTGCATTGCCAGTACTCAGGTTGTGGGTGACAGTGACTAGATAGGCTTCTCCCCGGGGAATATCACCTTCTGATTGGCCTGATTTGCTGGGGACAGAGCTTTCCCATCACCCTGACAAGCTGTGGTCTAAAACTGTCCCTTAGCTTGACAGGCAGCGAGAACTACCATTCCTCCTTACTTACAAGTGATGGGTATTGCTCTCCCATCTCCCTGACAGATAGTGGGTACCACTTTACAATTCAGATAAACTAAGGGTACATCTTTCCCATGATTCTGACTGGCAGGGAGTATCATTTTCCCATCAGCCAGATAGATTATGGACATGACTTTCACATTGTCTAGGCCGGCTGTGGAGAATGCTTTCCCACTACTCTGACAGGTTATGGGTACTGCTTTTCCATCACCCTGACAGGTAGTGAGCACATCTTTCCCATCATCCAGAAAGGTTATGTGTACTGCAATCCCATCATCCTGCCCATTTGCGGAACATATTTTTCCCTCTTCAGGTGATCCTTCTGGATTAGTGCTAATCCTGGAGCAGGTATCATTGGCCATGTCACAGGCTGTCGTGACACTGGCAAGCTGTACGCAACCACCACTCTTGCAGCTGCCATGCCCGTCTCCATCTCCCTTAACAGAAAATTCTACACTTTTGAGGAGACCCTCAGTGATGTCAGCCCACGGCATGACATGGCTGAGTTCTCCTCCACCATAAGGCCCATCATGCTGTGATGTCTCAGTAATAGCACTAATCATGGAGCAGCCATCATTGTCCCAGTCCATCATGACAGAGGCAAGCTGCATGCAATTACAGGTTTTGTGGTTGCCATGCCTGTCTCCATCTCCCTTAGTGCTTTCTTTTTCTACCTTCAGGGGGATCCTCAGCAAATCACTCTGCAGCGTGATACGGCTGAGCTCCCTGACACCATGATGAAGTTTATTAAAAGTAACAACATTGATATTCCTACTTTAATTATCAACATTGACATTACATGCAATATCAGATTGGGGAGGGTTACCAGGGACATATCGAGCAACCAACCGCCCCAAATCAATTTCCAACAACATATTTGCATGGAGGTTCTTGGTCACCCCCACCTCTCTCCACTATCTTCCTGCACTCCAGTCCAGAAAAATCTGAGCTATTGGCAAAGATCAGTGCACACCCCCAATCTTAGTGACAGTCAGAGTTTTCCCAGGGATGAGTTCATCAGTGCACACAAATTCAGGGTGGATGAGAGTTCATTCTGCACTTATGTCCCTTAGTCCCACAGTGATGGTTTTGGCCACAGTAACCGACTGCAAGTTCTCACGAGTTCTCCCTCCCATCCCACCCACAAAGAAAATAACTGCATTAGGACCTGGGGCCTCAGATGTGGGTTCTTCTTCTGCTTCTCCAAACAGGTGAAGCTTACATGTCCTATTTGATCACAGGTATAGCACTGGCAGGAATCAGATGTAAGCCAGGCACTGGCAGATGGAATTATACTACCTGATGGTCAGTTGTCAGGGGCAGGGTTTATTGTTAATGGCTTACGCCCTTTCCTTCTGGCCAGGGGCGGAACTACGCTGGTGCAGCCGGTGCAGCTGCACCAGGGCCCCGCCCGGTTAGGGAGCCCCTTCAAGCCTGGAGGGGGCCCCCAGCCGACCCCCACAAGCCGCGGGAGAGCGCGGCTGTCAGCGCGGCTCTCCCAGCCGACCCGCACAAGCCGCGGGAGAGCGCGGCTGTCAGCGCGGCTCTCCCAGCCGACCCGCACAAGCCGTGGGAGAGTGCGGCTGTCAGCGCGGCTCTCCCAGCCGACCCGCACAAGCGCGGGAGAGCGCGGCTGTCAGCGCGGCTCTCCCAGCCGACCCCCACGAGCCGCGGGAGAGCCGCCGTCACCACACCAGGAGGGAGAGCGTGGCAGGACCAGCGGTAAGAGCACGACACTAGTAGCACCCCCCCCCCCCCGTCCACAACCTGCACCAGCACCCCCCCCCCCCCCCGTCCACAACCTGCACCAGGGCCCCCGGGGGTGACGGTCCGCCCCTGCTTCTGGCGACAACTGACTTCTGTGCCTCAGGTTTACAAAAAATAGTAATGGCGGTCTAATTAGGAGCGCTCTAAGGATCACACATATAAGATGTTTTAATAAATGGCAAACCTTTTATTAATTTCTTAGTTCCCCTCACAGCTCCACTACGCGTTTAAACTGTATGAAACAGTCTTCATCAGGTGGTGATAGGTCCGGTTCGGAGGACCAGGAGAGCGGAGAGGCAGCGCACATACCACCGGCGGCGGAGGCTGGTAAACTGGGTTTTGTAGGACGTGCACAACACGATAAGGTGAGTGGCCACCTACCTACGCCACTTAGACGTTTCTAATAAGGGGATCCTACACATTTGCGCCCCTCTTCCTTTTTGTTTTTCAGGTTTACAATTGGCCTTGGAGGTATCCATCACCGGAGCTTCTTTATCCACCTTCTTTGGTTCCCGGTCAATTACAAACTTTCTCACCTGCACAGGGCAAAGATGTAGAAATTGGTCCTTCACCATCAAGTCCCCTTGCTCATCAAAGTTGGTCACTGACAGTCCTTGGGCCCACTGCTCAAAGTTGGTTCTGAGCCCATACACCACATCGCTGTTGCTGTCACGTGGTCCACATTGGAGATTCTGTAACTTTCCACAATACACTTCAGGAGTCAGCTGGTGCTTCAGTATTAGGGCCTGCTAATGGTCTAATAGTCCCCATCTTACTCTGAGGGAACAGCAGCAAACACATCCACAGCGTTATCTCGGTGGAAGACACCTGGTTCTATTGGCAAGTCTTTTGAAATCCCTGCAGAAATTTGTCCATGTCCCCATCCTTTTCCATCCCTGGAAACTGCTCTGGATGTGGTTTGAAGGTCTTTGCATTATATGACTCACAATTCAGTGGGGTAAATGGTGGAATTCCAAGTTAGGCCATCCCAGTTCATGGTCTCTCTGAGCTTGGTCTTCGGCTCGTCACATGACAGCCTCTCATTTGGCTCTCTCAGCCTCTCGCTGAGCTTGGGGCTTGGCAATCTCAGCGTCTTGCTAAGCTTAGGCCTCGACTTGTTGCTCGGTAGTCTACTGGTGTTGCTGAATTAGCCTCAGCCATCTTTGATAATCCTCTGAGGGAAAATCCTGTATAGCTATTTGCAGATAGAGGTCAACGCTGCCCTGGTCTCTGATGCGACTTGAATCTACAGGTGGGAGCCCTGAAGCAGTATTGTCCATATTTTGACTGACCCCTGTTTCCACTGAGCTCAGCAAACGGGCTTGCTCTGCCTCAAATTGCAGTGATCATTTGTCCTCTGTTTTTGCCAAAGGGGTCAATGCCTTTGATCGTACATTTACCTGCAAGAAATTCCTTCTTCTGCAGGTTGTACAAGGATTCCCCAACTGCAGCCATGATCTCCAAATAAAAGATAAAATAGAAAAACAAAAAAGGGGAAGGATGTAACTACTACACTTACAGTATTCTCCCAGATATATTAAACACTAATTTTGATTATCACAACCTTTTTCCCGAGGTCCTCACAAGAACCATATAAGTTTTAGTGAAAAGGATTGATTGCTCAAGCCAGATCGCTAATGCTCTATAATCAAACCGCACTGCTACCTTAAAAATAAAATGGATTAAAAGAGAAATCTGCATCGCAGCGATGACTTTCAGATAAAACGAGCGGAGACTACTTTGAAGAAATGTTATCCAAACCCTGGCATGGGACTCCGCTGTCTCTCAGTTACATCTGAACAACTCAAAATGGAGTTTTCAGTTTTTATATCACCTATCCTTCCTACCCAGTGACCTTATGGGGCTTGCTTTTGAAGTAGACTCAGCCATGGTGAAAAATTTTTTGACAAAAATCAGCATTTGAGCATGGCACGTAAAAGTTATTCACGTCATCTTATGTATAGATTCTGTAAATCTACCGTATTTTTCACATTATACAGTAAGACGCACTTTTGTTCCCCCAAATTTTGGGGGAAAGTGGGGGGTGCGTCTTATAATGGGAATGTATGGTCCTTTACTGCAGGGGAGGCTGGTTGCAGCTCTGTAGTGGTGGCTGGGGCTGGGGCAGGCTGGCTGTGAGCTGCAGGAGGCAGCGGGAGGTCACATGCTCCCGCTCATTAGCCTCCTCCAATATGCACTGCTCTTCCACTGTCCATCACCTTGGTGCTGAAAGCAACACCAAGATCTGGACAGGGGTGCAGCGCATATCACTTGTGCCTGCACTCACCCCCCTGTGCAGGCACACTTGCCTCATCACTGTTCAGAGCCCCCTGCTGGCGCGTACATAATAAAATAAAAAATCATTAATTCACCTTCCAACAATTGTGCTCCCTTCTGCCAGCTGAGCGGTGACTTCCTGCTTTGGTCTTGGCATCGGGTCAAGTGACCGGAGAGCATCATGTGATCGAATGTCATCACTCTGCGCTCCCGATGTCCGGGACCAAAGCAGGAAGTCACCGCTCAGCTGGCAGAAGGGAGCACAATTGTCGGAAGGTGAAGTAATGATTTTTTATTTTATTATGTGCGCGCCAGCAGGGGGGCTCTCAACAGTGATGGGGCAAGTGTGTCTGCACAGGGGGGTGAGTGCAGGCACTGGGGCAAGTGTGCCAGCACAGGGGGGTGAGTGCAGGCACTGGGGCAAGTGTGCCAGCACAGGGGGGTGAGTGCAGGCACTGGGGCAAGTGTGCCAGCACAGGGGGGTGAGTGCAGGCACTGGGGCAAGTGTGCCAGCACTGGGGGAGGTGTGCCAGAACAGGGTGACGTTTGCGATCAATTGGGGATGTGTGCCATCACTGGGGGACGTGATCCATCACTGGGTGACATGTTTCAGCACAAGGGGGCTATATCCCAGGATGAGGGTCAATCTATCAAGATGAGGGTGCTATGAGGGACATATTTACATAACATAGTAACATAGTAACATAGTAACATAGTTTTTAAGGTTGAAGGAAGAATTTAAGTCCATCTAGTTCAACCCATAGCCTAACATGTTGATCCAGAGGAAGGCAAAAAAAAACCATGTGGCAACACTAAGCTCCACATTGGGGGAAAAAAATGCCTTCCTGACTCCAGATACGGCAATCAGACTAATTCCCTGGATCAATGCCATATCAAAGAATCTAGTATGTATAACTGGTAATATTATAGTTTTCAAGAAAGGCATCCAGGCCCTTCCTAAATGTTAGTAGTGACTCCCTCATTACACCATCATGTGGCAGAGAGTTCCATAGTCTCACTGCTCTTACAGTAAAGAATCCACGTCTGTGATTATGATTAAACCTTCTTTCCTCCAGATGTAGAGGATGCCCCCTTGTCCCTGTCTCAGGCCTAAGAGTAAAGAGTAGTGATGGGCGAATCCTAAATTACTCGGAATCGCTTGACTCTAGCGAGTCCGAGCACAGGACTCGCTACTCGTTGCGAGTCTAGCGATTCCAATGTTAATGAATGGGGAAGCGAGTAATAGTGAGTAGTGTGAGATTTACAAATCGCAGATGTGTCTCGGAAGCTTCAGCCTGAAGCAATCCTAGTTTTGCCATTCATTTGCATTGGACTCGTTTACGTGGCAAGTAATCGCTGGGAAACTCGCACAGATAAGAGTCCTGTCTGCTCTGTGTGCTGGCTGCCACAGCTCCAGGGTCCTAGAGCCCGCCTGCTGCCTGATGTAGCAGAGCTGAGATTGTTCTCAGTCTGCTCATTCCCTGTGCATAGACATCTATATCTATGCACAGGGATGAGCAGAGAGGACATCGCGTTTTGGACTGCGTCGGACGGAAGAGGATTTTTTTAATTAAAGATGGAGTCCCTAATGGCTTTTTTTTTATTTCTAATAAAAAATTTTCTCTGTGTTGTGTTTTTTTTAAAACAATTTAATAGAAATTCATGGCGGTCATGTCTAATATTGGCGTGACCGCCATAAATTTCGGGCTTAGGGCCAGCTGATAATACAAAGCTGGCCCTAACCTCTTTATTACCCAGCGTGCCACCGCCACCAGGGCCGCTGGAAGAGCGGGGTTCAGCGCCAGAGGATGGCGTTTCAATGAACGCGCCATCTTCTGGGGCGGCTGCGGGCTGCAATTTGCAGCGGGGGGTGCCCAGAAAGCTTGGGCATCCCTGCGCTGCGGATTCCAGCCCCCAGCTGCTTAGCTGTACCTGGCTAGACATAGAAATTGCGCGGAGCCCCACGCATTTTTTTTAAATTATTTCATGAAATTCTGAGATTCTGACTCTGACTCTGAGACTCTGACTCTGAGACTCTGACTCTGAGACTCTGACTCTGGCTCTGAGGGTGAGACTCTGACTCTGAGACTCTGACTCTTAGACTCTGACTCTGACTCTGAGACTCTGACTCTGATACTCTGAGACTCTGATTCTGAGACTCTGACTCTGAGACTCTGACTCTGAGACTCTGAGACTCTGACTCTGAGACTCTGACTCTAAGACTCTGACTCTGAGACTCTGAGACTCTGACTCTGAGACTCTGACTCTGAGACTCTGAGACTCTGACTCTGAGACTCTGACTCTGAGACTCTGACTCTGAGACTCTGAGACTCTGACTCTGAGACTCTGACTCTGAGACTCTGACTCTGACTCTGAGACTCTGACTCTGAGACTCTGACTCTGACTCTGAGACTCTGACTCTGAGACTCTGACTCTGAGACTCTGACTCTGAGACTCTGAAACTTTGACTCTGACTCTGAAACTCTGACTCTGAGACTCTGACTCTGACTCTGAGACTCTGACTCTGACTCTGAGACTCTGACTCTGAGACTCTGACTCTGAGACTCTGACTCTGAGACTCTGACTCTGACTCTGAGACTCTGACTCTGAGACTCTGACTCTGAGACTCTGACTCTGACTCTGAGACTCTGAGACTCTGACTGTGACTCTGACTCTGAGACTCTGACTCTGAGACTCTGACCAGGAAATTCATGAAATAATAAAAAAAAAAATGCGTGGGGCTCCGCGCAATTTCTATGTCTAGCCAGGTACAGCTAAGCAGCTGGGGGCTGGAATCCGCAGCGCAGGGATGCCCAAGCTTTCTGGGCACCCCCCGCTGCAAATTGCAGCCCGCAGCCGCCCCAGAAGATGGCGCGTTCATTGAAGCGCCATCCTCTGGCGCTGAACCCCGCTCTTCCAGCGGCCCTGGTGGCGGTGGCACACTGGGTAATAAAGGGGTTAATACCAGCTTTGTTATACAAGCTGGTATTAAGCCCGAGATTCTTAATGTCAGGCCACGTTTGACCCGGCCACTAAGAATCTCCAATAAAGGGTTAAAAAAACACAACACAGAGAAAATTTTTTATTTGAAATAAAAAAAAAAGCCATTAGGGACTCCATCTTTAATTAAAAAAATCCTCTTCCGTCCGGCGTAGTCCAAAACGCGATGTCCTCTCTGCTACATCCCTGTGCATAGATATAGATATAACCCTAAGTTTAACCTGTCTTGGTATTGCAGACCCCTCAGTCCTCTAATAACCTGTCTTGGTATTGCACACCCCTCAGTCCTCTAATGACTTTGGTCGCTCTTCTCTGGACTCGCTCTAGTTCAGCTATGTCTTTCTTATACACCGGAGACCAGAATTGTACACAGTATTCTAAGTGTGGTTGCATTAGTGACTTATATAGAGGTAAAATTATGTTCTCCTCATGAGCATCTATGCCTCTTTTAATGCATCCCATTATTTTATTTGCCTTTGCAGCAGCTGCCTGACACTGGCCACTAAATGTGAGTTTGACATCTACCCATACACCCAGGTCTTTTTCAATAATAGTTTTGCCCAGTGTTTTACAATTAAGCACATAATTATACCTTTTGTTTCCTCTGCCCAAGTGCATGACCTTACATTTATCCCCATTAAAGCTCATTTGCCATTTATCCGCCCAAGCTTCTAGTTTACATAAATCCTCCAGTAATATAAAATTGTCCTCCTCTGTATTGATTACCCTGCAGAGTTTAGTGTAATCTGCAAATATTGAGATTCTACTCTGTATTCCCCTACAAGGTCATTAATAAATATATTAAAAAGAAACGGGCCCAACACTGACCCTTGTGGTACCCCACTGTTAACTGTGACCCATTTTGAGTGTGTTCCTTTAATGACCACCCTTTGTTTCATATCACTAAGCCAGTTCTTAACCCACTTACATATATTTTTCCCTATCCCCATTGCTCTCATTTTATGTATCAACCTTTTGTGTGGCACCGTATCAAAACTTGAAACGTCCATATACACCACATCCACTGCATTTCTTTGGTCCAGTCCAGAACTTACTTCTTCATAGAAGCTTATCAGATTAGTTTGACAGGACCGGTCCCTTGTAAAACCATGTTGATAATGGGTCAAGAGGTTATTTTTCTTCAGATACTCCAGTATAGCATCTCTTCGGAAACCTTCCAGAATTTTACCCACAGTAGAGGTTAAGCTTACTGGCCTATAATTTCCAAGTTCAGTTTTTGTCCCCTTTTGAATATTGGCACCTCATTTGCTATTTGCCAGTTCTGTGGTACAGACCCTGTTATTATGGAATCTTTAAATATTAAAAATAATGGTCTATCGATAACAGTACTTAATTCCTGCAGCACTCTGGGGAGTATCCCATCCAGGCCCGGGGATTTGTCAATTTTAGTGATTTTTAGACAATGCCATACTTCCTGCTTGGTTAAGCAGGTGACATTTAATTGAGAGTTTTTGTTATCACTGTCATGGGATTTTCTTGTGTAATACTGTTGAAAAAAAGTTATTTAGCATATTGGCTTTTTCCTCATCCTCATCCACCATTTCACCCAGATTATTTTTACAGGGGCCAACACCATCATTTTTTAGCTTCTTACTATTTATGTAGTTAAAAAACATTTTGGGATTATTTTTACTTTCTCTGGCAATGAGTCTCTCTGTCTCAATCTTTGCTGCCTTGATTTGCTTTTTACAGATGTTGTTTAATTTTCTGTATTTATTTAACGCTTCATCACTACCTATTTGCTTTAATTCCCTAAATGCTTTCTATTTATCACGTATTGTGCCTCTTACCGCTTTATTTAGCCATAGTGGTTTCCTCCTATTTCTAGCAAGCTTATTCCCATAGGGTGTATATTGTGCACAGGCCCTTTTCAGGAAGCTAATAAACGTCTCCCATTTGCTTTGTGTACCTTTATGTCTCAGGACATTGTCCCAGTTCATTGCACTAAGATCATCTCTCAACGTTGGAAATTTGCCTTCCTGAA
Organism: Allobates femoralis; assembly: GCA_033576535.1. NCBI lineage: Eukaryota > Metazoa > Chordata > Amphibia > Anura > Aromobatidae > Allobates > Allobates femoralis. Next base: position 15,107,164 of record JARQOC010000003.1, read on the forward strand.
GTTTTGTGTCCTTGTAGCCCCTCTACTACACATCTTATTAATGGATACTTGAAAACTTATTACTTTGTGATCACTATTACCCAAGTGATCTCCAACCCGTATATTTGATATGCGGTCTGGCCTGTTGGTTAATATTAGATCCAGCAGTGCCCCCCTTCTTGTTGGTCCTGAACCAGTTGTGAAAGATAATTATCTCTCATAGTTGTCAAAAACCTTTTACCTTTGCTGGAACTGCAGGTTTCTGATCCTCAATGTATTTCAGGGTAGTTGAAGTCCCCCATAATAATGACTTCTCCCTGAGTCGCTGCTTCATCTATTTGCTTAATGAGGATATTCTCCTCTACTTCCATTATTGTTGGGGACTCATAACAAACCCCTATCAGTAATTTATTATTTTTTCCCCCTCCCCTTATCTCCACCCACAGAGACTCTACATTTTCATTAGATTCACCTATATTATCACGCAGGATGGGTTTTAAGGATGATTTTACGTATAACAGACACCTCCCCCTCGCTTATTTGTACGGTCATTTCTGAACAGACTATAGCCCTGTAAATTAACAGCCCAGTCATGGCTCTCATCCAGCAATGTCTCCGATATCCCCACCATGTCATAATTATTTTCCAACAAAATCAATTCTAATTCCTCCATTTTGTTGGTGAGGCTTCTGGCATAGTGAACATGCACTTTATGCATCTCTCTTTACCTCTATTCCTTCCTACTATATTGACTGTTCTAACCCCACCCCCCATGCCACCCCTAATTTTATTACTCGTGCCCAGGTTACTATTTACACTAGCTTCCCCTCCAGTAAAATGAATACCCTCCCCCCAATCCCTAGATTAAATACTCCTCCAACCTTCTAGCCATTTTCTCCCCCAGCACAGCTGCACCTCCCCATTGAGGTGCAGCCCGTCCCTAGCATAGAACCTATAGCCAACAGAGAAGTCGGCTAGGTTCTCCAGGAACCCAAACCCCTCCTTCCTACACCAATTACTGAGCCACTTATTTATCTCCCTAATCTCCCTTTTCCTCTCAGGTGTGGCACGTGGTACAAGCAGTATTTTAGAGAATACTACCTTGGAGGTCCTTGCCTTAAGATTGCAGCCTAATTCCCTGAAATCATCTTTAAGGACCTTCCACCTACCTCTAACTTTGTCATTTGTGCCAATGTGCACCATGACCGCTGGGTCCTCACCAGCCCCTCCCAGTAATCTGTCAACCCGATCAGCGATGTGCCGGACTCGAACACCAGGTAGGCAGCACACTGTTCGACAATCCCTGTCTTTGTGACATATTACCCTATCTGTTCCCCTAATAATTGAATCCACCACTACCAGCACCTGCCTGATCTGCCCTGCTCTTCTGTTTTCCCCCCTACTGGAGCTGACACTCCTCCGGCTTTCAGAGGACATACCCTGCTGCAGCAGTGCTATACCTGAACTCACACCCCCCTCATCTGCCAACTTAGCAAATTTATTGGGGTGTGCCAGATCAGGGCTAGCCTCCCTGGCACTCTTCCCTCTACCCCGCCTTCTAACTGTCACCCAACTAGCTACCTCACTGTCCTGCAGCTCCATGCTACCATCCTCCCCCACATCTATCCCATTGAGCAGCTGTTCAGTGAGCAGCAGACTCCTTTCCATATTGTCTATAGATCTCAGCATTGCCAATTGTTCATTTAGATCTAGTATCAGGGGCTTCCAAATGCACAACATACTCACATTTCACACAGTAGTATGCACCCTCGACCGGCTGTTCAAGGATTGCATACATGTGGCAAGATGTACACTGGATGGTATTGTCAATTATGGAGCTCATTTCCTAATGGGGATTGCACTAGACAGAAATGATAAGTAAGAAGAATGCAAGTATTAATAAAATACACCCAGAAATTCAGTAAGTCCTCCCTTCCAAACTCCCTGAATCCAAAGTCACTGAATCACAAGTCACACACTTACTTTCATCCGCACTTGCACTCCCGATCACACTCAGCTCATCACACTCACTAAGAAAGAAGATTTAAAGTTTTGTTTGATTGTTTTTTTCCCTTAGCAGAAAATCAGCCTACAGCTCAGTGTACTTCCAAAGATATAGTAAAACACATTCTATATGAAACTCAGGTCTACAGTCAATTGGGATTCTCAATCCCATATATTCACAACTATCTCAGATTAAATATTTCTAGTTTAGTTTAATTTAGTTACCTCTATCTATACCTACATATCATTGGTAACTTTAAGTATAACTTTAAGTATATTATTTTGAATTAAATATAACATGTTGTTTAGGAAAATAGAAGTATAACATTATTCTAAATCTATAAGCATTTTTCCTCTTTTCTTAGATAACCTATCCTTTTTTCCTTTGCCTTCTCCTTCCCCCTTTCCCTAAGAAAGATTAACAACCTAACCTTCTTCTACCCTTTCCTCAGTTCCCTAGAATGTTTTCATTAATGTTATGTCCTCTACAAGTAATAAAGATTCTTGAATAGGAAAAGTGAAGATGTCAGTGTCAGGCGGTTTCCATGATGTCACCCCGTCTATTCCTGACCTGCCGCGGAGGCCTCTCGGGGTTTCTACTTAGACTCACTGTCTGGTTAATTATTCTGTGTTCATAATTTTATAGAAATGATCCAGAATTTATCAGCACGATGTAAACTCTTCAAAACTGATTCTACTTGTGATTGTAAATATTGTCTGTAAGGTGATATCATAACTATAGAGCGGCTTCTGTCAATCAAGTAATGTCGTAAACTCTCCTCCTGTGTGTGATGTCGTAGGTATCTCCTTGGTAAAACGTCTTAATTACTCAGTTCAACATATAATTTAATATGAAAAGGAAAAAGAAGTAAAATCTCAGAGTATATGTGTCTGAAGTTACCTTAAAAGTCTTTATTACTCAAAATACACATTAAAAAGTACAATTATTAATATTGCTATTTAAAAAATCAGCTTGAAACTGAAATATACTAAAATACAATGCACCCAATGTATAAAGGTCAGATAGCACCGCATCTTATAAAATTCACATTTGCCGACTTCACCAAATTTTCTCCAGATGTTTAATTTGTAGTAAATAAATTATTTAAAATGCATGATTGAAAAGTCTTTAAATTCCTTAAACATATCTGAAAGACACTATAATAATGTTGGAAAACATTTTAACCTTTGTATTGCAAACACAGACAATGCAATTTCCAAATAACCTCAACCTATCTGGCTAAGGAAAACAGATTGTACCTGTGACCTACGTCAGTACTCACAGAGGCAAGAGAGTCAAGAGATCTGGGGTCAGATTCCAAGAGAGGTCAGCATAGACACAGGTATAAGACAAAGGAGTAATCAAGTCACTGTCAGAGGTCGGAATTACAGAAAGAGGATCAATACAAAGGGGTGAAGCAAAAATGGGCAGTCAGTAGTAAGGTCCAAGGGTGGGGTGCAAAAGATCAGAAAACCAGAGTACTAGAAACAAGGCACACACCACAAGAGATGAGTGAACCTTTTAAAGTTCAGATTTGGTTCGGTTAGCTGAATGGGTGTATGTCTGCTGAATTGTTCAAGGAGCAATTTGCTGAACTTCCGAACTCCATTGAAATCAATGGAAGGAAAAATCAAGGACATAGAAAATACCTTCAAATGGGCTCAAAAGCTGCTAAAACAGCTCAAATTAGGGCACCAGGAAAATTACCATCTATTTCTTATAGTAAACAATTTTATCGTGGTGCATTTTTGATGCATGGGACAAGTTCTGGCCCAGTAATTCAAGCTTCAGGTGTATGCAACTTGATGTAGCGGTCTTTTGGAGCACTGGGCAGAAGGGTGAATAATAAAGAAAGCTTTAAGAAGTAATAATAAACCTTTATTTCCCCTTACAACTCCACAATGCGTTTCGACCATAGGTGCCTGTCTTCATCAGGTGATGTTTCCTTCCCTAGCTAAGGGATTAGCGGCAGGAGCAGCTCCGGGTTCTAATATCACTGGGCAAAAGCACCTGGCATCGCTCGGCAACCAGAATTCATGCTAAACGACCTACGGTGACGCACTTTCGGTTGTTCCGATCATGTAACATACCCAGAAACAACGCGGGAGCAGCAGCAATGGAGGGGAACAGACGGTTCCAGCGGCAGACCCGTTCCATTTATCAGAGGCTATCAACTGGGGCTGTGCCGGGGTGCACATCCTCAGTAGGAGAGTGGCCAGTTGGCCCTTTCATTAACATATTACCCATCACTAAGTATTTCACATTGCACCCCCTCTCTTCTTATAATTTACAAGCTTCAGGTGTAGGCACGACGCTCAGAGAGCCATGCTAAATTCATGATACTCAAACAAAAGACATGCCTGGATGCATGGCACAGGGTCTGGAATATGGCCCGGCCTACTATTTCAATTTAAATATTGATTAAGAGCAGAAACATGTACGTCATATGCTGTCTCCTTCACTCTGATATGAGCTCAGGAACTGAGCTCACATCACTCCCTCCACATCTCAGCTGATCTAATCAGCTGAGATGTGTATCTAACAGCACCGATCAGATCAGTGATCCGATCAATGCTGGTAACCCTTTGGATCATGCTATCAATCACTTACAGTGCAATCTAAAGCCCCGCGGCAGGCATCTCACCATTCCCTGCCATAATCAGAGGTCCATTGACATGATCACAGAATCTGCACTGGTTAACTCGACAGCCCTGGATCTTGTGATGACCCCGGATGCTGCCTGCAATAATTTTCTGCTGATGATCTCCCAGATACTTCACCAGCAGGAACTGATCATTCTTCCTCTACTTTATACAGATGGGCTTTCAGCCCATTTATATAGAGGAAGATCGATCAGAGTGTGCAGCACTGAGGCCCCCTAGTGGACCGAGTAAAATAAAGGAAAAAAGTTTTTAAAACTATGAGAAAACACAAAAGCTCAAATCACCTCCCTTTTGCCGCATTGAAAATAAAACTATTAATAAAATAAAGAAACTCAGATTTGGTATCGCCACATTCAGAAATGCCCGATCAATCAAAATATCAAATAATTAATCAGATCTGTAAACTGCGTAACAGAAAACAGTCCAAATGCCAAAATTATGTTCTTTTTGTTGCCCCAACATTGCATTAAAAAGCAATAATGGGCGATCAAAACATCACATCTACCCAAAAATGTTATCAATAGAAACAGCTCATGACACAATAAATAGGCCATCGCACAACCCCTTATCCCGAAAAATGAAAAAGATACCGGTCACAGAATACGGTGCAAAATGCTAATCTTTTTCTTTAAAAGCATCTGAGTTTTTTTTCACCACTTAGATAAAGGTAAAAGTATACATGTTTGGAATCTACAAACAGGTACTGAATCGAGGCATCAAATCGTAACATCAGTTTTACCACATAGTGAACATGATGAATAAAAAAATCCCAAAAATAAACGTGTAACTGCTCTCTTTTTTACAATTTCACAGCACTTGAATTTTTATAATCCCATTACCCTGCACACTATATAGTAAAATAAATTAATTTTATTCAAACGTACAACTCGTCCTGCAAAAAAAAAGCCCTCATGTCTATAGTGATAAAAAATAAAAATAAAAAGTTATAGTTTTTGGAAGAAGGAGAAGAAAAAACAAAAAACAGAAAATCACCTGGGGGTAAAAGGATTAAGGGGTGGTGGAGGTGGGTTTATTTCATCTTTTAAGTTTTGCCTTATATAAAAGTCACTATACAGTAAAGATTCATTTTATCTCGGGTTCTCCATTTTTTATTGTCAATTCTTAAAATTGGAGCAGGCAATAAACCCTGCCTATACGTCTGCTCAAATCCCAAACTTTCCCTTCTCCAGCAGCTAGCCGTACAGTGAATGCAGGAAGCAGCAGTTTTACTCCAAGAAAGGACAATAATTAATTATCCCTAAACAGGATTTTTGGTAGCAGTATACCTAGAGAAGGTCTGTTTTGCATTAAACCTGCTTTCAGCCTTCACCCTCCTAGATCAACTCTCGCTAAACTCACGTGTAGCAAGCATTGTGCCCCCAGATCAATGCGGCTGGTCAAGGATAGTAATGTCAGTAGTCAACAGGTTACAGGATTACTGTGTGTGTCAGGTAATCCCAAATATATGGGGCAGAGACTTGAGCATGATGCTTGAGCACATGCGATACGTGATTGAGTAACGAATGTGCCCGAGCTCCCCGATGCTCGATAAAGTATCTATGAGTGGTGAGCACATACGCTCATCACTAAAATAAGCTCATATATGACATTCTTTAGCATATAATTAGAAAGGCTTTCTTTTTACCCCTTCCCTCACAGTAGACATTAATAGAGAACTGTAATCTCATCCCTCCCAGAGAAATCTACAAGCTTGAATTGTATTGGGCAAGATTGTTATCACAGTCAATAATAAGTTTATCGGGCCCTGCCAATGTAGAGAAAAAACAGGTTGAAAAAGGGTAAAATTTCTCTGATAAAATATATTATAATTGTTCTTATATTTACATGTCTTATTGATTTGATCAAGGTTTGGCGAAGTGATAGAGCAAACTAAGCTTCAATATTGTATCAGAATGGCTATATTCTAGTAAATTCCTCAAGATTCCAATATAGCAGACCATGACTGTGCTCTTTGGGGTCTTGTATTAGATGTTAGATTTGACTAACTGTGCCGCTGCCTAGATTGTTGCTGATCTAACTCCATGCTGAAATAATGTTCTCTACAACTAAACTAATTCACCATTTCCAGATATTCACAATACACTGTGTGCAGAATTATTAGACAAGTTTTATTGTAGAGGATTATTTTTATTATTGATCAACAACTATGTTCTCAATTAACTCAAAAGCTTAATATTTTTGGAAGTTGGAGTATTTTTTTTTAGATTTGGCTCTTAGGAGGATATCTGTTTGTGCAGGTAACTATTACTGTGCAGAATTATTAGGCAACTTAACAAAAACCAAATATATTCCCATCTCACTTGTTTATTTTCACCAGGTAAACCAATATAACTGCACAAAATGTAGAAAAAAAAATTTCTGACATGCAAAAATAAAACATAAAAAAAATTAATGACCAATATAGCCCCCTTTCTTCATGATGACACTCAGCAGCCTCCATCCATAAATTCTCTCAGTTGCTTGATCTATTTACGATCCACATTGCGTGCAGCAGCCACTGCAGCCTCCAGACACTGTTCCCAGAGGTGTACTGTTTTCCCTCCCTGTAGATCTCACATTTTAGGAGGGACCACAGGTTCTCTATAGGGTTCAGGTCAGATGATCAAGGGACCATGTCATTATTTTTTCTTTTTTTAGACCTTTACTGGCCAGCCACGCTGTGGAGTAGTTGGATGCATGTGATGCAGCATTGTCCTGCATGAAAATCATGTTTTTCTTGAACAATACCGACTTCTTCCTGTACCACTGCTTGAAGAAGTTGTTTTCTAGAAACTGGCAGTAGGTCCAGGAGTTGAGCTTCACTCCGTCCTTAACCAGTAAAGGTCCCACAAGTTCATCTTTGATGATACCAGCCCATACCAGTGCCCCACCTCCACCTTGCTGGCGTCTGAGTCGGAGTGGAGAACTCTGCCCTTTACGGATCCAGCCTCTGGCCCATCCATCTGGCCCATGAAGAGTCACTCATTTCATCAGTCCATAAAACCTTTGAAAATTCAGTCTTAAGATATTTCTTGGCCCAGTCTTGACGTTTTATCTTATGTTTCTTGGTCAGAGGTGGTGGTTTTTCAGCCTTCCTTACCTTGGCCATGTCCCGGAGTATCGCACACCTTGTGCTTTTTGATACTCCAGTAACTTTGCAGCTCTGAAATATGGCAAAACTGGTGGTAAATGGCATCTTGGCAGCTTCACGCTTGATTTTCTTCAATTCATGGGCAGTTATTTTGCGCCTTTTTTGCCCAACACACTTCTTGCGAACCTGTTATCTATTTGCCATGAAATGCTTGATTGTTCGGTGATCATGCTTCAAAAGTTTGGCAATTTCACGACTGCTGCATCTCTCTGCAAGACATCTCACAATTTTAGACTTTTCAGAGCCCGTCAAATCTTTCTTCTGATCCATTTTCCCTAAGGAAAGGCATTTGCCTAATAAATAAGCACACCTTATATAGGGTGTTGATGTCATTACACAACACCCCTCCTCATTACAGAGATGCACATCATCTGATTTACTTCATTGGTAGTTGGCTCTCAAGCCTGTACAGCTTGGAGCAGGACAACATGTATAAAAAGTATCATGTGATCAAGAAACTCATTTGCCTAATAATTCTACACACAGTGTATATATGACTTATTAAGTAAAGAAATATTTAGCTCAACATTGTTTACTTGCTTGAATAGTCTTCTTACAGATATTATCTAAATAATTAGAGACAGATGTGATTACATCTTTCCTTCAACCCATATATACAATTTCTCACCCGCTCTTGCCGCTTGAACCTGAAGAACATCTCTAGAATCCGCCCCTTTCTCACCATCAAAACAAGAATAATCCTCACTGTGGCCCTAATTCACTCCCGCCTTGACTATTGTAATTCTCTATAAATTATCCTCTTCTGCACTAGACTTTCCCCACTCCAATCCATCCTTAACGCAGCAGCCAGGGTCACCTATCTGGCTGACTATTACTTTATGCCAGTCACTGCACTTACTGCCTATACACTATAGGATCCAATTCAAATTGTTTGTTCACACCCACAAAGCTCTTCACAGTGCAGCACCTCCCTATCTCTCTACCCTTCTCTTTGTCTATCATTCTACCTGTTCTCTTTGCTCTGGAAGCAACTTTAGACTCACTTCTGCATTAATCCAAACCTCCCACTCCAAACTCCCAGACAGTCTTGGTGTTACATTTGTTGCTGATCTTTCACTTCCTATATACAATCTCTCACCCGCTCTTGTCGCTTGCAACTTAAGAACATCTCTAGAATTTGCCCTTTCCTCACCATGGAAACAACTAAATCCATAACAGTAGCTCTGATCCACTCCCACCTTGATTATTGCAACTCTCAATTAATTGGCATCCCTCACACTAGGCTCTCCCCACTCCAGTCCATCCTTAATGCACCAGCCAGGGTCACCTATATGGCTAACTGTTACTGGGATGCTTCTGCTCTGTACCAGTTATTGCACTGGCTGCCTGTAAGTTATAGGATCCAATTCAAATTGCTTGTTCTCACCCACAAAGCTCTTCACGGTGCAGCACCTCCCAACATGTTCGATGTAACATTGCTCATCTCTAATAAAGATTATTATTATTATTAGATACTTTATTTCCTTTGCAAACATACAGTTTTAACATTACGGCTTACATCTACAGTACTAGTATTAATTTGGATACATGTAAGAAGTTATATACTAAGCATTCCCCATCCTTCGTAGCACATTCTTTCTAATGTTTATTTCTGGTTTCACAATCAGAATATACATTTTTGGGAAGAATATACAGCCTAATATCCCAGCACATGAGGTTAGTATGGCAAATATCTCCACAGCCACCATATATTTCCCCCTGGTGCTCAGATAAGCCGGGATCATGGCAATCCACACGCTACAGAACACCAGCATGCTGAAGGTGATGTACTTGGCCTCATTAAAGCTGTCCGGTAATGTCCTCACCATGAAAGCCAGAACAAAGCTCACAGCAGCCAGGAGCCCCAGAAAACCCAACATGGAGTAGAACCAGAGATCTGAGCCTTCATTACACTGAATGATGATCGTCCCAGGATATGTGCTCATATTAAACTCTTGATAAGGTGGACACATCACCAACCAACAAACACAGATCAGAAGCTGTAATGAGGAGCAAACCAATACTATTAGGTTGGGTAACATGACTCCAGTCCACTTTCTCCAGTAACTGCTTGGTTTAGTAGCTTTAAAAGCAATGCAGACCATGATGGTCTTGGCAAGAATTGAAGAAACTGCTAAGGAAAAGAAGATTCCAAACAACGTCTGTCTCAGCATGCAAGTTATATCCGATGGGCAACCGAGGAAAAAAATAATATTAAGAAAACTCAGCAAGATGGAAACTAGAAGAACTAAACTCAGGGTCCGGTTATTGGCCTTCACCAGTGGAGTGTCCCAATGCAAGATAAACTTGTGTATTGTATAACAAGTCATTGCACAGCATAGAATTACTGTGACACAGGAAAAAATGGCAATTAAATCTTTATAGGAGAGAAATTCATATAATTTCGGAATACATTCAGTTTTCTCTAGATTTGGCCACTCATCCATGGGACATATATGGCAGATTTCACTATCTGTGGAGTAAAAGAAAATATGATTATGATGAAGAATAAATAACTAGTTTTCTCTATAATCCATTAGAAACTGAGAAGCTTGGCTGATATCATTATTATAATAACAATTACACTTCGAAGGTTATTACAATAGTTAGCTGCATTTACATGATTTTATTAAAGTAACAATACAGCTATTTTTTTATGCATTATGTATTTAACCTGCAATATCTATAATTTATCTTATATGACTGTATTTAGCTTTCTTTTCTATCAGGAAGTAATGGATTATTCTCATAAATTAATCAAGGGACTTTATAACGTCCATCTGATAAATAGATGTCTCCTTGTTTTTTGATATGGTTACAAATATGATAAAAGAGCAGAAACTCATATCTCAGTTACTGATGATAATTAGATAGCTCCAGTGGCACAAGGTTTATTAAAGAGAAACTCATATCTCAGTTACTGATGATAATTAGACAGCTCCAGTGGCACAAGGTTTATTAAAGAGATTAAAGATCTGCATTTTAGACTGTATACGTATGGTCTATTTACTTTAGTAAGAGAATATACAAAGGAGTATGTCACACTGTCTACCCAACATGAAAAGATGAGATCGGTAGTAGCTGCTCAAGGGATTCAGTACTGATGCATCTTGAGAATGATAAAATATAGAAACCAAATGTAAGAATAATTCTTATATTACAAAAATGTGTCTGATAAGAAGCAGATGTGAGGGAGAACTTTAGTAAAGTGCGACAAATATACTTAAATGTATACTACAAGTATAATGGAAAATAAATAAACATCAATTAGATATAAGTTAATTTCCTTGATGTGAATTGAATTTTACAATATGTAGAATTTTTAGGAAACAAAGGAAGGAAAAATGGTGCCGTATCCATATAAAAAATGATGTCCTGTATTCAGAGATTTTATTATTATTATTATTATTATTATTATTATTATTATTAAATATTTATATAGTGCCATTAATTTCCACGGTGCTTTACATGTGTAAGGGCAGAGAGGACAGAACGTTAAATGACGACACTTAAATCATACAGGTACAGTAGGGCAGAGGATCCTGTCCACAAGGGCTCACAGTCTACAGGGATAAGTGGGGAGACAGTAAGAGGGGGAGAGGTGAGGGGAGATGGTGCAGCGGATTAGGTCTCAGTGTGGGTTGTAGGCTTGAAGGAAGAGATGGATCTTCTGTTTTTTCTTGAAGGTTCCCAGGGTAGGGGAGTGTCTGATGTGTGTGTGGAAGAGAGTTCCACAGTATGGCGGACGCATGAGAGAATTCTTTTATGCGGTTGTGGGAGGAGAAAATGCGAGGGGAGAAGGAGCTTTTGAGAGGAGTGCAGATTGCGTGAGGGGATATCGGGAGACGAGGTCGAAGATGTATAGTAACATAGTAACATAGTAACATAGTTTTTAAGGTTGAAGGAAGACTTTAAGTCCATCTAGTTCAACCCATAGCCTAACATGTTGATCCAGAGGAAGGCAAAAAAAACCCATGTGGCAACACTAAGCTCCACATTGGGGGAAAAAATTCCTTCCTGACTCCAGATACGGCAATCAGACTAATTCCCTGGATCAACGCCCTATCAAAGAATCTAGTATGTATAACTGATAATATTATAGTTTTCAAGAAAGGCATCCAGGCCCTTCTTAAATGTTAGTAGTGACTCACTCATTACAACAGCATGTGGCAGAGAGTTCCATAGTCTCACTGCTCTTACAGTAAAGAATCCGCATCTGTGATTATGATTAAACCTTTTTTCCTCCAGACGTAGAGGATGCCCCCTTGTCCCAGTCTCAGGCCTAAGAGTAAAGAGATCATTAGAAAGGTCTCTGTACTGTCCCCTCATATATTTATACATTATTATAAGATCACCCCTAAGCCTTCGTTTTTCCAAGCTAAATAACCCCAAGTTTAATAACCTGTCTTGGTATTGCAGACCCCTTAGTCCTCTAATGACTTTTGTCGCTCTTCTCTGGACCCGCTCTAGTTCAGCTATGTCTTTCTTATACACCGGAGACCAGAATTGTACACAGTATTCTAAGTGTGGTCGCACTAGTGACTTGTATAGAGGTAAAATTATGTTCTCCTCATGAGCATCTATGCCTCTTTTAATGCATCCCATTATTTTATTTGCCTTTGCAGCAGCTGCCTGACACTGGCCACTAAATGTGAGTTTGTCATCTACCCATACACCCAGGTCTTTTTCAGTGACAGTTTTGCCCAGTGTTTTACAATTAAGCACATAATTATACTTTTTGTTTCCTCTGCCCAAGTGCCTGACTTTACATTTATCCCTATTAAAGCGCATTTGCCATTTAGCAGCCCAAGCTTCTAGTTTACATAAATCCTCCTGTAATATAAAATTGTCCTCCTCTGTATTGATTACCCTGCGGAGTTTAGTATCATCTGCAAATATTGAGATTCTACTCTGTATGCCCCCTTCAAGGTCATTAATAAATATATTAAATAGAAGCGGGCCCAACACTGACCCTGTGGTACCCCACTGTTAACTGTGACCCATTCTGAGTGAGTTCCATTAATAACCACCCTTTGTTTCCTATCACTAAGCCAGTTCTTAACCCACTTACACATATTTTCCCCTATCCCCATTGCCCTCATTTTATGTATCAACCTTTTGTGTGGCACCGTATCAAAAGCTTTTGAAAAGTCCATATACACCACGTCCACTGCATTTCCTTGGTCCAGTCCAGAACTTACTTCTTCATAGAAGCTTATCAGATTAGTTTGACAGGAACGGTCCCTCAAAAAACCATGTTGATAATGGGTCATGGGTCATGAGGTTATTTTTCTTCAGATACTCCAGTATAGCATCTCTTAGAAAACTCTCTAGGATTTTACCCACAGTAGAGGTTAAGCTTACTGGCCTATAATTTCCAAGTTCAGTTTTTGTCCCCTTTTTGAATATTGGCACCACATTTGCTATACGCCAGTCCTGTGGTACAGACCCTGTTATTATGGAATCTTTAAATATTAAAAATAATGGTCTATCTATGACAGTACTTAATTCCTGCAGCACTCTAGGGTATATCCCATCCGGGCCCGGGGATTAGTCAATTTTAGTGATTTTTAGACGATGCCGTACTTCCTCTTGGGTTAAGCAGGTGACATTTAATTGAGACTTTTTGTTATCACTGATCATATTGTCTGTCATGGGATTTTCTTGTGTAAATACTGTTGAAAAAAAGTCATTTAGCATATTGGCTTTTTCCTCATCCTCATCCACCATTTCACCCAGACTATTTTTAAAGGGGCCAACACCATCATTTTTTTGTTTCTTACTATTTATGTAGTTAAAAAATATTTTGGGATTCTTTTTACTTTCTCTGGCAATGAGTCTCTCTGTCTCAATCTTTGCTGCCTTGATTTGCTTTTTACAAATGTTATTTAATTTTCTGTATTTATTTTAGAATGCTTCATCACTACCTACTTGCTTTAATTCCCTAAATGCTTTCTTTTTGTCACATATTGCACTTCTTACCGCTTTATTTAGCCATAGTGGTTTCCTCCTATTTCTAGCATGCTTATTCCCATAGGGTATATATTGTGCACAGGTCCTATTCAGGATGCTAATAAACATCTCCCATTTGTGTTGTGTACTTTTATGTCTCAGGACATCGTCCCAATTTATTGCACTAAGATCATCTCTCAACCGTTGGAAATTTGCCTTCCTGAAGTTTAGTGTCCTTGTAGCCCCTCTACTACACGTCTTAGTAAAGGATACTTGAAAGCTTATTAAGTTATGATCACTATTACCCAAGTGACCTCCAACCCGTATATTTGATATGCGGTCCGGCCTGTTGGTTAATATTAGGTCCAGCAGTGCCCCCCTTCTTGTTGGGTCCTGAACCAGTTGTGAAAGGTAATTGTCTCTCATAGTTTTCAAAAACTTATTACCTTTGCTGGAACTGCAGGTTTCTGATCCCCAATGTATTTCAGGGTAGTTGAAGTCCCCCATAATAATGACTTCTCCCTGAGTCGCTGCTTCATCTATTTGCTTTATGAGGATATTCTCCTCCACTTCCATTATTGTTGGGGACTTATAACAAACACCTATCAGTAATTTATTATTTTTTCCCCCTCCCCTTATCTCCACCCACAGGGACTCTACATTTCCATTAGATTCACCTATATTATCTCGCAGGATGGGTTTTAAGGATGATTTTACGTATAAACATACACCTCCTCCTCGCCTATTTGTATGGTCATTTCTGAACAGACAATAGCCCTGTAAATTAACAGCCCAGTCATGGCTCTCGTCCAGCCAAGTCTCCGAAATCCCCACCATGTCATAATTATTTTCCAACAAAATCAATTCTAATTCCTCCATTTTGTTGGTGAGGCTTCTGGCATTAGTGTACATGCACTTTATGCATCTCTCTTTACCTCTATTCCTTCCTACTAGATTGACTGTTCTAACCCCACCCCCATGCCACCCCCAATTTTATTACTTGTGCCCAGGTTACTATTTACACTATCTTCCCCTCCTATACAATGAATACCCTCACCCCAAATCCCTAGTTTAAACACTCCTCCAACCTTCTAGCCATTTCCTCCCCCAGCACAGCTGCACCCTCCCTATTGAGGTGTATGGAGGGGAGAGGTTGTGTATGGCCTTGTATGTCATGGTTAGGGATTTCAACTGGGAGCTCTGTTAAGTGGTGAGCCAGTGAAATGCTTGGCAGAGGGGGGAGACAGGGGAGCAGCGGGGAGACAGGTGGATGAGTCAGGCAGTGGAATTGAGGATGGTTCAGAGAGGTACAAGGGAGGTAGCGGGTATGCCGGTGAACAGGAGGTTGCAGTAGTCGAGGCGGGAGATGATGAGGGCATGGACAAGTGTTTTAGCAGTGTCTTGGTCAAGGAAAGAGTGGATGCGGTAATAATTTTGAGCTGAAGTCGACAGGTGGTGGCCAGGGCTTGGATGTGGGGCTTGAAGAAGAGGGAAGAGTTGAGAATTTCCTCTAGGCACTTGGCATGGGGGACGGGTGAGAGTGAGCTGTTGTTGACAGTGATGGATACTTTGGGTAGGGGGGAAGAGCAACTAGGGGGAAGATGATAAACTCAGTTTTGTCCATGTTCAGTTTTAGGAAGCGAGCAGAGAAGAAGGATGACATGGCGGACAGGTATTGCAGAATTTTGAATAATAGGGAGGTGATGTCGAGGCCGGAAAGGTAGAGCTGGGTGTCATCAGCGTTCAGGTGGTATTGAAAGCCATGGGACTCAATGAGTTGGCCTAGGCTGAGAGTGTAAATGGAGAAGAGTAATAGTCACAAGACCGAGCCTTCAGGAACTCCAACAGGGGGTAGGGCAAGGAGGAGATGTGGGAGTGGGTGATACTGTAAGTCCGGACTGTTAGGTAAGAGGGGATGCACAAGAGGACTAGCTCAGTGATGCTAGAGAGTCTAAAATTTGAAGTAGGAGGGAGTGTTTGACTGTGTTGAAGGCAGCCGAAAGGTCAAGAAGGAGGAGGATGGAGTAGTGTCGCTTGCTCTTGGCAATCAGTAGGTCATTGGTGACTTTGATTAGGGCTGTTTCAGTGGAGTCGGAAACCAGATTGTCGACAGTCAAAGATGGAGCAGGAGGAGAGGTGGGAGGACAGTTCAGAAATAGATGTATTGTTCAAGTAATTTTGAAGCGAAGGGGCGGAGGAGAGATATGGGGCGATAGTTGGAGACTGCTGCAGGGTCAAGAGAGGGTTTTTTGTGGGTGGATGTGATTAGGGTGTGTTTGAAGAATGAGAGGAAGATACTGGTATTAAGTGATATGTTGAAGAGATGGGTTAGGGTGGGGATAAGGACTGTGGTGAGGTTAGGGATGAGGTGGGAGGGGAGTGGGTCGAGGGCACAAGTGGTTAAATGTGATCGTGCTAGAAGTGAGTAAAGGTGATCTTCTGTCATAGAGGAGAAACTACTTTTGGATGAGGGAGGTTGGGCGATGGGGGGGCCGAGGGGATTGTGGGTCAAAGCTGTATCTGATTTTGTCGATCTTCTGTTTGAAAAAGGTGGCAAAGTCGTCGGAAGAGATGAGGGGAGAGGGAGAGATTGCGGGGGGATGGAGTAGAGCATTGAACGTTTTGAATAGTTGCTTGGGGTTGTGGGGTTTTGCGGTAGTGAGTGCAGTTTTGAAGTCGATGAGAGACTGTGTGTACAAGGCAAAGTGCTCTGCGGAGTGGGATTTCTTCCATCTCTGTTCACCGGCTCTAGATGTCGGTCAAAGTCTTTTAGTGAGGGTGGTGAGCCAGGGTTGTCTGTGTGCGCGGGTTTTGTTGTAGGAGAGGGGTGTGGCTTGGTCGAGGACTGTGGTGAGAGTGGTGTCATAGAGGGTGGTGGCTGTGTTAGCGTCTTGAGAGGAAGCTAAGTCTGAGACAGGGAGGAGAGACTCGGAGAGTGAGTGGAAGTCAATAATTTTAAGGTTTCTGCAGGGGTGAGGGAGTTTCCAGAGAAGAGGGAGCATAGTGGGGGGAGAGGGAAGAGAAGGTCAACAGGTTATTGTCGGATAGGGGGAGGGGTGAGTTTGCGAGGTTGGTCAGGGAACAGGGGCGGGTGAAGACTAGGTCTAGTGTGTGGCCATCATTGTGTGTAGCAGATGAGGACCATTGGGAGAGGCTGAAGGAGGAGGTTAGAGATAGGAGTCTAGAAGCAGCGGCGTGGGGGGTGTCAATGGAGATGTTGAAGTCGCCCATGATGATGGTGGGGATGTCGGAGGAGAGGAGGTGGAGAAGACAGGTTGTGAAGTGGTCGAAGAAGGTGGAGGAGGATCCTGGGATGTGGTAGACGATAGCAAGTTGGAGGTTGAAGTGGGATAATATATGTACGGAGTGCGTCTTGAAGGAGGAGAGGGAGGCAGAGAGGGGCGATGCAATTGGGGTGAAGGACCAGCTGTTGGACAGCAGTAGGCCTACACATCCACCGCGGGTTTTGCTAGGGCAGGGGGTGTGGTAGAGAGTGAGTCCGCCATAGGAGGGGCAGCAGGGAGGTTGTGTCGGAGGGGGTGAGCCATGTTTCAGTGATGTCAAGGAAAGAGAGTTTGTTGGAGATGAAAAGATCGTGGACAAATGAGAGTTTATTGCATAAAGAGCGGGCGTTCCAGAGGGCATCGAATAGGGGGATTGGGGGAGGGGCAGCTTGGGGAATGGGTGTAAGGTTGCGGGAGTGTTAGTAGTGGGGAGTGGGTGTAGGCTAGAGGTGACTGTGGGGATGTGGTGGGGGGACCAGGATTAGGGGAAATGTTACCAGCAAGTAGGAGGAGGAGAGGGTTAGGAAGTGAGGGCAGGAGTGCTTACCTAGCAGGCAGGCATGTTTGGAGACCAAGGATTGGGTATGGAGGAAGAGTTCAGAGGAATGGGTGAGATGGCTGGGTAGAATGGAGGAAGAGTGTGTTATTATGTTTTCAGGAGGAGGGATAGGAGGGATACTACTAAGTGGAGTAGGATAGGAGTGAGAGTGGAGAGAAGAAGAAACATTGCGTAGGGATATAGGATGCAGTGGGGTTGAGAGGTGAAGCAGGGGGATGAGATGCGTTTGGGGATCAAGTGTAGCGGGGGGTCAACGGTTGCAGGGGGGAGGAGCAACAATGTCCACAAGGAGGAAGTGCAGCTGGGGGATAAAGATGTAGGCAGGGGTCAGGAGTGACAGGGGAACAGATGCAGGAGGAAGGGGAATGAAATGGAGATAGGGGTCGGGAGTGACAGGGGAACAGGTGCATCAGGAAGGGTATGCAAAGCGCATGAAGACCAATCAAGTCCAGACAATTGCAAAGCACATAGGGATGTGATGCAGCCGGAGGACGGATGCAGTGGGGATGTCCAGTGTGGAGGAAGTCTTACAAAGTAAAAAAGATACACAGTACATGAGGATGGGATGCAGTAGCGTGATGTGATGCAGCCAGGGTTTAGTTGCAAATGGAGGCATACACAGTCCAGATGAATGCAAAGCCCATTGGGATGAGGTGAAGCAGGGTGATGAGGTACAGCCAGAGTTCAGTTGTAGATGCAATGCTAGGAATGAGATGCAGCCAGGAATGAGGTGCAGCCAGGGATGAGATGCAGATTCAATTCAAATAAAAGCATATACGTCTATACCATGATTGACACTTACCTTCCTTGTCTGGGGACCCTACTACAACTTTTCAAAAAGATTTGGGTGAGTTTTTGGAGCAAGGTCTGGTACTTGGAGTGATAGATCAAAAAGTGAAGAAATATTTGGAAGTAATTATACCTTTTCGTCCGATCTTCCATGCTCTCCCAAAGTTACATAAAGATCAATTTCCCCCACCTCCGCAACCAATCGTGGTGGGCAGTGCGTCCCTCCATGAGAGGTTGCCAGAGTGGATGGACAGTATTTTGCAAATCCTGGTGGAGGGCATGGTTGGTTGGTTAAAGGACACAAAACATTTGCTTCAGAATTTGCAGGAAATAAAGTGGACAAAAATTATATTATTTAACGTATGACGTTATATCCCTTTATTCATGTATACTTCACAGTAAAGCATTATAGGCCCTATCCTTGATTCTCCATAAAAACAACTTGATTTCCCAGGATGAGACAAAAATCATCATAATTTTGGTTAATCACTTATTAAAAAGGATTTTTTTTAAGTTTGACAACCAGTATTTTTTACAACTATGCGGTTACCCGAGAGGAGCTAAGTTCTCCCCTTCATTAGCCAACTTGTATATGGAGGTGTGAAAAAGAGAATAACAATACCCCTTTTTGGGTTGTCCAAGATGGTATGGGAGATACATCGATGATTTAGTCCTCATTTGGCCTGATTCATCATCTCCCAATACTACTCCCCTATCCTTATTGGGATATTTTAACAATAATGGCTATAACCTTAAATTTGCTATGGAGGTGCATATTAACACAACACCTTTCTTGGATTTGTTTCTCACAGGGGATGGAAATATGGGAGTAACATCCTCCAAAATATATTGTAAGCCACTAAGTTGAAATTCAATCTTATGAGCCGACAGCTGCCATACCCCCCATGTTACCAAAAATATTCCTATTAGGGAATTGATGCATGCTAAACGCAATTTCTCTAACTATGTGAATTATGCTAAGGAGAGAAGAACCATAGAAAAAAAGACTGAGCGAGAGAGGAATATAAAAATGGAGTTTGAGAACAGCCTCAAAAATAATCGAAAATAAAAACAGAAGTGAACTATTATCTGATAGTGGAACACATGATATCATTTAGTCTAGCAGTAGTATTAATAGGAAAGAACAGAGCAAAAATAGTTTTAACAAAAATTTCAATCCGCCTACCTTTTCTACCCCATTCAGTATTGGCTATAAAGACATTGTCATTTTAATGAGGAAAAACCCATCCTCTATCAAGATGTTATCTTGAAAAAAATACTGGCACAGGGTTGTTGATCAGTAGCCAGAAAGGCTAGGGGTAGAGGCAATGACATTTCACCTGGCATGTTTACGAGTGCTAAAACACAGCCCACAAAGCTAAGACAAATGGGGTTTTTCAAATGCGGGGTAGAAGAAATGTAATCTTTCAACATACATTGACATCGTCGATCATTTTTAAAATTATATTACTGGAAGGAGGTTTCCTATTAAAACATATATCAAATGCAACACCATGCATGTGGTCTATTTGGCTTCATGTGTGGTGTGCAAAAAAATCATATGTGGGATGTACAGCCCGCACTTTGAAAAAATGATCGGCAGAACATTGTCAGTGTCCAATCCAACTAACTCTTCTATGTGTTCAGGTGTATCAGGGCTGTCAAAGCATTTTCGGGATTCACATAATGGGAACTTGCCATCAATCAAATTAAAGGAGATAGAGGGGGTGGTAAGACCGGATAGGGGAGGTTATTGGGAGCACACATTACATGACTGCGAAGCTTATTAGATATTGAAACTGGACGTACGTTTTCTATCTGGTCTCAATTAGAAATGAGCGATGTTCGATTCGAAATGTTCGCCAATCTCAAATTCAAGCTGTTTTCAAGTCATTCGACGAATGCGAACAATTAGCTTCAAATTCAGCAGTTCGAGGTTATGTTCGATAACAGTTCGTTCACCAAAAGGACCCTATAAAGTGGTCTGGAGGCAGACGAAAAGGCTGAAATGAGGGCATGATTGTTTAAAAGCCGGCGGTAAAAAGCCGCCGGCTTTTAAACAATCATTCAGTCCGATCCACTGCCCCCCCACAGCCTCCCATCCCGATCTTCAGCTCCCCCCGTCGCCTCCCATCCTGATCCTGAGTTAGGACCAGGCGGGTAGCGCAGCACCAGGGAGCGGGGAGCAAAGGACCAGGGAGGGGAAGCTGGCATTGAGAGAAGGACTTCACCGCTGGCTTTTCTGCTCTGTGCTGCGCTCCCCGCTCCCTGATTTCCCCTCCCTGCTCCCTGGATCTGCTCCCCCTGCTTGGTCCTAACTTAGGATAAGGCGGGGAGGCGGCGGGGGAGCTATGAGGGGGCATCAGGGAGCGGGGAGAGCAGAACATAGCAGGAAGGCCGGAGGTGAAGTCTCACCGCTGGCCTTCCTGCCGGTTATTTCAAATGAACAGCTGATGCAGATCAGCTGTTCATTTGAAGAAGCCGCGGTGATGTCAGGGAAAGGTTCATGTGAGATCATGCAGCATGAACTCATATGAACTTTCCCATGGCTGCACAGCTCAGCTACATCTCTGGTAGAAGTTCTCTGCACCCGCACCCTCTTTTTCCTCTCTCCCCATCCTCTAGAGCCGGGAACAGGCCCCTGGTATATTTCTTTTGGTAATTTTTGTAATGTTTCAATTTTTATGTGTTTTATATTTGTGAATGAATATCACATATGAAAAATCTGAATGTTCTGGAAAGGAGAGGGCACACAATAGTGTTTATCCGTAGGACCAAAGATTTAGGCAAAATAAAACTGATCACCTATTCGGGCTGTGAGAAGTCACATCCCCCTTTATCGTCTGTGACAACTATAGATGTCAAGCTGTTTTTCAGTCTGCAGCAGTCCTCCCGCGTGTTGAAGTATAGGATCGTGTATAGGAGATGAGGGATTAAAGACCGTTCCCAGGAATATAATTGATTCAGGATTGTTGGAATTATAATGGTTGTTTTTATTACGTGTTTTGGGCTTAAACTCCTTCCTCAGAAACATCACACACAAAGATATACATCCCCTTTTTTCTGCTTCTTCTGCTTTTGAACATGTATGCTCATTTCCCTATGGGATTCACTCTTTCCTAGCAATAACCTGCTCACTCCTTGGCTTTATATATTATACACTCTCATTGTTATTACCCTAAAATTGTCCCAATATCCCTTATTATACCACATCACATACAACATCGCTCCTGTGACAATACAAAACGTATTGTGTCATTACAGAATTTTCTCAAGGTATTTCTAGCAACTCTAGGGATGTAATACCTTTAGATTGACGCTATAATTCTTTATACTAAGTTTTTTAAGTTTTCCCATTCTAGTTTTTTTTGCTCTTATTCCCTGTTGTATACAATATACATGTGCAGCATTGTAATATTGTATGAATTGTATCATGTAGTTCTATACATTTATTGCCATTGTAATATTTCTCTTTTTTTGTTATTTCTCCCTGTTGTCTATTTTGAAGAAGACTGTGACGAAATGGACTCCTTCAGTGTAGAACATATGATGATTTCTTATGTAACCCAGACAATATGGTATTTTGTTGCAAACTTTCATGGGTTAAGTCCTTAAACTCTAACCAGACAGTATTTTGTAGAAGACTATTGGTGTTTATTTTAGCATGGTAATGTAATTATTTAACTTGTTTGTCATAGAAGGCCAGAGAACTTAATTATGCTAATTGTCCATTGTATATTATCCTGTGGATGTTGACTTTATGTAAATTGGCCCAGCCACCATTGTTTTAATGTCATGGTTTGCAGACTGAATGTCTCCTACTAACATTCTATTGTAAGGACTACATCAATCAGTATGTCACTCTACGTTGCCAGGATTGCAATACTACTAAAAATATGTTAAATGAGGCTTGAGGTTCAGCCAATGAAAAGGCAGTTTTATTCCACCTATCGTGAAGTCCCCAGTATCCTGTAATGAGGGCTGAGGATATATAAGGAGGACTGTTCATTTTGACCAGCAGTTTGGATACAGGCTGCTAATCTAGGATCTTCGGATCTGATTGGCCAGCCATAACCCCAGGCCTAGGCATTCTGGTGCCAACCAAGGGGATCAGAACGTGGATTATAAAACCACAAGGACTTCTGCATCGAATTATCGGATTCGGTTGTGATGACAAAGACTGCATAAGGAAGCCATGCAGGTTGGGACAATCTTTTCACCTGGCTACAGACTTTGCTGTGCTATATTCTAATCCCTGGTGAGCCAGCGGAAGGGTGAGACTCTGTTGCTTGTTACATTGTTGTGTTTTGCTGTTTATGTGTTATATGCTGTTAACTGTTTGGGGATCCAATAAAGCCTTAATATTGCGATTCCCTCACCCTGTATTGTCTGAGTAGTATTCCGCCCACGGTTAAGGAGCTCAGTTTGGGGATGAGCCCTGGTCCACGTTGCCTTGCTAAAGGCGGCTGGGACAGCGGATGAGAGCACCCACTGACCCCCGGGTCTCCACAAAGACTATGTCTAATAACAGTCGAAATGTCATGATGTACGCTTGAATAATTCTTCTGCAATAAACAAGAAATAAGAGCTACAAAAGATATTTGTGAACTTTATTTCATATTTTTGTGTGCCAGTACACTTATTGCATTTTTATCCAGCACTCTGAGTCAATACTTTGTAGGACCACCTTTTGCCACAATAACTGCTTCAAGTCTTTTGGGGTCTGTCTTTATTAGCTTTGCACTTCTAGAGGCTGAAATATTTTCCTTTTCTTCTTTGCAAGATATCTCTATCTTGAGATTGGATAGAGACGTCCGTGAACAGCAATTTTTTACGTCTTGCCACAGATTCTAAGTGGGATTCAGGTCTGAATGGTGATTGAGCCATTCACACGCAAGCTGCAATTTTGTGTACGGGGCAAAAAATGAATTCTGCCGGATACTCCCGGACAGCAAGAAACCGGATGGCAATTCACTGCCATCCAGCCATTGTCGGGGCCCATTGGCAGACAATGGGGACAAAATTGGATCCGGGGCTGTCCGATTCACACCGGACAGCCCCGAATCCTAAAAATCGAGGTGTGAAGCCGGCCAAGGGTATCAGACTACAGAGGGCTTAATGCAAACACACCTCACAATTTTCAGATTTTAAAAAATATATAGAAAACAAAGTATCATTTTTTTTACACTTCATCAATACTTTATAACCTGTTTTAGTATATCACAAAAATACACTTAATGTGGTGAGAGTAACCTGAAAAAATGTGTAAACGTTCACGGGGTGTGAATACTGTTTTCAAGGCACTCTACTTTCAATAGATATGGCCTTTTATGCAACAAGTATCATTGGGGGTATATATTGCAATGCAGGATATGGGCAAACCCATAATGTCAGAATTTGTAAATTAAACTAAAGACATAAAAAACATAAAAGATAAAAGCATGTCACAATTGTCAAATTTACATTTTTTAAGTATTTAGAAAACCATCTATCATTTTCTTTAGGGTATGTGCTGATGCTGCTTTTTTGGTGCTGAAATTTTCTGCATCAAAAATGCTGCTAAACTGTGGCCTGTGGCAAGAAAATGCACCACAAAATGCAGCATCGGCACAGAGCCTTACACTTCATAAATGCTTGCCAACATTTTGTTGGTACATAACATAAATGATAACAAAATACATTTACATTTATGGGTGGAATGTGGAAAATGTGGACTTTTTAAAGGGACTCTGTCAGGTCATTTTTCAGTATGTTACTAATAGAACCCTTGAATAATGCTTGGGTAGACCTTTCAAAATATGTAAAAATCATTACTGTTCTCTTTGTAGTTCCCTTGCTATAAGTATCTTCACAACATGCAGTCAGCTTTAAATGTAATTGACCTGACTCCTGAACAGTCACAGTATGTAAATGTTTAATTATTACTTACTCCTTCTTATGCACCTATCCCCTCCCTCCTTCCTGTGCTCAGTGAATCACTATAGGTTTCAGTTTCATTTTCCATACAAGAAGAGCAGACAGCAGGATACAGAGCCCTTTGGTTTGTGCTTACAGATCAGAGCAGGCAGTGACCTCACTACATCAAAATTCATTCACTCACTGTGATTGACAGATGGAATTAATCTTTTTTTGCACTTTACAGATGATAGGGAGTGACTATAAACAAAAGAAATACATGAATAAAAAGCTTTATACAAGGAATTAGGAGATTATATCAGTTTCATATAGATTTTTGACCTGACATTCCCTTTAACTTGTAAGTTGTCTAGAAAGCTTTCATTTGTCATCATGTTTTCTGATTTCCACTTAAAAGATAAAAGCTTGTATTAAAAATAGGTGAAAGTTGCCCACGCTACATTCAATAAGTTCATGGCCAACTTTAATCCTTGTTGGTGCCATCGATACCAGTGTTCCTATATGTGGCCAAGTGATGATAGACGATCCGCGCTGCTGCACTTTGAAGACTTTGTAGGATTCATCTTTTGAGAAAAGGTGTTTATTGCTTCAACGCATTTCAAGACGGTCCTGGTCTCTTCATCAGGAATACACCAAAAATTTGATCAAATTTTGGTGTATTCCTGATGAAGAGACCAGGATCGTGTCGAAATGCGTTGAAGCAAAAACACCTTTACCCTGAAGACTTTGTAGGAGTCATCTTTTATGTGCAGCAGCGCGGATCGTCTATCATTGCTTGGTCCCATATAGGAGCATTGTCTTGCCTTCCACGAGGAATGGTGGATCCAGTAGTGGCTGTACGAGGCTAATATACTGGTTGTGGGTCTCACAAATGAATGAGGTAAGCAGTGAATGCACTGTTTATTTTTTAGTTTAAAAATGATAAAACCCTATTGCACCCTTGTATCCCCTCTGTTTCCAGGTTACATCGATACCGGTGTGACACAGTTGAATTAGTAGAGCAAAAAAAAAGAATCTCGGCATCTCCACTCCAAGATAAGTAAGATTTAAAATCTTTATTCAGCGCATGTAAAAATACAAAAAGCAAAGTCCATAGTCTATCTTACGCGTTACTGGCATATTACAATTCTGCTAGTCAAAGAAAAATACATGGGGCTTATGGGAAAAATGGGAATATTTAACGAATCCCAAATAGATAAACATGAACTTAATCACCCAGTGACAATAATACCATTACAAAAATGACCATAAAGTTCATACTAAAAAATAGATACAGACACACGAGGATTTTCTAATGAACAAATACGGATTTCAACTAAAGGAACAATAACTAGATGCAAATAATTTCTTGTCACAAAACTCAATATATATACTATAGATCATTCTTAAAGTTTAAACCATTAGGATATGTGCTGTCGAGAGTTAAGATCCAAAAGGCTCAATAATCTCTTTTTGCCAATTTCTACCCCTTGTACGGCGCAACACTATTTCTATGGCGAAAAAAGTGAAAATAATTATTTGAATTATTGTGCATAGTTGCAAAGCGCTTACAGTGTTGAAACAGACACGTCTGGCTCGTTCAAACTCCCCATGCGGTATTGCACTTAGAGTGTGTGCAGCATAACAGCTGTCAGATTGTAAAATTGAAGTAAAAAAAATTAATAAATGCACATAAACTAAACACCAACTCCTGTCCTATGCACTCACCACATGCATCCAGGGTCCCAACAGCCATATGAAAGAGAAGCGGTGTTCAACCTAAGAAGCTCAGTGTCCGGGCAGACATAATGATCTACAAACAAGAAATTAGGTTTCATGTCATCTTTGTAAAATCAAGTCTTTATAACATAAAGATTGAAAACTTACACACTACGCATAACTGTGTGGGGAAGAGGGAGCTCAGGTAAACCGTGCACAGCAGTGAGCTTTCATACTACAACAGTTTCATGCATGCACAATACAGACCCTTTGAAGCGCATGTATGTGCAAAATGGCGGTAGTCTGAAAGCTCACCAGTGCACATGGCTTACCTGAGGTCCATATATCCTGCACGGTCATGCATGATATGCAAGTTTTCAAGCGTAATCTAATAAAGACTTGAAATTTAGAATACATAATGCCACTGGATTTCTTGTTTGTAGAATGTAAGATTGTATTGCCTGAGACTGGCTTCCTATACATTTATGTGTCAACGTTGACATCATTAGCTGTTTTATACATGTCATGGTGGGAGGAATGCAGTATTTTTGATCCAATAAATCTGTTTGTTTGGAAAATACCATAGTACAGTAGATATGTGGACAACCTAGTGATTAAATGTTCGGGTCACATATTTGTCATCCAGGCCTATTGTCATCCAGGATGAGACTTTGCAGCAAGTCATTGCTGGGGGATGTAGATGTGTTACCAGAAGGGGGGGTTTACCTTGGCAACATTCTCTCTCCAAGAATGGCTCACAAGCCTCACATTACTTCCACATGGTTAAATATTAAGGGATTTTGTAAGTGTGCAGAGGCTAGGTACATGGAATGCAGATGTGCTATAAGTAAAAAAACATTTTTCCCTCTTCCACAAGGCTCTAAATGTGAAATCGCTACTTTTATGAATTGTGTCATCCACCATGTCATTTATTGTATAATTTGTACTGATTACAAATTGACATATGTTGGATGCACTATTGCAAAGTGAAAAGCATATTACAGAGCATGTTAGTAACATTGAAAGCAGCAACATCTCCAACACCTCATACTCTGGTGCTGCTAAGCACTTTGTAACAAAGCACAATAAGTCAACTATTTTTGCTTTTTTTGCCATAGAAAAAGTGTTTGCCCTACAAGGGGTAGAAATTGGCAGAAAAAGATTGCATTACGAGAAACCTTTTGGATCTTGACAGCAAATATCCTTATGGGTTAAACTTTAAGAATGTTCTATATTATACATCTTGAGTTTCACACAATAAATTATTTGTATAAAGTCATTGTTCCTTGTATTTAGTTTGGATTTGTTCATTACAAAATGCTCGTGTGTCTGTATCTACTTTTTTTGTGTGAACTTTATGGTAATTCTTTGTAATGACATTGTTGTTACCAGGTGATGTAGTTCATGTTTAATTACTTGAAATTCCTTATATACACCCATTTTTTCCCATAAACCCCTTGTCTTTTCCTATGAGTAAGGGTCTTATATGTTTCTGACATATTACAAGGTTTTTCCTTTTTGCTTTTCAATATAAAATTGTTATTTATTATCTTTTGGATAATAGACTTTAATAAAAGAAAGTGAGTAACTAAAATTAAAAAATTGTCACTGCTGCTGTAATCACTGTGTTCATCGAGATGAAGCATGGTAGCATCCCGAGGCCAGGCTCTATAATTAAAAATGACCTTCATCAGGTAAAATTACCAGCATGTGCTCTTCTAATTTTAAAGTCACCATAATATTCTAAATATATGGACATATTTATTTTATGCACCCAATATAATTAACTATCATCTGTCTTTAGGAAAACACGGTTAAAAAAAGTTAAGCCTAAGGGTATGTGCCCACTGGAAGTTTTAACCTCTTAACCCCTCAGCCCCCAGTGTACTCTGCTCTTCAGAACACTCAAGCAGTGTTAACCACTGATACACCATATCCACCTTACTTATATTTAAGTACCTTCTGGACAGACAAAACTATACTATTTCCTAGCGTTTTCTAATGCAATTCATCATTACAACTCCCTCCTGATGCTAGAGACATACATGTATGTGGGTAGACACATACAGATATCTTACCTCATTCTCCTCTTCCTCGTCACATTGAAGAAGATGAATAATTGTTCGCAGCAACAGCTGCTTATAATGTCTCCGCAGGCGCAAGGGACGGACAGACGGCATGGTTGATAGCAAGCCAGGAATCAGAGGATTGATCTAAAATGTTTTTTTTTACTACTTTGATATTTTTTTTAAATTAACTTTATTGAAAGCGACAGGAAATGAGGCAAGACATGTGTTTTTTTTTTTCTGTTTTTTTTTAAAAACAACAACTTCATGTACAAACTTTCAGCTTACAAATGGACAAGAATGATGTAAAAAAAACTCTGTACAAACACTGGAAAAACGCTGTTAAACCGCTAATAAAACGCTTGAAAACCGCTTGAAAATCGCTGATTAACGCTGCAAAAACGCTAGACTCTTCAAAGCTCTGGACTGTAGGCTTCCTAAGTTCTCCACCGGTTTTCTGACGGTCAGAATGATGCTAGAACCGTCCAGTGGGCACATACCCTAAAGGTATACTGGCAGAGAATCCCGTGAGAATCCTCCATTTAGTAGGGACCATTTAGAAAGCATATTGGCTGCAATAAATAAAAAAGGTATATCTATGGAACTAGATGATAGAATATAGAAAAAATAAAAAAATAGTAAAGAGGACCAGCAGGAATAAAATACGATCAATAACGGCTCACTTGTGTCTTTGTGATACGTCTTCTTCAAGTAGCTTTATGAAGCACTAGCTGTAGTACCCGGCTACGCCCGGGTTAATAAATAACTGATGTTAGCTATAACAAAATAGAATTTGAATATGTCATATTAATGACCTGTAAAAAAAAATAGAAGCTGAGCTGTGATTGGTTGCTATAGGCAGCCTAATAAATCTCCAGCCAACAGTAAACCCTCCCCCTGGCCGGGCAGTATATGTTACCTCACACATACACATAATAGACAGCTCATGTGACTGACATCTGCCTTAATTCCCTATATGGCACATGTGTTGCACATTGGCTGTTTTTAATCAGATCTTTATGTTTGGAAATTAAAGATAGCACACGTATGAGGCGAGTTGTGTGAGGTGATTTGTGCACATATGTGTCTGTCGTGTGTGTGTAGTTGGGGTTGTGTGTCCCTGTGGGTGTGTGTGTTCCCTATGAGGGTGTGTATTCCCTTGGGGGTGTTGTCCTGTGGGGTGGTGTTCTGTGTGTGTGTTTCCTGTTGTGTGTGTTCCTTGTGGGTGGTGATGTGTCCCTGTGGGTGTGGTGCATGTGTTTGGTTTATGTTGTGTGTCCCTGTGGGGGGGGGGTCTGTGTGGGGTATGTGTGTCTCTGTGTTGTGTGTGTCTCTTTGTGGTGTGTGTGTGTGTGTCCCTGTGGGGTGAGTGCATGTGTCCCTATTGGGTGTGTATGTGTGTGTGTCCCTGTGGGGGGGGTCCTGTGTGGTGTGTGTGTGTGTCTCTTTGTGGTGTGTGTGTGTGTGTGTTCCTGTGGGGTGAGTGCATGTGTCCCAATAGGGTGGCTATGTGTGTGTGTCCCTGTGGGGGGGTCTGTGTGGTGTGTGTGTCTGTGTTGTGTGTGTGTGTGTCCATGTTGGGTGAGTGCATGTGTCGCTATAGGGTGTGTGTGTCCGTGGGGGTGTGTGTGTCTCTGTGTTGTGTGTGTCTCTTTGTGGTGTGTGTGTTTGTTCGGGTGCGTGGTGAGTATCCAATATTGGGGCTGCACCTTAGCAACTATACACTTGCTGTTACTCTTTGTGTGCATGTGGTGTGTGTATACATGTCCCCAAGCGTGGTGAATATCTCATGTTGGGGCCCCACCTTAGTGACTATATGCTGGTATGTGCTGTTAGTCTTTGGTGCTATCATTAAGCCCCTCTCATTCACAACTGTCAACTGGTAACTGTCACTTTTTCCCCATTATGTAGATAGGGGCAAAATTGTTTGGTGAATTAGAATGCGCGGGGTTAAAATTTCGCCTCATAACATAGCCTATGACGCTCCCGGGGTCCAGACGTGTGATTGTGCAAAATTTTGTGGCTATAGCTGACAGCTGTCGATTTTCCTCCAACACTTTTCCATTCACTTTTTACCCATTATGTAGATAGGGGCAAAATTGTTTGGTGAACTGGAATGCGCAGGGTTAAAATTTCGCCTCACAACATAGCCTATGACGCTCTCGGGGTCCAGACGTCTGACTGTGCAAAATTTTTTGGCTATAGTTGCGACGGTGCAGATGCCAATCCCGGACATACATACACACATACATACACACACACATTCAGCTTTATATATTAGATTAAACATCCACACATCTTATACTGATAATTACTTTCAAATGTATTAAAAGAAAGGAATAAGCGGACAAAGAATCTCAGATAAACCAAACCTGGGGATTGAGTTCAAACAAAAATTAGATGGTCTTCTCTAAAGATTATGTGACAACGAGATTAGCCCTTAAGGACAGGGCATTTCCTATTCCGAGAATAACATTTATTTTTCCAGCTATATACAGTAGCTCTTTGAGAATTTGTTTTTTGTGGGATGAGCTGTACTTTTAAATTATACCATTTATTTTACCATATAATGTAACGGGAAGTGTAAAACAAAAATTCCACATTTGGCGAAATAAAAAAAATAAATTAAGATCTGCAATAGCTTTTTGAGTTTTTTATTTACAGGATTCATTTTACCATACAATTGACCTGACAGCATGATTTTCCAGATCAGTTGATGATTATGTGGCTATAAAATATCTACAGGTTTTGTTGTACTTAAGCGTTGAAACATTTTTAGGAATAAAAAAAAGATAATCTTGCATGTGTCACAACTTTCTCAGAGTCGTAACGTTTTTAATTGTTAGGATCTGGAACCATATGAGGCTTATTTTTTGCGCCCTGAGCTGAGGTTTTTATTGATTTTATTTTGGGCTATTTACAATGAATTGATCACCTGTTATTACATTTTTTCCTGTTGTTGCGGTGGTCGAAAAATTGCAATTCTGAGGTCTCAATTTATTTACTCTTTTCACTGTTTACTGATCAAATTAATTTTCTTTATATTTTGATAGATTGGACATTACTGAAGGCAGTGATACCAAATATGTATATTTATATTTTGTACTGTTTTATTTTTAATTAGACAAAAAGGAGTGATGCGAACTTTTGTGTTTTTTAGTTTTTTCAAAAACTCTTTTTTCATACTTTTTACTGTTTTCACAAGTTGCTTTAGGGGAATTGAAGCTTTGATCACTTCTGCTATATAGAGCAGAGCATGAGCTTCACCATAAAACTTGCTCTCTTCAGCAAAAATCACAATCTTTGAATGGTAGTTTCACATAAAAATCATTGTTATAGACACAGCGGGTTTTAGCTGAAACCTGGCTGTCATGACAACCATCGGCGCCACCTGATCATTTCACTGGCGCACCAATGGAAGTGGGAATTGACACCCACTATGCCGGCATGTGTTGAATACCTCTGTAAAGCCGGCTTCACACCATGATTTTCTCCTGTCAGGTTCTGTCCGGTGTTTTGCAGGATACAACGGACAGAACCTGACAGCCTCGGACAAAACAGAACCAGAGGGCAAATGTGATCCTGTTCTCTGCTGGAGTCAGCGGCTGCCACTGTCCAGTACTGAAATATCAGCACGGCGGCTTCTGGAAGCTGGACGCGGTGCTGATATTTCAGCTGGGAAGCTGTCCAGGTGCTAAAATTCAACACACAGCGTCATTACCTAGCGTCCGGGAACCAGATAGTTTTCTGGGGCATCCGGCATGATCCGGGCCCATAGACTCCCATATTATGGGACGTCAGATGGCGCTAGATCTGGAAGGATCCAGTTTTATGCAATTTGTGCCCCGGACACAAAAAATGCTGCAAGCTCCAATTTAGTGTCCGGGGTATATACCGAAACCAGCTATATCCTCCCGGACAGACAGTACAATGGGTGGCAAAAAGCTGTCATCCAGCCTTATCCGGCCCCATTGGGAAATAATGGGACAGCCCCGGATCCATAAAATCCCGGTGTGAAGTTGACCCAAGGGTACCTTCACACACGACAATATTGCTAGGCAATTTCACTGGCAATTTGCTGGTTCCAGTGAAATCATGAACACATTGATCCATTTGTACACGGCAACAAAATAGAACAATGTGTCCATGATTTCACTGCAACCAGCAAATTGCCAGTGAAATTGCCTAGCAATATTGTCGCGTGTGAAGGTACCCTAAGAGATTGACAGAGGGATTTAACTGGGATATTGCCATGGCTAGAGATGAGAAAACCTGTTCACATCATTAGCTCAGAGATTTATTGGTCCAAAGCAATTGAGTAAGCATCGCTGTGCTCCAGTATGCTTAGACTGTGCGTGAAGCTTAGACGGCAGTCTAAGATGTCAGTGCACAGGGGGCTATAGACATGGTGGACCCCTTCCCTAAATGCAGCATGCAGCTGCATTCAGTGGTGTATTTAGATTGCCATGCACCAGGGGGGTGACACATCCTATTTAAGGGCGCAGAAAACACCTTCAATTTGGACCAAAAGCTGCAAAAAACAGCTCAACCCATTTTACAGTGGAGCCCTGCTGTTTTGCCACACACATTAGCTTATTTCACTATTACTTAGTCAGCTATAGCACTCTTGTCAAACTCACCATGCTTCCCGGCCCGCTCAAGAACATCCTCATGGCTTCACTGAGGCAGACTCAGGTTACACAGCGGGTAGCACACCAGGGAATCCTGCTGTGTGACCTTAGATAGAGATGAGCAAACTTTGCTCGAACTTGTTCGCCAATTTCAAATTTGATCAAACCTGGCTGATTCAGCGCAGGTATCAGAAACCTAAACATTTTCTCCAAAAATTGGTGAACGCAGCTTTTTTCAGAAAGTGTTTAAATTTGTGATTCTGTGTGTATAGCATAACATAGCACAAAAGGATTGGTGTAAATGCACTAATGCTTCTGTTCTTTATTATGCTACATACACAGACATACACACACAGAGCGAATGAGCTCACCAGTCTCTTGCTGCACACTTCAGGGTTCGTTCATTAAGATTTATGCATGTTCACTGCACTGACCAGCAATGGCCAATCACAGATGTTCACTCTCTCTGAAAGCATCTGTGATTGGCTGGTGAAATCAGACTGCATTATCTAAACAGTGTCTGTGCTTAGTTGCCTTGCACATTTGTGTATGTGTATATCATTATATCATTTGTAATAAGGAAATATATTTTTGTTTTCAATTTATTCACAAAGGGAGAACGTTTCTCCTTTATTTTACAGCATAACAGCACGTACTCACTATTATTTGTTCTTATAATTGATTTGATGAATAATGTGTTATTGATATGATAGTCTTATTCAAATATCATAGATATTTATTAACTTCCCATCGTGAGCATTATTTTGCTCCAATGGTTGATTGATTGTTGCAATCATATAACACAATTTAATTTACCAAAATATACGTATATACAGTACAGACCAAAAGTTTGGACACACCTTCTCATTCAAAGAGTTTTCTGTATTTTCATGACTATGAAAATTGTAGATTCACACTGAAGGCATCAAAACTATGAATTAACACATGTGGAATTACCGTATATACTCGAGTATAAGCCGAGTTTTTCAGCACAAAAATTGTGCTGAAAAGTGCCCCCCTCGGCTTATACTCGAGTCAGTGATGTCTCAGTGTGGGGAGGGGGCAGTGTCCGGGGGCTGGAGGAGGTGGGGGAGGCTGCAATAGGAGCGGCCGGTCACGTGGGGCCGCTGATTAGTGCAATGAGATATGCACTGCATCCCCCTGTCCATCAGCGGCAGGGGGAGCGGTGCATATTACACTGCACTATGTCAGCGCTTTCCCCCCCAGTGGTATATACAGGCGCCCCCCCCCAGTGGTATATACAGGCCCCCCCTTGCTGCCGCACACCTGTAAAAGAATAGCGCATTCATACTTATCCTCCTCACCGCGGTCCTCTGGTCTCCTTCCTCCTTGTAACCGGCGGGCGCAGATGCAATTGCTTCTTCGCCGTCACATGACGCCAGGTACAAGCTAGAAGAAGACTGGAGGACGCGCGGTGACAGCGAGGAGGGTAAGTATATACCACTGGGGGACCTGTATATACCACTGGGGGGGCCTGTATATACCACTGGGGGGAGTCTGTATATACCACTGGGGGAGCCTATATATACCACTGGGGGGCCTGTATATACCACTGGGGGGGCCTGTATATACCACTGGGGGGCCTGTATATACCACTGGGGGGCCTGTATATACCACTGAAGGGGGCCTGTATATACCGTACCACTGGGGGTGACCTACATATACCAGTGAAGGGGGCCTGTATATACCACTGAAGGGGGCTGTAACCTCTGATGGGGGCCTATATATACCACTGATGGGGTGCCTGTATATACCACTGGGGGAGCCTGTATATACCACTAATGGTGGGCCTCTATATACCACTAATGGGGGCAGTAACCTCTGATGGGG
The DNA here is from genome assembly GCA_033576535.1 of Allobates femoralis. Taxonomy (NCBI): domain Eukaryota; kingdom Metazoa; phylum Chordata; class Amphibia; order Anura; family Aromobatidae; genus Allobates; species Allobates femoralis. Next base: position 15,141,708 of record JARQOC010000003.1, read on the forward strand.
GGCCTGTATATACCACTGAAGGGGGGCCTGTATATACCACTGAGGGGGGCCTGTATATACCACTGAGGGGGGGGGCCTGTATATACCACTGATGGGGGCTGTAACCTCTGATGGTGGTCTGTACTTTGCACACATTTTATAAGTGGTCATAAACTTGTAAATAACTCATGAAAGAATAAAGTTACGTTAAAACCAAGCAGACCATTGTTTTTCTTATGAAATTCACAATACATTTTATGTGTCACATGACCCTCTTCCCATTGATAAAAATAAAGTTGGATCCAAAATGACCGACTTCAAAATGGCCGCCATGGTCACCACCCATCTGGAAATTTTTCCTCCTCCCATATACTAATGTGCCACAAACAGAAGGTTGATATCACCAACCATTATCATTTTATTTAGGTGCATCTATATAAATGGCCCTCCCTGTACTTTACAGATTTTACTGTAAGTTCTATCATTTGGGCACCAGTTGTTTAAAAGTGGAAAAATAATAACAATTATTTTTAAAATGCAATGTAGAAATATAATTGTGATAGCATTTGTTGTTACCTGTTATATTTGATATTTCCCCCTCAGAACATGGGATGCAGTTGTAGCAGCAGGAGTGATATCCTCCATTAGGAGCCTTTCTCGAGCCAAGAGGACACTTTTCATTGCAGCGTGAGTTTGGGACCTGGTAAAACAAAGACAGTATTGTCTTTTCACAACTGTTAAACACGTGTATGCAGAAAAAACCACTGCTGTCCTTGCCCCAAGTTCCTTTCCATGCCTGTACCAGCCAAATAACGTAGGACTTTTGCTTATTTTTATTATAGATGTTCTTGTGGTTGATACATGCTTTTAATAAAAACTGTCAAAATTATGCAAAAGTTTAGTTTTTGAGCTCCTTTTGTAATAATTCAATTTATTAACAGTGCGTCCCACAACTCTACCGTGGGCTGTAGCAGCATTTATAGCCTGTGATCTCACCTCCAGGCGCTTGTGTTACATGGTCCTTTTTGGTTATGTAGCAATTGTTCTGCTTTAATGAGAAATTTGAAAACAATTTCACAAATGATTACAGTTTCTGTAATTCCATTTCATTATGTACCGTACATCTAATAACAAGGTAATAAAGACATCCACGGCACTACTCACACTTGGAAGACATGAATCATGTGAACACTAGGACTCCTCAGGTGCACGCTAAGCTAAAGGAAAGCGTTTGGGTTGCATTGAAGGTAAAGAAAAGGCAGCGGCACTCTGGTTCCAAGAATGCCCAATATGCATTAGTAAATCAGTAGTCTCATCCCCTGCACACAGCACCTCCCTGAGTTTGCTTTTAATTTACTAATACATTTGGAAATTCTTGGAACCAGAATGCCTCTGCCTTATCTTCACCTTCATTATGCATATCTGTTTTGGACCATCTGTTTACCACTTCCCCTTGACAGACAATTTTTGCTTTAAGGTTTTAACTTTTTCCTTTTTTTTAAAGATCAGTAAGATATACAAAGATGACCATTCTCTGTGACAGCCTCTGTATTTGGCTATTGTGCCCCTCGCCCACTGCTCACAGAGATACAGCAGAGCTGAAGATGTTCCCTGTGAATTTTTTGTTGGAGGGAGTTTTTTTTTTTAATTAAAGATGGGAAGCACAGTTGTCTTGTGTTTGATTTTTATTAAAATGTTTTTTTTTTCCTTTTTTTATGTTTACTAGAAATTCATAGTGGCCAGTTCTAATATTGGCCGGACACTATGAATTTCAGGCTTAGTGCCAGCTGACAATACAAAGCTGGCATTAACCTCTCTATTACCCAGTGTGCCACTGCCACCAAGGCCGCTGGAAGAGTCAGGGAACAGTGCCAGAAAACGACGCTTCAATGAATGCACCATTTTCTGGGGCAGCTGTACGCTGCAAGTCACAGTGGGGCGGGCATAAAGCTTGGGCCACCTTGCGCTGAGGATTCCAGCCCCCAACTACCTAGTTGTAACTAGCTTGAAACCCAAAATAGGGCTAAGTCCCATTTCATTTTGGAATGGAAACTAAAAATATAGGGAAACTTTTTTTTTAATTATTTCATGAATGTCATTAAATATTTTAAAAAGTGATGTGGGATTCTCTGTATGTTTGGTTTCAAGCCAGGTGCAACTAAGCAGCTGGGGGCTGGAATCCTCAGGGCAAAGTGGCCCAAGCCTTCAGGGCCCCTCTGCTGCAAATTGATACCACAACTACCACAGAAAATGGAACATTCATAGAAGTTCAAATTTCTAGCACTGTACCCTGATTCTTCCAGTGGCAGTGGCATGCTGGGTAATAAAGGAGTTAATGCCAGCTTTGTATTGTCAGATAGCACTAAGCCTGAAATTCATAGTGTCAGACTTAGAATAGACCCAGCCATTTTGAATTTGAAGTAAACATTAAAAACAATAACACAGAGAAAAAACATTTTAATAGAGATATAACACAAGGTAACCCGTTTTCCCATCTTTGATTAACAAAAAACCCTCCCTCCAACAATAAATCTTTGGGAGTGGACACACATCTGCTCACAGCGATAGCAGGCTCACACTGACAGCCGGCTATCAAAAAAGGTCATCTAAGTTCACACTTGAGCCATGTCAGGAGTGAACTCAGATGACCCTATGAACAGCATGACGGCACATTGAGCACAGCCGTAAGTGATTGAAAGAAACAAACCAAACGCGAGATGTTGCGTCCCTGGTGCGGGCGGGAGTGTGTGATTTGTGTGCAGGCATCCGCGTGCGCACAGATCACTAATGGCGGGCAATGAGAGCGCACGGCGGTCTGCAAGCATCTGCAGACTGCCGTGCGCTCCATTATAAACATAGGGGCCGCGGTCTGCATGCAGATGCTTGCAGATGCATCTGCAAAACGCTGCAGATGCATCTGCAAGTCTGAAGCCAGCCTAACTAAGTATTTTCAGGTCTCCATGGGTTGTTAACCATCTACCTAATACAATTGGTTCCGCTTATCTTAGAAATCTGGTTTCTCTGTCCCTGCTCCTCCACCCCTCCCTACCCGACTCTGTTTTGCGTCACTTGTCATATCCACCAGAGCATATAACACTGTTTTGCCTTTTTTTTCTTTTCCTTATTTTTTTTTCTTCTATTGCTTATGTATAAATGTATGTGTCTTCAGAATTTGTGTCATTACCAGCCTGAAGAAGGGAACTCAGCGTCCCGAAAGCTTGCTATGTTTACCATCTTTTCAGTTCGCCATTAAAAGGTATCAACCACTCAGGACTCTCGGATTGCAATATATTTTTTTATCATAAGTAAAATTTTCATATTTAATATTTAATCCTTTGTAGCATTGGCGGACGGAAGTCTCTTGACCATGTAAAGTACCATTCCTGGTCTCCTCCTTTGTGAGGCTTTGCCCCTTTTCTGTGGTGACTTCAGTTGTTGCTGTCAGTGGTTCTTTCTGCTATAATGTTTTTCTTGAAAGTGTGAAATGCAGTTGGATGTGGCGGAGATATTTTTTGCTACAGAAAAGATCCTACAATCATTCACCACTGTTGTCTTCTGTTGATGTCCTACATTTTTTGAGTTCCCAACTTGCCAATGCTTGCTTGTTCTTGCAGAATGTTCCAATCTGTTGATTTGGTCACTCCTGACATTTCAGCTATTTCTCTGATGGATTTCCTCTTTTTATAGCCTAAGAATGGTCATTATTTCCATTAAGAGGTGTTTTAACTGCATGTTGTGGGTTCACAGCAACAGCTTCCAAAGGCAAGTGATGCACCTGGAATTAGCTCAAGACCTTTTACTTGCTAAGTGGGAATAGCCCATGCAGCCAATTAAATTGCTTTCTAGATAATTGTCAAATTAGCTTTGGTCCATTGAAAAACAGGGAGCTGCATATTAGAATATAAATTTCAACTGCAATTAGGATGGAAATATTCCAAAATTATACTGATAATCTGCACTCTAAACCCCTACTAATTATCTAATTGGATTATTGCAATTCTCAACTAATCGGTCTCTCTCTTACTAAACTTTCTTCTATCCAATCCAACCTGAATAAAGCAGCCAGGATCATATTTCTCTCCAACCGCTTCACTGATGCCTCTATCCTGTACCTGTCATTGCACTGATTTCCTATCTGCTAAAAAATGCATTATAAAATTAACACTCTCACCCACAAAGTCTTCCACAGTTCTGCACCGCCCTATATCTTCTTCTTCATCTCAATCTATGACTTTAGGACCACTTCACCAAACTTATTTTGCCTGTCCGTGTGGATTATTTAATTTGAAGGACCACATGGACAGGCACGGATTTGTGTACATGGATGGCACTTATTCTCCCGGATCCTGTTTTTTGAAGGATCCATTTTGTTATGCATACAAAAACATTGCAGCCATCTACTATATAATCTCCTAATCACGTCTGTCTGACGCCGGAATCGCGCGATAGTGCTGATTGGTTGAGCCCGGTCGGGTGGAACAATCAGCACTAGCGCGTAATTTCTGTACACAGACAGAAAGAGAACAAAAGATGGTGGCTCCTAGCGCGGCGCAGCGATCTCCCACCGTAGCATCCTGTTACTAGCCCCCGCCACGAGCCGCCCACTAACACCGGGGACCGGGGGCTGCCGGGGTCGGTGCTGCCAGGGTGCAGGGAACGTGCATCGTGCGGATCTTCCACACTCTCCTGCTTCCTATGGCCGAACTGTGCGGCCATACGATGATCCCGGGTGTCCGCCTCCTGTCAGTGCAGCTGGGTGGCAGCAGCACATGACACCCTGGGTCATGCTGCACACTGCTGTCTCTGCGCCCACCTCCTCCACACCTACTCTGCAGGACAACGCCAGCATGAGGGCCAGCACTGGGACAGCCAGAGGAGGGAGAGGTGAGAGCCCCTGTGTGTGTGTGAGTGTGGGTGTGAGCCTGTGTGTGAATGTGTGTGGGTGTGAGTCTGTATGTGTATGTATGTGTGTGTGTATGGTGTGGGTGGGAGTCTGTGTCTAGGTGTGACTCTGTGTGTGGGCGTGAGTATGCCCCTTCCTCCCCCCCCGCTGCTTCGTCCTCCATCCTCCCCCCAGCGCCGCTTCGTCCTCCGTCCTCCTCCCCCTGCCACTCTGTGCTCCATCTTCCCCCTGCCTGTGCCACTACGTACTCCCCCTGCCTGTGCTGCTCCGGCCTCCCCCACCCCGCCGCTTCGTCCTCCATCCTCCTCTCCCCCACTGCTCTGTGCTCCATCCTCCTCCCCCTGCCGCTCCGTCCTCCCCCTGCCTGAGCTGCTCCAGCTCCCCCCACCCCGCCACTTTGTCCACCATCCTCTTTACCCCTCGCTGCTCTGTGCTCCGTCCTCCCGCTGCCACTCCATTCCCCCCTGCCTGTGCCGCTCCATCCTCCCCCACCCCACCGCTTCCTCCTCCTTCCTCTGTCCTCCTCTCATCCGCCACTCCATCCTGCATCCTCCCCCTGCCTGTGCTGCTCCGTCCTCCCCCACCCTGCTGCTTCGTCCTCAGTCCTCCTCCCCCCCGCCACCGTGCCGCTCTGTCTTCTCACTGCCTGTGCCGCTCCATCCTCCCCCACCCCGCTACTACCTCCTCCTTCCTCCATCCTCCTCCCCCCTGCTGCTCCATCCTCCCTTCTTCCCCGCAACTCTGTCCTCCCCCTACCTGCGCCCCTCCATCCTTTATTAATCAGACTTTTGTGTAATCAGGATAGAGAGAATACTTACTTTGCCAGTTTTCCATGATAAACTTTCACTTTCAACATGAAGCCAATCATGTTCTGGAATCTTATTATTTGGCATAAAGTAATTTTTTATAGTTGTACTAATACTACCAGATGTGTCAGAAAATACAAAATTGTTCAGCATCAACTTCAGGTCAGAGCGCAGCCGTCTTGTCTCATCAAATGAAATAATTTTTTTCCTGTCATCCATGAAATTGACTCTTCTTACAAAGTATTTTAGCTTATGAAAAGACAAAACCAGATATTGTGTTAGATCATAGATCAGAGGAGAGACAGTAAGAAATGATCATATATTTTATATACTTTATAGCTATAGACTCTACATGTACCGCTACCAGCAAACAATCCGATACACAGGAGCATCTCAATGAATGAGAATATCATCAAAAACTTAATTTATTTAAAGTGACCCTAAACCCGGAAGCCAACCCCACATCCCCTTCATACCTATACATGCAGCTTGTGAACCTGCTGCCATCGATCCCTGTATCTTGCAAAACCGCTGGGGCATTCTTCATAATTCATACTTTTATAATGTCATTTCTGGGCGTTTCACTGAAATTTTAAAGCCGCAGCAGGCGGGCCTGTGTGCTGCTCTCCCCCTCCTTGTCCGTAATTCTGCACGCAGCGATGGGCGTGCTAAACAACAGAGAGGCGGCTCGCCTCATAGTATGGGCGGTGAAGCCGGTATGACGCGTATTACGTCATATCGGCTTCACCGCCCATACTATGAGGCGAGCCGCCTCTCTTGTTTATGCACGCAGCCATGGGCGTGCAGAATTACGGACAAGGAGGGGGAGAGCGGCACACAGGCCCGCCTGCTGCGGCTTTAAAATTTCAGTGAAACGCCCAGAAATGACATTATAAAAGTATGAATTATGAAGAATGCCCCAGCGGTTTTGCAAGATACAGGGATCGATGGCAGCAGGTTCACAAGCTGCATGTATAGGTATGAAGGGGATGTGGGGTTGGCTTCCGGGTTTAGGGTCACTTTAAGTAATTCAATACATAAAGTAAAATGCATATAATATACTAGATGGCGGCCCGATTCTAAAGAATCGGGTAGTCTAGAATCCATATATAGTCTATTTACTAATAGTTAGGGGAGTGCGGTGAAATGAATTGTGTGTATACAGGTGGCTCAGTGGTTAGCAGTGAGTGCGATGGCTCAGTGGTTAGCAGTGAGTGCGGTGGCTCAGTGGTTAGCAGTGAGTGCGGTGGCTCAGTGGTTAGCAGTGAGTGCGGTGGCTCAGTGGTTAGCAGTGAGTGCGGTGGCTCAGTGGTTAGCAGTGAGTGCGGTGGCTCAGTGGTTAGCAGTGAGTGCGGTGCCTCAGTGGTTAGCAGTGAGTGCGGTGCCTCAGTGGTTGGCAGTGAGTGCGGTGCCTCAGTTGTTAGCAGTGAGTGCGGTGCCTCAGTGGTTAGCAGTGAGTGCGGTGCCTCAGTGGTTGGCAGGGAGTGCGGTGCCTCAGTGGTTAGCAGTGAGTGCGGTGGCTCAGTGGTTAGCAGTGAGTGCGGTGGCTCAGTGGTTAGCAGTGAGTGCGGTGGCTCAGTGGTTAGCAGTGAGTGCGGTGGCTCAGTGGTTAGCAGTGAGTGCGGTGGCTCAGTGGTTAGCAGTGAGTGCGGTGGCTCAGTGGTTAGCAGTGAGTGCGGTGGCTCAGTGGTTAGCAGTGAGTGCGGTGGCTCAGTGGTTAGCAGTGAGTGCGGTGGCTCAGTGGTTAGCAGTGAGTGCGGTGGCTCAGTGGTTAGCAGTGAGTGCGGTGGCTCAGTGGTTAGGAGTGAGTGCGGTGGCTCAGTGGTTAGCAGTGAGTGCGGTGAGATTGGTCAGCACAGCGGCGTGGGCAGTGGTCAGCACAGCACCGTGGGCAGAGTGGTCAGCACACACATACATACATACACACACACACACACACTCCGATATAGTTGGCACCGACCATGCGGCTTCCCTGCCGCTTGGATCCTGAGTCGACATGTCGCCGCCCGCGGATGACTGGATCCAATACGGCGTCCAGGAAGTTTGGCGAGACTTCTTGGACGCTATATTGGATCCAGTGGTTGGGGGGTGGCGACATGTCGACTGAGGATCCAGGCGGCTGATGCAGGGCCGGTGCTAACTATAGCGGAGTGTGTGTGTGTGCGTGTGTGTATGTGTGCGGAGAAAGTGAGGGAAGTGCGGACAAAGTGAGGGAAGTGCGGACAAAGTGAAGGAAGTGACTACATACACAAATATATACACATACTGTACATTGCATATGGAGGGGTGAGGAGAGCGGAAGCTGGAGGGGTGAGGAGGGCAGAGGACAGGGGAGGTTGGAGGGGTGAGGAGGGCAGAGGAGAGGGGAGGCTGGAGGGGTGAGGAGGGCAGAGGACAGGGGAGGCTGGAAGGCAGAGGACAGGGGAGGCTGGAGGGCAGAGGACAGGGGAGGCTGGAGGGCAGAGGACAGGGGAGGCTGGAGGGCAGAGAACAGGGGAGGCTGGAGGGCAGAGGACAAGGGAGGCTGGAGGGCAGAGGACAGAGGAGGCTGGAGGGCAGAGGACAGGGGAGGCTGGAGGGCAGAGGACAGGGAGGCTGGAGGGCAGAGCGGAGGCTGGAGGGCAGAGCAGAGGCTGGAGGGCAGAGCGGAGGCTGGAGGGCAGAGCGGAGGCTGGGGGGCAGAGAAGAGCGGAGGCTGGAGGGCAGAGAAGAGCGGAGGCTGGGGGGAAGAGCGGAGGCTGGAGGGCAGAGCGGAGGCTGGGGGGCAGAGAAGAGCGGAGGCTGGAGGGCAGAGAAGAGCGGAGGCTGGGGGGGGAGAGCGGAGGCTGGAGGGGAGAGCGGAGGCTGGAGGGGAGAGCGGAGGCTGGAGGGGAGAGCAGAGGCTGGAGGGGAGAGCGGAGGCTGGGGGACAGAGGAGAGCGGAGGCTGGGGGGAGAGCGGAGGCTGGAGGGGAGAGCGGAGGCTGGAGGGGAGAGGCTGGAGGGGAGAGCAGAGGCTGGAGGGGAGAGGCTGGAGGGGAGAGCGGAGGCTGGAGGCAGAGGCTGGAGGGCAGAGGCTGGAGGGGAGAGGCTGGAGGGGAGAGGCTGGAGGGGAGAGCGGAGGCTGGAGGGCAGAGGCTGGAGGGGAGAGCGTAGGCTGGAGGGGCAGAGGCTGGAGGGGCAGAGGCTGGAGGGGCAGAGGGAAGCAGGAGAGGCTGGAGGGGCAGAGGCTGGAGGGGCAGAGGGGAAGCTGGAGAGGCTGTAGGGGCAGAGGGGAAGCTGGAGAGGCTGGAGGGGCAGAGGGGAAGCTGGAGAGGCTGAAGGGGCAGAGGGGAAGCTGGAGAGGCAGAGGCTGCAGGGGCAGAGGCTGCAGGGGCAGAGCGGAAGCAGGAGAGGCTGGAGGGCAGAGGCGTAGCTGGGTGGGGGGGTGCAGACTCACCTCGGCCGGCGTGCGTCGGCTGTAGGAGGAGAGGAGGGGCAAGCAGAGGTGAAGGACAGGAAGTCCCGTCCTCCCTCCTCTCCGGGCCGCACGGTGGGTGGCTAATTCAGCACGGGGCCCCCCAGGAGGTGCGGGGCCCCCCAGGCGGGGGGCAATGGGCACAGGGGAGGTGGCTGGAGCGGGCAGGTGGCAGAGGCGGCTCGGACAGATAGGAACGTTCCTGGGCGGAACGTTCTTGCACCGGTCCCAGTAGATACTGATAATCTATTATATAATTGCCGTAGCGACTTCCCTCGCACACGACGCTACTTCCGTGGCTTTGTTCGACTCACTCGCAATGCCCGCGAAGCAGCCCGAGCAATGCCCTATACACAGATTCTAGAATCCCGAAGCAATTGCATCAGGCTCACAGCTAGTCTACTATATAATTGTCTAAGGGTTTTTCGCATGTGTCTGTAACCAAAATCGCGCGCCAGACACAGGCCGCTCATTGGTCGCCAGCAGACGCGGCGGCCAATGAGCGTCGCGTATGCAAAAGACCTGCACAGTGCGCAAATTTAAAATTCACGCCCCACGTGGCTCTCATCTAAGCCCCCGCTCCTCCTATCCTGCCCATGCTCCTTCCCCCCGCTCCTCCTGTCTCCTGCCTGCGCTCCCCCCTGCTCCTTCTGTCTCCTGCCCGTGCTCCCCCCCGCTCCTCCTGCCCCTCTACGCCCCCCCAGACCCCCTCCCGCTCCTCGCGTCCCCCCCCCCCGGCTCCCCCTGCCCAGGGCTGCATGGACGGTACAGGCTGTGCAGAAGGGGGCGGCGCTATCCCCCACACAGCCGCTTCCTGCCTGCCGGGTGCCGCCGGGAGCGTCAAGTTAAAGAGCAGTGTGCATGATGCATGTGTGTGCTGTGTGCATGATGCATGTGTGAGCTGTGTGCATGATGCATGTGTGAGCTGTGTGCATGATGCATGTGTGAGCTGTGTGCATGATGCATGTGTGAGCTGTCTGCATGATGCATGTGTGAGCAGTGTGAATGATGCATGTGTGTTCTGTGTGCATGATGCATGTGTGTGCTGTGTGCATGATGCATGAGTGAGCTGTGTGCATGATGCACGTGTGAGCTGTGTGCATGATGCACGTGTGTGCAGGTGTGCTGTGTGCATGATACATGTGTGTGCTGTGTGCATGATGCATGTGTGTGCTGTGTGCATGATACATGTGTGTGCTGTGTGCATGATGCATTTGTGTGCAGGTGTGCTGTGTGCATGATACATGTGTGTGCTGTGTGCATGATGCATATGTGTGCAGGTGTGCTGTGTGCATGATGCATGTGTGTGCAGGTGTGCTATGTGCATGATATATGTGTCTGCAGCTGTGCTATATGCATGATACATGTGTGTGCAGGTTTGCTGTGTGCATGATGCATGTGTGTGCAGGTGTGATGTGTCCATGATGCAAGTGTGTGCAGGTGTGCAGGGTGCATGATGCATGTGTGTGCAGGTGTGCTGTGTGCATGATACATGTGTGTGCAGGCGTGCTGTGTATATGATGCATGTGTGTGCTGTCTGCATGATGCATGTGTGCTGTGTGCATGATACATGTGTGTGCAGGTGTGCTGTGTGCATGATGCATGTGTGTGCAGGTGTGCTGTGTGCATGATGCATGTGTGCAGGATACATGTGTGTGCAGGTGTGCTGTGTGCATGATGCATGTGTGTGCTGTGTGCATGATACATGTGTGTGCAGGTGTGCTGTGTGCATGATGCATGTGAGTGCAGGTGTGCATGATGCATGTGTGTACAGGTGTGCTGGGTGCACGATGCATGTGTGTGCAGTGTGTTGTGTGCATGATGCATGTGTGTGCAGGTGTGCTTTGCATGATGCATGTGTCTGATCATGTGGTGCAGGTGTTCAGTTGCATGATGCATTGTGTGTGCAGGTCATGTGTGCAGGTGTGCTGTGTGCATGATACATGTTGTGCAGGTGTGCTTGGTGCATGTATGCATGGTGTCAGTGTGCAGTGCATGTGCTGTGGTGCATGATGCATGTGTGTGCATTGTGTGCAGGTGTGCTGTGTGCATGATACATGTTGTGCAGGTGTGCTGTGTGCATGATCATGTGTGTGCAGGTGTGTGTGCAGGTGTGCTGTGTCCATGATACATGTGTGTGCAGGTGCTGTGTGCATGATGCATGTGTGTGCAGGTGTGCTGTGTCATGTGTGTGCGTTCTGTGTGTGCAGGTGTGCTGTGTCATGATCATGTTGCAGTGTGCTTGTGCATGATGCATGTGTGATGCTGATGCAGTGTGCTGTGTGCATGATACATGTGTGTGCAGGTGTGCTGTGTGCATGATACATGTGTGTGCAGGTGTGCTGTGTGCATGATGCATGTGTGTGCAGTGTGCTTATGTGTGTGTTGCAGTGTGCTATTGCATGTTGTGCTGTGCAGGTTGCTGTGTCATGATACATGTGTGTGCAGGTGTGTGTGTCATGATGCATGTGTGTGCAGGTGTGCATGATGCATTGGGGGTGCTGTGTGCATGTACATGTGTGTGCAGGGTGCTGTGTAATGATGCATGTGTGTGCTGTGCTGCATGATGCATTGCTGTGCATGCTGTGCATGATACATGTGTGTGCAGGTGTGCTTGTGTGCATGATGCATGTGTGTGCAGGTGTGCTGTGTGCATGATGCATGTGTGTCATGTACATTGTGTGCAGGTGTGCTGTGTGCATGATGCATGTGTGTGCAGGTGTGCTGTGTGCATGTGCGTTGCATGATGCATGTGTGTGCAGTGTGCTGGTCAGTGCTGTGTGCATGATACATGTGTGGCAGGTGTCTGTTGCTGTGTGCATGGCATGTGTGTGCAGGTGTGCTGTCCCTGATGCATGTGTGTGCAGTGTGCGTGTGCATGATGCATGTGTGTGCAGTGTTGCATGTGCATGCTGGTGCATGATCATGTGTGTGCAGGTGTGCTGTGTGCATGATGCATGGTGGGTTGTGCCATGGTACATGCTGTGTGCATGATGCATGTGTGCGTGTGCATTTATGAGCATGTGTGTGCAGTGTGCTGTGTGCATGATACATGTTGTGCAGGTGTGCTGTGTGCATGATGCATGTGGTGTGCAGGTGTGCTGTGGTGCATGCATGTGTTGCATGATCATGTGTGTGGTGTGCAGGTGTGCTGTGTGCATGATGCATGTTTTGTGCAGGTGTGCTGGTCCAGTGCTGTGTGCATGATACATGTGTGTGCAGGTGTGCTGTGTGCATGATGCAAGTGTGTGCAGGTGTGCGTGTGCATGATGCATGTGTGTATGATACATATTGTGCAGGTGTGCTGTGTGCATGATGCATGTGTGTGCAGTGTGCTGTGTGCATGATCCATGTGTGTGCATGATGCATGTGTTGCAGTGTGCTGTGTGCATGATACATGTGTGTGCAGGATACTGTTTGATGCATGTGTGTGCAGTGTGCTGGTGCATGTGTGTGCGGGTTTGCTGTGTGCATGATGCATGTGTGCTGTGTGCATGATACATGTGTGTGCAGGTGTGCTGTGTGCATGATGCATGTGTGTGCAGGTGTGCTGTGTGCATGATGCATGTGTGTGCTGTGTGCATGATACATGTGTGTGCAGGTGTGCTGTGTGCATGATGCATGTGAGTGCAGGTGTGCATGATGCATGTGTGTACAGGTGTGCTGGGTGCACGATGCATGTGTGTGCAGGTGTGCTGTGTGCATGATGCATGTGTGTGCAGGTATGCATGATGCATGTGTGTGCAGGTGTGCTGTGCATGATGCATGTGTGCTGTGTGCAGGTGTGCTGTGCCCATGATACGTGTGTGCAGGTGTGCTGTGTGCATGATGCATGTGTGTGCAGGTGTGCTGTGTGCATGATGCATGTGTGCATGTGTGTGCAGGTGTGCTGTGTGCATGATACATGTTTGTGCAGGTGTTCAGTGTGCATGATGCATGTGTGTGCAGGTGTGCATGATGCAGGTGTGCTGTGTCCATGATACATGTGTGTGCAGGTGTGCTGTGTGCATGATGCATGTGTGTGCAGGTGTGCTGTGTGCATGATGCATTTGTGTGCTGTGTGCATGATGCAGGTGTGCTCGCTCCATCCTGCCCCGCTCACTCCATCCTGCCCCCCGCCACCATCCTGCCCCCTGCTCGCCTCCATCCTGCCCTGCTCGCCACCATCCTGCCCTGCTCACCTCCATCCTGCCCCCCGCCACCATCCTGCCCCGCTCGCCACCATCCTGCTCCGCTGGCTTCATCCTGCCCTGCTCGCCACCATCCATCCTGGCTCCCCCTCCGCCTCCATCCTGGCCCCCCTCTGCTTCCATCCTGCCCCCCCTCCACCACCATCCTGGCCCCCCCCTCCATCTCCATCCTGGCCCCCCCTCCGCCTCCATCCTGCCCCCTGCTCGCCTCCATCCTGCCCCGCTCTCCACCATCCTGCCCTGCTCACCTCCATCCTGCCCCCCGCCACCATCCTGCCCCGCTTGCCACCATCCTGCTCCGCTGGCTTCATCCTGCCCTGCTCGCCACCATCCATCCTGGCTCCCCCTCCGCCTCCATCCTGGCCCCCCTCTGCTTCCATCCTGGCCCCCCCTCCACCACCATCCTGGCCCCCCCCCTCCATCTCCATCCTACCCCCCTCCGCCTCCATCCTGCCCCGCCCCCGCCTCCATCCTGCCCACCCTCCGCCTCCATCCTGCCTCCCCTCAACCTTCATCCTGCCCCCTTCTGCCTCCATCCTGCCCACCCTCTGCCTCCATCCTGCCCCGCCCCCCGGCTCCTTCCTGCCCACCTGCCTCCATCCTGCCCCCCGACTCAATCCTACTCCGCTCGCTCCATCCTGCCCCCCGACACAATCCTGTTTTCCCCCGTCACTATCCTGCCCCCCTACTCCGTCCTGCCCCCCCCCGGCAGTTAGCGGTCATGTGACCGATCAGCTGATCGGTTTCCCAAGCAAGACAGGTCCTAAAGGCCTGTAGGACCTAGAAGACGGAGGTGGAGTGAGCCGGCGGACAGGTGAGTATTCTCACTGAGGATTTTTTTACTTTTACTGTGGAGCGGAGTATCGCCATATACCATAGTGCTGCTATACATGTACTATAATGTACCGCCATATACTATAGCGCTGCTATACATGTACTGTAATGTACCGCCATATACCATAGTGCTGCTATACATGTACTGTAATGTACCGCCATATACCATAGCGCTGCTATACATGTACTGTAATGTACTGCCATATACCATAGTGTTGCTATACATGTAGTTTAATGTACCACCATATACCATAGCGCTGTGCTATATATATATATATATATATATATATATACATATATATATATATATATATATAGATATATGTAGTTCACTCATGTTGACTGAACAATTTCTGTCAGTCACAGCATGTCAACCGCATACATATACTAGAATACCCGATGCGTTAGACTCAGGCCACCATCTAGTTATTTAATAAATAACCATGTATGTGGCGATACAGCCATATAAGAACCGTCACATGGAGTTCTTTAGGGGTTTACTAGCTGCACACGGGAATAGTATATACTTTTATATATATACTAGATGGTGGCCCGATTCTAACGCATCGGGTATTCTAGAATATGTATGTAGTTGACATACTATGACTCACAGAACTTGTTCAGTCAACGTCAGTGAACTATATATATGTATATATGTATATGTATATATATTGTGGTGATTCAGCCCACGGCCGGGTGCACCACACGGGTAGACTGTATGTGATACCGTGTTCAACCCCCACAGGCTTGAACGGAGGGGGGAGGTATGTGATGATGCAACCCACGGCCGGGTGCATCACACGGGTGGTCGGTATATGTCTCTGTTCACATGTATCCGGTTTTACTGTGGATGTGCTGTGTTAAACCTACCCAGAACACAGGGAGTTAGCAGCTGAGAGTGAGTGCTGTAGATCTGACGCATTCATGAGCCTAATGAGAGGCTGAGAGCAATGTGTGTACTGATTGCCTAGCAGCTCAGGTGGGGGTGTCAGTGTGGGTGTGGCAGGCAACATAATAGCTAGCCAGGTGTGAGTTGTGAGCAGAGAGATCAGATCAGACTGCAGAGTAGATCAGACCAGAGATTGTAGATGAGATCAGGCTGCAGACCAGAGACTGCAGAGTCCAGAGAGAGATGAGACATGATCCTCTGAGGGAGGACGTGTTTCAGAGGGGTCCCGTCCACGTTGGGGGGATGAGGCAGGACGCCTGGCTCTCCATGCCGGAGACGCCGGCCCCTCTGAGCCGTGTGGAGCCTGTGGCCAGACCGAGAGGTTAGTGGAGCACCTGGGTGTAAGGGGGGTCCTGGCTGAACTTGTAGTGGGCTCACTCTGTCCATGGTGGTGAGGCTGCCATCCAGGATCTCGGCCTGTGTTGGTGGGGGCTTGGAGGCAGCTGGGTATCATGGGCAGGGTGAGGAGACCTTGGGGGATGCTTTGACTGCCCTGAAGCTCAGCTGGCTCACAACCTGGTCTGGGCCTAGAGAGCTGAAGTCCATGCCGGACTGTACTGGTGTGAGCGGTCTGGGCCTGGCAAGGCTGATGTCCATACGAGTCCATGAGGGACTATGGAAGTGTATGTCGGCCTAAGGAAAAGGGGCCGTGTATGATGTGGTCCGTGTGTGAGTGCATTGGCTTATGTAAAAAGGGCCATGGAAGCATATGAAGGCTTAAGGAGAAGGGCCGTGTATGATGTGGGACCAGGAGGTCTGTGTGTAAATGGAGGCAGAGCAGAAGCCTCTGTGGGAGAAAGAAGACCAGGTCCTGGGAGAATGGAGCCGTGAGGACAGGCGACAGGGGTTGGTAGAGTACCGGGAGTTGGGAAGTGGGGCTGACCCTGGAGGGGCTCGCGAGGGCGTGTTTGGTGCAGCCGCTTGCCTGGAGGTCTGGTGATGGCGGTTGGCGACCTGGAGACATGTGCCGAGGAGTTCTTGGGGGCCTGACTTGCCCTGGAGCTCCGGTGACTACAACCAGGTCGGGGCCTGGTTCAGAGTAGCCAGAGCGCTGTGTTGAGGGCTGGGAACAGTTAGCAGCCTGTTGGAAGGGACTGGACTCCCAAGGGGACACTGGGCCAAGGAAGAGCTTGGCCGTAGGGTAAATACCGTCAGGTGTGAATAGGGGTGAGCCGACTAGGCCAGGATCCCTAGGGGACGGTGTACTGTGTGTGGACCGGTACCGTAAGGTAACTGGATGTTAGACTATGCCATATAATTTATGTACTGTGGAATATAATGTAATGTGATGTTATTTATAATGTTATGTGATGTGAGTGTACTGTATGTATTTTATATGAGAGGGGCTGTTTGAAACTAATAAATGGCTACCTAAAGTAATGGTTAAAAACATGTGTTGGTATAAATTACGCTGTCAAGCGAACCCCCAGGAGTACGCTACCTCACAATATATATAGCAGCGCTATGGTATATGGTGATACACTACAGCACATGTATAGCAGCACTGTAGTATATGGCGGTGCATTACAGTACATGTATAGCAGCGCTATGGTATATGGCGATACATTACAGTACATGTATAGCAGCACTACAGTATATGGCCGTACATTACAGTACATGTATAGCAGCGCTATGGTACATGGCGGTACATTATAGTACATGTATAGTAGCACTGTTGTTTATGGCGATAATCTGCTCCCCGCGGCCCCCCGCTCCTCCTGGCCCACGGTCTAACACAGTAAAAGTAAAAATAAAAAAATCCTCAGTGAGGATACTCACCTGTCCGCCGGCACGCTCCACCTCCGTCTTCTAGGTCCTACAGGCCTTTAGGACCTGTCGTTGCCTGGAAAACTGATCAACTGAGGGCGGGAGGGTGGGACAGGATTGTTTCGGGGGGGAACAGGATGGAGCCGGGGGGGGCAGGATGGAACCGGCAGGGCAGGATGGTGGCGGGGGGGATCAGAATGTGGTGGGGGGGCAGGATGGAGCCGGCGGGGCAGGATGGAGCGAGCGGGGCAGGATAGAGCAGGCAGGATAGGATGGAGCCGGCGGGGCAGGATGGTGGCGGGGAGAGCAGGATGGTGGTGGGGGTGCAGGATAGAGCCGGTGGTGCAGGATGGAGCCGGCGGGGCAGGATGGTGGCGAGCAAAGCAGGATGGAGCCGGCGGGGCAAGATGGTGGTGGGGGGGCAGGATGGTGGTGGGGGTGCAGGATGGAGCCGTGGGGGATCAAGATGGTGGTGGGGGGGATCAGGATGGTGGTGGGGGGGCAGGATGGAGCCGGCGGGGCAGGATGGTGGTGGGGGTGGCAGGATGGAGCCGGCGGGGCAGGATGGTGGTGGGGGAGGCAGGATGGTGGTGAGGGTGCAGGATGGAGCCGGCGGGGCAGGATGGTGGCGGGGGAATCAGGATGGTGGTGGGGGGATCAGGATCGTGGTGGGGGGCAGGATGGAGTTGGCAGGGCAGGATGCTGGTGGGGGGGATGCAGGATGGATATGGGGGGGCAGGACGGAGGCACTCCTGAGGCCCCCCTCCCTCTGCCCCTCCGCTCCTCCATGGTGATAATAAAAAAAAAAAAAAAACCTCAGTGAGGATACTAACCATCCGCCGGCTCGCTCCACCTGTCTTGTAGCTCCCAGGACAGGATCTGTCGTTGCCTAACGCGCCCCTGTAGCCGGGCTACAAATTGGTGTGAAATTCGAAGTTTGAATTCTCGTGCCTATTTGAATAGTCTGCGCTCATTGGCGCCCGCCTCCGGCGGGCACCAATGAGCGGCCTATGTCTGGCGCGCGATCTCTGTGACCGACGGACGCCTTAGACAATTATATAGTAGATTGTACAGGAGGAGGTGAGATGTGATATCACCTATTATGAATGGTGGATCCTGTGTTATGTACTGTATATAGAGGCATCAGTCATTGTACAGAAGAAGGAGGTGAGCTGTGATATCACCTATTGTGAATGGTGGATCCTGTGTTATCTACTGTATATAGAGGCATCAGTCATTGTACAGGAGGAGGTGAGCTGTGATATCATCTATGTGAATGGTGGATCCTGTGTTAGCTGCTGCATATCTACTCCCCCTGTGTTGTCTCTCTGCCCTCCCCCCATGATCACTGTGCCCCCTCTGTGATGGATCTGCATCCCCTGTGGTGGTTGCTTTCTGCCCTCCACCCCCTGTGCTCACTCTCATGCTGCAGTGATGATGAGGCAGAGCGGGGGTCAGTGGGCACAGCAGGGGTGAGCAAGGCACAACGGGGACCAGTGGACAAAATGGGGGTGAGCAGGGCACATCAGGGCTGAGAAGGTACAGCGGGGGTGTGGGCACACCAGGGGTCAGCAGGGCGTAGTAGGGGTAAGCAGGCCATGGCAGGGGTAATCAGACCCCAGTGTGGGTGAGCTGTAAACAGCAGGTTTCAGTGGACACAGAGTGGGTCAGTGGGCACAGCGAGGGTCAGTGAGCAATCAGTGGGCACAACAAGGGTCAGTGAGCACAGCAAGGGTCAGTGGTCTCAGTCAGTGGGAAGAGCAGGGGTGAGTGGGTAAAGTGGGGGTCAGTGGGCACAATCAGTGGGCAGAGCAAGGGTCAGTGGGCACAGAGGGTGTCAGCAGGGCACAGCAAAAGTCAGTGGGTATAGCATGGGACAGTGTGCACAGCGTGGGACAGTGGGCACAGTGGGTGTCAGTGGGCAATGCAGGTGTCAGTGGACAGAGCAGGGTCAGTGGGCACAGTGGGTGTCAGTGGGCAATGCAGGTGTCAGTGGGCAGAGCAGGGTCAGTGGGCAGAGTGGGGGTCAGTGGGCACATTCAGTAGGCAGAGCAGGGTCAGTAGACAGTAGTGGGGGTCAGTGGGCAGAGCAGGGTCAGTGGGCAGAAGTGGGGGGTAAGTGGGCATGGTCAGTGGGCAGAGCAGGGTCAGTGGGCAGAGCGGGGGTCAGTGGGCAGAGCGGGGGTCAGTGGGCAGAGTGTGGGGATCAGTGGGCAGAGCAGGGTTAGTGGGCACAGTCAGTGGGCAGAGCAGGGGTTAGTGGGCATAATCAGTAGGCAGAGCAGGGTCAGTAGGCAGGAGAGGGGGTCAGTAGGCAGAGCAGGGTCAGTAGGCAGAGCAGGAGTCAGTGGGCATGGTCATTGGGCAGAGGGGGGGTCAGTGGGCAGAGCGGGGGTCAGTGAGCAGGAGTGGGGGGTCAGTGAGCAGGAGTGGGGGTCAGTGGGCAGAGCGAGGGTCAGTGGGCAGAGCAGGGGTTAGTGGGCACAGTGATTGGGCAGAGCAGGGGTCAGTGGGCAGAGCAGGGGTCAGTAGGCAGAGCAGGGGTTAGTGGGCATAATCAGTAGGCAGGAGTGGGGGTCAGTGGGCAGAGCAGGGTCAGTAGGCAGAACAGGGGTCAGTGGGCAGAGCGCGGGTCATTGGGCAGAGCGCGGGTCAGTGGGCAGAGCGGGGGTCAGTGAGCAGGAGTGGGGGGTCATGGGGCAGAGCAGCGTCAGTGGCAGAGCGAGGGTCAGTGGGCAGAGCAGGGGTTAGTGGGCACAGTGATTGGGCAGAGCAGGGGTCAGTGGGCAGAGCAGGGGTCAGTGGGCAGAGCAGGGGTTAGTGGGCACAGTGATTGGGCAGAGCAGGGGTCAGTGGGCAGAGCAGGGGTCAGTGGGCAGAGCAGGGGACAGTGGGCGCAGTCAGTGAGCAGAGCAGGGGTCAGTGGGCAGAGCGGGGGTCAATGGGCAGAGCAGCGTCAGTGGGCAGAGCGAGGGTCAGTGGGCAGAGCAGGGGTTAGTGGGCACAGTGATTGGGCAGAGCAGGGGTCAGTGGGCAGAGCAGGGGTCAGTGGGCAGAGCAGGGGACAGTGGGCGCAGTCAGTGAGCAGAGCAGGGGTCAGTGGGCAGAGCGGGGGTCAATGGGCAGAGAAGGGTTAATGGGCAGAGCAGGGGTCAGTGGGCATGGTCAGTGGGCAGAGCAGGGTTCAGTGGGAATAGCAGGGGTTAGTGAGCAGTGTGGCGGTCAGTGGGCACAGTCAGTGAGCAGAGAGAGGTCAGTGGGCAGAGAGGGAGTCAGTGGGCTGAGCAGGGGTCAGTGGGCACGGTCAGTGGGCAGAGTGGGGGGGTCAGTAGGCAGAGCAGGGTCAGTGGGAAGCACGGGGGGTCAGTGGGCAGCACGGGGGTCAGTGAGCAGCACGGGGGGTCAGTGGGCAAAGCAGGGTCAGTGGGCAGAGCAGGGTCAGTGGGCAGAGTGGGGGTCAGTGGGCAGAGCAGGGTCAGGGGGCAAAGCAGGGGGTTAGTGGGAAGAGTGGGGGGTCAGTGGACAGAGGGGGGTCAGTGGGAAGAGCAGGGGTCAGTGGGCAAAGCAGGGGTCAGTGGGCAGGGCGGGAGTCAATGAGCAGAGCAGGGACAGTGGGCATTGTGAAGGGTCAGTGGGCAGAGCATGGTCAGTGGGCAGCGCGGGGGGATTAGTGGACAGAGCAGGGGGTCAGTGGGCAGAGGAGGGTAGATCGGGAGAGGACGCCATGGTCATGTGATCTGTGACTCCACCCATCATCGTGACGTCATCAGAGGTCCTGAAGCACCAGGAAAAGTAATCGTGTAGTGGCGGAGGTGGGGGGCTGTGGTGACAGGCGGGGGGGTGACCGGGCAGCTGGAGGGAGCTGTGGTGACAGGCGAGGGGGTTACTGGACAGTGGAGGGGTGCTGTGTTGACAGACAGGGGGGGGACTGTGGTGACAGGCGGGGGGTGACCGTGCAGCTGGAGGGGACTGTGGTGACAGGTGGGGGGGTGATCGGGCAGTGGGCGCGGGCAGGAGGAACAGGGGGCTGTGAGGAGAGACAGTGTATTCCGGCTACAGCGGCACTCACTCGCCTCTGTAGCCGGGCTGCAAATTGGCGCGGAATTCGAACTTTGAATTCTCGCGCCTATTTGCATAGTCTGCCCCTGTGTGGCGCGCGATTTCGGTGACAGACACACTCAAAAAACCCTTAGACAATTATATAGTAGATAAAAAATTCTATCCCGATTATTAATTACGCCAGCTCCAGTGTTAACCAAAAAATTATTCTAATTAACCCTCCGTGTAAACACTGTTAGAGAAGGCTAACATGGGATCAGTTTTGCTTATAAAAGAAAGAAATTTCCGCAAAAAATACATAACGAGGTATTTTTTTCAACCGCAACTAACGCCCATTACTGAACAACAAAAAACAGAGGAAAGAAATCTGTTAAAATCATTAGAAACGTGTCTGGAGGCTGAAATGAGGGATTTATGGGAGCTAGCCACCCTGAAGCTATATCTACAGACCAATAAAATGCCGAAGGGGGGGAATTTACAGACGTGGAACACCCTTGAGTATGATAATTGCACCATCAGTAAAAAACGCAAACACTGACAATATAACTAAGAAAATGTTCTGGAGTGACAGTGTAAATGCTGGCTTTAGACCCTGCAAGAAAAGTAGAGGGTGCCAGGAAAGTAATCAAGAGCTTCGAGGATCATTCAAACAGTAGATCATTTACAATTAAGGGCCTACTCACCTGTCATATGAAGAATGTAATTTATATCCTGAAGTGCCCTTGCAATAAAATATATATAGGAAGAACATCTAGAATGTTGGCTACAATAATAGCTGAACATGTAAGAAACATTGAAAAAAGCTTTTTAGGACACCCCTTAAGCAGGCATTTTAAGGAATATCATAATTCCTCATGTAAAAATTCATATTTCTTTGCCATAGAACAGACCCAAAAACATTGGAGAGGGGGCAACCACATAGAGGATGTCCAGAGCAGAGACTCGATGGATATATGAGCTCAATTCCCTTGTTCCAATAGGACTTAACCATGAAACGGAATTGTTTGGGTTTAACTAAACATATGTTTCAAACTATCACATGGGTAAATATTAAATAATAGGATAACAAGTTTTCTCAAAAGTTTTATTCCTTATTGGAATTAATAGTCATTAATTACAAATAAACACCTCCCCAAAGATCTACCCTCTAAATTATCCTATTATAATAATTATGGTGAACATGACTGTAAGAATAATGGGATTAGAAGGTTATAACCATAATCTAATATATAATTCCCCTAACGCACTTCCGTAAGTTTCGGCGCTGTTCTCATCGTTGTGGCCGTGGGCGCGCAGCGCCTACTCAACCTGTGAAGCATTGCCGGCGCCACTGACTTGCAAAGCCTCACTCGCAATGGCGTTGCGAGTCCTTGCAGAATAGGCGCCACTGACTCGCAAAGCCTCACTCGCAATGGCGTTGCGAGTCCTTGCAGAATAGGCGCGACTCACTCGCAATGCCTCACTCGCAATGCCCAACAAGCGGCCGTTGCGAGTCCTTGCAGAATAGGCACGACTCACTAATCTATTATATTATTGCCGTAGCGAATTCCGTCGCACACGGCGCTACTTCCGTGACTTTGTTTGACTCACTCGCTGGTGACGTCACCAGTCCTCTGTAGCCGGCCGGAGCCCCGCTACAGGAACCGTTGCAGGAACGTTCCACCCAGGAACGTTCCCGTCTGTCCGAGCCGCCTCTGCCGCCTGCCTGCTCCAGCCGCCTCTCCCCTGTGCCCATTGCCCGCCACCTGGGGGGGCCCCACACACCCTGGGGGGCCCCATGCTGAATTAGCCACCCGCCGCGCGCCCTGTCCTGCACCTCTGTCCGCCCCTCCTCTCCTCCTACAGCCGACGCAAGCCGGCCGAGGTGAGTCTGCACCCCCCCACCCAGCTTCCCCTCTGCCCCTCAAGCCTCTCCAGCTTCACCTCTGCCCCTCCAGCCTCTGCCTCTCCATCCTCTCCTGCTTCCCTCTGCCCCTCCAGCCTCTGCCCCTCCAGCCTCTCCTGCTTCCCTCTGCCCCTCCAGCCTCTGCCCCTCCAGCCTCTACTGCTTCCCTCTGCCCCTCCAGCCTCTGCCCCTCCAGCCTCTGCCCCTCCAGCCTCTGCTCTCCCCTCCAGCCTCTGCCCTCCAGCCTCTGCCCTCCAGCCTCTGCCCCTCCAGTCTCTACTGCTTCCCTCTGCCCCTCCAGCCTCTGCCCCTCCAGCCTCTGCCCCTCCAGCCTCTGCCCCTCCAGCCTCTGCCCTCCAGCCTCCGCTCTCCCCTCCAGCCTCTGCCCTCCAGCCTCCGCTCTCCCCTCCAGCCTCTGCCGCTCCAGCCTCTGCCCCTCCAGTCTCTCCCCCCAGCCTCCGCTCTCCCCTCCAGCCTCTCCCCTTCAGCCTCCGCTCTCCCCTCCAGCCTCCGCTTTCCCCCCCAGCCTCCAGCCTCCGCTCTCCCCTCCAGCCTCCGCTTTCCCCCCCAGCCTCCAGCCTCCGCTCTCCCCTCCAGCCTCTGCTCTCCCCCCAGCCTCCGCTCTCCTCTGCTCTCCAGCCTCCGCTCTCCTCTGCCCCCCCAGCCTCCGCTCTGCCCTCCAGTCTCTGCTCTGCCCTCCAGCCTCCCCTGTCCTCTGCCCTCCAGCCTCCCCTGTCCTCTGCCCTCCAGCCTCCCCTGTCCTCTGCCCTCCAGCCTCCCCTGTCCTCTGCCCTCCAGCCTCCCTGTCCTCTGTCCTCCAGCCTCCCCTGTCCTCTGCCCTCCTCACCCCTCCAGCTTCCGCTCTCCTCACCCCTCCATATGCAATGTACAGTGTGTGTACATATGTGTGTATGCAGTCACTTCCTTCACTTTGTCCGCACCTCCCTCACTTTGTCCGCACTTCCCTCACTAAGATACTAAGATACACCATAGCACAAGAATGAGAATAGATAAATGAGTATTAGTAGAAATATGTAGTATAGGATCAGTTAATGTTACAATGGAAAAAAACTTCTTTCTCTCCCTCTCTCTCTGTATGTACACACATATATATATATATATATATATATATATATATATATATATATATATATACACACAGTTGAACCCAGACGTTTCCATGCACTATATAAAAAGGCATATCTACATATTTTTCTCACTATTTGACATGAAATCAGAATAAACCTTTACCGTTTTAGGTCATTTATGATTTCCATAATCATTAATATTTGACTAATGCCAGAATAATGGAAGAGAGAATGCAGAAAGTATTAAAAATGGCTTAAAACAAAGTCACAAGTTTACATACATTTCATTAGTATTTAGTACAATTGCCTGACTAACTGGGGAAAGACTGAACCCAAAGTGTGTAAAGAAGTCAGTGAAAGGTGATGGAGGAAGTGTCATGGTTTGGGGAATGTTTTCTGCAGAGGTTGGACCTCTCATACATCTACATGACAGAGAGAATACAAGTGTGTTAGAACCTTCTTCAACAACATATAAGTTCCTGACTTGCAATGAACATGCATCACAATGCCCCTGTCACACTGCAAAAAGGGTAAAGCCATTCCATGAAAATATTGAAACAATGAAATGGCCACAGCCCAGAGCCCTGATCTAAACCCAATAGAAAACCTCTGGAAAACACTTGGTGATAAAGTTATGGCCAAGAAACCCAAAACAGTCACAGAACTGTGGAAGATATATTGACGATAAGCTTGGCTCACTGGGTCTTTATGGGTGCTCAGAAAAAAAGTATAATGTAGCTCATCTGGCGCACCAGATAGGTTAAAAAAAAAGGTATTTTCCACAAGGAGATGAATGCTGAGAGTGTTTTATTATCTTGCACACAGGGGACAGGATACAAGCCATGTCCACACACCTGCGCTCTAAGTATTTAGCGGTTCTGCGCTAAATACTTAGGTTTTGTGAGAGAAGCGCAGGAGCGTGTGTTCCGGCGCTTCCTTGAAACGCAGCCCCTGGTTACCCGATGTGTATCGTGGTAACCAGTTCATACAGCAGGCTGCATCGTGACCGCTTATGCCGAGCGCACAGGGAAACGCTGCTTGCAGCTCGGCATAAGCAGAACTATGCATCCTGCTGTATGAACTGGTTACCAGTTTACCCCACGTTTACCCACGTGCATTAATTTCTGTGCATTGGGAGCTAAATTCTCACCATCGTTGGCAAACATTTATGACACATGGTGGGAAGAAATAAAAATCTATATTGACAGCAACCCCTATGTGAATGACATTGAGTTATTGGCGATGTTCTTAGATGATGATATAATCATATGGAAGGGCGATGAAACTAACATCCCTAAATTCATGGATTACATGAACAACAGCCATAAGAACATCACATTCACCTTCCAAACAAAGAACAAATTGCCTTTCTGGATCTACTGCTCATTAGAAACACTGAAAAAACCTGTGTGGTCTCAGATGTAATGACAAATGTTAAAACTGTTACCAGCCACCTTACCGGACAGGAACACAGAATTAAAACCTTTATGAAGTACAGCAATACATTTGTAATGGGTGAGATAACCTGCAAATTGTGCCACAAGCAATATGTGGGTAGCACAGCACGGATGCTCAGAAAGATATCGGAGCACCTCTATGACATTAATAACAGGAGCACCATCGGGGGCTTCACAGCATGGAGGAGACAAGTGAACGCTATTGAGTCCTTTGTGATTCCCAAAAGGTGAAGGGGACAGAATTTCATTAATGCACAATAGAGAAGCAATGTCGATCTTGAAGATGAGGACTCGATATCCAGATGGGATGAATTTAAAAACAGACTTAACATTTATTTACCATTAACATTTATAATTACAAGTCCCATTATCTATTATTAGATACAACCATTACTGTTCACTCCCCATTAGATAGTTACAAAAAATGAATATGTGCAAAAAAGAGAAACATTTTTTTTTCTTTTTTTGTTAACGTGTGACAATTTTTCTGTAAGGCTGCTTTCACACTAAGATTTTATGCAATCCGTGGCTGTCCTTTGTACAACGGACAACCACGGATCAGATTTGGCCCCCATGTATCCCTATGGGCAATAGATCTGATCGGATTTACCCAGTCAATGTTATGCCCCGCCACACACCGGTGTGACCACCATCAGTTTCGTGGAATTTTACAGGAAGTAATATTGAGGTCAGAGATCTGTTTGGGCCTAGTAGGCTGGATAAACTAAAAGCTTGTGCAAGCGCTTCCATCAAAGTTATGCCCCGCCACACACAGGTGGGACCACTATCGGTTTTGTGGATTACTATAGGAAATAAGAGTAAGGTAGGTAAGTGACCTGTTTGGGTCTAGTGGGCCAAATAAATTCAAAGCTCATGCAAGCGCTCCCATCAATGACATACCCTGCCACAAACCGGTGGGACCACCATCAGTTTGGTTGAGTACTGCAGGAAATAATAGGTAGGTCAGAGACCTGTTTGGGCCTAGTAGGCCGGATAAAGTCAAAGTTCTTGCAAGCGTTCCCATTAATGACACACAGGTGGGACCACCGCTAGTTTTATTGAGTACTACATGAATTAAAGGAGAGGTAGGTCAGAAACCTGTATGGGTCTAGAGGGCCACATGAAGTCAAAGCTCATACAAGCGTTCACATCAATGATATGCCCCGCTTCAAACAGGTGTGACCACCATGAATTTCGTGGAGTACTACAGGAAATTATAGAGAGGTAGGTCAGAGACCTGTTTGGGCCTAGTAGGCCGGATAAACTCAAAGCTCGTGCAAGCATTCCCATCAAAGTTATGCTTTGCAACACACAGGTGGGACCACTATCAGTTTCATGGGTTACTACAGGAAATAAAAGAGGTAGGTATGTGACTTGATTTGGCCTAGTGGACAGGAGAGATTGACCAAACAATGTTTTTAAGCACCCAAAAATGGTGGATATGAATACAGCTAATTTGTTCATCACTGGTTCGATTGGACAAAAAGGTTAAGTATTCAGAAACAGGGGCAAGAGTGTCAAGGATAGGCATTGAGCTCAAAGGGCCCTACTCAAGTCAAGCAGCAAACAGCAAGGAGACCCCAAAAACAGTCTCCATTTTTTTTTTTTATAAAATTAGGAACAGCCACCACTTAAATGGCATCAATTGCCCCAGAGTAGGAATATGGAAATGTGGAGTTTAATTCAGCACATTGTAAAGTACACAACCTTTCAGTCTCCCCAGGCTGACACAGGAGTGGCAAAGTCCTTGCGGATCCATGAGTTGTTCATTTTGATAACTGTTAGTCTGTCTACACTGTCATTGGACAGACGCGTGCGCTTATCCGTCAGCACACTACCAGCAGCGCTGAAGACACGTTCAGAGAGAACGAAGGATGCGGGGCACGACAAAATCTCCAAGGCATGAATGGCAAGCTCAGGCCATTTTTCCAGTTTGGCAGCCCAAAATGAACAAGGGTCTAGTTGCCCAGTGATGGCATTGATATTGAGCTGTAGATATTCCTGTACCATCCTCTCTAGGCATCCACTATGTGTTAGACTTGTTCTCTCTTCTGGCGTTGCAAAGGATAGTGTAAAAAATTGGTGAAACGATTCCACAAAATTGCTGTTACTAGATAGTACCTTTACAGTCTGTCACACGCCGCAATCTCGCCTGGCGATCTAAAAGGTGATATGTCGCCCCGGCGAAATCACCATGAAATTGCCTCACGGTGGAGGCGTGTGATTGGGCGATTTTGTGGCGATAATCGCCCGTCGCCTGATTTCTGAACAGTGCTCAGCAATCAGGCGATATCGCCAAGGCGATTTTTTCGTGTTTAGGCGTGTGACAGAGAGAAAGTGATAGAAAGAGCGTTTTCTGTGATTTTACTGTCCGCAAACACAGTGCAATTACGTGCGCCATTGAATAGCGCAAGATATGTTGTCCGAATGTATTAAGTTGCGCTGTGTGGAGTATAGTGCCACACATGACATCTTAGATGTTGGGCTACACATTGTAGATGGGTGCCATGGGCCACGCACTACAATCACCCTACGTGTGTGAATTTGGTGACATTTCTGGGTACATTCTACTGCTCCCACTCCGCAGACGTCTACCTTGTTAGCGCCCTGAACCTTGGTTGGCGGCCCCAGTGTGCATGGACCAGTGCAGGCACATATGTCCAGTGTTGTTTGTAGCTTACCACCATCATCTACAGACGCACACATAGCCATTCTTAGTGTAATCCACTGTACTGCACAAGACCGCTCCTGTGTGACACTTTGGCACTTCGAAAGTGTGTGGCAGGAGCCACAATTGACGACACAAGCAAGTATTTGTGACAAACTCCGATAGACAATGCGTCATGTATTAGCTAGCCTTCCAGAGCAGGCTGACCAATCGTAATGCAGTTGTATTGTCCAATGAGCGTGTATGGGGCACAGTGTAAACCACTGTGTAACGCCTATCTCCTCGCCGCGCTGAACATGTACGCCCACATTGCCTTTGAGATTGCGGCGTGTGAAGTGGCGATGGAATGAGTCAAGATTGCTTCCGCTGTAGGTGAGGCGATTTCCGGAGTGACACATCGCCTTAGCTTCAGGGTGAGATTGCGGCGTGTGATGCCGCCATCGGCGATCTGAGGCGGCCACGAAAACCGTGAGTGTGCACGTCATATCGCCTCATATCGCCAGGCGAGATTGCGGCGTGTGACAGTACCTTTACAGTTATCATTTGAGTGATGATGACAACTTGATGTTCCCAGTTTTGGAAAGTTAAAACTATGATATTCGCTATGTGCTCCACTGGTGTTTTGGGGAAGAGCAGATGTAAGATTAAGTAAAAGTTTCTGTTGATATCCCTGCATGCGTGAATCCCTTTTCAGGGCAGGAATCATTTGGCCAAATTTACTCTTGTACCAGGGATCTAAGAGTGTGGCAACCCAGTAGTCGACATTACTTCGGATTCTAAGAATTAGAGGATCATGTTGCAGGTAGTGCAGCAAGAAGGCGCTCATCTGTCTTGCGCATCCAGGAGGACCAAGTCCTTGTTGTGTTGGAGGCGGCGAGGTAATATTCTCGCTTCCTTCCTCTACCCTCTTCCCCCAACCTTGCACAACAGAAATATGATCCAGATCTGCCTCATCTGCTGAGTCTTCCATGCCTAACGCCTCTTCATACTCCATTTCTTCCTCAGCTCCTGCAACTTTATCAACAGTTTGCTGCTACCATGCGCCATCGTTAATCCCTCTCACCCACCCTTCCTTGCTAGCCGACTTGGTGCTGCCGACCATGAGGACATTTGAGATCTTGTTATCCCTTCCACATATGCCTCCTCCTGTACTTCCTCCCCTTCCTCTTGCCCCACCACCTCACTCCGAATACCGGTTATAGTATGCTCCAGCATGTAGATGACCGGAATTCTCATGCTGATAATGGCATCGTCAGTGCTAAATATCTTAGTAGCCATTTCAAAACTCTGCAGAAGGGTGCATAGGTTCTTGATCTGAAGATACTCCAGCAGCATGATTTGCCCCACCTCTGCATCGCGTTGGCCCAGGCTATGTGTCATAACATACTGCACCAGGGCTCTTCGCTGCTGCCACAGGCGCTGCAACATGTGCAGAGTGGACTTCCATCGTGTCGGCACATCGCATTTCAGTCAGTAAACCGGCAGGCCGAACGACTTCTGTAGAGATGCAAGTCATTGAGCTGCGGGATGCGAACGGCGGAAGTGAGCACACAGCGACCGTGCCCTGTGCAGAAGCGCATCTAGGCCAGGATAGTGGGCTAGAAACTGCTGGACCACTAGGTTCAAGATGTGAGCCATACAAGGCACGTGTTCCACCTTGCCCCGATGAAGGGCCGTGCCCAGGTTTGGAGCATTGTCGCACACGGCCTTCCCTGGCTGCAGGTTCAGTGTAGACAACCATTCATTAAACTCTGTCTCCAGTGCTGACCACAACTCCTCAGCTGTGTGACTCACATTTCCCAGATATTTTAATGTAAACACCACCTGATGGCGTTGAGCCCTGCAGCCAGCATAGTAAGGAGGTGTGCTGTATTCCGTCAGAGCAGTTTGAACGCGGGTCACATTACCAGACAGGCTTTGGGTGCAGGTAGAGGACCTAAAAGAGGTGGAGGAGGCAGAAGCAGTGGAGGAACATCTAGATACAGAGGCTTGATGCGCAACCCGTGGGGATGGCAAGACTTGTACAGCAGCCCCTTCTCTTCCTGTCACCATAGTCACCCAGTGCCCAGTGAGCGACATGTAATGCCCCTGTCAATGCTTACTTGTCCAAATGTCAGTGGTGAAATGCACCCTGTCACACACAGAGTCTCTCAAGGAAGCCGTGATGTTGTGTGCAACATGATGGTGTAGCGCAGGCACAGCTTTCTTTGAGAAGTAGTGGCGACTGGGCATCTGGTATTGGGGGACTGCGACGGCCATAAGGTCTCAAAAATCTGCTGTTTCCAACAGACGGAAAGGCAGCATTTCCATAGTCAACAGCTTGCAGATGGTGAAATTCAATCTCTTATCTTTGGCATGGGTAGGAGGAAATGGTATTTTACTTGCCCACATCTGAGAGACCGAGAGCTGGCTACTGTGCTGAGACAGGGTTGAATACGGTGTCCCAGACAAACTGCTGGTCTGTGAGGGAGGTGCTGGTGCACTTATTAGATCGCATTCATGAAAAGGTGGTGCTGTCGATGTGTGACAGCACTCAACAGGTGTTTCCACTTCCAAAACAGCTGACGACTAGGGATGAGCGAGTATGCTTGTGACTACTCGGTATTCCCAAAAATATTGCGGTACTCGGTGTACTCGGGGAGTACCGAGTAATCCCACGATACTCTTGCTATGCTCGGGGTCCACCTTCCTGCATGTTGGCCCTCTTTACAGAGCCAACCTGCATGCAGAGATTGGCTAACAGCCACTGTAAAGCCACAGCCCTGTTAGTTGTGGCTTTACAGTGATTGGCTGGCGGCACAGCGTGATCAAGTCTTTATAAGACCTGACTGCGCTGTGCTCGTCTCTGTGCTTCACAGGCAGTGTAGGGAGAGGTGCTGCTGATTGAGGGACAGATTTGTGGCCTTTCAGCTAGTGTAGGCGCAGGGCTGCTAATCTAATTACCACAACAGTCCTTCTGAGGACTTATAGAGCTGTATGCAGGCAGGGAGGCAGGGTATATAGCAAACTTTGTTGTGTCAGTATACCAGCCTGCATCACATCTGGGGCTGGTGTACAGGCTGGAAAGCTCATCCATCACAAAACAGTGCTTTTAGAGATTAATTTAGCTCTCTATAGGCAGGAATGGGTTGTAGCAGAAATTAGTATACGCCAAAACACTCTGTATTCTCGTCAGCGTTTGTGTCTGACCGGTCCACCTGCTGGGATTTAACCTCTAATCTGTAATCTCAGTGTCCAGCTAAAAACCAACTCTTGTCTGCATTCATTTACTATTTTTGTGCGGCAGGAGTGGCTGGTAGCTCCAAGTAGTATACGCCAAAGCACGGTATACGCGTCAGCATTTGTGTCTGACCGTTCCAGCTGCCGGGATTAAACCGCTCTAATCTGTAATCTCAGTGTGCAGCTAAAAACCATTTTGTGGACGCCTTCATTTAGATGTATACAGGCAGCACAACATTGAAAATGTGCAAGGCCGGTGGCAAGGGACAAGGAACTGGACGTGATGGTGGTTCAGGCAGAGGCCGAGGCCATGTGCAAGCTCGAATTGCGCCACGACAAACGCCCACATCATCTCGCTCGACCTTCCTGTCCCAATTTCTAGGGGACCGCAGCAGTACACCACTATTAAACCAAGACCAGTGTCAACAGGTTGTTTGTTGGATAGCGGATAATGCTTCCAGTCAGTTTGACACCACCACAAATACCTTGTCTTCCACACGGTCAAGTGTCAGCAGCCGTGAGACTGGACCGCACATTCCACACCATGACCCTCCTTCCTCCAACCATGCCAAGTGCCCGGCCCCGGACATAACTGATCCCACACTTGGACACTCTGAAGAGCTGTTCACTTATCTATTCTTAGATTCTGGACTCTTGCTAGCTCCAGTTGAAGTTGGTCATGAGGAGATCGTATGTACTGATGCACAAATATTTGAGCAGCCACGGTCTCGCGAAGGCAACTGTGGGAATTTGTCTCAACAAGAGGTGGACGATGATGAGACACAATTGCCAGAAAGTCAGGAGGAGGACCAGGGTGCGGAAGTGGAAGACGACGTGGTGGATGATCCAGTAACTGACCCAACCTGGCAGGAGGACATGCAGAGCGAGGACAACAGTGCACAGGGGGAGTTAGGCGTAGCATCACAACAGGCTGGAAGAAGCAGGGTAATGGCCGCAGGCAGAAGGCAAGCAACAGTTCCCCGGAACAACAAAATGACAGAAGTTGCCAGTAAAACTGTTAGGTCTTCCCGAGTCTGGCTGTTTTTTAAGGTGTCTGCAGATAATTCCAAAAAGGCCATTTGCAACACCTGACATGCCAGCATCAGCAGGGGTAGCAACACTAGCAGCCTGACCACCACCAGCATGATCAGGCACATGTCAGCTAAGCACCCGACTTTGTGGGATGTACAGCAGAGTCCAGGAGCAGTGTCTGCGGGTGACACCGCTGCCTCTTCCACTGTTGTGCGTGCAAGAC
Source organism: Allobates femoralis (assembly GCA_033576535.1). Lineage (NCBI taxonomy): Eukaryota > Metazoa > Chordata > Amphibia > Anura > Aromobatidae > Allobates > Allobates femoralis. Next base: position 15,174,202 of record JARQOC010000003.1, read on the forward strand.
AATCCCCTGTCCATACTGCATGCGAAGATGCCTCCTGTCCTTCACCTGTAGTTGCACAAGCAGAAATAGCACCATCATCGATCATGTCCTTGTCACAGCGCAGCGTTCAGTTATCCATACACCAATCTTTGGAACGCAGGCGCAAATACACTGCCAACGCCCCACATGCCACAGTTTTAAATGCACACATTTCGTTACTTCTTGCGATGGAAATGTTGCCTTTTAGGCTAGTGGAGACGGAAGCATTCCGCGACCTGATGGCGGCTGCTGTCCCACGTTGCTCGGTCCCCAGCCACCACTATTTCTCCCGGTGTGCCGTTCCCACATTACATAAACACGTGTCACAAAACATCAGATGTGCCCTTAACAATGCAGTTTCAGGCAAAGTCCACCTAACCACGGACACGTGGACAAGTGCTTGTGGGCAGGGCTGGTACATCTCGCTGACGGCACACTGGGTTAGTATTCTGGAAGCCGAGACCCAGTCTGAGCTTGGGACGGTACACATTCTTCCGACACCAAGGATTGCAGGCCCTAACTCAGTCAGGGTTTCACCCACAGTGTACTGCTCCAGAACGTCATGCTCCTCAGACTCCTCCTCCTCAACTTCACCCTCCACACCAGTCCCAAGCTGGAAGCACTGCAGCACTGCCTTGGCTAAGTGGCAACAGGCTGTGCTGAAGCTAATATGCGTAGGTGACAAACCCCACAATGCTGAAGAGTTGTGGACAGCTCTGAAACACCAGGAAGATCACTGGCTCACACCGCTGAACCTACAGCCAGGCATGGTCGAGTGTGACAATGGCCGGAACCTGGTGGCGGCTCTGAGGCTAGGCAGGCTGACACATGTTTCATGCGTGGCCCATGTGCTCAACCTCGTGGTTCAGCGGCTTCTTAAATCCTACCCAGAGCTGTCGAATCTGCTCGTCAAAGTACGCCGCCTGTGTACCCATTTCAGAAAGTCACCTACTGCTTCTGCCACCCTTGCCGGCTTTCAGCTGCGTTTGCAGCTTCCGGCTCACAGACTGGTGTATGATGTCCCCACGCATTGGAATTCCACACTGCACATGTTGGTCAGGATTTGTGAGCAGAAGAGGGCAGTTGTTGAGTACCAGCATCAACTAGGCCATCGGGATACAGTTCAAACTCCATACATAAGACCTCAGGAGTGGACATGGATGTCCGACATATGTACCGTCCTCCAAAACTTTGAGGACTCCACCAAGATGGTGAGCGGCAATGATGCCATCATTAGCGTCACCATCTCGCTTCTCTGTCTTCTAAAACGCTCTCTGCTCAAAATCAAAGATGATGCATTGCAGGGCTCAACAACCAGGGATACATATAAGCATACCCAGCAGGCCATAGTGAGGCATTCAGGTTTTGGACACTGCCATGTCCAACCCCACCAGCTCAGCCATGGGACAAGGGCCGGAAAGGAGATACGGCAGCAGCAGTAAATGGATGCTACAGGATCTGTGCCAGAGGCGAAATATTGAATACAGGAACGCTGACACTCGGTCGGCTTTGATTCAGAAATTGGTCCATTGGGATACCCAGAATGATGGTGAGGATGATGAGGACCCCACCGATGTGGGACCAGAGGATGTAAATTGTGTACCACATCATGGATCAAGTGAATATCGGGAAATCACCAGGTCCAAAGCAGTCCAAATCAAGGAGTGTTTGGCTGCATTGGGGCCCAAAGCCTCAAGAGAAGAGAGAGCTTGGGTTCTGGGACATATTTTAGGAATTCCAGCTCAACAACTGCTACCACCAGCTGCTCGAGTAGGATTAATCCGCTACCCATTAGAAGCCCACCAGGACAAAGGTATACAGACAGGATATGTGACTTGCCCAATCCATGGCGCTGTTATACGTGTGGACGTCTTGGACATATGGACAAAGATTGTCGCCAACACCGGTGCCCCATGCCTGGAGCTCATCGGCCAGCACAGCCAGTCCAGGTCAGAGACGTCCAAGCCCCGGGACAACAAGAAACTGATTCTGTCCACACCCTGGTAAGACCAGCTATTGTTTCCCCAGACCATGTACCATGTTCCCCATTTACCATCTCCCTGGCTGAGGGTCAGTGCTCAGACATCCCTTTGGAAGGTGTGCAGCTGGCCGAGGTGAACGACCAAGGAGAGGGCGAGTTGGAGCGTATGGACAGCATCCCCGCCCCTGTTATTTTGGAGCCTAAGCAGGGAGAGGACAAGTTGGAGTTTATGGACAACGTCCCTATCCCTGTTGCTTTGGGAACTGACCTGGAAGAAGTCGATGTGGATCTTAAAGACAGCGTCCCCACCCCTGTTATTTTGGAGCCTGAGCAGGGAGAGGACAAGTGGGAGTTTATGGACAACGTCCCTATCCCTGTTGCTTTGGGAACTGACCAGGGAGAGGTCGATGTGGTGCTTATAGACTGTGACCCTACACCTGCTATTATGGAAACTGACCCGGAAGAGCTTGATGTGGGGTTTGTGAGCAGCTTCCCCACACCTGTTGTTTCAGGGGCTAACCAGGAGGAGGTTGAAGTGGGGCTCATGGATGGCCTGCCCACATCTGTTGTTTTGCAAGCTGACCCAGGACAAGGACTATCCAGCCAGTTTGTCACAGCCATCCCCCACATCCAGGAAGCCAAGCAGCACCCTGATGTGTATCTTGCTACCACACTTTCTGAGGATAATCAATGTTCCCAGCCCCCATCATCCTCCTCTAAGCCATCAACAGTGAGTACACCTACACAGACTGTGGTCATTGACTGGGGGGGAATTGATAGCCAGAAGTTTATGGGAGCCCAACTCCTGAATCCCATTTTACTGCTTGTCCACAATATGTCTGCCCATCCTGGGGGAGGTAATCTGGGGGAGGTGTATAGATGGAAGCCTCGATTGCTGTCTTCACCATTAAAAAGACAATGCCGCCGAGAGGAGAAGGATGACCAGAGACTTATCACATCTGACTGCCCTGTCTGGTTGCCTAAGAAGGGGGAGGTATGTGACGAAATGGACTCCTTCAATGTAGAACATATGAAGATTTCTTATGTAAACCAGACCAAATTGTATATTGGCTTGTAAACTTGTAATGGCCAAGGAGAATTTCCTACAGTATTTTCATGATTACTGTGGTTTAAGTTTAGCATGGTAATGTAATTATCTAGCTTGTTTGTCATAGAAGACCAGAGAACTTAATTATGCTAATCGTCCATTGTCTATGACCCTGTGAATGTTGATTCTATGTACATGGCTCCTGCCACTATTGTTTAAGTGTCATTGATTGCAGACTCAATGTCTCCTACTAACATTCCATTGTAAGGACTATGTCAATCAGTATGTCACTCTACCTTGTCAGGAGCACAATACTACTAAAATATGTTAAATGAGGCTTGGGGTTCAGCCAATGAAAAGACAGTGTTATTGCACCAATCGTGGTGCTCCCAATATCCTGCAATGAGGACTTTTGCCCCCAAAACCTGGGAAAATGTATTAACTCGCGTATAAGCCGAGGGTGGACCCCAGCACAGGTATACAGCCCCCAGCAGTGTGGTATACAGCAGGTCCCCAGCATAGTATACAGCCCCAGCAGTGATGGTATGCAGCAGGTCCCCAGCACAGTATACAGCCCCAGCAGTGATGGTATACAGGTCCCCAGCATAGTATACAGCCCAGCAGTGATGGTATACAGGTCCCCAGCATAGTATACAGCCCCAGCAGTGATGGTATACAGCAGGTCCCCAGCACAGTATACAGCCCAGCAGTGTAGTATACAGGTCCCCAGCATAGTATACAGCCCAGCAGTGTGGTATACAGGTCCCCCTCACAGTATGGTGCCCCCCCTCACAGGATGGCCCCTGCATGCAGCGCTGCGCACATACATTACCTGGCTATCAGCTGGCTCCCTCCGGTGGGGATCGCTGCTCCGGGCTGCATCTTCATCTGTGTCTTCCTGCTTGTGGCCGGGGCTCATCGCGATGAAGTCATCGCGACCCCGGACGGTCACGTGACAAGCAGGAAGACACAGATGAAGATACAGCCCGGAGCAGCGATCCCCACCGGAGGGTGACAGCTGATAGCCAGGTAATGTATGTGCGCAGCGCTGCATGCGGGGACCATCTTGTGAGGGGGGGGTGCCATACTGTGAGGGGGGCCTGTATAATGGTACCATATATGCACTGCTCCCCCCCCGCTCATGGGCGGGGGATGCAGTGCATATCATGAATATAATATGAGCGGCACCACGTGACCTCTCCGCTCTATTGTCAGCCTCCCCAGCCCCCTCCAGCCCCCGATCTCGGCCCCCACCAGCCAGCACAGGCACTGACTCGCGTATAAGCCGAGGGGGGGACTTTTCAGCCCAATTTTTGGGCTGAAAAACTTGGCTTATACGCGAGTATATACGGTATATAAGGAGATGCATTCATTAACCAGAGTTAGTTAGATTCTGTCTAGTGGCCTCAGTCTAGGGATTTTGGTCCCGGCTAGAGGTCACTGGATTGGATACAGGCAGCTAATCTAGGGTCTTCGTGTCCGATTAGCGAGCTATAACCCCAGGCCTAGGCATTTCGGTGCCGACTAAGGGGATCAGAACACGGACTATAGAAGCACAAGGACTTCAGCATCGGATTATCGGATTCGGCTGTGATAGACTGCATAAGGATAAGGAAGCAACCCAGGTTGGGACGATACAGTCACCTGGCTACAGACTTTGCTGTGCTACATTCTAAACCCTGGTGAGCCAGCGGAAGGGTGAGACTCTGTTGCCTGTTATATTGTTGTGTTTTGCTGGTTATGCGTTATATGCTGTTAACTGTTTGGGGATCCAATAAAGCCTTAATATTGTGATTCCCTCACCCTATGTTGTCTGAGTAGTGTTACGCCCAGGGTTAAGGAGCTCGGGCGTTCAGTTGGGGATGAGCCTTGGTCCACGTTGTCTTTGTAAAGGCGGTGGGGCCAGCGGACGAGAGCACCCACTGACCCCCGGGTCTCCACACCGGATACTTAGCAAATTGTTCAAATTCGTCGAATGAATCGAACTTCGCCCAAAACAGGTCAAATTTGAAATTAGCGAACAATTCTAATCGAACATCGCTCATCTCTACTCAACACCTATCTGGAAAGTTTTCCCCCTCCCATATACTAATGTGCCACAAGCAGGAATTTCATGTCACCAACCATTCCCAAATTATTTAGGTGTATCCATATAAATGGCCCACCCTGTACATTATAAACTGTTGTTTCTTAAAAACCTTAAGTGATACAGACTTTTGGAGCACGTATTCGTGTTCAGCATATCAAAATCTATACGATACAACAAAATGTTCTCAGGGGAAGAGAACGTCCCTGAAATCTGTTGCGCAGTGTTACCTTTGTTCTGTAATGGCCTCTTCTGGATTTATAATGAAATCTGTCCATAAACATATTCATGTCATGTAGAGCGTGAGCCAGGATGTACACCGCTGTATACACATAATACACTACTATATCCACTGGATGAATCTTCATAGTTGGGAAATATTGCATTGAGCAATTCTTCATGACAACATTTACTTTACTAAAGTTCTTTGCTTCCTTATCATTTGAACAGTAATAACGAGAAATCGATGCAATATACGGATCTTTTGGCTTACGAATTACATTTAATTGCCTTAGGAGGCTCGAGAGTTGGGGCACTGAATTACTGATTGGTGAAAAGCTCAAACTACAATTAACTATATTTATATAATTAGGTCCCAATAGCGGATGCACAAACCACGAGTCATTCAGGATCAGAGTTTTCTTCTGGTCAAACATAATTAACAATCTGTTGTATATTATGGAAAACTGACCACATATGATCAGAACTTCAGCTCTGGATCTATTGATGTTGTGGTGACTTTTTATATTTTTACTTTGGTCTTTGTATAATTTTACTGTGAAGTCTATGCAGATCCCATATCGGGCCATCATTGTGCTGAGCTCCCGCACTTCAGCCTCCGCACTCTCATCCTCGGGGGTTAAGATTCCGACCCAGTTCCAATCAAAATGTTTCAGGCAAATCACAATAGCCAAATGGTGGAAATGATTCTGTGGTGCCATAGTGAAGAGAGAATCCACAAAGACATTGCTATTATACACGGGATCCGGCATATCGTAATTTATCTGCAAATCATATACATATGTTAATGCCTCTGACTTTTGCTAATGACGTCTTAATGTTTTTTCTAGATTTATCAGTGATAACAACTTGAGCAAAATAAATGACAAGTATATATGTGTATGAAGGTTACATAGTTATAAATACTTGTCATTTATTTTATCCATTTTAAAAGGTTTTTCTTTATAGATATAAGTGGTTAGCGCTATTGCATGTATGGTCCCAAAGGATTAATAAAAAATATTAGAATCTGAGAGTCCTCAGTGGTTGATACCTTTTTATGGCGAACTGAAAAGATGATAAATAATAGCAAGCTTTCCAGACAACTCAGGTCTCTTCATCAGGCTCATAAATAATGACACAAATTCTAAACACACATATATACACAAATGGAGGGTTGGGTAATGCAGTACATAAGACAGGTGAGGTGAAGCAGAACACAGAATTAGTCTTAGGAAGGGGGAGAATAGAGCAGTTGGGGGAGTAAATATCAGTGTCCAGAGATGAGAAGCACAATAGTTTTATTTTCCTTTGATTAGTGGTTGGTCCAAGATTTGAAGATTCCTCAATTATTGTAAAAAGACATAGATCCATGTGACACATTAATTCCTGCTCTAAAAGTGTCAAAGATCATCATAAGTTTATATACCCTCACTCTTCTCATTGTTTAAGATTGGAAATGACCCTTCAAAATTAGTATTTTCATATCCATTATGGTTTGATAAGGGCTACAGAAATGTTCAGGTACATGCAGATTTGTTGTTTGTTCATAATTGACATGAAAATACTAGTTTTGAAAGGTCATTTAAAATCCCAAAGAATCAGGAGAGGCTGGGAAAACCTATGACGCTGGGAAGGTCGATTCTTGTGACCTAACCACTAACATTTTTCTTACCTCTCTACGGACGTTCCCCCCCAAACTTCCCCCAAGAATAAAAAGTCAGACAACAATCCAATTTTCTTGGATAAAAATGGCCACAGCAGCCAATTTATTTATAAGAAAAACATATAAATACCACAATTGGTGAGGTCCTCGAAGCTACAAAAATCTGGTGATTTCCCATGACATTGCCCCTCCCCTCCCTTACCCCTAGCCGTGTTCACTGGCTCAGGAGCACCGTGAAACTGAGGGAAGAGGTTGTCCTCCAATACCGTTATGATGAACCCGACGTTCCATCGCCGGGTATCACCCAAAATTTTCACCAAGATGAACCCGACGTTCCATCGTCGGGTATCACCCAAATCTCACCAGACCATTCTCAAATATCCATCCAATAAGGGGGATCCCCGTATTTAATGAATCCCCAATCCCGACTTTATAACCAACTTCGAGGACTCACCAACGCTTCAAAAGCATTAAGAAAAACTGAATTTAGAAAAGAAACCTTCGACTCACAAAGAGTCATCCTACAGCGCTCAGGAGAGGAAAAACCCCCTGTGGAGGAAACCTCTAGGGAACCATGGCTGACGGATTGCCCTTCCCTTGGGCTTAGAAGGTGAATTTCAACATTAAATCTTCATAGCGATGGTATAAACCAACATGGTAGCGCCGCCGATGATTGCCACTGGCCACTGTGACCCGGAATTTCTTCTCTTTAGGGGCGGGCGGGTGGTACTTTTCTGTCCATTGATCCGAGGACAAAGAGGACCCTCAAGCTTGGTCATTCCTATTTATGCTTCCTCTCCCCACCCCACCCCATGAATCCCCACCTATATCTATGTCATTTCCTCCCTACCTTCAGACCACTACCCTTTGGATCACCTTTCATCCCACTCCCTACTGTCCCCCCTATCTTCCCCCATGGTCACTCCTCCCTCCCATCGTCATGTCAGGCTCCCACCACCACTCTGTGGGGTGTACACCTGAGACTTGACGCTGGGAAGGTCGATTCTTGTGACCTAACCACTAACATTTTTCTTACCTCTCTACGGACGTTCCCCCCAAACTTCCCCCAAGAATAAAAGGTCAGACAACAATCCAATTTTCTTGGATAAAAATGGCCACAGCAGCCAATTTATTTATAAGAAAAACATATAAATACCACAATTGGTGAGGTCCTCGAAGCTACAAAAATCTGGTGATTTCCCATGACATTGCCCCTCCCCTCCCTTACCCCTAGCCGTGTTCACTGGCTCAGGAGCACCGTGAAACTGAGGGAAGAGGTTGTCCTCCAATACCGTTATGATGAACCCGACGTTCCATCGCCGGGTATCACCCAAAATTTTCACCAAGATGAACCCGACGTTCCATCGTCAGGTATCACCCAAATCTCACCAGACCATTCTCAAATATCCATCCAATAAGGGGGATCCCCGTATTTAATGAATCCCCAATCCCGACTTTATAACCAACTTCGAGGACTCACCAACGCCACACCGAGAGCACCTTGACCACCTCAAGTGCTCGAGACCCCACCATCCAGCCTGCTGTGGCCCTTTCTATCTCCTCTTGTACCTCAGCGTCCATAAATCTGTTCCCCCACCTTAAAATGCACTTGGTTTGCTAACCACATTCCTCGTCCGTACCCTCTAGATCTGAGTGTCGTACTGCCACACCCCATTCCCAACTACAAATTTGGATACCACCTTGTTCACCTTAATCCATGCCTTGTTACTTTGTATTTATTATCCCCCAAGTGCAAAACTAAAATATCTGGGGCTCAATCCTGATTTACAGCCCTGTGAACCTCTTGTAATACTCGACTCCAGGCCATAACCCTAAAACCAGTTATCAGATTAGCGCTGTGTCTCCTGAGAAACCCAGCTGTCTCCCGTCCGTCCGTCCATCTGCAATGCTCCCCAATTAACATAGGAATGGCCTAGAATCCAGACTAAAAGTGGGACCCGTCCTGTAATGAAACAAACAAAAGTTAGTGCATAAAGAATAATCATATTCTCTTAAGCCCTGAGGTCTGATAAAAGGCCATTACTGCCGGGACTCCCACCGGCCAATCCTCTGCACAATGTTTGGACCCCCCACAGCTGCCTCTCTTGCAGCCTCAATACGAATTGGATGCCCCATATAAACTTGTGTGGATCCAAGCCAGCCACTTCTAGGAATTTTTGAAACACTGTGATAACTTGGTACTTTGTCAAAAATGACCCATCCTTGTGATGTAATAACAGCCCCTCCTGCCAAGGCCTAGGATCCATAACCTCCCAAAAGTCGCAACGGGCACATAACTGAGTCACTCCCAACAGTACTCTCTTTCTCTCTTCCCATATGGTTTGTTTCTGACTCCTGTATCCAAAATTCCCCTCTTTTTGGGTGATCATGATGTATTTTACCAAAAATGCCCCAACTTGAACCTAAACAACCCCGTGTCGAACTGCAACCTGCATACAGCTCCTACTGTAAACCCAGCTGCTCCATCCCCCGAATCACACCGGCCTGTTATCTTCCTTTTTTTTTTTTTTTAATGTGAAAAACACTTGATTGTCTGATTCACTAGGAAATTCATTGTCTAGTCATTCCTATTTCAAAGTTTAAAACAGAAGGCTGAGCCTACCGTTAACTGGTCTATTTCACTAACAACAACTTACCACCTACTACTTGCCCTCTCCTCCTCAATAATATCTTACCTCGTCTTCCTCAGATTAACTTTTTTTTTTATTTTTTTATTTATTAATAATTACCCCAATACCCCCCTCTTATAATAATGCAACAGGAGTTATTCACAATCAGACTCTGTACCTCTGTCCTTGATGCTACAGATGGTGTTGATCCCATACCTACCTCTCCTCTCCCGTCTGCCGCTGTGTCCAGCTCTGAGGAGAGAATCTATTGTCTAGGTGAGCCAACCTCTCCACAATGTCACCGCCACTAAGATAGGGACAAATCTCTGGCAATGCTGAATTCTTGATCCATTCTTCACGCCACCAGGCTGCCCACCATTGACCTTTACAGTAAGCCCCAAACTGGAACCACCCACTGCATCCATGTATAAGTCTATATCCAGCAAAGTGCAGCCTCCCTTACCAAAGATCGCTTGTTATACTCTCTAGACTTAGTCCCAGCCTGCTAGATCCACTTTGCTTTTTTGCCGCCAACCCGGACGCAATGAGGTAATTTCCCACCGACCGTTCAAATAGTGCTCTATACAGGGGACACAGTACCTGCCATATAGTGCAACTGAAATACCACCTCCTACCGCACACTTAATACTGCCATATAATGTAAATCCAAGACTGCTTCATACATGAAGCCTAATACTGCCATGTAGTGCAAAACCCAGACTGTTTGACAGAACTCTAGTACTATTCAAATACTGCTATGATCAGGATACACAATGCAGCCATGTAACACAACACATACTGCTTCATCCCGGACATCATACTGCCATGTATTGCCAATCCCATACTGCTTTATACAAGGCACACAATATAGCCATATAGCACAACACATAATGCTTCATCCCGGACATCATAATGCCATGTATAGCCCTCTAGCATAACAACATCCTACTCCATCAAGGAAACCATAATGCCATGTAGTGCCAATGACATACTGCTTATACCGAGCACACGATACAGTGCAACTCAAATACCGCTTCCTCCAGGATATATACTGAGCACTGCTCACATGTCTTATATACTGATATATACCATTCTGTATACACATCACTGCCCGATATCTACTGTATGCTGCTCACACGTCCTATATACTGAGATATGCCGCCCTGCATACCCATCACTGCCCAATATACGGTATACCATATACTGCTCACATCTCCTATATACTGATATATATACACCTCATTGGCTATGTATACTGAATACTAGTCACATATCCTATATACTGTTATATCCTATCCTCCATTCACATGGCCCATATACCATAACTTGGTCACTTGTCAGATATACCGATATATACCATCCTGTGTACACATCCCTGGCCGACATATACTGTGTCATGGTCTCGTGCCATATATAATGCCATAAATACACATCACTCCCCTGTATATACTGTATACTGGGCACATGTCCTCCACATTAACATATACAGTCCTGTATACACATCGCTGCCCTATATATATTGTATACTGCCCACATGTCCGCCGCACTGACATTTACCTTCCCGCATACCAGTCACTGAACAATATATATACCGTATACTGCTCACATGTCCGGCCTACTGATATATACCATCCCACATACAAGTTATTGCCCTATATATGCTGTATCCCAAACACCAGTCCGTGGTAGATATATCTACCCTCCTGTATACACATCACTGCCCCTTATATCCTGTATCCTGCTCACATGTCCGCTAAAATAATATATACAATCCTGTAAACACATCACTGCCCTATATATACTGTATACCATACTGCTCACATGTCCACTATACTAATATATATCATTCTGCATACAGATCACTGTTCTATATGTACTGTATACTGCTCACATGCTGTATATACTGACATACACCATCCTGTACACATCATGCCATGTATCTACTACACATTGCTCACATATCCTATATACTGATATATACCGTCCTGTCTACACATCACTGCCCCATATACCCTGTAAACTGTTTACATGCTTTATATACCGATATATAACGCCCCGAATACACATTACTGCCCTACATATATTGCATACTGTTCACATGTCCTATAAACCGATGTATACAGTCATGAATACACATCTCTGCCCTATATATACTGTATAAAGCTCACCTGCTCTATATTCAGATATATACAGTCCTGAATACCCATCTACATATACTAGCAACAAAATCTAACCCAAGTTCTCTTTTGATTAACCCACACCACCTTTTGGGATACCCCTACCTGTGCCAATGTAAAGGGAACAAAATGTCACCCCAGGCATCCCTGTACCACTGCCCCAAGTGATCTAGAGTTAGAAAGGAAGGGGGGGGTGGAACAACAAAGCATACTCATACTCACTAGGCCGCACATGGGCCATTATCCCGTCATCCACCGCTGCTCCGGAATCCTGCACATCGGCCTATCCTTCAGAACTGTGGAGCACTCGCTGATGGAAGGGGGTCCCTTCTCTGTTGGTCCCTGGGACCCTTGGTGGCCGTCCTCCTGAAGATGTCTCCATGTCTCCTGTTCTGGGATCTGTGGCTCCCCCAGACCGCTGTTCTCCATGAACAGTCTCTCTGGCCGGGTCCTGAGTCATTCTTGAAGACCCATGATGGCACATGTGCTGCGCAGGGCACTGCTTTCAGTGGGGAAGGGGATTACTGAACTATAGCTTTGATCTCCCAGCTAAACTTACAGCCTTTTTGTAGTTGTCCTCATGGTGGATCATGTTACTGGAGGAGACATCCTGCCACTAAAAGAGCTCCTGCATGAGACCTTATCTATTGCCTTTTACTGCCAGCCTGAGGGGGAGAGCTGGCTGCTGCATTGAAGAATCTCATACCATCAAGAGAAGCTGTAAAGGGGGCTGGGTGGCCAGGCCTCAGGTCACTTGTGCTGTCCTGTAGCAGGAGATCTTTTCTGTCCATTGATCTGAGGACAAAGAGGACCCTCAAGCTTGGTCATTCCTATTTATGCTTCCCCCCCCCACCCCACCCCATGAATCCCCACCTATATCTATGTCATTTCCTCCCTACCTTCAGACCACTACCCTTTGGATCACCTTTCATCCCACTCCCTACTGTCCCCCCTATCTTCCCCCATGGTCACTCCTCCCTCCCATCGTCATGTCAGGCTCCCACCACCACTCTGTGGGGTGTACACCTGAGACTTGATGACATTTTGTAAACACAAGGAGACAAAGCGAGGCGCAGAATAGCGCTCTATCAGTGATGACACTTTTTTGGAAAAAGGTGATATGTACTGGCCACTCACCTTGCTGGGTTGTGCAAACCCACAACCGGCTGGAGCGCGAGAAATGTAGCTGCTGCTGGACCTCCTCCTACCACAGGACGTGGAACACTGGTATCAGATGTAAGGAAAAAGTGTGTGACGGTCCACGCTGCTGTGTCACAAAATCACGGAGAAGACAGTGCTTCAGTAAAACATCCTTTATTCTTCCTGTCCTACGCGTTTCGAAGCCACCTCTGAGCTCCTTCCTCATGGGAAGGAGCTCAGAGGTGGCTTCGAAACGCGTAGGACAGGAAGAATAAAGGATGTTTTACTGAAGCACTATGATGACATTTGACACATTCAGAGCAGGAATGAATGTATCGCATGGATTTGTCTTTTTACATCAATTATTATAAATAGAAAGCAGTTGAATAGCTGGTTCAAATACATTAAACTGATAGATTATGTATGAGAGAAAAGACTAATCTCCCATAGCGGCAGAAAGTCTTTTTTGGCAAAAGGGGCAGAATTTACTCCTTATTCTCACCAGTCATCAGTCAGAGCCTCTGGCCTCAGACCCTGCAGCAATTCTTACCTAACGGCTTCACCCTTGGGGATGGCGTCATCCACTATCCCTGATCTCCACTGTATTCTCTGAGTGTTACCAGCAAGTGAGGGAAAGGTTATACACAGTAGAGTCATTTGTTTTTATAAAAAGTCAGTAGAGAACCCAACCTGTGGAATTATCACACAGGCTGTGAAGAGAGATAGGAGAGAATGAACAGGTAGAAGGGAAGGGATTACACACAAATATATCACCAAAGTAGAGAGAGATTCACAATGGATAGGATGTTCATTAAAGGGGTTGTTACCAGCTAGGTCATCAGTATCAGATCTGTGTGGTGTAAAGGACCCTGTCATCCCTTTAATCACCTGTATGATGCCATGGCAGCAACCAGATGTAACAGGGAATAGAATCAAAAAGGAAAACTCTGTTCACCATAAAGTGACCATTCCAGGCATGGATTGGGATTCTTCCCTACCGGATGCCTGCTAAGCTTTTGAGATGCTCGGCTGCTTGGGTCATTTATTGTACATTCAGGCTACATGGAACTGAAGTGCAGGGTGAGGATTCCTCAATGATATTTTCTTGATTTTCTATGTCCAACTGGTGAAAGCACTACAGACTGATGCTGCTTTCTGCTGGACTGGGATGGGTCTGAGGCTGCTGGCAGTATGTGGGGGCACAGGATGGAGCTTAATAAAGTTTATCACCATACATCATTCCTCCCTATATCTATAAAAACGGTGCAGTGCTTAAATCATGACCTTCCTTCCTCTCCCTTTCTATGTTATGTATGGTCCCCCATCCTGGTGTATATGTCCTCCCATCCTGGTGTGTGTGTGTGTGTATATATATATAGTAATGAAAAAGATAGCAGCACTAGGAACAGTTCACCTCGGGTGCAGTGTCCAGCAGTATTCAGCTGTATATAGTTACCAAAAAATTGGACAGCACTCCATCTTGCACATCATGCCTTTCTTTATTGGCCCATGTGTACTGAACGTTTCGGTTCCTCAAGAACCTTCTTCCAGCAGTGTACAACTCATACATTGTGTTAGGTTTATATACTGTGCCAGTTATTAGTGCTATTACAATCAATTATCCATAAAGTGCATTTTTACAGTAGTTTTCAACCTCACATTATTGCCATAAACTATCAGGTATTTTCACCTCATTTACAGTTATAAAGTGCCTTGTGCTTAATTAATATTGCTATTACAGTGCATCATATAAGTACATTATTATCTAAAGTGCCTACAGGTGTTTTAAATACATATAATATGTTTTAAATCATCAGACTCACCCATCACATGTAAAGCACGCTACATCCCGGTGACCGGCGTCTTCCGGGTTCCCTGGGCATGCGCAGTAGTCCACCAATCACATTTGCGGCTGTCTCCTACCAATCCCGCTGCTGTGTGCGTGGTCATGTGGTGCAGCAGCCAATAGTAGGACGGCGCCTTCATTACACGTGCAGCGTCGCTGCCCTATGACGCCGCCTGCCCATACTCGGAGCTCCGTCCTCCATCTTTAGTGAGGGCCATTCTTCAAAAGAACTGGCACTGATATATACTTTGTAATACCGCTCCCTACAGTGCCCATTCATGGCTATAACATAACCATTCCGTCCACTAGGTCACTGTACATGAAAGAAAACCCCTGCACAGCTCCCCAGTATAGACTAGGGCCGATCACCGGGGGCTGAAAATATCAATTCATCAGTATAATGCCAATTAGATTATTTTAGTTTTTTTATATTATGATTGGTGGGTTACTCACATGTCCCTGGGTAAAACATACATATTACCCCCCTCCTTTTATTCTTATACATGGATGGATGAGTCTTCAGTTTCTCATCTTCATTTTTCATCTAAAATACAAAATTGCAAAAATACAAAAATATAAAAAGGTTATAAAATAGAAATATGTTATTTCTCATAGATATGGTTACATATATACCTCCATTTAACTAATACCATTGATTATGAATTGTCAAGGTTATACTTTCAATTATAGTACAGGGCCTATCTTAAAGTCTATATTCAATCCCTGGGGTCTCAAGGTCTCAAGTCTATATATCCACTCGAGCTCTAATAGTTCCCACGGGGGCTAAGGTCTAATGTCTGCCCAAATCTCTTTATGACTGACAATACTTTTTGTGAGAGATTCAGTAGCATATCCAATAAATATGCGTTTGAGATGATTCTACTAAACATGGAGTTTTTACAAAAGGACATTAGTTCACTACAGGTTGAAGTAAAAAGTAGTGAAGAAAAAATTAAAGCAGCTTTGACACAAGAAGATTGGAATAAGTTTGTGGATCTGGTTAAGGGGAGAGTGGACAAAACCAGGAGCGAACTGGAAGAACAAAAAAGGAAGAAATGGAATAGGGATGCAGATGACTATAGGAATGGACATATCTATAATTGGCAGAGAGAAGGAGCAGCAGTACCATGGAGGAGGAGAGGTGGTGCTGATGCAAAAGTCAATCATAAAAGGCCAAAAGGGATAAATCAGGAGAATTTGATTGTGGTTACCTCTAATGACTTTCCTTTACCTAGATTTAGGAGACCCACCAAAGGACTACGACGACAAAGAAGAGGAGGGTGGAAGCACCGTAAACAACAAAAAAGGCAAAGGGAAGAATAGAGTGAATCAACAGCGCCAAACAAGAAGAAAGGAGATGAACTAGTGATCAACATCTCCAATAAGAATCTTACATCAGCCCAGGTATCAGTATTGAATAAAGGACTTTCGTTTTAGTATGTGTAAACATGTGGACTGGTTTAGATTAGAACTAGATTTACAAAAATTCTATAGAAATATAAGATGAAGAAATGGTTTCAAGGAAAACCGAATAGACTGGTGGAGAGGAAAAGTGAATTGATGTTGACAGATGTAGGTTTGCATAAGAAAAGTACTTTTGTCCCTAATGATAATGTACCAGCCATTGAAGCCTTTATCTTAGCAGTTGAGAGAGATATTGCAGATATAAGGAAAGGAGCACAACACCAATATAAAAGACCAAACATAACAAAAGAGGAGGTCACTGCATTGGAGGAGCTTGTCCATGACGGCGACATAGTAGTAAAACCTGCGGATAAAGGGGGAGCAGTCGTCGTCATGGACAAAAGAAAAAACAGATATTGCGCCACACTGCAACTGGAGGAACTTAATACACGGTTTTACTATGTTTGCACTAACCTTTACTGGTTGTGCAACACCCCGCACAACCAGACTGATGGCTTAATGTGGATCACTGTAGTGACAGGGGACAATATTCCCTCCTCCTCAGATACTCCGGGCCTGGTGGTCGGCTCCTTAGTTCCTCTGGAGATGGAGGTGGGCTCCTTCACTCCTCCACCCGAAGAGGCAGACTCGCTGCACTGGCTTCCGTCCCAGCTCCACACTGTGTATCAGTTGATCATTCAAGGGTGGGTCTTTATGATGTACTGCCAGGTACTGTGGATCTTAGAGCAGTTCACACACCGCACTCCCAACAAGGGAGAAAGAGATTAGCAGATAGAAAACAAGCGGTGTCAGAGGTTTGGAGCGCTAAAGAAACCACGGGTTGGTGATTAAATTACCAATAATTTATTGCACGAACAGCAGGGGTCCAGTAAGCCACAACGCGTTTCGACGCACAGATGCGTCTTTCTCAAGTGGAGAAACTTGAGAAAGACGCATCTGTGCGTCGAAACGCGTTGTGGCTTACTGGACCCCTGCTGTTCGTGCAATAAATTATTGGTAATTTAATCACCAACCCGTGGTTTCTTTAGCGCTCCAAACCTCTGACACCGCTTGTTTTCTATCTGCTAGTCGTCATGGACAATGCTCTATATATTGATGAAGTCATGAGGCAAGTTGGCGATAAAGAGGTTTATAGGCCACTTGATAGTGATCCCAGAATTGCAATCCAAAGTAAAATTAATAAGGTATTAGATTTGGCCCTAGAAAGGGAGTTTATAGATGATGATCTACGTGAATACCTGGAGATGAAACACCCGATCACACCTGTATTATACATAGTGCCGAAGGTGCACAAAAGATTGGATAACCCCCCAGGGAGACCCATTGTCTCAGGGGTGGACTCAGTGGTGAGCAAGATTGGAGTGTTCCTCGACAAGGTATTGGGTACTTTAGCCATAAAAGCGGCTTCATATGTGAAGGACACTGGGGATTTCCTGGACAAATTGAACCAAGTAACATTAACAGAGAAAGTGATTTTAGCATCGTTTGACGTGACATCACTCTATACATCCAAAAGTCATGAGAGAGGGATAAGGGCATTTGAAAAAAAGTTATGTGGGACCAACTATTCTAATGAATGTAAGGAGTTCATATTGGAGCTATTATCATTGGCACTTACATGTAATTACTTTATGTTTGGGGACAAATTTTATCTGCAACAACAAGGAACGGCCATGGGGGCACATATGGCCCCAGCATATGCCAACATTGTCATGACAGTACTGGAGGAGGACCTCGTCTATGTATCCCACCACCATAGACATGTCCTGGTGTGGTGGAGGTACATAGACAATGTCTTCCTCCTGTGGAAAGGAACAAAAGAGGATTTACTAGAATTCCACCAGTATCTCAATACTATAGACGAAACAATAAAATTTACACTAGTTCAATCTGAAAGTCAGATACAGTTTTTAGATGTATTAGTAACCTTGGACGAACAGAGTTTGAATACATCATTATATGTCAAACCCACAGACAAGAATAATATGTTGCACTTTGAGAGCAATCATCCAGCGAGGATGAAGCGGTCAATCCCTTACAGCCAAATGGTGAGAGTTAATAGAATTGAAACAACAGAGGAGGGGAAACAAATATCCCTAGAAAAACTAGTTCAGAAATTGGCATTATACTGATGAATTGATATTTTCAGCCCCCGGTGATCGGCCCTAGTCTATACTGGGGAACTGTGCAGGGGTTTTCTTTCATGTACAGTGACCTAGTAGACGGAATGGTTATGTTACAGCCATTAATGGGCACTGTAGGGAGCCGTATTACAAAGTATATATCAGTGCCAGTTCTTTTGAAGAACGGCCCTCACTAAAGATGGAGGACGGAGCTCCGAGTATGGGCAGGCGGCGTCATAGGGCAGCGACGCTGCACGTGAAATGAAGGCGCCGTCCTACTATTGGCTGCTGCACCACATGACCGCGCACACAGCAGCGGGATTGGTAGGAGACAGCCGCGAATGTGATTGGTGGACTACTGCGCATGCCCAGGGAACCCGGAAGACGCCGGTCACCGGGATGTAGCGTGCTTTACATGTGATGGGTGAGTCTGATGATTTAAAACATATTATATGTATTTAAAACACCTGTAGGCACTTTAGATAATAATGTACTTATATGATGCACTGTAATAGCAATATTAATTAAGCACAAGGCACTTTATAACTGTAAATGAGGTGAAAATACCTGATAGTTTATGGCAATAATGTGAGGTTGAAAACTACTGTAAAAATGCACTTTATGGATAATTGATTGTAATAACACTAATGACTGGCACACTATATAAACCTAACACAATGTATGAGTTGTACACTGCTGGAAGAAGGTTCTTGAGGAACCGAAACATTCAGTACATATGGGCCAATAAAGAAAGGCATGATGTGCAAGATGGAGTGCTGTCCAATTTTTGGTAACTGTGTATATATATATATACATATATATATATATATAATACATCCCCTGGACCCACCATGGCTTACCAAGCAGGGGTTGGGGGGTAACGGAGGCAGGCATCACAGGTCCACAGAGGATGGGGGCAGGGCGGCGGTACCAGAGCTGCGGGGGGAATGTGGCGCCGGTATGCGGTGGGTGCTGCCATGTTCTGTGTGTCTGGATTCATTGACAAGCTGTAACTGGTTGAAAGAGGTTAAGACTTCAAAAAAGTCAATTTTCTTGAAGTCTTAAGGCCCCGTTACACGCTACGATGTCCCAGCGATCCGACCAACGATCCGACCTGGGCGGGATCGCTGAAACATCGTTTACTGATCACTAGTGAGGTGTCACAGGTGCAGATATATTGAACGATGCAGCAACGATTCCACGCCAAGTGAACGACATTTGCGGTCGTTTTGACGCCTACGTGCTTTAGTTCTGAATAGCCGAAGTCACAAACGAGCTCTTTGGAAAGGTGTCACACATGCCAATGCTGCAGGCCCAACGGACGATCGACAATAAATTTATGGTCCAGTCCATTCTTCAACGATCAATCAACGTATCATTGGTTGTTACTACGTGTCACACGCTATGATGTTGTTTCAAGGTTGCAGCAACGTCACAAAACCGGTGACGTTCCAACAATATCGTTTGCGATATCGTAGCATGTAACGGGGCCTTTAATCTCTTACAACCAGTTACAGCTTGCCATTGAATCCACTGCAGACATGCAGAACATGGTGGCAACACTGCACGCCCCTGCTTTGATCCCCCCACAGCTCCGGTCCCGCTGCTCTGCCTACATCCTTCGTTACTGTAGAGGTCAATATTTCCAATAGTAACAATTATGGAAATCTGCTGTATAAAAGGCCTTTAAAAACTTTTTCGTTTCCTTATTTCTTTTCTTAACATATTTATATATTCACATGTCAAGATTTCAGACATTTTTGTCTGCACTCTTTATGTAAGGTATATGCAGTGCACAGATAGTGGTTTTACTGTATATTTATGATTGCTTCAGACTCACCTTCGTATAACCATATATTTGCAGAATCTGTTCCATTGTGAATGAATGTCCAATATATCCGGCTACTTCTCCATAGTTCATGCAGGAATAGTTTGGAGCCTCAAAGTCTAAACCAGACAGAATCTGTAGGACACTTTGTACAGCTTTATTCTCATCTCCATAAACATCAAGCATATGTAAGCCCAGAGTCATATTGGGTAGAAGTTTACGATCCAGGTTAACTTCTTTAATAGTATACATAAAGGCAAAGAATGCTGCAAAGCTTCTCAGATGTGGACTGTGAAAATGTGATCAAATATAAAGAATGATTTACAATAATATAAACTGTTCTCAAATATTATTATTTGAAGGGAAAAATAAAGTAATAATCTTTATTTTATAGCGCCAACATATTCCGCAGCGCTTCACAATTCAGAGGTTCAGATTTAAACAATCGTAAGAAACAGTTATCAGAAAATACAATACAATACAAAAAATCAATGCAATACAAGACAATACAAAGCAGAATACAGTACAATAATTAGAGCAAAATAATGACAGCCCTGCTCATAAGAGCTTACAATCTAACAATGAGGTGGGGGTGACACAAAGTACAGGTGTTTTTTTTACAATGGTGGTATAGTCAACTTGAGGAAATGGAGAACAGTCCGGAGCAATTTAAGTGGCCACCAACCATTTTTTGTGATCCTCTTGAGACTGGTTAATTATGTACTTATGTAATTATGTACACTGATTTGTCATAGAAAACCAACCACAAAAAAGAAACAAAAATGAGCAGATACCTTAAAGAAGTATGAAAATAAAAATAGGGTACTTGGAAACATTATTTTTCATAAAAAAAATGCAAAAGGCATCCCATGTCAAGATGACCTCATTTGGATGGCCCTACCCTAGCCTCAAATATTAACTCCTTGCTGACACAGGACATTGTACAACGCCCTGGGCGGGTAAGGGGTGTTTGATGTGAGCTCTGGCGCGGCGCTCACATCAAAGCTACGACATCTCAGCTGATCTCATCAGCTGAGATGTCGGGGTAACAGCGTCGATCGGATCTGGGATCCAATCGGCACTGTTAACACCTTGGATCCTGCCGTCAATCTCTGACAGCGGGATCCAAGGCGGCCACGGCAGGGAACGCGCTGTTCCCTGCCTGCTCCGGAGAACCCGCGATAGTATCACGGTATCTCCGGCCCTCACATGACAGCCCGGGTATGGCTAGACCCCGGATGCTGTCAGAGCGCAGTTCCATATTGTGGTTGGCAGGCGCTACCAACCACAACAGTCTGCGATTCAGGGAGATACAGATGAGCTGCAGCTCATCTATATCTCCCAGAAGCAATCAGACTGTGCAGCAAGGTGTCCCTTAAAGAGGCAGTGTAAAAAAAAGAATGACTTGATTAATAAAGTTTTTAAAAACCTGTAAAGAAGAAAAAAAAACATAAAAGTTCAAATCACCCCCTTTACCCCCAATCACAATAAAAGTATTAAAAAAAATTAAAAAAATATACGTTTGGTATCTCCGCGTTCAGAATCGCCCGATCTATCATCATATTAAACCCGTTAATGAGAGCCATAAACTCTGTAGCGGAAAAAATGGTCCAAACGCCAAAATTCCGTTTTTTTTGGTCGCCGCAACATTACTATAAAATGCAATAACAGGTGATCAAAACTGGGATCCCCCAAAAATGGTATCATTAGAAACGTTAGCTCAAGACGCAAAAAACAAGCCATCACTCAGCCCCAGACCCTGAAGAATGAGGACGCTATGGGTCGCAGAAAAGTCTGTTTTTGTATTTTTGCAAACGTCTGAATTTTTTTTCACCACCTAGATACCAGTGCAGGTATACATGTTGGGTGTCTACAAACTCGTACCAACCCGAGGCATCACCTTGTGTGTCGGTTTTACCATATAGTGAACATGGCGACTAAAATACCCAAAAAACAAACATGTTATTTCACTTTTTTTGCAATTTCACTGCATTTAGAATTTTTTTGCAATTTCCCTGTACACTATATGGTAAAATAAATAATTGCATATGAAAGGACACCTCGTCCTGCAAAAAACAAGCCATCATATGTCTATTTTGACGGAAAAATAAAAAAATTATGGCTCTTGGAAGCATGGGAGCAAAAAACCTTACCAGTTGTCCAGTGATGTAAATCTGGTAAGGACTGG
The DNA here is from genome assembly GCA_033576535.1 of Allobates femoralis. NCBI lineage: Eukaryota > Metazoa > Chordata > Amphibia > Anura > Aromobatidae > Allobates > Allobates femoralis. The sequence continues at coordinate 15,196,577 of JARQOC010000003.1, forward strand.
ACAGGATCCAGTGCCCATCAGAGAACACCCTGCAATGGGAAGCTGTACACATATAATGGCCATCTCATATAAAGGCAGGCCACAACATAGTTTGCAATGACTGGAAAAAAAAAGAAAACCAAAAACTGAACTGCATAATAAAGTATAACCATGCAGTATATAGGTGCATGTTCACACAGGTATTAAAACAGCAAAACCACAGAAAAGAAGCCAAGTGAGCAGACACCATAGAAAAAGTAATTAGATAAATTGCAATAGTGCATGAAAATAAAAATAGAGTACTTGTTGTGGAGACACGGGGGTCAGTGTGTGCTCTCGTCTGCTGGCCCGGCCACCTTTAGAAACACGGCATGGACCAGGGCTCATCCCAACTGAACGCCCAAGCTCCTTAACCGGGGGCGGAACATTACTCAGACAACACAAGGTGAGGGAACCACAATTTTAAGGCTTTATTGGATCCCCAAACAGTTAACAGCATATAACACATAACCAGCAAACATAAAATGTTAGAATATTCGTGCCTCTTAGTTGCCGGGGCTACTTAATCCAAACCAGCAGTCACCCACCGAGAAAGGAATATTGCCAGATTTAGTAGTCTTTGATATCCCAGCCGAATCCTAGCATTCGTGATGTTACACCGGAGCTAGCTTATATATTTGAGTTGCTGCTGTAGCTCTAATGGCCCCTTTACACGCAGCTACAGGTGACAGGTTTTCCACAGGTAACTTACTGGCTGCAGTGAAATCATGGAGAGATTATTCCATTTGTACACAGCAACAAGATAGAACTATGTCTCCATGATTTCACTGCAACCAGTAAGTTACCTGTGGAAAACCTGTCACCTGTAGCTGCGTGTAAAGGGGCCATAATGGTACCTTTACACGCAGCTACAGGAAGACAGAAACCGGCAGGTGTCAGAGACAATTGTACCTTTTATCTTCAAAACACCTTGCAGATACCTAAATAACACGCAGCCACTTCAAGGTGTTTTGAAGGTAAATGGTACAATTGTCTCCGACACCTGCCGGTTTCTATCTTCCTGAAGCTGCGTGTAAAGGTACCATAAGGGCCCCTTTACACGCCGCCACAGGAAGGCAGAAACTGCCAAGCACTGGGGACAATTGTGCCTGTTGCCATGAAATCACTACGAAATGACGGCGTGTAAATTGGGAAATTCCTTCCTGTGTCCCGCAGTTCCTTCGGATACCTGTTTCTGAGCCGTGCTCAAAAAGAGGAAGGCACAATGCCTATGGTGGTGGCATGTAATTGGGGCACAGGCAAGGTATTTGCGTTGCCTACTAATTACCAGGGGCGTGACACAGCCTCATCGATACCGCACCCCATCAGTGATCATTGGTGGAGGCTCCTGCGTTACGATTGGCTCTCCCTTCACAGGGCGCCATACTTAAAGAGCTGACCATTCACACTCCACAATTGCAATGGCGTCATGTATTAGCCAGACTTTCAGCGCAGGCTGGCCAATCATGACGCTAATGCGTTGTCCAATCACCGCATTAGGTCACGGAATACACAACTCTGTCACGCCTATGTACTATGTGGTAGCGGCATGTAAAGCGGGGAAGGTATTCCACAGGAAGGTAGCCGCGGCACCCGTCGGCACTTCCGGGGAACGCAAATACCTTCAGTGGAACACGCAGTGGCGGCGTGTATATGCGGCATTAGCGATCGGTATCCACCGTTAAAAACGTGCGCGTGCACGTGCGGTGGATACCTGTTGCTACCCTCAGTGGTGGCGTGTAAAAGGTACCCTAAAGGTACCTTTACACGCGGCAACTTTTCTAGGAATTTCACTGGCAACTTACTAGTTGCAGTGAACTCATGGAGACATTGTTCCATTTGTACACAGCAACAAGATAGAACAATGTGTCCATGATTTCACTGCAAACAGTAAGTTGCCGGTGAAATTCCTAGAAATGTTGCCGCGTGTAAAGGTACCTTTAGGTGTCAACGCTGTGTTACTCCTTTAGGGTACCTTTACACGCGGCTACATTTCTAGGGTGGCTACAGGTAAATTACTGGTTGCAGTGAAATCATGGAGACAAGGTTTCTATCTTGTTGCTGTGTACAAATGGAATAATCTCTCCATGATTTCACTGCAACCAGTAAGTTACCTGTAGCCACTCTAGAAATGTAGCCGCGTGTAAAGGTACCCTTATGGTGTTTTGGTTATTAATTAAAGGTAGTGAGTTACACGCTACACTTTGTATTATGGCTCCCAATAAACCACATAGGCATTGTTTAGTTAACCCTCCTTTGGGATGTTTATTTAAACTAGATAAATACTTTACATAATATCCACCCGGTTTAAGAGTGGTTGGTATTAATTAAACAAGAATTTTTTTGTTAAAACCTTATATAAAAAACTTTAATAAAAACTTAATAAAAAATGTAATAAAAATTATCTTTACTTTTTAATTTGAGCACAGTGGTTGTTGTTTAATGACCACTTATTGTATTTGAGATCATATGATTAAAATGACTAAAAAATGATGAATGCAACGTATAGAGGGTAATCTTGAGTTTTCTAGGAGAAGAGAAGTGGTTATTTTTCTCCCCCTCTTTGATCTTGTCTGGGTGGCTTAATGGTTATATATAGATGATATAGTAAGGTCTTGCTTCAGGAAGTTTCTTGATAAGTCATTTATGGCTTGTTTCTGGTTTAAGATGGGGATATAAGTCTCATCTAGAAAGAAGAGGTGTATAACTCAGTACACAATCCTCTGTATGGCTGTATTATGTTTAGTTATTTTCTATTTTCCAAGAAGATTACCTTTTTGTGCTGCTGTGTATGATATCCCCATGGGGATGTCATGACTGGTTTTGTTAAGTTCTTCTAGATCAGAGGTCCCCAAATCCAGGCCTCGAGGGCCGCCAACAGTGCAGGTTTTCAGGATTTCCTTAGTAATGCAAAGGAGATAATGTAATCACCTGCACTGATGATGATTCCAATCCATGTGCAATCCAAAGGAAATCCTGAAAACCTGCACTGTTGGCGGCCCTCGAGGCCTGGAGTTGGGGAACCCTGTTCTAGATGTAGGGACCTGTCAATCCAATTAAATGTGGTTCTGATCCTCTGGTTGGCACCAAAGTGCTGAGGCCTCGGGTTATGGCCTGTTAATTGGATCCGCAGATCCTATATTGTGATTGGTCCCATGGTGCTTAACTCACCCTGGTTAATAAACAGTCCTTTTTATATATTCCTGAGCACTCAATTCAGAACATTGGGAACTTCACGATTGGTATACTAAGACTGTGCTCTCATTGGCTAGAGTTCAAGCCACATATATAATATCTGTAGTAGTTTTGCATTTCTGGCAGGGGAGACAGATAATTTACATAGAATCTAGCAATCCACATAGTAATACAATTGAAGGCATACTTAATTTCTCTTTATGTCATGACCTTCTCTGACAAAGGGGTGTGATAATTATATGAGTAAACACAAACTTTATATACTAGCAGACTCCAAGTAGAAACAATGAGTGGCTTATAACAAGTAAATAAACAAAGTACCATCATGTCTGGCTAAATTTTAAGAAAATTAACCCATGCTATGCATTGAAAGGGTCCATGCTTTCACATTCCCCTCCCCCCTTCTTAAATTAGCCAAATGGGGCAGCCAGAAGTGATAAGTCTCTGATCATCCTCCTCCTCTTTGCAACATTGTCTTTTTTAACAATGAAGTCAGCAATCCAATCAAGGTTTCCATCTATACACCTCCCCCAGATTACCTCCCCCAGGTTGGACAGACATATTGTGGACAAGCACTAAAATGGGTTTCAAGAGTTGAATTCCCATAATCTTCTTGCTTTCAATTTCCCACAGTCAATGGCCACAGTCTGGTTAGGTTTACTTGTTTAATTGTTGATGGCTCAGAGGAGAATGATGGGGGCTGGGAACGTGGGTTATCCTCAGAAGGTGTGGCAGTAAGATCCACATCAGGGTGCTGCTTGGCTTCTTCGATGTGGGTGATGACTGTGACAAACTGGCTGGATAGTCCGTGTCCTGGGTTAACCCGCAAAACAACAGATGTGGGGGGCCATGCATGAGCCCCACTTTTCAACTTCCTCCATCTTAGCCCCTGAAACAACAGGTGTGGAAGGTTGTCCACAAATCCACCTCAACCTCTTCCTGGTCAGTCTCCACAATAGCAGGTATGGGGACGCTGTCTGTAAGATGCAACTCGCCCTCTACCTGCTCAGTCTTCACAATAACAGGTGTAGGAAAGCTGTCCTCAAGTTACACATTGCCCTCTCTGTGGTTAGTTGACCCGTCCGACTGCACACATATCAGAGGGATGTCCGAGCACTAACTCTCAGCCAAAGAGATGGATAATTGGGAACATGGTGAATGGTCTGAGGAAGCAACACCTGGGCATACCAGGGTGTTGACAGAATATGTTTCTTGTAGGCCCGGAGTTTGTATGTCACTAACCTGGACTGACTGAGCTGGCAAATGGGCTCCAGGCTTTAGGGACAAACGTTATCCTTATGTCTAAGGTGTCCACACGTATAACAGCACCGTGGATTGGGTGTCACACGCTTAGATTGCACTGATTTTTCTGGATGCTGCTGTTTATGTTGTGTCTGCATTTCTTCAAGAGCTGTATGAGGTACGCATGGGAAGGTCTTTGTCCTGACTTACCTCCTGCTGGTTGAGAGGTTGATAATATCCCCCCCCCCGAGTTTAATGGCTTTCCCCCTCCTCAGTCAGACACCACTGATAGAGTTATTTACTTTTGGTGTTTGTGCTATGCTGATGTTTTGTTGCTGTGCTGAAGTATTTGCATTGGGAGTAGCTGTGATTCCGGATCTATGGGTGGAGGTAGAGGCCCTCAGCCTACGGCTAATCAGTAGATCAGTAAAACAGGGTGGGGACACACACCTCCTCACCATCAGAGGTACCTCCGAGAATAGGGTGAGCCAGGGACCCCCAGTGTCAGGTCAGATTAGCTCCCCCTGAATCCCCTCGCCCTTCTCACCATTTAGTTACCTGATTCCCTCACTCCAAAGCGTGACATTGGGCAAGTCACAAGCCCTCTTTGTATACCATTCTCTGGTGGAGCTTCTGCTAAGTAGTGGAATAATCCTACTCGAGCGGATGGTGCTAGCAGTTGGTCAGATGGAATTTCCAAAATATATTCCAGAACCCAAGCCCTCTCTTCTGTTGAAGCTTTTGACCCCAATGCAGCCAACAACTCCTTGACTCTGACTGCTCAGGACAAAGTTGATTCCACTCTCTCACTGGATCCATGATGTGGCACGTAGTTTAAATCCTTTGGGTCAATCTCGGTAGGGTCCTCAATATTCTTCGCATTCTTCCGGGCATGCCAATGGACCAATTTCTGGATCAAATCCGACCAGGTGTCAGAGTCCTTGAATTTGATTTGTTGAAACGGACATGCAATCTGTAGTTGCAGTTTCTTATAGCAGATGTACTTCCACTCCAGTCCTTGTCCCATGGCTGAGCTGGTGGGGTTGGACATGGCAGCGTCCAAAACCTGAATGCCTCACTTATGGCCTACTGAATATGCATATATGCCTCCCCAGTTGTTGAGCCCTTGGACAGTGTCCACGAACATCAGTCCCCTGCAGCTTCCCTGGATAAACCAGGCTGAGTAGTATCCCACTGCTGCCAACAATTGTGGAGATCTGGGTTCAGTGGGTGCTCTCATCCGCTGGCTCAGCCACCTTTAAAAAGACAGCATGGACTAAGGCTCCTACCAACTGAATGCCCGAGCTTCTTAATCGTGGGCGGAACACTACTCAGACAACAGAGGTTGATGGAACCATAATATTAAGGCTTTATTGGATCCCCAAACAGTTAACAGCATATAACACATAATCAGCAAAATATAAAATGTAACAGGCAACAGTTTCTCACCCTGGCTAAACAGGGATTAGAATATTCGTGCCTCAGAGCTTCCAGGGCTACCTAATCCAAACCAGCAGCACCCTGCTCTCGGTGGGCACCCTCTGAGAAAGGATCAATGGCCCGATTTAGGAAGCTGACTGAGCACAGCAAAGTCTGTAGCCGAGTGACTGGATTGATCCAACCTGTGTTTCTTCCTTATGTAGTCTTTGATATCCCAGCCAAATCCTAGCATTCAATGGGAAGTCCATGTAGCATTATAATACCCGGTTCTGATCACTTGGTTGGACCGAGGCCTAGCTAGAGTTATGGCTTGCCAATCGGATCTGCAGATCCTTGATTGTTATTGGTCCGCATGTAGCTTAACTCGCCTTGGTCAATGAAACAGTCCTTCTTATATATCCCTAAGCACTCAATTCAGAACATTAGGAACTTCACAATTGGTTTACTAAGACTGTGCTCTCATTGGCTACATTTCAAGCTGCATACATAATATCTCTAGTAGTATTGCATTTCTGGCAGGGGAGAGGAAGAGACAGATAATTTACATAGAATCTAGCAATCCACATAGTAATACAATTGAAGGCATACTTAATTTCTCTTTCTGTCAGGACGTTCTCTGACAAAGGGGTGAGATAATTACATGAGTAAACACAAACTTTATAAACTAGCAGACTCCTTGTAGAAACAATAGGTGGCTTATCACAACTAAATAAACAAAATTCCATAATGTCTGGCTAAATTTTAAGAAACTTAACCCATGCTATGCATTGAAAGAGTCCATGTCGTCACACTTTGTAACAATATTTTGAAAAAAAAAGCAAAAGCCATTTCACACATCCAGGTGACACCATTGAAACAGTGCTAATGTATCATCAAAATTTACAGCCTTACTAAATGTCTAGTGATGTAAATATCATAAAGAGTGAGCAGGGCCCGGGGCCTCTGGGGTAATAAGGAAAACCATGTGAGCTTGCTGTCACAGTTGGTGTCCAGATGTCTAGAGAAGGGGGCACCATTTTCACTGGCAAGTGACAAACTGCTTGCCATAAACTGGAATGACCACAAGGACTTCTACATGCTTACACCTTTGAATGCAGACACCACTGTCACCATTAGAGAAAGGGGCATCAGCAGGCACAAACAAAAAACCCTCTGGCTACAGAATACAATAGCACATGGGTGGCATGGACCTGTCCGACCAGGTGCTCCAACCATACCTGTTAAAGTAGAAGACAAGGACCTGATACAAAAAAGTAGCACTCAACTTCCTACAGATTGCTACCTATAATACTTTGTGCTTCATAAAGAATCACAATGGGTCCTCACATTCTGCAATATCAGAAGATTATTGAGTCTCTCCTGTTTGAGTCAAGGCACCGGAGGATGCCTTTGAGACGAGAATGCCCGCAAGATTAGGCATTATTTCATGCACCTCATGTCTCCACCCCACCCAAGACCATGTAAAAAATATGTAAAGTCTGTACAAAGCAGGATGTGAGGAGTCGAATCCTGCTATTATTGCCTCATGTTCCCATCCCAATCTGGACTTTGTGTTACCCCCTGCTTTGAGATCTACCACACATCTCCAATTTTAGGCATCAATAAAAATAAAACCAAAGTGTTGGTAGGTTTTTTTTCACAAAATTTATATTTTCCATTTAGTGGGTCACTTTAGAGATTTATTATTGTCAATAAATTACTGTTGTCATCAGTGAAATACATTACCCCATTTCCCACATAATTCCAAGTCTTGATCACTCACATACCAAACCATGTTCAGACAAGTTTTCTTCCAATGCCCTCGTCTGCAGACCCCAAATGTGGACCCCACAAATGTTCTTGAAAGTCTGATATCATCAGACAAATAATTTCAAGACTTGATCACTCACATAAAATTTTTTTCACCAGATATCTTAGTTTTACTGGTATGACAACTATGTATTGCTACATATTGTATTCTTGACATCTACATTAGTTATGCACTGTATTTATATTGGCGATACGGACATGATCATTTTATTGGAGGATCTTCAACAACAAGGTTGTTCTGTATTCATACACCATTTTTTGCTTTACTCCATTTCTCTTGCTGAATCTGCTGTACAGGACAATATGTTTAGAATCCTGTAGGGGACTGGTTGTTATGTGCATATAGTGGTTCTGCCTTGGTATTAGCCTGCTATTGTGTACCATGTCGACTGGCACATTCATCTCTCATATAGGGATTGATGACGTTAAACAGACGTTGTACGACCAGTCTCTTAAATATGAACTTGTTCTTCATAGTCCTGCTGGTGTTCCTTCATCTCTGGAACAAGAAGTTTGCTACATAGTTGGCTGCATTTAAGCTACATTTTGCCCTTCACTCCGGTACAATTTTTTGTTCATGCTGCAAAATACACAATTAAGGACAACTGGTTTGTTAGCGAGACGTAAGGCCCCATCACACGGCACGATGTTGAAACAATGTTGGGCGCGCGGTCATTCGGACATCGTTTTGACATCGTTAGTGAGATGTCACGTCTAGATATCGTGGACAACTCACCAACGATGTAGTGAGCAGGTATGTTCGCACAACCCAGCGAACGATACCTGCTCATTGCTGTGAATGGGCAAAGTTGTAAACAACATCGTTATCGCGGTGTCACACAGAAGTATGCAGCAGTTTGCTGATCGTGGATTGTGTGATTTGAGAACATATTCTCAAATCTGCGATCCTCGATCGAACGATTTATCATAACAACATCGCAGAATCACACAAAACGAGGTAGTAACTATGTCGTTTGAATGACTCCAAACCTGTGACGTTTAAGTGTCGCACTCAGGCTTTGGGGTAGTCGGGTATCAGGCCACAAAGGGTTAACGGTGTCACGGGGAATGGCGGCCGCGCCTGATCCCGTGTCCTGGGCCTATCTTTGAAAGGGGGATTTATGTACAGGGTATTATTTACAAGTCTGTTGTCGTGACGCCACCTGCAGTTCCTGGTGAAGTAGCACCAGCGCCGCCACAGCCCGCCGGAAGCCGGTGATATTGCGGCTGAGATGGTATAGTCCTCCGCAGGCGGGACTGGGACCTCAGGGGCAGCAATCCTGTAAATAGAACAAGTTCATAGGAAAGAAGATGCAGCAGAGTCGAGATTAGGGATGGGCGAATCTACTCGCTAGGACTCGTTACTCGGCGAGTAGTAAGGGACTCGCAGGACTCGGTACTCTGCGAGTTTCCCAGTGATTACTCGCACGAGTCCAATGCAAATCAATATCAATCCTAGTTTTGTCAGAAACGCTGACAAAACTAGGATTGCCATTGTTTGCATTAGACTCGTGCGAGTAATCACTGGCTACTGTGCCAGTGATAGCAGGGAAACTCGCAAGTAACTGCTGTTTCTTTGCGAGCCGAGTCCAGCTGTCTTCTCTGTGCAGCTCCAGGGTCCTAGAGCCCGCCTGCTCACAGACATTATGTAGCAGTGCTGAGATTGTTCTCAGTCTGCTCATTCCCTGTGTACAGACATGAATGTCTGTGCACAGAGATGATGTAGCAGAGCTGAGATTGTTCTCAGTCTGCTCATTCCCTGTGTACAGACATGAATGTCTGTGCACAGAGATGATGTAGCAGAGCTGAGATTGTTCTCAGTCTGCTTATTCCCTGTGCATAGACATCTATATTTATGCACAGGGGATGTAGCAGAGAGGACATCGCGTTTTGGACTGCGTCGGACAGAAGAGGATTTTTTTAATTAAAGATGGAGTCCCTAATGGCTTTTTTTTTTATTTCTAATAAAAAATTTTCCTTGTGTTGTGTTTTTTTTAAAACAATTTAATAGAAATTCATGGCGGTCATGTCTAATATTGGCGTGACCGCCATAAATTTCGGGCTTAGGGCCAGCTGATAATACAAAGCTGGCCCTAACCTCTTTATTACCCAGCGTGCCACCGCTACCAGGGCCGCTGGAAGAGCAGGGTTCAGCGCCAGAGGATGGCGCTTCAATGAACGCGCCATCTTCTGGGGCGGCTACGGGCTGCAATTTGCAGCGGGGGGTGCCCAGAAAGCTTGGGCATCCCTGCGCTGCGGATTCCAGCCCCCAGCTGCTTAGCTGTACCTGGCTAGACATAGAAATTGCGCGGAGCCCCACGCATTTTTTTTTTATTATTTCATGAATTTCAGAGTCAGAGTCTCAGAGTCAGAGTCTCAGAGTCAGAATCTCAGAATTTCATGAAATAATTAAAAAAAAATGCGTGGGGCTCCGCGCAATTTCTATGTCTAGCCAGGTACAGCTAAGCAGCTGGGGGCTGGAATCCGCAGCGCAGGGATGCCCAAGCTTTCTGGGCACCCCACGCTGCAAATTGCAGCCCGCAGCCGCCCCAGAAGATGGCGCGTTCATTGAAGCGCCATCCTCTGGCGCTGAACCCCGCTCTTTCCAGCGGCCCTGGTAGCGATGGCACGCTGGGTAATAAAGAGGTTAGGGCCAGCTTTGTATTATCAGCTGGCCCTAAGCCCGAAATTTATGGCGGTCACGCCAATATTAGACATGACCGCCGTGAATTTCTATTAAATTGTTTTAAAAAAAACACAACACAAGGAAAAATTTTTATTAGAAATAAAAAAAAAAGCCATTAGGGACTCCATCTTTAATTAAAAAAATCCTCTTCCGTCCGACGCAGTCCAAAACGCGATGTCCTCTCTGCTACATCCCCTGTGCATAAATATAGATGTCTATGCACAGGGAATAAGCAGACTGAGAACAATCTCAGCTCTCTACATCATCTCTGTGCACAGACATTCATGTCTGTACACAGGGAATGAGCAGACTGAGAACAATCTCAGCTCTGCTACATCATCTCTGTGCACAGACATTCATGTCTGTACACAGGGAATGAGCAGACTGAGAACAATCTCAGCACTGTTTACATCATCTCTGTGCACAGACATTCATGTCTGTACACAGGGAATGAGCAGACTGAGAACAATCTCAGCACTGCTACATCAGGCAGCAGGCAGGCTCTAGGACCCTGGAGCCAGCACACAAAGAAGACAGGACTCTTATCTGTGCGAGTTTCCCAGCCAGCGATTACAGTTGCAAAGTAAACTAGTCCAATGCAAATAAATGACAAAACTAGGATTGGTTCAGGCTGAAGCTTCCGAGACACATCTGCGATTTGTAAATCTCACACTACTCGCTATTACTCGCTTCCCCATTCATTAACATTGGACTCGCTAGACTCGCAACGAGTAGCGAGTCCTGTGCTCGGACTCGCTAGAGTCAAGCGATTCCGAGTAATTTAGGATTCGCCCATCACTAGTCGAGATCACTTCACTCTGGGTACTTTACTGAAAAACTTTAGCAGCATTCTTTACAGTTCTCAGTGCAGTAAGATGTTAGATGACAAGTAACTAATGGGTGGCTGCAAGCAGATCCCAGGTGGTAGGATGGAACCCTCGGTGTGCCTTTCTCTGTCAATTCTTCCCTGTTTCCCAGTAGACGGTGTGAAGTCTGACCCCATAAAGCGGATCTGGCCTCCTGCTGTCTCTCACTCCCCTCGCTTCCGTTGGGTTACCTTCTGCTGGCCGACCACCAAACCATCAAGCGGTGCCTGGTACTCTCTTCTAGTCGCTTAAGAGTCTGGGCAGTATATATATATACCCCTCAGTACGCCGGATTTTCTGTGGTCCTTGAAGGATCCCACAGGTTCGGGCTCCGGTGCCCGGTGTCTTTCCTGGGGTGAACGCCTGAAGTTCCTCTATCCCCAACTGGCTATCTGCGCCTGGGATCTGTCCTTAGTCTTTCCCGGGTCCCACAGCCGAGAGACCCTCCTTTCTCCCCTTGGAAGTGGTTTAGTTCCCTCCCTGGTACTTCCCACCATGTGATCTAAAGTGGGGGTGCTTGTGTGTAGGTTCCACCCATCAGCCTGAAATCCACTTGCAGCTGGAGTATCTACACCTCTTTAACGGGTGCAGTACCCTTCTGTGTCGCCTGCTTTGCAGGGCGCCACATAAGCGATATCGTTAACGATATCGTTGCGTGTAATGGGGCCGTAAGTTAGATCATTAGCAAATGTGTTTTTAGAGGCATGTTTACCATTTGAGTAATAATTCCTTGAAGGATGTTCATGTTTGGTAGGGCAAAGTGTTGGAAAAATTTGAATAGGTCCTGAAATTCAATCAACTTTACCCTGAAGACGGAATGGTACATAAAAAATAATGGGATCAAACTACTTCGTACCTCCCTAAAAATATACATTACAGGGTAAAACTTACAAAAAATGTTGATTTTCATTTGTTATTGTACAACATATGCTCTGCAAATATGACAATCTATTGCAAATAGAGCCAAATTTGTTCCAAAATTCAAATATTGCTCCATTCATTCTGAGTCCTGCTGTTTATCCAAACAGAACTTTTAGACTATATGCTGGGTATTGCCAAGATCATAAGAATATGCGTAACAAATTATAGGGTCAACTTTTTTGTATTACCTCTTGTAAATGCTAAAACGCTGGTGCTAAATCAACACTTTTGTGATAAAAAAAGAAAATTTTTAATATGATGACTAGAAATGAGCAAGTACTAAAATGCTCGGGTGCTCGAAGCTCGGGCCGAGCATCCCAAGATACTCGTGTACTCGGCCCGAACACCGAGCCCAATGTTATCCTATGGGAGACCCGAGTATTTTTCTGGCATGACCCCCGGCATCATGGATGAACCCTTAAAATGTCACAAAAGTTTCAGAACAGTGCTCAAATTACATGGGAACAGCATGGGGAAGACCCCTGGAAGCATTTCAGACCCCAAGGTCACTGCTGTGAACAATGTTGTCAGACTATTACGCCACTTTTACGGACTGTCAAGAAAACGTTACAAAATGAAAGCAAAATGGATTTTCCTGGAGAAAATATTAAGGGCTCATACCCACTTGTGAGACAGAGTTGGTGTATTTTAGTTTTTTGGATTACATGAAAGATTTTTTGAAAAAAAATTGTGTGGCACCCCATGCCCCTGAGAAGAGACATACATGAGGGCCTCTTTAAATAATGTGCCCATTTTAATGAAGTGGGTCTTATGTAGTATTGCCCTTTGGTAGGGCAGCCAAAAATTGTGAGGCATCCCAATGCCCCAGGATAGAGATGTGCATGAGGGCCTCTTTAAATAATGTCCCCATTATAAGGAGGTGGGTCTTTTGTAGTATTGCCCTAGGCAGGGCAGCCAAAAATTAGGAGGCACCCCAATGCCCCTGGATAGAGACGTGTATGAGGGCATCTTTAAATATTGTTCCCATTATAAGGAAGTGGGTCTTTTGTAGTATTGCCCTAGGCAGGACAGCCAAAAATTGGGAGGCACCCCAATGCCCCTGGAAAGAGACGTGCAAGAGGGCCTATTTAAATATTGTGCCCATTTTAAGGAAGTTTGACATTTGTAGTATTGCCTTAGGCAGGGCAGCCAAAAGTTGGGAGGCACTTCAATGCCCCTGGATAGAGGCGTGAATGAGTGCATCTTTAAATAATGTGCCCATTATAAAGAAGTGGGTCTTTTCTAGTATTGCCCTAGGCAGGGCAGCCAAAAATTGGGATGGCACTTCAATGCCCCTGGAAAGAAACATGGAGGAGAGCCTCTAAATATTGTTCCCATTACAAAGGAGCGGGTCTCCTGTACTTGTAATGCCCATTCTACAAGCATGTACTAAAACATTTACCCTGGGGGGTATACATGAAACTACTGCCTAACATTTGAACGGTTAGGGTCATCATCATCATAAATATGATGTAAAAAAATTATGTTTTCGTGGCATCATGAACCACGGTCACACAGATCATAAGATGGTGATGGATGAGGAGACGGAGGAGCAGTACAGCAAGTAGCCAAAGTCATGAAGTGTGTACCCATTTGTGGGTGTGTGGAGGTGCATGGCAATCTACCGGCACAAAATTTTAATTCCGCTATCATTTGGTGGTGGTGTGGTGAAGTCAGGCCCAATCCAACCCTTGTTCCTCTTGATCAGAGTCAGCCTGTCAGCATTTTCAGGTAACAGGCGGGTGCATTTATCAGTAATGATTCCACCTGCGGCACTAAAAACATGCTCTGGCAAAACGCTAGCGGCAGGGCAGGCCAGGACTTCCAAGGCGTAGAGAGCCAATTCCTGCCACGTGTCCTGCTTGGATACCCAATAATTATAAGGCACAGAGGAGTCTAGGAGCACTTTAGTACAATCGACAAAGTCCCTCAGCATCTTGGGAAATTTTGCAGTCCTTGTGACACTACCCCGCACCTCAGGGCCTGTGCTACGAGAGGTGCTGAGAAAACTGTCCCAGATCTTTGAGAGTGTTCCCCAACCTCTGCTGGATTGGACTTGTGCCTCTCTCGGCCGGACGCCTTGGTTGTCCACCAAATCGTGACCTCTGCCGCTAGCCTTTTCAGAAGGGAATTTTTTTAATAATTCCGCGACTATTACCTTCTGGTACTGAAGCATTTTTGTAGACATCTCTGCCTCGGGAATAAGAGAAATAAAGTTATTCTTTTAGCGTGGGTCTAAAAGTGTCACCAACCAGTAATGAGTGTCTGCCAAGATGTTGATAACGCGAGGGTCACGAGACAGGCAGCGTAACATAAAGTCAGCCATGTGCGCCAGACTGTTAACAGGTAAGACTTCAGAGTCCTCACCAACAGCATGACTGGCAATGCTGACCTCATCATCCTCCTCCTCCTCTCCCCTGTCCTCTGGCCATCCATGCTGAATTGACGGTCTGATGGTTGTACATGTATTATCGTCAATTCGGCATGAAAGTAGCTCTATTTCTTCCTCCTTCTCCTCGTCATACGGTGTCTTGCTCCAACTCATCATGCTCCGCCTGCAATGCATCGTCTTTGATTTTGAGCAGAGAACGTTTTAGAAGACAGAGAAGCAGGATGGTGATGCTAATGATGGAGTCATCGCCGCTCACCATCTTGGTGGAGTCCTCAAAGTTTTGGAAGACGGTACATATGTCGGACATCCATGTCCACTCCTGAGGTCTTATGTGTGGAGTTTGAACCGTATACTGATGGCATAGTTGATACTGGTACTCAAAACTGCCCTCTTCTGCTCACAAATCCTGACCAACATGTGCAGTGTGGAATTCCAGCGCGTGGGGACATCACACACCAGTCTGGGAGCCGGAAGCTGCAAACTCCGCTGAAAGCTGGCAAGGGTGGTAGAAGCAGTAGGTGACTTTCTAAAATGGACACACAGGTGGCGTACTTTGACGAGCAGATCCGAAAGCTCCGGGTAGGATTTAATAAACTGCTGAAACACGAGGTTGAGCACGTGGGCCATGCATGGAACATGTGTCAGTTCGCCTCGCCTCAGAGCTGCCACAAGGTTCCGGCCATTGTTACACACGACCATGCCTGGCTGTAGGTTCAGTGGTGTGAGCAAGTGATCTGCCTGCTGTTTCAGAGCTGTCCACAACTCTTCAGCGTTGTGAGCTTTGTCACCTACGCATATTAGCTTCAACACAGCCTGTTGCTGCTTAGCCGAGGCAGTGCTGCAGTGCTTCCAGCTTGGGACTGCAGTGGAGGGTGAAGTGGAGGAGGAGGAGGCTGAGGAGCATGACATTCCAAACTGTACACTGTGGGTGAAACCCTGACTTAGTTAGGGCTTGTAATCCTTGGTGTCGGAAGGACGTGTTCGGTCTCAAGCTCAGACTGGGTCCCGGCTTCCAGAATATTAACCCAGTGTGCCGTCAGCGAGATGTACCGGCCCTGCCCACAAGCACTTGTCCACATGTCCGTGGTTAGGTGGACTTTGCCTGAAACTGCATTGTTAAGGGCACGTATGATGTTTTGTGACACGTGTTTATGTAATGGGGGGACGGATCACCGGGAAAAATAGTGGCGGCTGGGGACCGAGTAACGTGGGACAGCCGCCGCCATCAGGTTGCGGAATACTTCTCTCTCCACCAGCCTAAAAAGCATAATTTCCAGTGCAAGCAGATGCGAAATGTGTGCATTTAGAACTGTGGGATGTGGGGCGTTGTCAGCGTATTTGCGCCTGCGTTCCAAATATTGGTGTATGGATAACTGAACGCTGCGCTGGTACAAGGACGTGGTTGATGATGGTGCTATATCTGCTTGTGCAACTACAGAAGAAGGACAGGAGGCATCTTCGCATGTACATAGACAGGGGATTTTCTTGCACGCACAACAGTAGAAGACGCAGCTGTGTCACCCGCAGACACTGCTCCTGGACTCTGCTGTACATCCCACAAAGTTGGGTGCTTTGCTGCCATGTGCCTGATCATGCTGGTGGTGGTAAGGCTGCTAGTTTTGCTACCCCTGTTGATGCTGGCATGGCAGGTGTTGCAAATGGCCTTTTTGGAATTATCTGCAGACACCTTAAAAAACAGCCAGACTCGGGAAGACCTAACAGTTGTACTGGCAACTTCTGTTGTGTTATTGTTCCGGGGAACGGTTTCCGGCCTTCTTTCTGTGGACACCAACCTGCTTCTTCTGGCCTGTTGTGATGCTACGCCTAACTCCCCTTGTGCACTGCTGTCCTCGCTCTGCATGTCCTCCTGCCAGGTTGGGTCAGTTACTGGATCATCCACCATGTCGTCTTCCACTTCCGCACCCTGTTCCTCCTCCTTACTTTCTGGCAATTGTGTCTCTTCATCGTCCACCTCTTGTTGAGACACGTTCCCACCGTTGCCTTCGTGAGACCGTGGCTGCTCAAATATTTGGGCCTCGGTACATACGACCTCCTCATGACTCACTTCAACTGGAGCTGGCAAGAGGCCAGAATCTACGAATGGATGAGTGAACAGCTCTTCAGAGTGTCCAAGTGTGGGATCAGTTATGTCACTCGGCATGGTGGGAGGAAGGAGGATCAGGGTGTGGAATGTGTGTTCCAGTCTCATGGCTACTGACACTTGACCGTGTGGAAGACAGGGTATTTGTGGTGATGCCAAACTGACTGGAAGCATTATCCGCTATCCAACTAACAACCTGTTGACACTGGTCTTGGTTTAATAGTGGTGTACTGCTGAGGTTGACTAGAAATTCGGACAGGAAGGCCGAGCGAGATGATGTGGGCATTTGTCGTGGCGCAATTCGAGCTTGCACACAGCCTCGGCCTCTGCTTGCACCACCATCACGTCCAGTTCCTTGTCTCTTGAAACCAGCCTTGTGTATTTTCAATGTTGTGCTGCCTGTATACAGCTAAGTGAAGGCATCCAAAAGATGGTTTTTAGCTGCCACTGAGATTACAGATTACAGCGGTTTAATCCCAGCAGCTGGAACGGTCAGACACAAACGCTGACACGTATACAGTGTTTTAACGTATACTAATTAGAGCTACAAGCCACTCCTGCGGCACTAAGATGCTAAATGAATACAAACAATAGTTGGTTTTTAGCTGGACACTGAGATTAGATATTAAAGCCCAGCAGGTGGACTGGTCAGACACAAACGCTAATGAGAATACCGAGTCTTTTGTCGTATCCTAATTTACGCTACAACCTACTCCTGTTGCACTAAGATGCTAAATGAATGCAGACAAGAGTTGGTTTTTAGCTGGATACTGAGATTAGAGATTAAGGCCCTGCAAGTGGACTGGTCAGACACAAACGCTGACGAGAATACTGAGTCTTTTGGCATATCCTAATTTACGCTGCAACCTACTCCTGTTGCACTAAGATGCTAAATGAATGCAGACAAGAGTTGTTTTTTAGCTGGATACTGAGATTAGAGATTAAGGCCCTGCAGGTGGACTGGTCAGACACAAACGCTGACGAGAATACCGAGTCTTTTGGCGTATCCTAATTTACGCTACAACCTACTCCTGCCTATAGAGTGCTAAATTAATCCCTAAAAGCACTGTTTTGGGATGGATGAGATTTACATCCTGTACACCAGCCCCAGATGTGATGCAGTGGGAATACTGGCACAATGAAGTTTGCTATATACCCTGCCTCCCTGCCTGTCTGTATACAGATTTATTAGTCCTCAGAAGGACTGTTGTGGTAATTATATTGGCAGCCCTGCGCCTACACTAGCTGAAAGGCCACAAATCTGTCCCTCAATCAGCAGCACCTCTCCCTACACTGACTGTCTGTGGAGCAGAGTGACGAGAACAGCGCGGTCAGGTCTTATAAAGACCTGATCACGCTGTGCGGCCAGCCAATCACTGTAATGCCACAACCAACATGGCTGTGGCATTATAGTGTCTGTCAGCCAATCCCTGCATGCAGGCTGGCTCTGTAAGAGCGCCATCATGCAGAGTGGTGGACCCCGAGCATAGCAAGAGCATCGCAAGATTACTCGGTACTCGCCGAGCACCTCGAGTATCGAGATATTCATGCGAGTACCTAGTAATGACAAGCATACTCGCTCATCCCTATTGAAGACCATATTTGTTCACCAGATGTTTCTGTTACTTTACCATCTACCCCACACAAAGATTTTTACCCTTTCCAACACGACTATTCCCCTTTCCACCATCTGCAGACATTTTACCACTCATTTTGGAGGGTAACGAATTGGTATCTCTGTAGTTGTTGGCAAAAAACAATGGATGCTAAACTACCATTGCTGAGTGGCCAAACTGTGGTACTAGCCTAAATAGGTTTTGGTAAGTAGGTTTTTGCAGATGTAATACAAAAGTATTTTCTGCATTGTGTGGCGGTACTTTTCAAAAGAACAATGAAGTACTACTACCTAGTAAAACTGTGCTTATAGCTTAAATAGTTTTGGTAAGTAGGTTTGGTCAGATGCAATACAAAAGTGTTTTCTGCGCTGTATGGTGGTACTTTTCAAAAGAACAGTGAACTACAGCTACCTAGTCAAACTGTGGTACTAGCAAAAATGGATTTGCTTGGCTAGTTGCAGTAAAAAAAGGCTATTACAGAGAGGTGATGTAGCTTTTTTCAAAACAGTGCTACACCACTGCCTGACACACTGCTACTAGCCAAAAAGTAAATACTGGGCTAGTTGCAGTAAAAAATGGCTAATACTGACAGGCGGAGTAGCTTTCTTCACAACAGTGCTGCACCAATGCCTGACACACTGCTACTAGCCAAAAAGATTTACTGGGCTAGATGCAGTAAAAAATGGCTATTACTGATAGGCAGTGTAGCTTTCTTCACAACAGTGCTACACCAATGCTGGCATACACTGCTACTAGCCCAAAATGATTTACTGAGCTAGATTTGGCCAGATGCTGTAAAAAACGCTTACACAGCACTGTAACAGACCTGCCTGGCAAACTGCTTTTAAGCCCTGAAAAGGCTGTCCTTGAAAGTAGTCCCTAAACCTATCAGCTATGGCCTTGTCCACACACCTGCACTCTCAGTATTTAGCGCTTCTGCGCTAAATATTTAGGTTCTGACAGAGAAGCGCAGGTGTGTGTGCGGCCACTTTCTGAAGACACTGTCCCTGGTTACCCGATGTGTATCGCGGTAATCAGTTCATACAGCAGCCTGCCTAGGTGCCGCCTATTGCGAGCGCACAGGAAACACTGCTAGCAGTGTTTCCCTGTGCACTTGGGATAAGCGCACACTATGCAGCCTGCTGTATGAACTGGTTATCACGATACACATCGGGTAACCAGGGACAGCGTCTGCCGAAAGCGGCCGCACACACACCTGCGCTTCTCTGTCAGAACCTAAGTATTTAGCGCAGAAGCGCTAAATACTGAGAGCGCAGGTGTGTGGACAAGGCCTATCTTTCTATCTAACTTGCAATTGAATCGCTATCTAACTAGCTTGCTCCGTATTTCACACTGTAGCACCAGCAGCGGTGCCGTTAGACACTGAGCTGCAGCACTGACAAAATGCTGAGCAGGGTAAAGTGGCCGGGTTTTATATGGCAAAGACAGGTGACATACCGAGCCAATGACACAAACCCATGTGTGAAAAAAGTTTGCTTTGCTCTATGCATGCTGTACCACCCACAGTAAGTAAGCAGCAAAGAAAAAAAAATGGAGATCTGCCTATTTCAACTCAGACGTCTCCCCAGTTCCCCTCCCGCCCACTATTCATTCCTAGACACTGAAACTCGTAATAACGTTCAACAAAAGCATTACTGTGAAAAGTCAGTAACACTTTTGGTGAATGAAGCGTTATCAAACAGAAACTCGAATTACCGGATTTTTAGCAAATTGTTTGAATTAGTCGAATGACTCGAACATCGCCCGAAAACAGGTCAAATTTGAAATTGGCAAACAATTCCAATCGATCATCATCTCTACATATTAATATATGGGAGGGGGAAAACTTTACCAGATCAGTGGTGACCATGGTGGCCATTTTGGATCCAACTTTATTTTTTCAATGGAAAGAGGGGCATGTGACCCATCAAACACATTGAGTATTTCATAAGAAAAACTTTGGTGTCTTTGGTTTTAACATAACTTCATTCTTTCATGAGTTATTTACAAGTTTCTCTTTGTTTACAGCCATTGACATGTCACAGAGGTTAACACGTGAGGAGCGATATTAATTGTGTTGATGTCTGGTGAATGCATTGCCGGGTCATTGCATCAGATTTCAATGCAAGACACCCTACGAGACCACCCATCTCCGATGCTACAGTTAGTAAACTGCTTGCCAAATTTTGTGAAACAGGTTCAGTTTTGGATTTGCCAAATTGTGGACGCAAGAAAACTGTCACTAATGAAGAAACATCAGTGGCTGTCCTTGCTTCATTCAGCAAGAGCCCACAGCATAGCACTCGCCGCATGACACTGGAGAGTGGCATCAGTCGAACATCCCTTCTGCAGATATTAGTTACACACAAGTGGCACCTTTATAAAATCACGCTGCGGCAGCATCTCAACAAGGATGACCCAGATCGGCGCACTGAATTTGCAGAATGGGCAAATCAAAAATTGGAACAGGACCCTCAGTTTACACAGAACATTATGTTAAGTGATGAGGCAAACATTTTTGGGAATTTTGAAGTTAACAAAGAAAACTACCGCTATTGTTCTGACACTAACCCACAGTGGATAGATCCCTCCAAGACTGCTGGAAACAAAAATTGATGGTATGGTGTGGTATATAGGGTACAAAGATAGTGGGCCATTCTTCATCTTTCTTTCAAAATTATTTTTATTACTTTGCGAAAATAATTATAGACAGTTGGTAAAGTTTGAGAATAAACATAGAGGTAATCAAAATCGATTTTTGGACTAAAGGTATCAATGGTGTTGCCTCTAAAAAGAAAACACTTATAAACAGTAAATCGGCTGAATTAAAAGTTTTAGAAAAGAAGGGGCGTAAGCTTGGACAAGAGATGTTTGAAAGGATGGGAGGGTAGAGTAGGTTAAGGGTGGGGGGTTGGGGGGTTGTGAGTGGCATTTCGGGATGCATGTTGGTGTCATTACCAGATTATGATTGTTTTGAATGCGAGTTATTTCTATAGAGTAACCAGGTATGCCAATGGTCTCTGAATGATGTTTGGGAATGATTCACTTCAGCTACTATTTCTGCCATATAGTACAGTTGGTTGGTTTTATCTAAGAGTTGTTGGAGGGTGGGTAATTGGGTTGACCTGCAAAAGGTCGGTATGAGTAGTTTTGCTGCGGCTATGATATTGTAGACTATTACTGAAGTCTTATTATGTTTAGGTCCAATAGGAAAGATGAAAAGCGCTATTTCTGGTGCTAGGCTACCTTCACATTACGATTTTGGAGGGAGCCGTGCTGTCCGATAAAATTGGACAGCATCGGCTCCCTTCTGATGCCTGGAATCGGATGCCAAATAGGCATCCGATTCCGGCATAAAATCGCTGCCTCCGGGGTGAAAAGAAAAAATGTATATGCTCACCTATCCCCGAGGCCCCCACCGTCTCCCGCAGGCTCCCGGTGTCCTCTCGGTGTCTCAGAGGTCTTCTTCTTCTCAACAGGACCTGACGTGATGTCACAATCACGTGACCGCCTGTTAACTGGTTAACCTGCGGTCACGTGACTGTTACATCACGGCAGGTCCTGTTGAGAAGAAGAAGACCTCTGGAGACACCGGGACCGTGCGGGAGATGGCGGGGGCCTCGGGGATAGGTGAGTCATACATTGTTTTGTGTTTTTTTTAACCCCTGCTGTCCCAGTAGAAGCAGTTTTACTGTACTGAGCATGCTCAGTACAGTAAAATCGGGTCCGAGGACACCTCAGATGTTTCCTCGGACCCTGCTCCATAGGGCCCCATGTAAAAAACATCAGACCAAATCGGATATGCACTAAATGGCATCCGATTTGGTCCGATACAATTTTGTCCGATTTTATTTTCGGTGCAAAAATCGGAGCATCCACTTGAGAAAGACACCTTTAGTGTCGAAACATGTTGTGGCGAAGAGACCTATAACTTCTACTGTTCACAATAAATTTGAAAGGTAATAATCGATAAGAGCTCAGTGCCTGATTCTGTCCCTAGCGCTCATTATATCATACCTTTTTACCTCATATCATGTCTTGTGTTGGAGGAAGTTAAAGTTCTCAAGGCCCGGGACTTTTTGTAATTCTGCTAGTGGTAGGAGAGCACCGGCAGTGAACACCTGATCTATCGAGATGTTTTCAAGCCATCGAGTATGGGTTTCTCTTAGGTTTAGTAGTTGTTCTGTTCTTGCCAGGACATCAAACAGTGTTAGGAGGTGGGTCGATGGGGGCATCAGATGTTTGTATGTTTTTAACTACACGTGGAGCATCGTTCGGGTAAGGGGATTGCTTTGCGTTGGATATAAACTTCCTTTAGTGTGGGTCAGTAATAGTGGTCTGAGAGGTTGAGTTGATAACCTATTTTCTGTGTTGACCCATAGCTTTTTTCTTGAATTCCGTATGATGTCAACTGTGCGGGATAGAACTGCTGAGTAATAATAGGTTTTGATATCTGGTGCACCCATACTTCCTTTCGTTTTTAGGAGTGTTAGGGTGCGGGAGTTTATGCAATGTTTTCCATTTTTCCACATGTAAGTGAAGAATAAAGAATTGACTTTTGTAACATAGGTATTGGGGACATGGATAGGGAGCATGGAGAAAAGTTATGTGAATTTGGGTAAGATCAAGCTTTTGAGTACATTTTTCCGTCCTGTCCATGATAGAAAAGGGTCGCGCGAAGTTTTCATAGTAGCAATTACTTTGTCTAATAGGGGGTAGTAATTAAGAGGTAGTAAGTAGGTGATGTGGCTTTTAGACCATGAAAAGGCATTTAATGTTTTTCATTTAGACAGGGTTTGTGGTGGTACATTCAGGTCCAGAGCTTCTGGTAAGTGCAATATATTCGTCAAAAATCTGGATCAAGGCAGGAAAACTTCTGAGAGGGTTAGACATGAGTACTAGTGGATCAATGGCAAAAGCAGCCAATTTTGTGGTGTATTTCTCCTATTTTGATGCCCATTATTTCTTTGATGAGCTGTATGCTAGCCAGTAGGGGTTCTAATGCTAATATGAATAATATTGGGGACAATGGGCTTCCCTGTCTTGTGCCATTGTGGATGACTAATGCGTCTGTCAAGGAGCCACTTATTCTAATGTGCGCCGTTGGGTTATTATACATTTTTAAGATGGCCTCAGCCAATTGAATTGGGGTACCAAAGGTAAGGAGGGTTTCTTCTAAATAGATACATTCTACCCTGTTGAATGCCTTCACCGCGTCAGTCCCTAGAAGCACTAAGGGAAATTTTCTGTTGGATCACATAGTGCATAAAGTGGAGAATTTTTTGTGCATTATCTCGACCCTCTCGTCCACCAACAAAGCCTGCTTGGTTCAAGTAGATTGTTTCTGGGAGAAAAACAGCTATGCATTTAGCGATCATATTGGCAAATAGTTTTAAATCTACGTTTAATAAGGAGATCAATCGGTAGCTGCTACATAATTCTTGATCTTTGCCTTCTTTATAGATCAAGGAAATTTTGGCTAGTAGGGCCTGAGATGGGAACCAGTCGCCATTTAACACTGAGTTATACATGTTCAGTAGGCGTGGTAGGAGGATCGAGGGGAAGAATTTGTAGTATGTACTAGGTAGTCCATCTGGGCCAGGTGCTTTGCCAGAGGGGCACTTTGACAGGGCAGGCCGGAGTTCATCCATTCTAAAGGGCTTGGTTAGTTGATGTTGTTGTTGGGGTGTGAAGCTTGGAAGATCTAGTCGGGAGAGAGAGGATTTGATTTTTTGTCTCCTAATCGATTTCACTTGGGCGTTTTCATCTGGCGTAAATTATATAATGGTTTGTAGTAGTTTAGGAATTCTAATTCTATTTGGTGGTAGTTAGTCATGGGAAGTCCTTTTGAGTCTTTAATGGAGTGGATGTACGTGCGGGATTGGCGTTGTCTAATTCTGGAGAGCATTAATTTAGAGGCTTTGTCGCCGTGTATGTACATTCTTGAGCGCCAAGAGGCCTACCATTTAGCGGATCTCGCATTTAAAATCTCTTTAAGTTGTCTTTTTTGGGTTAACTGAGCAAGTATTTGAGGTAAAATCTGTCTTTTATGTTTATTTTCTAGGTCAAATATTTCCTTCCAGAGTGAATCACTGTGTTGCTGTTTTTGCTTATGGATATATGCAGTGATCGAGATCAACTCTCCATTTATTACTGATTTGTGGCCTTCCTACAAAGACGGCGCCATAACCTCTCCATTGTCATTTTGGTCAAAGTACTGATTCAGCACCTTGGTTACATGAGTACATGTAGTTGGTAGGTTCAACGTCGACTCACTGAGTTTCCATGATCTGTATGTAGGGAAGGATTTTTGTAGTGTCATCTCAAGAGCCACAATAGAGTGGTCTGAATGTATGTTGGGTGATATGGAGGCTGATTTTACTTTAGGGAGAGTTGTCAAGTCTGCGGTCGGATTCAAGTAGGTGGGAACAGAAGGTATAGTCACGGTCGTTGGGGGGAGGGGAGGGGGAAGGAGGGGAGTAGGTGAGGGGTGGGAGGGGGTAGGGAGATGGAAGGGGAGAGAGTAGAAAGGGGAGGGGGAGGGATTGCAGGTTGACCTGAGAAGTCCAACAATGAGTATACAGTCTAAAACTCCTTTTAAGCCAGGGTAGAGTCTACATTAAACAGTATTAATACTTTAGTATCAAACATAACATTTTGTAAGAAAGCTTGTCAAACCATTGATTCTGCAGTTCTATGAGCAGTTCTATTTTACAGTCATTAAGGTGGTCAATTGTGGTCTAGGTAGAGCAGGAAGAGGAGGGAGGGGTAAGGGGACAATGGTTGTGGAGGGAGGAAGGGGGGAGATAGTGGAGGTGAGGGGATGGGAATTGGGGGGAGTGTAGGGGGTTAGTGGGTTGGGGGTTGCAAGTCGACATGCGGTGTCAAATACGAATATGTAGTATGTTGTTTATTTTAAGTCATGGCAATGTCCAGTATGGGTGTCAGATAAACCTGGAATCAATAAAAGATTAATGGAGGAAACAAAAGACAATCATGTCGAGGAAGGTCTAGTTCATGTTGTTTCCATTCTGTCTTTTGAGGGCGGTGTTTTCTCCGATTTCTTTTTTATCTGCTGGGATTTTGGTGTCCCCATTAGGTGCCATGGCGGTGGGCTCTGCAGAGGTTGGTGGAGGGACACTGTATGAAAGGCTTCCAAGTCGACTGCTAGGGTGATGTCTAGCATTTTGCATATTTCTTTGATGTCCACAGACGTTCTGGCAGTCATGTTCTTTTCTCCAGCTGTTATGAAGATGCAAAAAGGAAACAGCCAATAGAAGCGATAGCATTTTTGTATTAGGATATCAGTGAAGGGTTTGCGTATTCACCTCTTTTTTAGGGTTATGGCAGATATCTTGAAATAATTTTAGTTGAGAGTCCTCATAGACAATTTCCTTTGCTTCTCGAGCTCTCCGCAGAATAAGGTCTTTCGTTCTATAGTCCAAGAAGTGGCAGAGAATGTCTGGTGGTGGTTCATTTTGGTTTGGTTTGGGGCGCAGAAATCTGTGTACCTTATATACTCGTGTATAAGCCTAGTTTTTCAGCCCAAAAATTAGGCTGAAAAGTCCCCCCCTCGGCTTATACGCGAGTCATATCAGTATACAGGCCCCCCTCACAGTATGGCACCCCCCCCTCACAGGATGGCCCCCGCATGCAGCGCTGCGCACATACATTACCTGGCTATCAGCTGTCACCCTCCGGTGGCGATTCGCTGCTCCTGGCTCCAGGCTGCATCTTCCTCTGTGTCCTCCTGCTTGTGGCCGAGGCTCATCGCGATGCCGGCCGGTCACATGACAAGCAGGAAGACACAGATGAAGATGCAGCCCGGAGCCAGGAGAACGATCTGCCACCGGAGGGTGACAGCTGATAGCCAGGTAATGTATGTGAGGGAGGGGGGCGCCATACTGTGAGGGGGGGCTGTATAATGGCACTGCTGGGGCTGTATACTGTGCTGGGGACCTGTATACCACACTGCTGGTGCTGTATACTGTGCTGGGGACCTGCTGTATACCACACTGCTGGGGCTGTATACTGTGCTGGGGACCTGCTGTATACCACACTGCTGGGGCTGTATACTGTGCTGGGGACCTGCTGTATACCACACTGCTGGGGGCTGTATACCTGTGCTGGGGTCCACCCTCGGCTTATACGCGAGTCAATACGTTTTCCCAGGTTTTGGGGGCAAAAGTAGGGGGGTCGGCTTATACACGGGTCGGCTTATACATGAGTATATACGGTACTCTATTGAGCTCTATTTCTTTGAGGTCGTCATCACGTAAGAGTTTGCCAAAGATATCCTTCGCTGCTATGGTTAGAGCCTCATAGGCAAAAGATTCAGGGACACCTTTGATGCAAATGTTGTTCCTACGCTCACGATTTTCGTGATCTTCAAGTGTGGAGTGGATGGCATGTGGCTGCTTTTCGTGTGTAATTAGGCAGTCAAGCAGATTGTTAGCATGGTGTATCATGGTCATTTGGCTTTGTTCTACTGTCTCCAGCCTGTGACCCTGCTGTGATAAGTCATGTTTTATCTCAGCCAGTTGTTTCCCTATTGGCTCCAGTGCCTTTGACAGGATCCGTTTTATGAATGAACGAGTCACTGTATTGTCCCTTGACCCTCTCCCTATATCAGAGTCACTCTCGGGGTTGGAGTCAGAGTCGTCCTCCAATTGAATTGTGGGATTGTGTGTTTGGGAGGTTTGGTGAGATTCGAGAGATCAGCCTATTTTTTCAGGAATTTATCCACATCTGCTTGGGAAACAGATTTAGTGGATTTTGATAATAGTCGAGGAGTTTTAACTATAAATTTCCCCATAATCGTCGTTTGCACTATAGGATTTTGTTGAGATAGTCTGTATTGGATCTCCCTTAGCCTACGTGTAAGAATGAGCTTAGGTAGACATATTTCTCACTTACAGTGGATTCCTATGATTTGGAGCTTTACAGTGGAATACACGTAGGTGCGAGAGGATAGATAGAGTCCTCTTAGTGTATTATAGTATGTTGGACCCGGTCCGGGTAGTTATTAGAGTAGGTTTGCCCGGCAGCAGATCTGAAAAAGTGGAGGGAAAGAGCAGGGAGCTCAGGGTATCACTGGATGCTAGCTGTATAGCTGTTTCTGCTGGGGGTAGTTGTACTAGAGCTGTTTATATTACAACTCTTTTTTTGTTGCAGTAGACTCTGAGCCCTTTAGGGCTCTATAACAGTAATATGGAGTGGTTACAGGTTAAAAAAGGGGCGAAAAGATAGTCCCAACTTGGCTCCCCAATCAGCTCCCCAGGTACCTGTCTCTCCGTTCTGTCTCCAGATGTAATCGGCCGCACCGGGTAGGATCTGCAGGCAGGGGCCAGGCTGCATGTATGGCTGCAGCTTATGCTGTGATGGGGGGGCCACCTGTGTATGCCGCAAGCTGCCGGCTTTTGCTGCTTTTTATTATCCGTCTGCTCAGAATTGCTAGGGCTATCTCCTTTGAAAAATTATATATATATGCTCACCACTTTAGACTATATGTACAGGGTAGGTCATTTATATGGGTGCACCTAAATAAAATGGGAATGGTTGGTGGTATTAACTTCCTGTTTGTGGCACATTAGTATATGGGAGGGGGTAACTTTTCCAGATGGGTAGTGACCATGGCGTCCATTTTGAAGTAGACCATTTTGGATCCAACTTTATTTTTTTCAATGGGAAGAGGGTCATGTGACACATCAAACCTATTGAGAACTTCATACGAAAAACAATGGTGTGCTTGTTTTTAATGTAGCTTTATTCTTTCATGAGTTATTTACAAGTTTATGACCACTTATAAAATGTATTCAAAGTGCTGCCTATAGGGTTGAACTGTCAATGCAACCCTCTTCTCCCACTCTTGACACACTGATAGCAACACCGCAGAAGAAATGCTAGCACAGGCTTCCAGTATCTGTTATTCCAGATACTGCACATCTCGTATCTTCACAGCATAGACAATTGTCTTCAGATGAGGGATGAGGCAAACTTTTCTGTTAAGGGCCTGTCACACGCGTCAATATCGCCTGCACGATATCGGCTGCACGTGACGTTGCAGCGATATTGACGCGTGTGACATACTGCATCAACCAGCGATAAATCGCTGGTTGATGATCGCCAGGTTTTAGAATCAGTCCTAAAACCTGGCGATTGTCGCCCGGTGGACACGCAGCATCGCTGCGTGTGACACCGGGAGCGAGCGATATTCCAGCTCCCAGCGCCTGTCACAAGCGCTGGGAGCTGGTATCCAAGGTACACTGCGGGTAACTAGGCAGCGCGCGCTGCCTAGATACCCGACGTGTACCTTAGTTACCAGCCTCCTCCGCTCACCCGGTGAGCGGAGGAGGCTGGTAACTAAGGTACACGTCGGGTATCTAGGCAGCGCGCGCTGCCTAGTTACCCGCAGTGTACCTTGGAGACCAGGCTGCTCCCGCTTCCAGCAGGCTGGCAGCGGGAGCAGGACATCGTGGAAACGATATTTAAATCGTTTCCATGATGTCACTGGTCAATTGATCGCTGGTGAGTCTGTCTGTGTGACAGCTCACCAGCAATCAGCCGTCAATGTCGTCAGCGATCAGATCGCTGACGACATTGACGCGTGTGACAGGACCTTTAATGGTGAAGTTACCAAACAAAACCAGCGCTATTGGTCTGACTCCAATTGACAGTGGATAGATACCTCCAAGACTGTTGGAACACAAAAATTGATGGTATGGTGTGGTATAGGAGGTACAAAGACATTGGGGCCATTCTTCATCAATGGAAACCTTAATGCCACTGGATACCTGAAATTGATTCATGGAGTCAACACATTTCAGTAGGCCCCCTTGGCTTTCTCTCAGTACTTAGGGTGGGCCTGCTCTTTCGCACCTTCAAATGACTCCCCACCCATGATGAGGGCTCAGACACACCCTCGGGCCAACACATGTTGCTTGTTTTTCTGGTCGCCATTTTGTAAGCTTGTTCTTACACAGTCTTTTAACAGTTCTTTAAGGTGCATGAGACCCGGTGTTCCTAGCCCGCTCAGATCCTGTTCGTGATGCCAAGGATGACATGCCCACTCCAAGGTCGTGGGGTACTCGTTACCAGGCAAGTGCTTATGGTTCTTTTTAGGGGGTGTCAAGGTGGCCACCCTGCTCCACGACCCTAGGGGTGTCAATTAAAAGTTCAGATGACGGGGTAATAAAAAGAAAAGGGGTATTTGTGATGCCACCTGCGGCGTGTAGCTATGTGTGGCCACCGCTGCTGCAGAACCTCTGGGGATGGTGACCGGCAGCTTAGATGGTTTCGCTCCCCGCAGGTGGAGCTGTTCCCCAGGGCAGTGAGTAGAGAGGTCGGTTCGGAGTCTTTTCCCAGTGTTCATTGGGTCATCAGCACCTCTGGATGTCATGCGGCCTTTGCAGCTGGTGATCGCCGCTAAGTAAAGTCTCACACACATCTGTTGAAGTTCTGCATCTTTACTGTAACAGTTCAACAAGGCCACCGGGTGACTCCCTCTGCCAAGCTCCAGCTTCAGCAGTTTATCTAGAACCGAGACAGTATTGTCGAGACCCCTATTGTGTTTTTTGCCCCTACGGTGTTTCCTTTTCTAGTAGTACTCTCAGCACTCCTAGTTTGTTTCACCTCTCCTCTCAGCGCCTGTGCACACAGAGCTCAGGTACCTACCGCCACAGGCATTTGATTGCACCTGCTTCTTAATACTACACTTTAGAACTTCTCCTGGTTTTGCAGTTTGTGTGGCCATAGGTCCCCTTTAGGATCTCATGGCCTCCGGTTTCAACAGTTCAGGCATAAAGCTACAATGCTGTGTTCAGTGTTGGTCCCCTGTTGTTTGTCCACCAGCCTCTCTGTTCCTTCACTAGATACAGGTATGCAAGTCATCTGGATCTTCGCTGCACCCCTGTGGCTCCTTCAACGTTTAGTCTCTCCCTCCTGGGGTGAGTGTGAGGCGTGCTTCAGCCTGGGGAAGCTACTCTGTGCTTCAGCCTGCGGAAGCTACTCTGTGCTTCTCTTGACCAGGACTCCACTGATTAACTCCACACTCACTTGTCCCTCTTAGCTGAGACTTGGTGACTCCCTCTGGGTCCACCCACCATCCCATCTCGGTGTCCTAAGTGTGTGTGTGTAGTGTGGGTCTCAACTTCATCATCCAGGTATCTAGAGAACAAGGGCACTTACTCTCCCACTAATGGAGAAGTGCAGTACCCCAGGTGGTGGTCCAACCAGTGGGGCACCACATATTCCTCCTATAGATAATCTCTCATAATCCCCATAGATCCTGACCTTTCTACCAGAAAGCAATACTGCATCAAGCCCATTGTCCACTATTGATACTGGTAAAACCAAGCATTCCTATACTCATGAGCACCTTTGTAACCTGACATCTAAATTATAGCTCCTAACTCTATATCATCTCTACCAGGGTATATTTGTCACATATTTGACATCCAGACCACATCACAGGGATACTACTGCCTCATCTATGATGTAAAATAGGTAGGTGAATATTTAGCATATCTTAGCCAACAACCCATACACTGTATAAGCACGTCTTTGTTTTTTTCTCACCCTCTTTTGCCTAAGACAATATAACATAAGACAGATGGTTGGCCATTGGCAATTTTCAGCTGTTCCACAAGATATAAGACATGGCTTCGGATTCAAATCTGTGTAATTATATATATATATATATTTATTATATTGTTCATAATGTAAATATGCAGCATATATGAAAGTAACTTATCGTATATATATTTTCTTTTTACCAGCAACTATGTAATCAAGGCCATAAACTTACTGAAACTTCATTTTTGCCTGTCGCTCCCTTTACCACTGTATAAATCAACATTCACTTGAAGCAAAAAGACAACGTATATGTGTGCAGTGATTATAAGAATTAATGGCCCAGGTAAAGGATGCAGCTATTGGCTGCCACCCACCTCGAGCTGTTTTTACCTGCCTGGTGATCAAAAATATAGGGGAGGCGGAGCCCATTTTTTAATTTTTTCTTGAAATAATTAAAAAAATTATATGGAGCTTTGTCATATTTTTGGTTGTCAGCCAGGTAAAGTTAGGCAGCAAATAGTGAAATTGAGTATTGCCAGCTGCCACCAAGCCTGAGGTCTATAATGTCAGGCCAATGTTAGGCTTGGCCATTATGAACCTCTAGAGTTAATACATAGTAGAAATTACACCTCACAGAGAAAACACATTTTTTTGAAAAAAAGTACATAAACACATCCCTGTTTCCCTTCTATATTACCCCATAAAAACCCTCCATGATAATCTTCAGTGACATCCATTCACAGTGGGAGCCAAAGCTCTCTGCCTGCTGTAACCATGGTGATGTCACAGTCTGGTTCATCTGAGGTCAACTAGAGTGACTCGGCTGACCTCTGACCTCAGATTAATATTCTCATGTTGAGATTTCCATCCCTCAGTTACCTAATTTTATCTGGTTGGCAACCAAAAATACAGCAAAGCTCCATGTCATTTTTCTAAATTATTTTAAGAAATAATAAAAAAAGGCTCCCCTGTATTTTGGATTACCAGCCAGGTAAAATTAGACATTTAAAGGGAAAATCTCTGCAACACTCAACAATATATGTATAGGGAATAGCATAATGGCTTAATGTCAATAGCAGGGCTCTCTGCACTGCTAGTAAAGACATGAGGAAAAAAAAGGACATGGCAAAAACTGCTTGTGAATCTAAGACCCTTTTCACATCTAAGCCTGGTCTGCATTTTGCCTCATTTGCATTTCTATGAGTTTTTACTGCTAAAAACGCATCCAAACGCATTCATTTTTGCCCCCATTGATTTCAATGGTAATGCATGCACAACGCATGAAAAAATGCATGCAAAAATGCATGTGCATTTTCCAAGCGCAAAAACGCATGCGTTTTGAATTTTTTGCAAATGCAACCTTTGATGCATTGGCCAACGTATTTGGCTGCGTTTGCAAAAACGCATGCGTTTTTGCCTTTGGAAAATGCACATGCGTTTTTGCATGTGTTTTGCATGCTTTTCCATTGAAATCAATGGGGGCAAAATGGGGGCAAAAAGACATGCGTTTTGGATGCGTTTTTAGCGGTAAAAACACATTGAAACACAAATGAAGCAAAACGCAAACCTGCATTAGATGTGAAATAGGCCAAAAGAAACTGGAGAAAACGTAGCTTAAGCAGTAAGTGCCCGATAATCACGTCAAGGTCTTTCTCATTTTATCAGGTCCTAATTGTGTGCCTCTCTTGCGGTGTAATGATGTATATGTGAGTTTTTATGCCTCTATATACTGTACAATTAAAACCATCTCTGAGGGGTTATCCTGGACATGACTACAGCAAAATGGATACCAAACATAGCTACTGGGCAGGGGAAGGGAGCTTACTCAGAAATCAGTAATGCAAATATATAGTAAAGGACTGGCATCACCTTATGTCTAGGTGCAAAAATCTGCTGCAACACTAGACAATATATGTACAGCCATGGCCAAAAGTTTTGAGAATGACACCAAAATTATATTTTCACACAATCTGCTGCCCTCTGGTTTATATTTGTGTTTGTCTGATGTTTATATCACATACAGAAATATAATTGCAATCATATTATGATACCAAAAGGTTATATTGACAGTTAGAATGAGTTAATGCAGCAAGTCAATATTTGCAGTGTTGACCCTTCTTCTTCAGGACCTCTGCAATTCTCCCTGGCTGCTCTCAATCAACTTCTGGACCAAATCTTGACTGATCGCCGTCCATTCTTCCATTCTTCCATTCTTGCATAGTCAATGCTTGCATTTTGGCAGAATTTGTTGTTTTTTGTTTGTCCACCCGTCTCTTGACTCTGATTGACCACAAGTTCTCAATGGGATTAAGATCTGGGGAATTACCAGGCCATGGACCCAAAATCTCTATGTTTTGTTCCCTGAGCCATTTAGTTATCACCTTTGCTTTATGGCAAGGTGCTCCATCATGCTGGAAAAGGCATTGTTGGGCGCCAAACTGCTCTTGGACGGTTGGGAGAAGTTGCTCTTGGAGGACATTCTGGTACCATTCTTTATTCATGGCTGTGTTTTTAGGCAAGACTGTGAGTGAGCCGATTCCCTTGGCTGAGAAGCAACCCCACACATGAATGGTTTCAGGATGCTTTACAGTTGGCATGAGACAAGACTGGTGGTAGCGCTCACCTCTTCTTCTCCGAATAAGCTGTTTTCCAGATGTCCCAAACAATCAAAAAGGAGATTAATCAGAGAAAATGACTTTATCCCAGTCCTCAGCAGTCCACTCCCTGTACCCTTTGCAGAATATCAGTCGGTCCCTGATGTTTTTTATGGAGAGAAGTGGCTTCTTTGCTGCCCTCCTTGAAAACAGGCCTTGCTCAAAGAGACTCCACCTCACAGTGCATGCAGAAGCACTCACACCAGCCTGCTGCCATTCCTGAGCAAGCTCGGCACTGCTGGTAGTCCGTTCCCACAGCTGAAATAGTTTTAAGATACGGTCCTGGCGCTTGCTGATCTTTCTTGGGCGCCCTGAAGCCTTGTTGACAACAATGGAAGCTCTCTCCTTGAAGTTCTTTATGATGCGATAGATTGTTGACTGAGGTGCAATCTTTCTAGCTGCGATACTCTTCCCTGTTAGGCCATTTTTGTGCAGTGCAATGATGGCTGCACGTGTTTCTTTAGAGATAACCATGGTTAACTGAAGAGAAACAATAATACCAAGTACGGCCAGGGTCACATTTGCGGTTGGACCCTGGCCTGCCGGATTCCGGTTTCAACTTAGCAATTTTTCCATCACCGCATAGCGTTTCCGCTATGCGGTGCTGGAAACCGCAGTCCCTAGCTACCCGGTGTTTACCTGCACGACCTGTCACACAGGCAGCGGCTCGGAGGGCGTTTTACAGCGCCGCACAGGAAATCGTGTCTGCAACGGTTTCCTGTGCGGCGCTGTAAAACGCCCTCCGAGCCGCTGCCTGTGTGACAGGTCGTGCAGGTAAACACCGGGTAACTAGGGACTGCGGTTTCCAGCACCGCATAGCGGAAACGCTATGCGATGATGGAAAAATTGCTAAGTTGAAACCGGAATCCGGCAGGCCAGGGTCCAACCGCAAATGTGACCCTGGCCTACCAGCCTCCTTTTAAAGTGTCCAGTGGTGTCATTCTTACTTAATCATGACTGATTGATCGCCAGCCCTGTCCTCATCAACACCCACACCTGTGTTAATGGAACAATCACTAAAACAATCTTCGCTGCTCCTTTTAAGGCAGGACTGCAATGATGTTGAAATGTGTTTTGGGGGTTAAAGTTCATTTTCTAGGCAAATATTGACTTTAAAAGTAATTGCTGTTAAGCTGATCACTCTTTATGACATTCTGGAGTATATGCAAATTGCCATTAGAAAAATTGAAGCAGTAGACTTTGTTAAAATTAATATTTGTATAATTCTCAAAACATTTGCCCATGACTGTATAGGGAATTGGATAATGGCTGAATGAGAATAGCAGGGCTCTCTGCACAGCTAATAGACATGGCAGAAACTGCTTGTGAATCTAAAGAAACTTGAGAAAACTCCGCTTAAGCAGTGGTCACTGCATAAGTGCCCGATCTTTAGATTCACAAGCAGTTTCTGCCATGTCCTTTTTTTCCCCCATGTCTTTACTAGCAGTGCAGAGAACCCTGCTATTCACATTCAGCCATTATTCTATTCCCTATACATATTGTCTAGTGTTGCAGCAGAAATGTCAGTTTTTCCTTGCACCTAGACATAAGGTGATGCCAGTCCTTTACTATATATAGGTTAAACTAGACAGCAGGGGGTTGTGGCAGCTTTACCTGGGCTCATGACCAAAAATACAGCAGAGCCCCACTTTACCTTATGGCATCAAAAACCTTTTCAGCCTTTAACCTCGCTTTATTCACAGTAACAACAGTGAACAATTCATAGAAAGTGTAGCAAAAACACACCAAAAGACAATCAACATATGTACGTGGATCTTTGAAACAAAAATCTGCAGTCCACATTCTACTGTATGTCAGCACATAGCCTTAGGAATTTTGTGGTCTTCCCAATACTATCCCTACAGCATCTTGCTTTTACTTTTTACCACTGCACAGCCAAGCCAGCCACACACATCCAGGCTGTTCTCTATATGTCAAAGGGCTTTACTGTGCCGGTGGCGTCACACACCACCTGATTGCTACCGGCCATCTGATTGGCTATCAGACCTAAGGTCCTGGCAGGCCAGCGGATGTGTTCTGTTCGAGTCCCAGGACAGCCGTCGGATAGGTGAGTATGTTATTTTTTTATTTTTAACACCTTTTGTTAACTTATTTCATTTTCACAGTGTATATATAGATATACTGTGAAAGTGAATGTACTACTCGCTACTCCTAACAAGTAATCACAAGCAGAGTAGCAAGTAGCCCGAATACTGTACTATTCGACGAGTACAGAATAGTTACAAGAATACTCGCTCGTGCCTACTGATGCTGGGAAATTCACACTCATGTTTTTGTACCATCAGGAAACATCTCTGTAAACAGGGCAAATTGTTTCTTTTAAAAAAGCTTGATGACAACAAGGAAGAACTTTATCAAATTCAAACAGTGTCACTAATTTATCTCCAGAAATAAGGGATAATTTTTGGACGTTTAGTATAAAAAAGACTTTATAATTGCCTAAACATTTTCTGATTAGCAAATCAGTTGTAGATTACAAAACCATGACTTCTTCACGGTAAACCTGAACAGTGCATCTGTCTTGTCTCCTTATTAGAGTACGGACACACTGGCGTGAAACTCAGACGACTGCAATGCGAGTAAAAATCCATTGTAGTCGGACCAATGTTAGTCAATGTATGAAAGCACATTTCTGAGTGTTGGACGTTTTTTTCTCATCCAATTCACGGATGACGAGTCGTCGCAACATGCTGCAACAGTATGCGAGTCTCGGAAGAGAAACGCCAATGCAAGTCTATAGGTCCAACAAAAAGACGTGCCACGCTCGGATCGCACACGGACCATCCGAGTCGGATGTGATTTTTCACTGATACATTATCATTCTGTAACTCAGACAGCTGTAAAAAATGTTCCTTTAAATGAGTATACAGTAAATAGCTGCTGAGAAACAAAACAAATGGACACGGACAGCAAACGGAAGCCACACTGACCAAAAATCGGATGACACACGTCTGACTCTCGGATCCATCAATCGGACCATTTTTGTACTTGCCAGTGTGTTTCCAGCCTTAGACTGTGTTTCACACATTGCATTTTTAACTGCGTTTTTTTTTTTTTTGCAGTGTTATTTCATGAGGTTTTTTTTGCAAATTAAAGCAAGACTTTCACAGCGCAGTAAAAGCTATGAGACTTTAGTAATCTCCTGCACACAATTGCTTTTTTCCCTCTAACTGAGATGGAAAACTTCTGCATTTTTAATAGATTATTTTAGCATTTTTGTACAATTTTTCAGCACTATTGACAGCAATGAGAAAATGCAAAGATGCAGAAAAAGCACAACTGCTTCATGTTTGCTGTTAAGAGATGAATAAAACTAAATTCATAAAATATGTGAAAATTAAACACAACACAATACAACAAAACATTTGTCATGATTCTATAATTTTATAATTGTT
The DNA here is from genome assembly GCA_033576535.1 of Allobates femoralis. Taxonomy (NCBI): domain Eukaryota; kingdom Metazoa; phylum Chordata; class Amphibia; order Anura; family Aromobatidae; genus Allobates; species Allobates femoralis. Next base: position 15,233,506 of record JARQOC010000003.1, read on the forward strand.
TCCTCCTAAATACACCAAAGCTAAGAGCTTGAACTTCACCATATCCAAACTGTTGGCCATGGAAATGCTGCCTTGCCACCTGATGGCTACAGATAGTTTCCGAGAGCTCATGGCCGTCGCAGCCCCAGCGCCACTTTCCCAGTCGCCATTACTTCTCAAAGATAGCTGTGCATGCGCTACACCAGCATGTCGCAAACAATATTATAGATGTATTAGGACAAAGTGTCTCAGGATCTGCGCTGCTGAATGGATGAAACCAGAAACTGGAATATTGGTTTTCTGGTTGCAAGCAACATATTTGTGTCCGGGGAAAAAATCGGATGAAATCAGATCGTCCTAGATCCTTCCGGATCTGGCGCAATCTGGTGCCCCCTAACATGGGGTCTATAGCACGGATCCGACATAACGTCGGATGCGGGAATCAGACGCCGGGAGCTGAAGTTTAGCAGCGAGCGCTAGCTGAACTTAGCACCAGGAGCTGTCCCCTCCTGACAGTTCAGGACGCGCTAGCAGGGAGTAGCCGGATCTTGCATAATCAGCAGCTGCATCTGTGCTCAGCTGCATCCGACTGCAAACCGGACCGGTAGGGCGTATGTGCCCTCCAGTTCTGTTTGCAAATCCGGTCTGGGCTGTCCCATTCACATCGGACAGCCCCGGATCGGATCATGCCGTGGT